>OY723395.1:17274580-17905885 GCA_963210295.1 Ophion ellenae
CACACACACACACACACACACACACACACACACACACACACACAGACGCAAACTTTAGTCTTTTGACACTGTTAGAAAAAGTATTATTTTATATTATGTCTATATACAATTATAATACTATATTTTCTACACCGATATATAAAAATAATACATTATTATACACGTATGTACAAATATACGTACATACGAAAACACACATGTGTGTGTGTGTCTCAGGATGTTTTGACGTGCCGTATATATATATATATATATATATATATATATATATATATATATATATTTGTTCGACGTTCGTATATATATATTCTCTGCGACAAATCGATCTCTCTTCTCTCGAGCTGGCGAGTCACCAGCGGGGCTTCTTTTCCCCGCTATCTCTCATTCCCTCTGTCTCTCTTCTTCTCAATCTCTCTCTCTCTCTCTCTCTCTCTCTCTCTCTCTCTCGCTCTCTCTCTCTCTCTCTCTCTCTCTCTCTCTCTCTCTCTCTCTCTCTCTCTCTCTCTCTCTCTTTATTTCTACATCTTTCCCTATCTCCCTCTGTCTCTCTGCTTCTTTCTCGGATACCTTGCGCTCGCACACACAATAACGCTCCGAATCTTTCGTCTCTCGCGAGTACTGTGCCTCGCGGCCTTGGGCGACACAAAAGACGACGATATATAACCAAACAAGGAATATCATTTATATAACAGCAGAGCGACGATCGCTACCGCGTGTGTCCTTTTAGCGAAGAAAAATAAATGGGACAATGAAAACGAAGGATAAACGATGACAAATCGAGGACGAGCGTAAGATCGCGGGGATAAAAGGAGTGGAGGAGAATGAGAGATAAGTGTGGAAAATCGCGGTGGAAGAGATCGAGACGGATGTATATCGGGGTTTGGAACATACTCCATTTTGTCTGTGAGAGCAATATACAAGTGGACCTTAGGACGTTCATTGGAAGCTGCATATATATATATATATATATATATATATAAAAGTGTGTTTGTATATGTATGTATAAAATGTGTTCGTGTGTATCGATATGTTGAAAGATGTCGAGGAGAGATAAAACGAATACGTGAGAGCGTGACGTGTTTCCCGCAAACACTAATCTCCGGCTATACGATCACGCGGAAGGGGGCGAGAGGGGGCTGTAAGAAGACAAATAAGGTACCATACGGAGATAAGGACCTTTTTCCTTTTTTTAATATCGCCGGCGTAATAACGAACCGAGAAAAAGAACAACAAATTAGTCAGCTTCATCTTCCTCGGAATTTTCGGTCGATGATCGAGATATAGATGGAAAAAATAGTACCAAATCGGTATCACTTTGGTACCGATTTTGGTACGATATTTTTTTGGGCCCCTTCTGTTTCGTCAGTACTCGAAGATTTTCATCTTCGAGGAAGTAAATGGAGATATAGATGGAAAAATGGTACCAAAACGGTACCACTTTGGTACCGATATTGGGACCGATTTTGGTACGATCTCTTTTTTGGCCCCTTCTGTTTCGTCAGTACTCGAAGATGTTCATCTTCGAGGAAGTAAATGGAGATGTGGATGGAAAAAATGGTACCAAAACGGTACCACTTTGGTACCGATTTTGGTACGATATTTTTTCTGGCCCCTTCTGTTTCGTCGGTACTCGAAGATTTTCATCTTCGAGGAAGTAAATGTTGGCGATGGATCAAGAAGGAAGCGAGAAAATCAGGACGACACAATGGCGTCTGCCGAGGTCGGGGATGCGAGAGGACTCGCCGGCGCCATATCGTCTCGACGCTATTTAGCGAGATATAGGGGGTGGCTTTTTGCTCCGGCGCCGTGAGTTCCCGGAGACCGCCCGGACAGAGAGACGGAGAAAGAGCGAGAGAAAGGGAGGGTGTTTTGACTATACCCCTAGTAAAAACAGGGAATCAGGGCGTGGCGTTCGTACACATGTATCTACGACGACTATACCCCGCATCCTGGAGCTTTTTTCCCTTCCGCCACATTTTATGCCGCGTGGTCCCTGCCGAGGGATATTGCACCCACGCCTCACCCCGCTTTGCCGCCCCTGCTGCGTTTCAACCGCACACAGCTTTTTCTCTCGACAACCTACGGGACACTCGAGATCCAATCATCGTCATCCTATCATTAAGGGGTCTTCTCATTTTAGACCCTAAAATAGGCTGTTTTCATGATTTTTTGTGATAGGTTTATATTATAGATATTGATATAAAAGTTGTTACACTTAATAAATGCACATTCGAAATACATACAATTTTTTTTTCAATGTATTTATGTAACCCAGACAAACTTTAAACGCGTTTTACTCGAAACGTCTTTCGACGGCTTGTTGGTAAAATCTTCGAAGCTGAACCGATTCTTATGAAATTTTAACCACATATTCTTTACAACTATAGCTATAGCGCATATCAATGATTTTTAAACATTTTGATATACACTATTTTTTGCCAAAAACGGTGAAAAAACACGTTTTTTTTCGTAAAATGTCCGCCATTTTGTTATTTTTGCATACATAAAAAATCGTATGATATGCGCTATAGCCATTGACATACTGAATCTAAAACCGTTTGATTCTTTGGTTTCGGATGATCCATCTCCGAGATTTCATCAGTAGCGCAGACCTACAATTTTTTTCGGACATTGTTCTAACTACGATCATCGTCTATGAATACTGACTTAAATAAATAAAATAAAACTGTTAAATGTATTTCGAAAGTGTATTTATTAAGTGTAACAACTTTTATATCAATATCTATAAGATAAACCAATCAAAAAAATTCATGAAAATAGCCTTTTTTTAGCGTCCGAAGTGAGAAGACCCCTAACGCAGTCTTCGATTTCTCTACCACGAAATCTCGCCGTTTGTGACAATAATTTTCACAGTAATCTACATACCTATCCCAATCACCCTCATGTATGTCGTACGATCTTTTTTACTTTTCGACGAAAAAACATTCTCTTTTATGTGTGTACTTTCCGCGCGATTTTTTCACCCGTGTTATCGTTATGAAGTGCACTATTGAGCAACAAATAAAGGATCAACTGAACACTAACGTAAACGCCTTAGACCTTAATCAGCAGAAAGAAAATAGGTTCGAGAGGAAAAGTCACTAAAGTTTAGCTGATAAAAAAAAAATTGGTAGATACTAGTCTAAGTAATTCCCAATGCTTTTAAAAACTTCAAAAAGGAATGTACAGGCACAAAGGAGAAAGAGCATAATACACTATGTTACAGGAAAGCCCGAAGAAAATAAAATAAAAAATGCTTTTTCTCGAAAAGTCCAAAAGCTCGTAGAACATGCATAGGGGTGATCCGGATAGGTGTCGCTTTATATGTCCAATCCCGATATGCGTCCAATATATAGATATATATACACAAATATATATGTGTATATATTTATATATATACACACACATATATATATGTATAATCGAACAAACTTTCGCGTTCTGTGTCCTATCATGAACGAAGAAGAAGGGGGTTAAAAAGATTGGCGAAGGAAAATAAAGAGAGATAGAGATAAGAGACACGTATTATAGATCAAGTTTCTATAGACTCTCTGTAGGCCACTGCTATATAGCCGACAAACGACCTGCACGTACTCGTAAAAAACATAAATATACGTCCATATATATTGAAACATGCGTATATCCGTCTCTATGTGCTTGCAGGCACATACTTGCTGAAAGCGGGTGTGCTCTTGCGCGGGGTTTCTACCCCTGTAGAGAGAGAGGGGGGGGGGGGTTGTAAGCTACGTATAGTACAGATCGCGTAGCACGTATGCGGAGAAACTCGGTTGGGCCACGTATCAAAGTCGTTCGGTTTTTTTCTTCTTTCTTTCATACATTTTCCTCACGCGTTCCTTCAATCTACGCCGCTCTATAGTTGACAGCCAATGCGAAGCGACCGAATGGTCGCGGCGTGCGCACATTTCGTCGATGGGCCTCGCGTTTCTCGAACTGATAGCCTCTTGGTGTGGATCGAGGATCAATTAAAATGTACACGAGAGATAAGCGGGGGTTCGGTAACCGAATCTCATCGGTGAGTCCAATGAATATCCGGAAATGAGGAGTTAACCATTTTTGGGTTTGTTGGGGCTTGTTTCGGTCGATGGATATCGAAGGATTATTACTTTTTATTATTATTAGGAATTATTTTATAATTATTTTAGATACATTTAAGATTATTTAAGATATATTTTAAAGATTATTTGATATATTTAAGATTATTTAGGATATACTTAATTTTATATATATTTTAGATATATTTAAGATTATTTTTCCCTCCGGTTTTGCTAAAATATGCATGTCCGCGCAAAATGCAGCGCGCCAGACATCTCTGGAGTGCCGGCATTTTGGTACCGTAGTTCGGGTTTTCGCCGCCAGGCGCAGCTCCGTCCGGGAGGCAGTCAGCGTATGCAAGATGACGTTCGACTATCGGTCGGAAAACCCGTATGGTCACACAACTTTCGCGGTCACGATACTTTCCTTCTTGCTTGTCCCCAACGACGCGTATTCGCTGCCTAAAAAAAAAGCACATGCGCAGTAACACCCAAGAGGAAAAATAATAAAAAAATTAGACCATGCGATTTTAACATCTTACAACCGGGTAACAAAAAAAACAAATTCATCGTCCCGATATGCGTCAATATATACATGCCTACTGCCGCCATATAGCTCCGACCCTCTCGCGCATGTTCGACCTTTTATTGTACGAAATCCACGGAAGAGCGGAACGGAGAAGAGCCGGTCCGTTGTGAATCACGCGATGCGTGCGTTACGCACCCGCGAGTGCGTGTCATCTCGAACACCAAGTTTTTTTTTTCTTCATCAACGATGGCCATATATACATACACCTTCGGATACACATATGCACCTACATACATTGACATAAAAAACAAGCATACGGACAAATATTTCCAGCTCTCGTTGTATCGATGCAACCGTACCTGCCAGCACATCTGACGGTCTCGGAAAATCTTTTGTTTGCCCTCAAAACCGTACTCAAAGTCACCGTCTTACATATACGCCGAAATACGTGGAAAAATTATCTCTCGGGCATGGAGTTTACGCGATGTTGAGTACGAGGACAATTTGTCTGCTATGTGGAGGGTCCTCAAAGTCGAATGTCTGTTGAAAATCACCTCTTACCCGTGTAGATGGGCGGGCGTTGGCGCGCACGTGTGTTCGTACGAGGGGCGCACGAGGGTGGATGATGGTTACGGGTGGGTGAGCCCAAGGTTGTCAGGGTTACAGCTTTCGAAACACATTTGTCCGAGCGGCTATACAGAATTTATATATATATATACATACACGTAAATGTGCGTGTACGCGAGGAGTGTACAGGACGAGGAGGATGGGGGCCGTCAGTGCCGTTGAGTTTTATGTATCCAACAGCTTGCGCACGATACATATAACCGCCATTTCTCTCCCTCGTCCGGAAGAGCGCACGGACACCCAATATATATATATATATATATATATATATATATATATATATATATATATATATACACGACAAAGAGGAAAAAAGAAAAGAGAAGAAAAAGAAGGAAGTCGAGTCGTGGGTGTAACGGAGCGAGAAGACTAGGAGGCGGCGAGGGCGAACCAAGGATCTACGAGAGTCGAGACCTCGCTCCGGGGAACCGAGATAGAAACTCGAAAGGAGAGAGAAAACGAGACTGAGCGATTGGCTCAGCGGGGAAAAGGGGGCTTGGAGTGAAGCTGCGAGCCTCCGAGGTCGTTTCTCCGACGATTCCCGAGAAGGAGAGAGAGAGAGAGCGAGTGAGAGAGATGAAAAAGTCGAGACTGCGATTGCCGGAAGCTGATTGGCGCGGTAGCTGAAACCGCGCTGGTACCCCGCTGCGTCGGGAGCGGGGGAGGGACGAGCGACGAGCAACGCAGTACAGAACGAGCAGAGTACGAGATAAAAGCTCGAGAGATGACTAGCAACCAATAGGAGGATCGGGGCAACGCCCCCGCTCGATTAAAATTCCCCACTCCGAGAGAAAAACGCGAGAGCGCAGCATCCAATTCAATACAGATGTATGGGAAGATATATAGGTGTGGATACGTATGGGGGCATCGACGGATGTCATCCCATCTTTTTTCGGTTTTACATGTTCTGGTCGAAACAAAAATATAGCAAATTTTTGTCACGAGTAGCATTCGCCCGACAAAAATTGAGCATTACGGAAAAAGAAATCGAAATTACATTTTACGTTCGGCAGAATGAAGATAATTCGATTCCGAATACGAAACTTTTATTTCAATGGAATGAAATTCCATTTTCCCGCTTCAAAATGCATCTTCGGTGATTGTCTTTCCCGACGATGGGATACGAAAAGAAAAGCTTTTCACAAGTGTTTCGTTTTCGGAATTTAGCTATTTTCAATCTGCTGTACTCAAAATGGTATTATTATTCTTTTCAAAAAATGCTCATTTTTTTTTCTGGCGAATACTAGTCGGCGCAAAAGGACGATGTATTTTTTTTTCGACGAGGACTTGAAAAACCATTTTTTTTTCTCGGTCGCAAAATCTCCACGCAAGGCCCTCACAAAGCACATGGCCATCTTATAAGTGTCACCCTGTATATACATATACTTGCATATGTGCAGATATGCGTGCAAGCATTGTGGTTCCATATAGTGAAATAATTTGACAAGAGCTATATGAGCGATCGATAATGGAGTGAAATTTCTTTCGCTCCGTCAGGGGTGTCCCCGCGATTGTAAATTATTCAGAGCACAATATAACGAGAAGCTTCGTGCGTGCGTCTGCCTACCGACGAATACACGCTCTATATATATATATATATATATATATATTAGGACGTTGAATAAGTTCTCGCTATTTTCCAACAGATGGCGTTACCAGAAAGTGCGTGCGTGGGATTTAAGATGGTAACGCATCTATAAAGAAGTACTATAAGCAAGCTTGAAATTCACTGTATGTAATTTCGCCGAAATGTAAACAACTTTTTTTTAAAGTGTTAAACATGTCAAATTTCGTGCCAAAAAAGAGTATTTGCGGAGAATTTAACGGCACTACTATTTTTTTTTATCTGCAGTTAAAAAGCATACAGAATTCTTGTTAAGATTTACGGCGACCATGCTCTGTCGGAAACAACATCCAGAGATTGGTTTAGACGCTTCAAAAATAATGATTTCGACGTGTTGAATTGGAAGCATTACTTCATGACATCTCATGCCAGACGCTAGTTGAACTTGCAGAATCGTAAGGAGTTGATCACACAACAGTTTCGAAACGTTTGAACGTATTAGGAATTATTCTTTTTTAATAAAGCATTAATTTTATCGAAAAAAGAGCGAGAACTTATTCACCATCCCAATATATATATATATATATATATATATATATATATATATATATATATATATATATATATATATATATATATATATATATATATATATATATATATATATTGCCTCCCAAAATGTATAATTTTCATTAACAAGACGATTTTTTTCGTCCACTTCTCACCCATGAATTCTACGCTTTGAAATGTTCAAATTAACATCGCGAAAGCTCTAGCCCCTTAAGAGCTTAGAAATTTCCAATTTTCGTCATTTTTTTACTCTTCTCACTCACACATTCAACGCTTTGTAAAATTTTCAAAACAATAAGGTAATCCTCTTCTCTTTAGAAACATTTTACATTTACCTCACTTCTAACCCAAGAATTGTAATCTTCGTTCTCATGAAACAATTCTCTAAAGCTCTTGCCCGTAAACAAAATTATAGGTCTCTTTATTCGAAAAACTGAAATGGCAGCTGTTTTGCCTGCATCGTAATGCGTCCCACAGTTGGTCTCGTTAGTCAAACTGCGGACCAATCGTAGCTGTACTCTGTGACGAGCGACGCCATAATACAATAATACATAATAACATATATCGTCTAATTGGTGTTTGTTGCAAATTGTTATAATAGATTATTCAAAAAATGTCACACTTCGCTTTTTATTTTATTTTTATGCCACAAGGAATTCCAGGGCATGCGGGATTTATTTTTGGCGGAAATTCTGAATTTCAACAACCTTGAGCGACCACTAAATATTCATTGGCCGGCAAGAGCTTTTGCGAAGTTGATTTAAAAATTGGTAAGCGTGAAATTCCGGTGAGAAGTGGACGAAAAAAAAAAATCGATTTTTTAATGAAAATGTGAATTTTTGGTAGGCTGCCACGATTATTTCTGTTTTCTGCAAAGAAGATAATTGGTTGATGAGAAAAAGGAAAAAAATAGAGCTCAGAATTGTACCACCCTTATATATATATATATATATATATATATATATATATATATATATATATATATATATATATATATATATATATATATATAATCGATTAGCATTCGGATGCCGATGCTTCTCCGAAACCGCTGATGTTTTAATACCGATGCTCCATGCGTTGACAGGCTGGGCACCAAAAAGTGTAATCGGCCCGGGTCTACCATTCGCAAGAGCTTCGGCCGTACTCTTCTGGGTACACGAAGAACTCGAGCTCGTGGCAGAACGCGAGCTGCGGTTACAGCGCGCGAGGTCACCCGATAAATCTTGTTGTCTTCAGCATACACGCACACTGTAGACTTCCGGTACGCGTCACATACGCTCTTCTCGCGGCTGCTGCGGAGACCGCGAAAAAAATCTTTCGGTTTGTTGTTTTCGTTTCGTTCTTTGCTTTGTCTCTTACAGCTCGTTCCGTAGAAGCACCCGCAGCGTATCCGCAAATAGACGCGTTTGCACTGTTTTTTTGTGCAAACGTTAATCGTCGTAATTAAATCTGCAAGGATGAAAATATAATGGCGGCTGCATCGAAGTGAACAGAACTGTGAGATGTTTTCTCAGTTATCGAAATCACGCATAGCTACGAATATGGCAAGGCTTTCATATGCCAGTTCCAAAAGTAATCGGCCTCCTCCTTTTTCCTCCCAGTTTCGCGACGAAAAATCTACCATGGCTAACTTCTCACATAGTCGAGTAACAGATACGAAAACCCAGCACTTTTTAGCGTAGAATATGAACTTTCGACTGAAGGTAGTTGGTTGCATACCGAAAGTAACCCCAATAAAATGTTGCCCCTCAACTCGCCCCAACCCTAAGAAACAGGGGTTGAAAACTTAAAAATCGCCGTATCTCGATTATTAATAGCCCGATGAAAAAAGGTTCCAAACAAAAGTTGTTTAGAGCAATAAAATTCGTATAAAGTTATCTGACGTCCAACCCCCTATCTTTGAAAACTGCGAAAATTCGGGGTTGATGTGATGCTCTCGTGTTTATTGTGCCGCTATTTTCAAAGATAGGGGTTTGGACGTCAGATAACTTTATACGTATTTTATTATTCCAAACAACTTTTGTTTGAAACATTTTTTCATCGGCTTGTTAATAATCGAGATACGGCGATGTTTGAGTTTTCAACCCCTATTTCTTAGGGTTGGAGCGAGTTGGGGGGCAACATTTTATCGGGGTTACTTTCAGTATGCAATCCATCTACCTTCAGTCAAAAATTCATATTCTACGCTAAAAAGAACTGGGTTTTCGTCTCGTTTGCTGGACTAACAGTCAGCATCGAATCCTCGATGTTGCGACGCGCCATGATTCGATAAGTATGGGAAAAGTCGAGCGCGAGGCTCGACGAATATCTTCGAGCGACACAGCATCGATGAGTACACGTACCCATTGCCGATCCGGGCGCGATGTTTTGTTTTTCCGAGATAACAGAGACGAGAGTAATTCCCAGGGGCTTATCGATAAAAGTACACATTACTCACGGAAACACACACATACAAAGACATGCATAATATACCATTCGATATAAGCACCTTCGCTTTGCTATTTACAACCCTCCATTTGGGACAAAAATGGCGGCGGCCAAATCAGAACAAAGGGGCTCCAGGCAACCGGAAATAACACAAAGTGACGAGAGTGAGATAAAAGTTATAAGATCAGATTGTAAAAGTACTCGAAACACACGAAGCAACGATAAAAAAAAAGAAATACAATACAAAGAATTGCAAAAAAGTAAATCATTCAATAAATTCTCGAAAAAGTGATGTACGTGAATTCTTATTGTAAAAACCCCACATTGTCCAAATAGTTGGTACGTAAATCGTAAAAATAGAAAGATTTGATCGAAGCTTTAAAAAAGATAACATTTTTTCTCGACGACTCTCGCGCGTCCGGTCGTGAAGGATGAAGCTAAAGGAGCGAGAGATGTTCCAGAAACTCAAAGACCACAGGCGCATGCTTTGGTTTTTTTTTTTCGTTGTTGTCCACTCTCGAGATGGAAGAACACGTGCTCGCGATGGTATATTTGTAAAAGCGGGATTCTAGAGCGAGAAAAAAAAAACAGTGAGAGGGAGAGAGAGAAAAAAAAGAAAAACGATCATGCGGTTTTGTGTATTCGGAATCTCGCCGACTGGATATGGTCAGTGGTCGGACTGAGCTCGTACGTACATATTCATTATCTCCGCCGTTAGGAAGCCCAGCGTTTCGAGGCTCCACAAAATATCGTTTCTGTCTATGTGTGTGTGTATATATATATATATGCATTGACGAGTCTTCTCGCGCCTATGTGTCCCATCGGGAACGAGATCGCCGAGAGATTCGAGAAAAACAAAAATTTCCGAGCGAGTATCCAGAAAGGGGAGAAGAGGAAGAAGAAGAAAAAAAAGAAGCTCAGCAATAATGAGAGTTTTGTGAATCGTCTGATTTCAGTGAAGACTACGACGACAGCAACAGCAACAGCAGCCGGGACGGCGGTAACCGAGCAACCCGAGATCCGACCTAACCATCGACACAGCAGCGAAACAGCCACAGATGCAGCATCCTCCCCATTGGTAAATAAAACTTCAAGCCCGCGATTATTTTTCATCCACTTTCGAGTCAACTGCTTGATTCATACATTTGACGAAAAAATCCGGAAATTTTCGACGATTACGAAAATTGCATACAAACATATGAAAAAAAAATCATCCCGTCATGCGATAGAAAATGGTCCCATTGCTAAAATCGTCCTAACTCGGTCTATTCGTCGATTATTTCCGAATTTTTTCTCGCAAATTGAAGTTACGACATCAGGCTATAAAACTGCGATAAAAAGAGCTCGTATTTCTAAAATTCTAAACTTATGGCGAAAGTTTTCGACATCGCCATTCCAAAGGTCGAAAAATTCATGATTTCGAGTGGCTCGAATCAGGGTTGCGAAATTTGTAATGAAAGAGTAATGAAAAAATATTTCATTACCCATTAGCTTACATTCAGTAAAGTAAAAAAATCCCATTACTGATTACATTATATTTTGTAATGTAAACAATTTCCGTTACTCATTACATTGGATTTTGTAATGTAAAAAATGTCCATTACTCATTAAGTCATATTGTGTATTGTAAAAATTTCCATTGCTCATTACATTGGAATTTGTAATGTTAAAAATGCCCATTACTCATTACATCATATTTGGTAATGTGAAACATTTGCATTACAAAATGCAATGTAATGGGCAATGGAAATTTTTTCACATTACAAAATATAAGGTGGTGAGTAATGGAACTTGTTCACATTACTAATGTAATGTAAAACATCTCCATTACTCATTACAAGGTGATATGGATTATTATTCGTTTTTTACATTACATTATGTAATGTAAAATATTTCCATTACGCATTACATTGGACTTTGTAATGTAAAAAAATTCCATTGCCCATTACATTGTAACAGGCAATGAAAATATTTCACATTGCAAAATGTAATGTAATGAGGAATGGAAATTTTTTACATTACAAATTCCAATGTAATGTGTAATGAAAATTGTTTGGATTACAAAATGTAATGTAAAGACCCATGTAGAGATTGACCGTTGGGCCTGGGACGGGCCTTCACAGTTAACCTTTCTAGAATATTGGGCCGTGAGTATTTACCAATGTCCGATATCTGTTGCCCGATATCGGCCAACAGAGCCAACAATTATTGGGCCTGCGATTTAATTCATTGTAGCGGCAATGTTGGTGATTGCACTTGGCCCTATGTGGGCCTTCTTAAAGGGCCTATGTAGAAATTGACCACTGGCTCTATGATGGGCCCTCACAGTTGGTCTATCTAGAAGTTAGTGTATCTAGAATATTGGGCCATGAGTTTGTTTGGGTTTGTTCAAGTGCGTGATAAATATTCAGCCTATATCGGGCCAAGATTGGCCCGAGATTGGTCCTTATGGATACATATTTTATGGAATAACCTTGAAATAAATTGTGATTTGCGTATATGACAGGTTTCAAAATTGGCATATTTTACTTACTTATGTTGGTTATTTACAAATGCCAATAATAGGCCAAGACTTGATTTCAAAAACTGAACTACAAAATATAGACGATTAATATGTGACGTGCCAGTTACTTGCCTATTCTGGCACAATATACAGACAATGAATAACCGAAGGCTTAAATGAAATAAAAGCAGGTCTAACCCACTTAGCCAATAAAGGGCTTAGATTAATTAAATGTAATTTCCACTATTTTAGCATTGCCAGTTTTAAAATTGGCTAATTTCGATGAACTATCACTGCTGTTTATTGGTTTTAACAGATGGGCCCGGATAGGTTTTAGTAATGGGCTGATATTGTGCCAGTTCTCAATTTATAACGGAACAATAATGGGCCAATGTAATTGGCAGTACTTCAGCATCACCAGTTTAAAAATTGGCAAATATTGTTTATCTACCATGACTGTTTAATGAATTTAAAAGATGGGCCATGATAGGTTTTAACTATGGGCCGATATTGTGTCGGTTTTCAATTTAGAACGAGCCAATAATGGGCCATTGTAATAGCCAGCTTTAGGATTGGCAAATTTGGTTTAACTATCACTGCTGTTTATTGGTTTTAAAAGATGGGCTAGGATAATCTTCAGTAATGGGCCGATATTGGGCCGGTTCTCAATTTATAACGGGACAATAATGGGCCAATGTAA
The DNA here is from genome assembly GCA_963210295.1 of Ophion ellenae. NCBI lineage: Eukaryota > Metazoa > Arthropoda > Insecta > Hymenoptera > Ichneumonidae > Ophion > Ophion ellenae. Next base: position 17,287,553 of record OY723395.1, read on the forward strand.
TTGCTTGTATTTTAGCATCACCAGTTTTTTAATTGGCAAATATAGTTCAACCATCACGGCTATTTATTGGTTTTAAACGATGGGCCGATATTGTGCCGGTTTTCAATTTATAACGGAACAATATTGGGCCAATGGAATTGTCAGTATTTTAGTATCCCCAGTTTTTAAGCTGGCAAATTTAGTTTAACTATCACGGCTGTTTATTAGTGTTCAAAGATGGGCCAGGACAGGCTTTAGGGATGGGCCGATATTGTGCCAGTCTTCAGTTTAGAACGGAACAGTAACGGGCCAATATTATTTCTCTTTTGTTGGCTTATACGATGGTCCCAATATTGGCCTGATCGTAACCCTGGGCAACTCATGGCAACCTCTACATGGGGAGTAATGGAAATTATGTACATTACCGAATGTGATATAACGGGTAATAAAAACGCCAATGCATTGCAAAAAGTAATGCATCATTTGCAACCCTGGCTCGAATATTTATTGCGATCCGAAGGACAATGAAAAGACGACAAAGATCCAAGAAAAAAAATATATTTTCTGACGCAGACATCGGATCACCAGGACGCCACAGCGTATCCCTGTCCAGCCTGTCCAATAGTGGTGACAACGTCGCGCGATCTGACGAATCACCTACGAGGCCACAATTCCCCCCGCAGTACCGATTACAGCGGCGAGGACGATTACTCCTGTGGCGTTTGTCACAAGGTCCTGAGCTCGGCGAGTTCCCTGGACCGTCACGTACTCGTTCACTCGGGCGAGCGTCCCTTCAAGTGCAAATACTGCGACATGGCGTTCACGACGAACGGCAACATGAATCGTCATCTGAGAACGGCCCATCACGGAGGATCGCCTCGCGACAACAGCGCCTACACGGATTCCGATGGTAGCAGCGATTCCGAAAAGTCCGGTACCAAGAGACGTCACGATGCCTCGATCGAGCAAGAGTACAACAACAACGAGATCGGCAAGAGCGCAACTGCCGATCATCTCTTCGGCCATCACGAGTCATCCTCGCCCACGAGATTCATGGCGAAGCGCAAACGTTCCGAGATCACCGAGGACACGGATAATCCCGCGAGAAAGCACAAAATAATGTTGGGCAACTCGCGCACCGAATTGCAAAATGGCGATGGGAGAAACGACTCGCGTACGGTCGTTCACAATTGTCCGGTATGCGGAAGACTGGACTTTGCAACCAGCGCCCTCCTCGAGGCCCATCTCGAGCGTCATCATCCGGAATTCCCGGCAAAGTGCGATCCCTGCAATCTCTCGTTCAAGAACCATCGAGTTCTCAATCTCCACAAATACATGAAGCACATAGACGGGGAGAACAGCTCGGTCGGCAACAACGGCCGTAACTTGCGCAATTCGGTGGTTGGCTTCAACGATTTGACGTTTGTGGATTTCTCGTCGGGCAAGTTTCCGGCGATAGCGCGAGCCGTATGCGAGCAATCGCTCCATCGTCCAGCGTCCGGTGAGATCGCGAGATTCCAGTGTGACAAGTGTCTCCGGGCGTTTCCCTGTCGTTCGGCCCTGGACGCCCACGAGATGGACTGCGGCACGAGCATTCGGACGTCCGCGTGTTGCCTCGACGACCGTTCCTCCCGGCGTGACGACTTCTTCGCGGGTCTCGATCTTCAGAACAGGGCTGCCCTAACCGAGGCCAAAGACGGCAAGGATCTCGCCGACATACAGAGCATAATATCCGTCACTTCCGGCCCGATATTGCAGAGTTTCCCGCGCTCGGACGCGAGTACACCGGAGCATCACAGAATCAAGGCCAACGCGAGTATGGCCGGTTGCTCCTCGGGCTCATCAAGCACGCCATCCTCCTCCGACTATCATCAGGAGGAAGAGGCGCAAGACGCGTTCGCCGCGGAATTCCGTCGTATGAAGCTCAAGGGCGAGTTCCCGTGTCGCTTGTGCGACGCCGTTTTTCCGAATCTTCGGGCCCTCAAAGGGCACAACCGTTCGCACATGGGTGTCGGCCCGGGTATGCCCTATCCCTGCAACATGTGTCCATACACGAGCAACGACAAGGGCACCCTCGTGCGACATTTGCGATCGCACAATGGCGACCGTCCCTTCGAGTGCTCGCTGTGCAACTTCGCCTTCACGACCAAAGCCAACTGCGAGAGACACGTGAGAAATCGCCACGGCAAAGTATCCCGTGACGAGATCAAGAGCGTCATCATATATCATCCGAGCGAAGACAGCACCAACGACTCGGGCTCCCTCGATCGAACGGATACGCGTCGCGAGGACGCCCGCAAGTCACTAGTTTATCCACCGAGCGCGGCCATCAGCGACAAAGAAGACAGCTCCCAGCGTCGCAAAGACTTCTATCTGGGCCTTCAATTCGGCAACAAACAGAGCACACCAAGCAGCGTCGTTTCCGACGAGCCACCACACTCGCTGCGATCTCTTCGTTACGACAAGAGCGACGCTTTTCCAAGTACGCCAACACGCGGCCTTTACGCCCGTGACACGAGCCACGGAGCCTTGGACGACGAGGCCGAGGACGACGAGGACGACTACGATGATTACGATTACGAGGAGAACGAGAACGATTACGCGATCGGCAAGTCCGACAATGTCGGCAAAATCGGCTACAACTCGAGATCTTCGGAGGAGGACGGTGCTCTAGTCAGCGATACCAAAACGGCGATACACCAAAGAGTTCAAGCTAGTCCGATAGACCTGAAGAAGCAGAGCACCAGGGCCGTGACAGCTTCGACCGGAAGTCCCAACGGCGACGACGCGATCGTCGAAGCTTCGACCTTCGCGACCGGCGAAGACGCGCCCCTCGATCTGTCCATGGACGTTCTCGATCTCAGCAAAAAGTCAAACGGCAACAACGCCAATCGGGACGTGTCCTCGTCGTCGCCCGTCGCCACCGCCATTCCCACAAACGAGGCCGAATTCGGTCGCAATCAGAAGGACTTTTACGACGCCACCAATCAATTTCTGCTCACTCAGGCATTGCTGAAGGCCGGACAAGCCGGTAATCCCGCAACCTCGTTGGAGGCACTCTACGCGAACGCTCACATGATCTACAGGAACTTCGGTGGTTTCTCGGCAGCTGGCGTTGGCACTGGTATACTGCCGCCATATCTCTTCAATCCCCACATGTTCGGACAAGACTTCGCGATCAAGGACCGTCTGCAGAAGGAACTGCTGCGCGGTTTGCAGCTTACGAGCGGCGGCAATCTTGTCGAGCCGTCCGTCGGCAATACCGCGTTCACCGGTGCCTATCCACCGGCCAGGGAAGCGACGATCTCGAGAGCCGAACAGCCCAACGACTACGCCAAACTCGCAAGCTCCAAGCCACCACCGAAAATCGTCACCAGCACATCCTCGATCAGAGAGGCCAAAGTCGCCAGTCCCCAATCCTCGAACTCCGTGAAGATGGTCATCAAGAACGGCGTTCTCATGCCCAAGCAGAAGCAACGAAGATACAGAACCGAGAGACCCTTCACGTGCGAGCATTGCTCGGCAAGGTTCACCCTTCGCAGCAACATGGAGAGGCACATCAAGCAACAACATCCGCAACACTGGAGCCAAAGACCGCGCGGAGGTCACTCCACGAGAGGACGTCCACCGGCGAATCCAGCCAGTCTCGTCGTGCCAACCGGCAACAATCATCACGTCAATCATTCACTCTCGCAACCACCCTGCAACCCGATGTTGCCGAAAATTGCCACTTCCGGGGCTTCCTCCAGCTACGAGAAACACTCGATTTCCGATCAGGTGAAATATGCGATTCTGGCGCAACAGCTGAAAGGCAGCAAGATCGAGGAGAACGACACCGAGGAGGAGCTCATCATCGACGAGAGCGCCCACGAGAGCAAGGAGGTGGACGGCGAGGCTCTGGCGCGCACCACGACCAGTCTGCTCAGAGGGAAACTCGAGGGAACGAGCACGTCCTACAGAGAGACCAGATCGGACCAGCAAAGAAACAAAGCACCGGAAGTTTCGAGGCGAGAATCTCCCAGACGCGAGGAAGCTACGACGCGGACGGAACGGACAACCAAGGAACCCCCGGCGGAAGATTGCCGCAAAGTCGTCGTGAAGACGGAGCCCGAAGAGGTGGAGGATCAGGAGGAAAAAGCAGTCAAAGATGGCGACCGGAATGACGAGGCTCGTGAACCCAGTCAATCGGGTCTTTCGGAAACGACAAAAGTCGAACAATCGACTTCGCGCGATTGTCCAACGATCGAGAGAAGCGAAGACCTCGCGAGCGTTTCGGAACTCTTGGACAACGCCTCCCAGCAGTATCAACAATTTCAACCGCAGTACATGAGCGACGAGGAGGGTCTCGTCGCATCGACCAGCGACTGCAACAATTCCGGCAGCGACGAAAAATCGGATTCCGTGAATTCCGCAAATTCCACAAACTCCCAAACGTCCTCGAAGCGAAAGAAGAAGAAAAAGAAGAAGATGAAGAAGAAGAAATCGGCTTACTCGATGGCGCCCAATCGCGTGATATGCCCTTACTGCGAGAGGCCGTTTCCCTGGACTTCGTCCCTCAGACGGCACATCCTCACGCACACGGGACAGAAGCCCTATCAGTGTATGCACTGCTCGTTGCTCTTCACCACAAAGTCCAATTGCGATCGTCACTTGCTGAGGAAACACAAGAACAACGCCAACAAGATACGCCGCATGAGGAACTCATCCTCACCGGAGACACTCGAACAGCCCTCCAACAACAACGACACCAGCAGCAACAACAACAACATCAGCAGCAGTAACAACAACAACAACAACAACAACAACAACAACAGCTCAAGCAGCGCATTCGCGATGAGAAACGTGCCCGAGAGACCGTACAAGTGTAATCTCTGCCCGAGCTCGACCTTCTCGACTTTGGGCAACCTCAAGAAGCACAAATCGTCGAAACACTCGAGGAATCCCGGTGTCAAGTCCCGAGCCGAGTCACCGGTTACGAGCGAGCCGCGCAACAGCCCGATCACCACGTCGAACAAGCAAAACGACAACAGCGGCTACGAGAGTCAATCGTCCGGTGTCTCGGAGAACACCGATCACATGGATGCCCTGGAGAACCTGGAGAACGCTCCCGCGAACGTCGACGAGCCGGCTGCCGATGCTGAGATCGTCCAGAGCCATCAGGCATCCACCGAGCCGATCGACAATGGAACGCGGCACAATTTGGAAAGCATGGAATGCAACGAACCACCGGACAACTCCACCGACAACCAGACGCCAAAGAATCACGAGACGTGTCCAACGATGACGACGGAGGCCGCCAAGTCGCGAAGATTGTCACCGAGGTCGTCACCCGGGCCTACCGACGCACCATTCAAGTGTCATCTTTGCGACAGCGGGTTCTCCGAGCGACAGGACTGCCTGGAACACATTAGGATCAACCACACGAGGTCCTACGAGGTTCTCGTGGCCAAGGGCGCTCTCGACATGGATATCGAGACCCCGGAGGAACAACAGACCCCTAACGCATCCGCCCTGCACACGAGCGACGGCGAAGAGAAACGCGGCAGATTTCCCGACTACAGCAACAGAAAGGTGAGCCAGAGCTAAAAATGAGGAACTGGCGAACGAAAGTTGTACACACCGCGGACATGTTTCTCGTGTTCTTCGGGCACATCTTTGGTAGCTTCCGAAATACTCTGCGTCAAATACGGCGCTAAATGTCTTCAGGGGTCTTCTCACTTTAGACGCAAAAAAAGCTGTTTTCGTGAATTTTTTTGATAAGTTTGTATTATAGATATTGATATAAAAGTTGTTACACTTCATAAATACACTTTTGACAATACATTTATTTTTTTTTAAATGTATTTATGTAACCCAAACAAACTTAAAACGAGTGTTTCTCGAAATAACGTTTTTCGATAGCTTGTTGATGAAATCTTCGAAACTACTGATCCTTGTGGAATTTTAATCACATATTCTTTGCAACTATAGCTATAGCGCATATCAAGGATTTTTTTTAATTTTAATATTTACTTTTTTTTTGCCAAAAACAGGGTTTTTCGAAAAAATGTCCGCCATATTGTTATTTTTGCATATATCAAAAATCGTATAATATGCGCTACAGCCATTGATATACTGAATCGAAAACCGTTTGATTTTTTCGTTTCGGATGATCCATCTCCGAGATTTGATCAACAGCGCAGACCTAAAGTTTTTTTAGGACATTTTTTAACTACCATTTTCGTCTATAAATAGTGACTTGAATAAATATTTTTTTTCATGCATTTGGAAAGTGTATTAAGTATAACAACTTTTCTATCAAGCTTTGATACAGCGTCTGAAGTGAGAAGACCCCTTAAAATTGGTAAAAAAAACTGCGTTTTCAAGCAGAAACGGACTTGTAAATGGCTGGTCGGATGAAAAATGCGTTGCATTTCCATTTGCATTTAAAAGAGTTCGTGTAGGATTATTAAATTGATACTAAAAAACAAATTTATGTTTAATTCGAAGAATCTGTTTTATTTCATAACTTCGTAAATTTAGTCCCGGAACTAAGAGTGATATTTTCGTTACTTATATTAATTTCAGCAGTCGAGTGCGGGGGGAAATTAAAAAACAGACACGAGTTTGAAAAAAAACTCGTTTTTTCGACCATAATTTTCCTATAAAAAATTATATATTTTTAACAATTTTCAATTAATCGAAAATCGCGCTCGTACTTCACTGTTGAAGCAATCAACGAAGCTACAGTCCAAATATTAAGTCGATTGGACGAAAATTGTTCGAGTTCTGCTGTGTGCCGATTTCAAAAACGTGGTTCCGAAAAAACCATTTAATTTTCATTTTTCACTCAAATTTTTACATTTACATTTTGCAAAATTTACATAAATTAACTTGAATCTTTTTAAATAAAAATTTACACGAAACAAGTTAAATGTATGCTCAACGACATACCTTTTTTCCAACTCCCAAATAATCCAGTAGACCAAAAAAAAATCACGTCACTGTCACGTTGGTGTCCTCCCTTGATAAACATGACTATTGATCTACAATTGAATAATGAATACACAACAATTGAATATTGAGTGACAATTTTATTGTAAAAAATCATTGTTTTTCATTTAATTCCACGTGCAATACATAAAATATTACATTTTTTTATCAAAATGATGTCAAAGTAGCCCTTGATTTTTGACGTAAGTTGCAATGCCCTGTCAAAGAAGCCCTGAACTCGAGGTTACTTTGGCACTTAAAAAAATATATATCTAAAATTGTGTAGCTTGACTTTCTTACACATTTGATAGCCAAAGGGCACATTGTGCTAACGGAGCAAAAAAAGTTGCAATTTAGGATGTTAAAAAAAAGTAACCTACAAAAAACTTCCAAAACCAGTTCAAAGTTCTACGGTAACTCATGAACCAGGATGGTTTTGTTCGCTAGTTCCTCAATGATGTTCGTTTCGTTGGGCTCCAACGAGCTCGTTTCAATTTTCACGTGTTGTAAACCAAACTTCGACAGTCCACTTGACGAGCCCCGATGTTCTTACAGGTTGTCTGCGCATTCTGCATGCGTCGTTTTTGGTCGGCGGAGGATCTTCGACGGCACATGAGGACCCACACGGGCGAGCGGCCGTTCTCTTGCGACATATGCTGTCGGCGTTTCACCCTCAAGCACAGCATGCTCCGTCATCGCAAGAAGCACGAGTCCGTTGATTCGATGATGTACGTGGGTACGAGCGGTGACGAGGAATCGGCGCCGTCCCAGCCGCCAACGATAACACCACGCAGCCAGCAACAACATCAGCACAATCCAGGCCTCGTCGGCAATGCGAGTTGCGACTCGGGGCTCCAGGAAAGAATGTCAATTGGCAGCGCGGTGACCGTGGCGACCGGCGACGCCGCGCCCAGTGGCCTCGGTCGCTTCAATCCTTACGAAAAATTGGCCATCTTCACCGGCAAAATGACAAACGCCCAGCAGAACTTCAACATCGGCGAGGGCACCGCGGACACGGAAAACGATCTGATCTCGAATCTTCTCGGCATCCGGGACAAGAGCATCATCGACAAAGTCCTGCAGGCGTCCGCTGACGACGCCGCCAAACTACTCGGTGTCAACAGACATCACGATTGAGCGCCATCTGCAGGAAAAACGAAGAAACAAAATTAAGGACTCGGTCCCTTCGATGTACAAATTTTTCGCTAGCTCCCTTGACGAATCACTTCGCAATTTCGTTCACGATCGTGCCTTACAGATTCTTACCTGGTCGACTTTGTTCGCGAATCGTCGTGGCTCGGTCAGGCCCATTACCACGGATCAAAACTGCCGAGGCAGGAAAACAGAGAGATAGAGAGCGAGAGAGTACTTATCGAGTAATTTGAGTGTCGGAAAATGGACTTGTCACTTTGAACGTTCAACGTTGAAGCATTTCTGGACAATCGTGCCCAAAAAATGGAACTCCACTACTGCAATTGGCTTTTCTGTAAAGATGCACTGTCTTTTTCGAGTTTCTTTTACTCAAACCGAACCGGAAACACTTCGTAACACGATCCACTTAGGCAGCCGACAATTTATCGGAGACTGACGTTGCTTTGGTTTGGTGCTTTGCATTTATTATTCTCTGAAAAGCGCAATTCTAGTTGCGAAAAGCGACGATCATCACAAGCGAAAAAAGAAAACGAAAAAATATTTCTTTCCTCTGCCGGTTGTGTCGGAATATATCATTCATTTATCTTCGTAGGTGCTCCGTGTGCGCGTGTGTAACGGTAGACCCAAGTGTGTGTATGCAATAGTGTGTATATGTATATAATTCAATAGTAATATATAGTGATAGGGTATTATTTCGGATAACGTAACGTACTATTGAACGATTCGTAAAGGAGGGAAAAAACGAAACAGCGAGTAGCAATTTCGAGCGAAATTGGAATAAAGATACGTCGGCTGTGTGATGCTCACACACATATGCCTACCGATGTATTCTCGTTGAAAGAAACGCGATTTTAAATGCCGCTCAAGGGAGAGCACGCTCGATAATCCAAATGAGACGTTTTTTGTTTGTTCGTTTTGCCAAACGAAAGAAAATTGTATCGAAACCGCCAGCTCGAATACCGTCCTCAGGCTCGTCTTAAACAAATCAGACGATCGCGTTAAATGAAGCATTTTTATTTGTGCAATTTCGTTGAATTTGCAAAAACGTCCGGATTTTATTTGGTCTTTTCCGGCATTCGAGACTCTCGATACGATTTTTTTTCCTCGAAAAATATTCTGGGTTGACAGAGTGGGCCTCTCACGCTGGGATTCTCATTTTTTGGCGTATCTTCCAGCTCATGTTGAAAAAGAAAGATACCGTACACATATCTCGCTCGTTTTAACGCGCACGTGTGTGTTTTTGCGTGCGTTCGTTTCTACGGAGATAGCGAATAAGCCCGATACTTTATAGACGAATTTATATCTATATATATGTCGCGTGACGCGTTTATTAATTAGATGATGTACTTGAATCCCAAAGAAAAACTTTTTAAGCAACGATTTCACAAAAATACATATAAATATCACAGCCATAGATATGCGTTTCGTTTCTGTATTTATTGAGTCTCCACGTTGTGCGTTTTCTTCTTCGCTCGACAGCAGTACCGGTCAAAAGTTTTCGGTCGCTTTGCATAATTGAAAAATTATCTTACGATAAAATAATTCATTTTACACAGATATATTGTATCTTCGTAAAATGAGGAATCAATTGAATTATATTATTCCGAGATAATTTTGCAATTGTCCAGTGATCGAAAACGACCGATACTTTTGTATATAAATATATATATATATATATATATATATATATATACACACACACACATACATATGCTTTTTTGGCAATTCCACAAAAGCTGCGCTTAGTCGTGTAAGTTTTATTTTCTCTTTTTCCTCTCAAATAATAATGATAATAATAATATATGCGCTACTCGCCGACGATTTAGTCAAAAAAACGTGGAGCAATAATACAACGACAAAAAAGTCTATAGCATTTAATCGACATATATAAATAATTGTGTAACAAGACTCGTGTGTCGTATTGTAAATACGTTATAAAATAATTCGTAGCTAGATAGTGAACTATGTGATTCGGTATACTCGAAGGATGGAATATAATGATATTTAAAAATGCAATTATACCAAATATTGGCTTGCGGCTAATCGAGCGCGTACGTACGTATACCGAAGCTCCAAAAGAAAAGATTCGTCGAGGGCCGAGACACAGAAGGCAACAACAAAAAATCTATCACCGACAGATAGTGTCCCTTTCTCTCCCTCTATTTCTACCTATGTACAATTTACCATTTTTCTTGGCCCATGATTTATTTAATATTTTATACTTAAAGAAGAAAAAAACATACGGTTGCTCATCGTAGCGTGTGCTGACGAGTATCGAGGAGGATGGCCAACTAGCGATGACCGTGTGATCGAGAATAGTATTAAAAACGCTCTAGATATTTAAAAAAAAAACAGAAATGGTAATTTATTCTCGATCACGCGCGATTTGATCTTGCACGCACACACACACACACACATATTTAAGAATATATATAAATATATATACGTGTGTGGATGTGTGTTTGCGTATGTACCAATGTTTGGCGCGACATATCATATATAAATATATATATATATATATACGCTGTGCTGTAGCATTATGTCTCCTACAATAATATTCCCTGTGTAAAATGAATGGAAACGGAAAAAAAAAGTATTTATTGAAAACAATAAGGAAGACGTCGAGACGGTTCTCGAACGAGCCGTTTTTTTTTTTCTCTCGCCCTCTCGGTTATTCGCGAAAACGCTGTATCGATAAGTTCTGGCGCTACGAGTAAATAATAATAAAAAAAAAACAAACAAACAATGAAAATAAACAATAACCATTGTAACACCTACGTAAAAGACTGCGGTGTATTCTCGTTTGACTTTTACTTCGTGAATAATGATAATAATAACAGGATACAGATGATGTAAAATCAAACTCGTTTTTTTTTCTTCATTTCTTTTTCTAATATTCCCAGGCCCTGTTAGGCGAGTGTGGTGAAAAAAAAATTGACTGACGCGCTCGTTGCAATTAGTCGAGGAGAGAATAAACGATTGAACGAGCCCGCGAAGTTCGACGTGACGTTGGGCTCGACGTAAAAATGGAGTCGCTGTTTCGGAAAGCAAAATCATCGAGTAACGTAATAATCGGGGCAGTTTCGCGATAAAAGCTCCATAAAGATAGTCGAAAAAAAAAAAATTCGCCGGTTGGAGGGCATGTCGGTGGGACGAGCGCTGCGTTGACTAATCCGTCAAATGAGAATGGAAACGTCAGGTGAAATCGTCACATTTTTTTTTTCATCTCTCTCGCTATGAGGGCTACGGTGATAATTTCCCGCGATAATTATCGTATATTCTTCATTCCCGATGACAAGGCGCCAGCGTCGTTTATACTCATCCCGACATCACGAGCGTCGTCGAATGTATAAGGAATAAATTTTACTTTGCGACATTGGTGAATGACCGGCGGGAGCCAAGAAACACACCGGAAATTCATCTGTTCAACATTGACGACGAGCTCGTTTACAACAATTTTTACAATGACTTCGGACCGCTCAATCTCGCGTGCTTGTACAAGTATGTTTTGTGCACCCTAGGATGTTGACCCTGGAAAACACTAGTTTGCCAACGTTCCATCGAAATCCTCGGATTCGTTTCCGAATAAAACGAGGAGCTGGCGAATAGTACCGGGCTTGTCCGTGAATTATGGCTTTTACAGGAGTGGTCTAACACGAAAATTAGAACTAAAGGTTAGCATTTTTCAGCTTCGATATATCGACGCTCCCCCATGGAAATTTATATACGCAAAAATATACTGCAAAGTTTATTTTATTAATAATTGTAATACGTGTGAAATGTATGCCATATATTGAAAATATATGTGTTAAATTCTAATTTTCGTAACGTTTTTATATATGAGATGCATATGCGTGGTATTACTATATATCAATGTATCATATATCAATGATATATGTAGCATTTACCCTGCATATATACCACATATATTTAGCATATATGTTGCATACACACTGCATACATACCACATATATACTGCATAAATGGTACATATATGTGGGATAAATGTACCATTTATGCAGTATATATGTGCTTGTATGTAATAGTGTACTTTAACTGTAGTGTATATATGTGCTTGTATGTAATAGTGTACTTTAACTGTGAGTTAAGTTTTTTCAAGTTTAAGTTTTAAGTTTTGTTAAGTTTAACTGTAATAGTGTTTATACACAGCATATATTTCTTGTCAGGAATATGTATAAAAAATGTGTGCGTCATATATGATGCATAAATGACACATATATGAGTCATATATGACGCATACATTTTTTATATATTCTTCTGACAAAAAAATAGATTGATAATATATCGAAAATATATGCGTCGTATGTGCCTCATTTATGCATTATAGTGTTTATACGTAGCATATATTTTTTTGGTCAGAAAAATATATCGAAAATATATGGGCCATATATGCGTCATATATTTGGTGCATATATACTGAATATACACGTATTATTCTATTTTTCGTCACTATATATGCGGCCGATATATATATGTAGCATATATTTTCTGCATATATTTTACATACATAAATTTCCATGGGGGCTGCTTACGAAAAGTAGCAGGATTCAAAGTTCTCACGAAAACTAGCATGATTATGCTTTCGCCAGGGAAACCAGCACGTTTCCATATTCACCGCGAAAACTAACGTAAAAGGAGTAAGTTTAAAACCTCAAGGATCTCATCGCTCGTACAATCTAACCTAAAAGAGTTTTGGTGAGAATTTAAAGCGCTCCGTGCTCAGGTAAATATCTGGGAAAATAAACAATTAGTATTTTTTTTTAATTTGACAATTTTTCGCGTTGACATTTTAATTTTATACTCGTTGTTTTTATTAACATTTTCATAATAATTATCAATTAAAATCGATAGTAGTAATTTAAAAAAAAATCGAAATTGTAAATATAATGAAATATTTGTGATTTTCTATTTAAAAAAATAACGTTATTGAAAATATCATTCAACAAATTTACTGTAATCTTACAGATGGTTATCGTCGAAAATTTTTGAAAATTTTTGCTGATGTTCGATTGGAATTAAACCTCTGTGAAGCATGGCCTGTAAATCTTTTTTTCTTGGTGCAAGAAGCAATTTTTTATCTGAAGTCTGTTTTGATTGGAACATTCGAAACTCGTTCATGTTTTTGGTTTTTTTAAAGATTTTCATCACTCGTCTTTCTTGGTCAAAATCATATTTAACGTGGATTGTATCGACGTAAGGTTGAATGGATATTTCCCGAATACTTGCAATTTTTATTGAAGTCCAATTGAAATTTTTTGAGAGGTCTCAAAAATCGTAAATTTTCGATCGTGGTCAAAGAAATTGGAGTAAAAAATGGAAAGAAGGAAGAAAATTCGGAAACAATTCCAGTGTTACTGAAACATGTTAATTTTCGCGGTGAATATCGAAATTTGCTTTTATTCGTGGTGAAAGCCGAAAAGTGCTAGTTTTCGCGGTGATATCAAACGTGCTTGTTTTCGTAAGAATTCTGAAACATGCTACTTTTCGTAAGCAGCGTCGATAAAAGCAGCTCCATCAAAATGTAAGCCTGGACCCGCCTTGGATTAGTTTAATAAAAACACTAACGACCATTTGCTTATTTTTATGATTATTTTGAACATGTCCGATTTTGAATAAAAATGGTGGACAATTCCTTGAATATGAATTTGTTTTTTTTTTATTATCAATTTAATGATCCTACCCAAACTCTTTTGATTGCAAGTGAAAATGCAATATATTTTCATGCCATGGGCAAGTCCGTTTCTGCTTGAAAATATTATTTTTTAACTAATTTTAAAGAGTTCAAAGCCGGATTTGATGCAAAATATTTCGGGAGTTCATAAAGGTTTTCATAAAGAACGCGAAGAAAAAAAATTGACGTAGTGTGGACAAGTCCGATTTTGTTCGCCAGCTCCTCAAACATGACAAACGTACTCGTCGACTTGGTCGTTCGCGAAAATAACACAACGAATGACAAACCGACGGCAGATACTGCTGCAGAGTGAACAAAAAACTGCGAAATCCAGGCAACAAGCGCAAACACATAGTTCACTGCACTTCCGGACAAAATCAGGAGAAGAGAGCGAACGCCGCGTATCTCTTCACCTCGTACGCGATACTCTATCTCAAGAGAAATCCGAAGGACGTTCACGCCAGTCTGATCGAGGCGGTTAAGCAACCGCTGAAACCCTTTCAGGATGCCTCCATGGGCGTTTCGATCTACCACATACGATTGCAAGGTCGCACCTCACGTTTCGCAAAGAATTGTCTGGATGCTGATCATCGATAGCTTTTGAGGAAAAATTGCTCGTTTTCATAACTCTCCGAGTGCGGCTCAAGCCAAGTCGCTCAAGGATACAATAAAACGCCAAAGGAACGAGCAACTTTTCCCATCCAAACCGACCCTCCACTCGTTTTTCATTCACTTCCTGATTCATTTAATTTGCTTAAAGGGATGACGCCGCTCTACGAGTTTGGAAAAATCGTTTTTTTTTTGCTTAAGAAATACTTTGGGGTCATAAAAACAATATGCAATAAATTGTCAAAGTTAGGCCTTATTTTTTGCGGTTAGAGTGGTGTTATCCCTTAATTCAACCGGATACTGGACGGTAACACTCTTTTGACGTTAAGGGGTAAGGCCACAGCAGAATTTAAAAAAAAAACATCTTTTTCGCTAAAACGGTGCTTTACCATCATAAGAATAAGTTACTATTCGATTTGTAGCAAGAATTTTTTTTTCACCGACTTTGGGCGTATAACGTAAGCCCACTTCTGGCACGGCCATAGAGTACCTAAAACTAATTGCATTTCCCAGAGAAGTACGTACAGAATTTCTGATTAATCGAAACCTTTTCATTTTATGAGCAGTTTTATACGAAAATTTCCACTGAAAATTCATTCAAATACCTACAACTTTTGAATAAAACAATATTTTTTAAATTCCGTACGTACTTCTCTAGGTATTCTAATGTAGATTGACGAGAATTTTTGTTTTTTATTCTAGGTAAAAAATTGTGGACTACATGTCACGCCGCGGAGAGCCTAAAAAAAAGATAACAAAAGAAAATATTAAAAGTCGGCCATTTTGGACATCGAAAAAAAAAATATATATTTTCTAACAGCTTGATATTCATACTAAATAGATGTGTCATTAATTTTACGAGTGAATCACTTTTTCATACGAGAAAAAATTGTTCAATTCGCACATGATTTTATACCCGTTACTGTGGCCCAACCCCCTAAACGATAAATCCTGATCAGCAGACTGTCTCAACGCGATACACAAAGCGGCAGCGTTCGGTTTCTTCAATTTCGACGACTTCGATCTGGCCGAGTACGAGAAATACGAGAAGATGCGATACGGCGACATAAATTGGATGATACCCGAGAAGTTTCTCGCGTTCACGGGACCGAGTACGGAGATTGGCACGGCCTATCATCCGCCCGAGCGTTACATCGATTATTTCACGAGAAACGACGTTGTCGCGGTCGTCAGACTGAACCGGAAGTCCTACGATCCTGCGGGCTTCACCAGGGCGGGAATCGCCCATTACGACATGTTCATGCCAGACGGGAGTGCGCCACCGAGATACGTGCTGAATCAATTCTTGCAGTTGGCCGAGACGACCACGGGACCGATAGCCGTACATTGCAAAGCTGGCCTCGGTAGAACGGGATCCCTCATAGCTGCTTACATGGTCAAGCATTACCGAATGTCCGCCAGGGAGGCGATCGCTTGGCTTCGGATTTGTCGTCCCGGATCGGTCATTGGACATCAGCAGGCTTGGCTCGAGACCATGGAGAACGAACTCTGGAGATCTGGACAACAATACAGGCTCGTTAATTTTATCCTAACCCTCATCCGCTCCTATCTTCCAAGCTTCGTGATTATTGGCTGTAACTTTTCGTACTTTGTGCATTTTTAGATTGAAGCGTCACGGCAACGGCGACATTATTTCATGCCACAAACATGGCATTTATTCGATAGCCCAGAAATCGGAGAGAAGAGCAAAGATTAACGAAAAGGAGTCAGGCAAACTAACTTCCCAATTATTATTATTATTATTTACAAGTGCTTAATGACTAATCTCGGCATGTAACCAAAACTATATTATTATTATTGTCTTATCGTATAGCAATGAGCCGAACATTCTAACGACCAACCTCGCATCGGCTCCGTCTTAAAATATGCCCGAAGAAAGACGGTTCTGAATACACTCTACAAAATTATAGCAATCGCTGATTGTTGAAAAAAATCCGTTGAATCTTTTTAAAGTTATGCATTAAAAATCATATTATATGGATAATTTTACATCGAAACGTTCTTCCGAGCTATCAACGATGGCTATAATTAGCAGTGCATGCGGAAACGTCTTTTTCGTAACGTACATCAAGATCAAGCCGATACGAGATATTTATGAAACAATATATTCGATGAATAATTATCTCGAAACTGTCGAACGCGCGTAGGAAAAGTGAACGATCGTAGAGTCGGCAACGACCGCCGAGTCGACATCGCCGCAATAACCGGACCGAGTGCAGAACCCGACACTAAATGGAGCCGAGCGAAAAAAATAGCCAGCAAGCCCGGGATCGCGAGCATCTTTGCTGGTAAACGAGAGCGTTGAGTTGCCATGAAAAGAGTTCGAATTTAAGACAAATGTGTGAATGCGTGTGGGTGTGTGTGTGTGTGTATATATATATATATATATATATATATATATATATATATATATATATATATATATATATATATATATATATATATATATATATTTGTGTTCAGGAAAATTTCGCGCGGCTCGCGGACTGTGCCGGGATACGATAGATTTCCGATCACCTGTGCTGGTGACGAACAAGAGATTGTTGAGTGGTTGCGCGACGAGGCACGAGGCGTGCGACGTGAATGATAACAAAACCCAGGGTGACCGTCTTAACGAGATCAAAGCCGCGAGAAATAAATTCTTCCGGGCCTAAATTGTGACTACCCCAATTCTCAATCTCTCACTCTCTCTCCCAAGTCTCGTGGAATTAATAAAATTTTCATCAAAAAGATGGTATATCATCGAACTCGGTGGAAAAATGGCAAGTGTCAAGTTTCATGACTCGACGAGTTTTTTCGCATTTGGACGAGATGTTGGCTCAATTGTGCCTCGGCACTCGTCAAAAGTCGTCGTTGAGTCGTGCACTCCGGCTGGAATGATCTGAAAGAACGAGACGAACATATTTTAGAACTAAAAGTATCATCGTGAGATCGCGGACGAGAATTTTTGACGGCTATTTTTCTTGCTTGTCAAACTTACAGATGCGAGCACAGCTCGCTCAGATGGTGAGGTAACAGATAACGCGTGTGAGGCGAGAGATCCTTGAAAGGATCCTGCCCTCGTCCGTCGTTCGCGCCAAAGCCCTCCAATCTGCGAATATTTTTGTTGTTATTTTTATTTTGTATTTGTCGTCGAGTCGGAAATATCAGCCGTCCCGGAGAGCATTTGGAATATTTCGAGACAGTTGAAAAATCGTTTTTAAGGCCTTGTATACACTTGCGATGGTCGGAGAAATTGACAATTTTTTTATTGCATATTCTTTAAGTACAATATCTCAAGAATATTCTCACCAAATTTCATAAAGATCGGAGCATTAGATTCGCAGTTATAGGTATTCCAACCGCCCGGAGCCGATTCATGGTGTGAGTGGCAGAAAGGTTACGCAGCGCCGCCCAAAGATAAGAAGGCTGAAATAACATCCTTCAAACACACTTACACTGCTCGTCCTGCCGATGTTTTGAAAGATATTAAGGGGTTAGGCCACAGTAACGGGTATAAAATCATGTGCGAATTTAACAATTTTTTTCTTTCGTATGAAAAAGTGATCCACTCATAAAACTAAGGGGCCAGTCCACTTTGAACATTTCAAAAAATCGAAAGCAAGCAAGGCTTGAAGAAATCGACGATGATGAGCAAGCAGAAGAGATTTTGTACGGTGCAGGAATTGCCGATTGAGTTTAGGTAAGAGTTTTTCATAGTGTAAACTTCAAACGCGTTTTTCTCGAAACAACGTTTACAAAATCTAGGTCTATCGTATCTCTAAAACTAATAAACGGATTCTCTTGAAATTTGAACCACATATTGTAAACATGATTCGCAACAAGATGACCCTCGATGGTTTTGAAATTTTGATTTTTACTCTTTTTTTTGCGAAAAACTGCGGGAAAAAACACGTTTTTGTACCTTTTTCTATTTTTATCTGCCATTTTTTTACTTTTTGTTAAAACTCTATATCAGAGGGTCATTTTGTAGCTGGTGTCATACTGCATCTAATGGACTTTGATTTTTTGTTTCACACAAGCCGTTGCCGAGTTGTGATGGAGCTACCTAGCCAACCTATTTTTGAGGCGTTACGTTAAACTATAGTTATGTACTTAAAAATGAATTAAAAAAAATTAAATTTTTTAAAAATGTTTTTCAAGACTTTATTTATCAAGCCCAACAACTTTTATATTCACATCTTTTATAAAATCCTCAAAAAGAAATCGCGAAAATAGCCTTTTTTCGTGGCTCCAAAGTGGACTGGCCCATTAATTACACATCTATTTAATATGAATATAAAGCTGTTAGAATTTTTTTTCGATATACAAAATGGCCGACTACTCGAAACTTCTCGAATCAGCTCTTTTCCAATTGGCGTGACAAATAACTTCAACAATTTTCACTCGATTTACTTCAAATTAAAAAGTTATGTTCCTAATTGCATTTCGCAGAGAAGTACGTACGGAATTTCTGATTAATCGAAAACTTTTCATTTTATGAGCAGTTTATGAGCAGTTATAATGAAATTTTTCACTGAAAATTCATTTCTTAAGTTCGAATACCTACAACTTTTGAATAAAACAATATTTTTTTGAATTCCGTCCCTACTTCTCTAGGTATTCTAATGTAGATTGACGAGAATTTTTGTTTTTTGTTCTAGGTCAAAAAATGTGGATGCTAAATGTCACGCCGCGGAGCGCCTAAAAAAAGATAACAAAAGAAAATATTAGAAGTCGGCCATTTTGTACATGAAAAAAAATGTATTTTCTAACAGCTTGATATTCATACTAAATAGATGTGTAATTAATTTTATGAGTGAATCCCTTTTTCATACGAAAAAAAAAATGTTAAATTCGCACATGATTTTATACCCGTTACTGTGGCCTAACCCCTTGAGCCAATTTACGAAGATTTGTCGAAGAAAGAACTTTTAGAAAGATGCGTTGGTGGATTTACGCAAAATAATAACGAAAGTTTTAATCAACTCATTTGGAAAATTACACCAAAGCATCTGCCCGGCGGAGTAGTACAAGTTGGAATCGCAGCATATGCATCTGCTTGTTTATTTAATGAAGGGAACATCTCTATACTGAAGATTTTAGAAACCTATATCAGTCAAGAGGACGAGTCGCGTGTTACGCTTGCCGAGCAGCAAGCGCAAGCAGCCGCAAGAGAAGGAAGAATGGCTCGTAGGCAGTATAAAATCAATGTTTAAGAGGCTGCAGAGGATGCAGAAGGATTACTGTATGGCCCTGGATTCGGCGACTCCATGTTAGTATGAATAAATTAACTTTAAACGTAAAAGAAACATACTTGAATCTTAAACGCGATTATCTCAGAATCGTCTTTTTTGAGAAACACCTTTGCGGTGGACACGATTACTAAAAAACTATCAATCCGATCTATACCAAATGTATACTATTTATTTATTATAATAAGAGCTGGGGCCTGGAAGAAGGATTTTAAATTTGGTTGAAAAACAAATTTTTCGTAACAAAAAAACCGACAATTTAGCCCTTCAAAAAATGAATTTCGTTGTAAAAATTATCATTTTTTTTAAATCAAAATGTTTACAAATCCTTCGTCCAGGCCCAAGTCAATGCAATATATCAATGAAATCTTTTTCAAATTTTGATTTCAGATGAACCGTTCTCGAGTTATCATGTCCACCGCAACTGATGCTCAAAAGAAGGCGCTCCTGGAAGACAGCTGGAGTTCCGTCATTTCCAAATATTTTCGAATAAAAAAAATTGTACAAGTACATGAAAACATGTGCTAATCGATGTTGTTCAGTTTTTCAAAAAAAAATTATTGTCCAGTCGAAAAAAAAACAAGAAAATCACGTCCCTTCGCCCGCTACAAGTGTATATAAGGCCTTAACTTTTCTCCCAGACGACTAATATCTTCGGCGTCTCACTTTCTCGCTATATCCGAAGCACAAAGCGAGACACATTTTTTTCCCGAAATAAAGCTGTAGGAAGGGGCGCGTAAATTCCTTACCGCACTACGAAATGTTTGCTGTACTCGAGCGACGTGACGTTTCTTTTGGCTGAATCGAGAACTGTGGGCAAAGCCGCGTCACGGAAATCACCGATGATGTCCACGCTCTGGTCGTTGCAGCCCGTCGAGCTCGGGCGTCTCGGTTGGCCCGAGTGATTGTTTCTCCGTTGCACCTCCAAAATATTACGCGCTCTCGGTGTGTCGATCCAGACAGCGCGATCCTTACCTCGCAATAAAGTCTCCACCCATGCTGACGGGCCGATCCTCGCGACCTCGTCCCATTCAATCGCGTCGTACCAATCGCGCACCTGCCAATTCAAAATTCCCGCTATCAAAAGCCGCGAAAAGCATGAAAAAATTGGCGCTCGTTCGTAGGATTAATTTCAAAATTAATGTCTCCATTGAATGTGCACCTTAAAATGATACATTTTTTGCAGGAAGAATTTTCTGTTGCAACTTCTTTTCGGAGATTTATTTTTTAGGTGCAAGTAAAACGAGACAGCTTGCGTATCTACATATCGCTTGAACGGTGAAAAAAACGAACACTCGTTCGTCGCTTGAAGATTGAAGGTAAACTTATGATTTAAACGATAGAACCGCTAGTCAAACTTTGAACGCGGTTTTCTCGAAACTATATTTTTCAAAACTGTGTACACGATTGAGCGACATCTAATGGACGGATTGACTTGACATTTGGTACACTTATTAAGCGTAATATTAGTTTTTCTTTTTTCTTAAGGGATAACACCACTCTAGAATTTTGGAAAAATTATTTTTATTTTTGGCTTAAAAAATACTTTGGGGTCATAAAAACAATATGCTATTGGTCCTGTAGCGATTTTTTTAGAAGGTTTCATTATCGATTTTGCCGCAGCGCCTTAGACTTCTTTCAGGCGCCTCGTACAATTTTAAACGCGTTTTTCTCGAAACCACTTTTTTCAAACTGGGAGAACAGATTACTCGAACACATTTGCATGGATTGATTTGAAATTTTGATAGTAGCTCGACAATTACATTGTCTATGGGAGTACGTAGTCGTTTTTTGATTAAATATAAACTATTTTTTTTATAAAGAAATTACTGCTTGTTTTGGGACAAAAAAACGATTTACTTTTTTCAAAGTGCGCCATTTTTTAAAATTCTTCTAAAATTATAATACTTTTTTTTAATACTTTAATATGTGTTCAATAAACCCTCTTAAAAGAAATCCTATACCTTTTTTCATATTCCCAAAATAAATTTCATAGTTAGGCCTTATTTTCTGCCGCTAGATTAGTGTTATCCCTTAACATGTTTTTCATTAGTTATTAATAATAATATCATTTTTTTCTCGAATAATGGAGAAAACAAATCAAATTTGTTTTGATGATTGAAAAACGATAACGGAAAAAAGCTCGATCAAGTCTAAGCCAATGTGATCTATTTTGAGGAAAAGAACTCGTTTTTTTGTTTGTTTCGGCTCAAGCTGGTGGCCAAAATCGAGTACACTGTTGAGCCCATCACGTTCAAAGGTCCTTCACGAAATTGTTTATAACTTCTTTGAGTTGGGAGATATCTTTAGGCGTGGAAAGAATAGCTGATTTTCATGATTTTTTAAAAACGAAACATTTCTTCACCGTTTTTGAGACTTAGGGTATGTTTTATTACTATTGACTGTTACATGGTATTTTTTTATTAACCTTTAAAACCGGCAGAGCTTTGGTACGGCTTTCTAAACTGCATATTCAAAACTGGCGTGACGTACAGCAAACAAACTAACCAACCCATTCTTTTGGAATTTGGTATTAATCGTTCTAACCTTATTGTCTAAAACATTATCCTAAATGTTCTTGAAAATTCCAAAAAAGTATTTTTTTATTGAAAAATGTAGTCATTTTTTTCGGCAAATTCAACCCTTGTGTTTCGTAGCGTACCATTTAATAGATTTTCAACATTTTTCACTTTTCCTTGGTTCATATTCTGCACATGAGGGTTAATGAGAGAAGATTTTTCGTTGTTTGTTTTTTTAGATTAATCCCGCCGACGCTACGTGTCACGCCGTCTCACGACATCGGCCGCAACCCGTTAAAAAGACCGTGCCACGCCTCCGCCATTTTTAAAGATTAATTCAAAAAATACCACGTAACAGACAAAAGTAGTAATAAAACATACCCTAAGGCTAAAAAATGATGAAGAAATGTTTTCTTAAAAACAAAAATGTTGAAATGAAATCAGCAAATCTTTTCTCGCCTAAAGGTGGCGAGAAAAGCGCTCCGCCCTTAATAATTAATATTTTGTAAATGATATTTAATAAACAACTTTGTTGATGTACATACAAATTAATGTTCAAACGATTTTCCCATCATCTTACTTAATCCTTCAAAATTAATTTTGTTTAAGGGGTGCGATTTTGCGATTTTGCAAAAATCGATTTTATTGCATTTTTTTTTAAGTATAAGTATCTCAGAATATGTAGTGAAAATTTCAAGTCGATCCGAACAAAATTGACTGAGATATGAGCGTTGAAAGAGAAGAATCCGCGTTGAAAGAGCGTTGAAAGAGAAACTTTAAACGCGTTTTTCTCAAAATGGCATTTCTGAAGTCGGGGACCAAGATTACTCGAACACTAATGAACCCATCTTCTTGAAATTTTTCAGGCTTATTTAATACATAAAAATGTAGTCTTTAATGGTTCGATTTTTTTTTTCGAAAAAAAAAATGGCCGTTTTATAGCCAAAAAACGGCCGTTTTTTTCGTTAAAATCGAACCATTAACTTTGACTGTCCGCCATTTTGTGAAAAATGAATATTTTTCAAAATCCTTCGATTAAAGACTAGTTTATACTTATATTTGACTAAATCCATCCGCATTTTTTTTCAGATGATCCACTTCGCCCCAATGTTGGTCACCGCAAACCGTGTATATAAAAACATTATTTCATTGACGGCCATTTGCCACTAAACGATGTAATATTTTTCAATAAAAAAATTACTGAAAGTTCTTCAAGATGTGTTCTTTAAGATGGTATATTGATCGATTAAAAAAGTTTTGTAGTTTTCTTTTAAAAAATTCATGAAAAAGGCCTTTTTTTGCGCTACAAGTGGGGGTAACGCCTTAATAACTCCGATTTTCGGATTTTCACAGTAGCCTCACCCCTCAATCCTACGAAAGAAAATTTTCGAAAAATGCTCACACGACAGTGACAATGTGTTTCGAGGATGTCCCGAAAGTCCGTCATGAGATTCATAAATGCAGTTGTGCCACGTGCGTACAGGAGTACGATTTGCTCGCTCTCCTCTTCGCAATCGTTATCATCGATCGATTTTTGCGTTATCTCGGCCTCGATCGTTTCGACGCTGTCGCTTTCGCCGTTGTTCCCGGCTAGCTTGAAATCGCGCTGATTCGCGTTCACGTATATCGGCCTCGTGTTATCGCCGAAGTAGGCGCGACAGAAGAAAAGCACGCCAGTGATGACGACCAGGGCGACTATGGTAACGATAACGGCGACTGGTAATAGACTCGGTACGCCGTTGTCCTCGACCGTCCTGGAGGCGTTCTCGACGTCTCTCGTGCATCTCTGGAGCCAAGTACACGGGGGTCTACCGCCACCGGGCGGTGGTTTCCACATAGTATGGCCGACGCATCGCACGTCCTCGAGCTCGATTCCGAAGCAGTAACTCTCATTACGTGACGCACGAAGCGCAAAATTACACTCGGTGTCTCTCGTGAAGGTCTCGTTGTCCAGCTGGTCCTGAGAAAAAAAATCGATGCTGTAAGTCAAAATATTCCACGCGTACTATTTTTGACGGGATTCTACGATAACCGTGGCGCCGCGATTTAATGACGGATTCTTGTGTATCTCGACGTGACAAATCGAAAGTGAAGAATCAAATTATTAAGGCGAGAAATCGGCTTAGAATTTTCAAAAAATCGATTTTTTACATATTTCGAAAGTATGATATCGAAAGAATATACTGACCAAAGGAAAACTCGAAATATTGGATATTTGCGGAGTTATCGCATATAGTCTAGAGCGCGGGGACAGCATGCGGTCAGCTAGCGAGTACACTTTAAACGCGATTATCTCGAAACTACTTTTTCGAAAACTGCTCGTGTTGTAGCTCAAAAAGTTATCGACCAATTTGGATGAAATTTTGAGAGGTTACTCTCAGTAATATTATCGGAAGGATATATCTAAAGTTTGAAAGGTAGCGTATAAATAAATGATTTTTTTGAGGTCAAATATGTCGAAAAAATGGTCGAAAATTCGAACTTTGGAGTAAAGAGGCTCCCAAACTTTCAATTTTGCACTTTTTCATCATTTTTTTGGTATATCCGTCCCCTTAATATGTCAGTAAACGAAAAAGACTTATTAAATCTTTCTCAGATCAACAAAAAAGAGTGACAACTGCAGCACTTTTTGATGTCGCGGAAAACAGGCGTCCGAAGACCCTTAATAACGCCACCATTTTGTTGGTCATTCCACAAAAAAAAATTGTTTAAAAACTTGACAGTTATAATAAACTGATGTCCAAATTTGAAAATGATCAGATTATTATATCCCCTCTAAAAAAATTCCCGAAAAATACCTATTTTTCACGCTCATAAAGGGACTTCTCGCCTTAACTGTCCAAAAATTGATCCGTTTCACTACATACACATACACATTTTGAAGGTTCAAGTTGAGTTTTGTTCGAGTATTATTAACGAACCAAGTGGAGAAACCGCTTTATTTTTTAACACGACATTCCTGACACTGATCGCAGTTTGTTCAGTTTTTTTAATTTAAATCGAAGCATTATTTTAACCCCTACAGCCCTATAACTAGTGTTTACGAAGTGCCACGTGCCATGAAGGTTCCACTTGAACCTTCATCCATTCGGTAATACACGTGGCACTTCGTAAACACTAGTTATAGGGCTGTAGGAGTTTAAATAATGCTTTGATTGAACTTGAACCTTCAAAATCTCCGAAACTATGTGGTGAAACGGATTAATTTTTCGACAGTTAATCATCCTACATTAATCTCTCCGTGATATGAATTTCAATCGTCTACAGGCATTTCGATTTTGGTGTCGAAACTCCTTAAGGTAGTACCTCCACAGAAGAGTTGAATTAAGAAATGGTTGAAATTTGACATATACGTTATTTAATACATTATCCAAACATCTGTGCAATTTGAATAAGTTTGACCACCCCAAACCTGAGATATTTACACTTAAAGTTGGCTTGGTTTACACGTAACAAATGCGTTATGATGGGCAAACAGAGCATCATTAATTCTACCGTCAAAACTAAAATTAAGAAATTGATAAAAAACGAGGATAAGCTACAGTAAGATATCACGAATAATGTGAAAAAAAATGAGAATGATTCACCATCTAGTTTCCAAGATATAACCATGAGGAGCCTTCACAATTTTGGTGCAAAGCCTGGCAAAGCCTGGAAAAAAAACAATTGGGGCAAAGCCTGGACAGTCCCGGCAAAAAGTTTACTGGCAATGGTCGATCAAACACACAATACAAAATATATTTTACGGCAATAAATGGTATCCATCGTATTATCTACTAGTACCGAGTCAATATTACGTAGTTTTTAATTTTATTCATTACTAATTAAACCAATTATCAATCTTTTTAACATGAACATGGTATGTGAACTTTTGGTTGAGATTTTCGCAGAGGAACTACCTTAACACAAAAATATAGTGTTTAAATGAATGAACATCTAGGATATATGTGGCTGAGATATATATGTTTAGATGGTAGCATGTCATATTATCACACGACAAAATATCACCACGACCATAAAATATCACAATCCGATTATTCTCCCCACGCGAGAGGGGGTTTGTTTGGGTCTGTTTGTTTAGGTTTGTTTGGGTTTGTTTTGTCGTCTGATATTTTGTCGTGTGATCAGGTGACACGGAACTGTTTAGATGAATGAATTGGGTGTGTGTGTGTGTGTGTGTATGTGTGTGCGTGCGTGCGTGCGTGCGTGCGTGCGTGCGCGCGCGCGCGCGCGCGCGCGTGTGTGTGTGTGTGTGTGTGTGTGTGTGTGTGTGTGTGTGTAATTCGATAGATTTACTATATTATCTAAAAAAAAATTATTATATATATTCTTCACTTTCGATTTGTCTCGTCGAGATACACAAGAATCCATCATTAAATCGCGGCGCCATGGTTATCGTAGATCTGCCATTTTTGGTAATGGCAATAACAATAATCATCATTTCGCGATTGGCTCATAAAAAGCTTTTTTCGTGTTACTTCTATCGAGAATATAGTACGTCATGTCGAAGACTCACCGTGGTCACACTGCAATTTTTCGAGCCGGCAATAGGCTTCGCTGATTTAGCCTGTAAGAATAAAGAAGAAAAAGAAGACGCGTTATCTCCAAGGACTTCAAGTCTCAATCTCGGCTCGGTGAAATAAAAACAGCTTGATCCGAGGAAAAAAAAAGTACAAACAAATGAAATCGGAAAAATAAGTTCATGCTTTGTAAGGTGAGGCGAAAACACCAAGGCTTAGATATAATAATGAACGTTATATGTTTGACATAAAGTCGCGGTGGTGTATTACCATCCTCATTGTCCACTCATAGAAGGGCGGTTTGCTGTGCTGAATACAAGCATTCTCTTCAGTTTCTTCCAGATACGACATTGCCGCCAGTGATAGCTTCATGCCTGCCGTATCGTCGTGTACTGAAATGCTCAACTTGAATGACACCAGTTCCTGGCTACTGTAAGCACAATGTTCGTCATTCCTACGCGTGTTTAGATGCTCTCGTCAAACCACGGGATAACAGCACTATTATTAGCCTTTCGTATCTTCGATTCTTTCGTTTTTTCGATACATTATAGGGCTATATTAACGAAAAGCGCACGATGCTACGAGCCATCGAGATTCACGGATTAGAAACGACACAGTTTTTTCTACAATTCAGCTTGAATCGACCACCACCAAGCGGCAATGTCCGTTAGCAGGCTTGGTGACCGCCGCAATAAGCCATGCAATCTCCAAGTCGAAGAACCTCATTTGTCATTAGCTTTGAATTATCTCCCGGAAATTCTGCTATTCGCGTATATTATTTCAGATTAAAATAATTTAAAAAAATCCTCGAACTGAACGGATTAACAGGGAAAAAAATATTCATGCTGAAACAAAAAAACACTCCGCCCACAGAAACGTACTTACGCGAGTGTTTGGCCGATCGATACCCATGTAATTTGCACCTCGACAAGGAAACAAAACGATTTAACCCACATCTTGATGATGATCGACCCAATCGTTGATTAATGCAAAATGTTGTGATCGACACTGCGCACCAAGCGTTGAGTTAGTCGGTCGAATGAGACGATGGTGTGTGAATACGTGAAAGCGACGAGCGATGAAAAGGTCGTGGAAAAAGCTGAATGTGAAATACCTTGGTTCCGTGTCCGTAAGAACCTTGTAGTGACATCGGAACTTGGGCTCCGTCGCTTCCTTGCGTGTGTAGTTCGTCGCGATGAAACTGTTACCAAGCACCCTGTGCTTGAAATCATCGGTGAAACGCACCGCGTAACAACCCGTGAACACGTAACCGTACGACATCGAAAATTTCTCCCCTTGCTGGAATTAAAGTATTCGGTTGGATATATATTCACGAAACACTCCCGAAAAACTTTTGTCTCCGCATCCCGTCGTCGGAAAAAAATGTATCGAAGATGCCATTCAACGTGAATAAATAGATTTTGGTTCTATTTTAAGAAATTCCTTTAGCAGTCTCTTATTCGGAATTTAATTATCTTCCTGAACTTTTGCTGAACTGGTATGGCAAATAAGTAAACAAATTCTAATCCTCAAAATGATAAAATAAAATAAACGATTTTTTTTTTTTTAAACAAGCTTTTATTGAATCCGTACGATACTAAAAAGTAAAAAATAATCAGTAAAATTGAAAATCAAAACAGTATAACTACACGAAAGTCCCTCCCTTGGTCACTCATCATAAGTGCAAATACTTAAAAGGTACATAAACATATATATTTTCTAAATATGAAATATAAATTTTAAAAGCTTGAAGCATCAAACGTCATAAGTACTAACTTCTACTATTACTACTTCAAAATTCCTGAAAGCCTCAAGCTTTGAAATTAATATTTCATATTTTTAAATTATCTACGTTTATGTACCTTTTAATTACTTGCAACTATGACGAGTGACCAAAGGGACCGTTTTTTAAGTTATGCTGTTTTGATTTTCAATGTCACCGAAAATTATTCTTTACTTTTTAATCCAGTACGTTTTAAATAACTAGTTTTTTAAAAGTTTTTTTTCTGACTAACAGAATTATTCACCAAAACACGCCATGTTTGTTTATCTCAAAGAGGACGTAAAACACATGGGCGCCTCATAATTGTCGGCCTGTATACACAGATTACCAATTTTACAAAACCCTCCAGGACTCATTGATCCATCAAACTTTTCCAACAAGCCTGCGGGTGTCTTCCCAGCGGCCGGACATCCGACTAAACTCGAACCCCGACTTGCTCACCATGCAACTGTGTTCACAGGTTCGATTGTAGCTGGGAAAGACGCATACGGCGCTGTCTCCCGTGTGTAACACGTCCTCGTACAAGTTGTTTTTGTGGAAAGCGTGAGTCTTGCAATCTCTGTCATTGGTGACCGAAGAATCGACCAGTAGGGCAACTTCGTATCTGCACAGCGTGTCAGGTAGAGTAAACTTGGTCTCCAGGATACCTGTGGCATAGCGAGAGATTAAATTAGCTATAGACCGATCCAACGAGACCTCGAGCTTGTCGACTGACCTGACGACTTTGGACGCCGAGATGACACCTTGACGACAAACTCGACGTCATCCGTGAGATTATCGACCGAGCAAGAGTCGTGGGTCTGGACCGCTTTGTGGTCTGTTCCGGAGACTGCACTGCGGCTCTTGAAGCACGCGTAATCGCAGACATGCTGCAAAGACGGAAAAATCAAGCCTGTGAAGAACTCGTACATAGAAGTTTTCAGATGGAATCCGAAGACACTTTGCACTTTGAATTCCATCTTTGTTCGGAGGGAATGTTACATAGAGGAGATAAATAAAAGGGCAAAGGTACGCAATGTAACATTGGGAATACATCGGACCTACATCGCAATCGCCGTCTGGGAAGCCAGCCAAGCCCATGGCACACATTGACACGATCATGAGGAATATGCAGGAGCGTCGCATCTTGCAAGCTGCATCCACGCGATGTACAGTCATTTGTCTTCGCTAAAATCATACCTCCGAGAACGCTGCTCAGATTTTTACCCGATTGACCGCGAACACTTTTAACTCGCGTGAATTGTCCTCATGATTATTTCTCGTGTTACGGGAAAAACACGAATAAAATCTAGGCGATTCTTACTTCTGAGTCACGGAGATGCAACATCCGTTCGAAAATCGCGAAATTGTCGAAAGCCGCTCGGATGAGTGATCCCATGTCGAATTGCGTGTTAACACGCGCGCAACGCCGATTATGATTGGTTGCGTTTGTAAAAACAATTATTCGCGTTCGCGCGATCAAGAGAGATAAAACGCAGGTTTTCTTCCGTAATGTTTATTTTCTACACGCGTATTTTGCTACAGTCACTCGAGGTTATCGCTTCTACAGAGCGGAGAGGAGCGGTTGTCACTGTGTCATTTACGTCTGTTTGGCGATCCGAGGTTCCTAACCGAAGAGCTGAGAAGGAGGGAGCCTACAGTAGTGAGTGAATTCGACGGAAGTAAAATTCTTGTTATTCCAGGAGCCTGAAAATGCACCGGTTTTTTTTTCAATTTATTTATTCAGCTTCGGTACATTACGGAACGCGCTTGACGTCGACTGGGAGACAGAGTTGCCAGACGTGTAGTGAGCGAAACCGCCGCCAGACGCCACTTGTGTAGCCTAAAAACCGCGGGATTTTACGAAGCCCAAATAGCGCGGTAAAAGCTCGCATTTAGCCCAAATTCGTGGTTTTGGTAGGTCATAAAGGAAAAGCATCGATATAATTTAGAAATTGAATTATTTCTTTAAGTATTTTAAAATCAAACATAATCAAATATCTGTATTTTGTAGCAGGCTAAAACAATCACATAAATAAACAAATACTTATTCCTTGAGATTACACTGGTACAAAAATCACCCAGTTTTAATCACAGTCTCAAATATGATATATGAATAAAAATATTAAAGTACATATCTTTACGTTCTCTAGAAATATAAATTAACTATGTCCATCAGAGAAACATAAAATTAGTTTAGCAGGTCCTCTGCATTCGAAATTTAAATCTCTAGTACATCAATATTCGATGGCACATTCTCTTGGGCAAGGGACAGGGCCGAAGTCCGGATCATCCGGATTCAAGTTGAACTCAGCTTCCCATGTCGGCTGAGAAGAGGACGCAGGGGTATATGAGTCTATCGGGCTGAAGGAAAATGCTTTTTTATGTTGGTCGTTCGTTATGTATTTTTATTTTATGATACGTAATTAATAAACAGTTTTTCTGTTTTACATTTGAAGTTCAGTTTTCCTCCAATTCATAATCATAAATTTAAAATTCCTGTTGTCTGTGACCATGGATCCAAGCGGGACAATAATAGGCTTTTCGTGTTCATGACGCATTTTCATACAAACTTTAAATCACACCACGTGAATCACATAACAATGACTCGATGGCTGTATTATTGTGTATTTTTATTTAAGATTTTAATAAATATGAATTTACTGCGTTCCATTATTTATAGGTATAAAATATTTTACTCTAAAACCCATAATGAAAGTTAGCTCCATAAAATAGTTGTTTACGATTGCGTTATCGACTTGGGTGCTCCTCTATTCTTCTATTTTGGCGCAGACATACGTATAGTGTGTAAAAAAGAACACGATTTCTGTATAATCGTTTTGTTAGCGTACTGTATTATGTTATGTGATGATATGTTTCTTATGTGCATAAGTGAATACGTGATGATAATTTGTGGCCGTAGTAAATTGTGTGTATGTATGTATTTCCTCACTCCCTGTAAAAATGTGCCGATGGTTTTGTTTGAAGCGAACTATGCAAGGCGCGTCCTGCAGTTACTTGGTCTAAGAGCCCAAAGAAAGCCATTTTATTTTCGCATATAGACCAAATCGCGCTTTAGCGCGTTTCAAAAATTTGGGCCGAGAAATGGCCTCCCAAGATAGCCCAAATCGCCGTTTATAGCCCAATCTGGCAACTCTGCTGGGAGACTCCGACAAGTGACTGTAAGCGGTGCTCGCGTCGTAAAAAGTGCCGCCTCGAGAAGGAAGGCACTTCCGTCGCGGTTTGCCTATTCCACGGTCCTACATACAGTAGGCCTATTCTGTAACTCGTAACAACTTTCGTTATCGGTAGCTAGGGACAGCCAATAGAGGCTTTCTTTCTTCTGTATCGTGCATGCGATTGGCTGTCGCTAGTTAACGATAGCGACAGCCAATCGCATGCACGATTACAGAAGAAAGGGAGTCCCTTATTGGCTGTCGCTAGCTAACGATAACGAAAATTGTCGTTACGAGTTACAGAATAGGCCAAAAGAATAGGCCTACTGGTCTTGAAACGACGGTAGTGGGGGAAGGTTCACTTAGCGTCCAGTTTTTGCTTCAATTTTCGGCCGTATGGTGCGCATAGGTAAGGGGGTGTCGTGTGCGAAGAAGACAGCAATATCATATATCTCTGTCTTGCATACGGCGCATGCACTTTAGACTGTAATCTCTCTGTATACGGGTTCTTGTTTCTTTTTTGTAAGAAATATCCATTACACGGAAAGTAAACGAAAAAAGTACCTAAGTGGCAATTTTCAAAAAGTTATCCAAAAGTCGGCTAAAAGGGTACCAAATGTCCGCCCAGAAGTGATCTTAAAGTTCACAACCATCCAAAAAGATAACTGTTAGACATATGATACCTTATAGGTAACTGCCAAGCGGCCATTTGGTACCCATTTGGAGAACTTCTGGACAACTATTTGGAAATTGCTACCTGGGTATGTATTTGCATGCTAAAATGATCAAATTCATACATACATGCTTAAAAGATGACCAAAACAATATTAACCGCGTGCAAAACTCAAGCGACTGTGATAAAAATTATTGATATTTTGTTTTTTGTATTGCAATGGTAGTTGAGCTGAATGGTACGCTGCGCACTCAAAACCCAAAAGTTCTGTATTGTTACTGAATTAAATTGTCAATAACAGTGATTTAGGCATATCCAACTTTTTTGTACGCGTGACTATTTTCAAATGTTATACCACGGTCTCACATACAGGTCTGGAAACTCTAATGCACGGTCTTACATACAGGGGGCCTATTACGGTTCCCGGGTGAGACTTCGCACTACTCGCATTTCCATCTCACGTGAGTTTAGTCACGCTATTACGGATCGGTCGGGTGAAAATGTCAGATCACTAGGAACTTCCGGCTAGTGATATCACATTTTCACGACGCCGTAGGAAGGGTATACTCGCACGCTAATCAAACCCAGCCCAAAACGAAAGACGTGCGCATCGACAAAAACAACCTCTTCACTCGGATAAGCAACAAGTTTAAATAGAATCCGAGTTTGCAACATGAATGTTACCGGAAAACAAAAACAAATGTTATTAGATTTCAGGAAAAAAGACGCGGATTTAGCACGAGGCAGATTTCGATACAGCTATTCAAATAAAAAAATACTGGTAATTTCTGTATCGTATAAGAACATAAGAAGGGCCTTATAATACAGTGATAGAATTATGGTTTTATGTTAATAAATCGAACTATTATGCAATATATTCTTGTTCCGTTATACTGAAGGGATCTGAGGCATCGCGCAGTGATCGTCGTATACGAAGCATTCGATTTTCGCGATCTCGCAAAACCACAATCATCAGCAAATTATTCATCATTATCGGATGGCATTACTTTATTCGCTACGATATCAACTTTAAGTTGCTAAATTTTATCAAGTATTCGGCGTCGAGATGCTACCGTCTCTGAAACAGCTGTTTCATAGGAACTCGTGTTATGTGTTAACTTTGGACGTGTCGTCGCTGCTTTAGGAAGACGCTCACGCATGCGCATTTCGATTTTCGACACGACATTTCATGTCGAGTCTCGTGAATAATCTCGCTCTTTCACTAGGTGAAAATAACCGTAATAGGGTGAGCTGCTCACTTTTGTCATTTTCACCCAAACGGAGAACCGTAATAGCCCCCCAGGTCTTGCAACGAAGCAAAATTTTCGTGGTAGGGGTAGGCACACTTATCGTCTCCACTTTCCGATTCACTAAGCGCCGCTACGCGTCGCCGCTAGCGAGGGGAAGTGCTTACCCAATTACCTCTTACCGGTGAATAGGACCAAGTTGTTTACGTCTATTTTTGTGGCGCGATTGTCGAAATAACCTTTATTTGCGACCATATACCGAGAGATTATGCGTCATACATGTTTTTATCGTGTTTTTACGCATAAAGGTGAATTTTTTTTGGTAGTGTTTTCCAAAAAAAAGCGAAGTGATTAAGGGTTGCGCGGTTCGCAATTGTAAATTGGGGTACAAAGTTTTAAGCAAAAATGCTCCGTGTTTCGAGTGCCCAGAAACGTCGAACGATACAAAAAATGGCTCGATGCTATTCCGGGACTGAAGAGTCTCGGTACGTGTGTGAAAAACATTTAGAAGAACGAGGTATTGTGCTACATAGGAAAAAAAAGTATGTAAATGGTCGTAAATTAGGTCATGCGAAAAATTATAATTCGCATATTTGCCCCTTATCCTAATAAATTGTGAGAAAAAAACGGTAATAGACACTTACCTCTATGATGACACCCTGGAAAATGCAGAATGTCTAGACCAAAAAGTTAGTTATTACAACAATTAAAATATCATTATGGGAAAAAACAGTTTGTTCAATAACTGAGTCCGCATAACTAATTGGCTTTAAAATGCCTGAGCTGGAATTAAAATTTGACCGAATGACGCAATCACCTAAATACTTATATAAATTCGTCAAATCACAAGGAAAAAAGTGTACCTACAGCGGAAATCTATCTTTATACTGCTACTTACTTACATCAATAAACACCCAAAATAAAGTATAGTGCAAAATGAACAGATATGTGCTGTTATAAATTCACGTATTCAAAAAGTTTTCAGTTTTTTCGATAAAAGTAGTCGTCTTTTTTTTAATCAACACATTATTTTTTATTCGTTTCGTATAATATTCAGTTTACACGACACTTGTACGGTAAATTAAGATAGGCTAAACGGCGCATGTGCTGCGGTCAGGAGGGAAAAAGACAGAGAGCTGTTTCTCTCTTCGTTGCACACCACTTTCCCTTGCCATCACGCACCAAGCGGCAGTATGTATGTATGTAAGACCGTGCCCTAATGCTGGCAGCCGCGATTAGTACAGCCAGATCGCGCGTAAGTTACCCCGTCTCTAGTCTCTCACGCGCCCATCACACAATCATAGTAGCGCGTGTCCGTGAGCGAGCGACGCTCGGGCATCTTCGGAAAGAGGCAAGCGCGGTCAAAGTTTCCCGACCGCGCCTTCGGCAGCTACACCAATACATGGACGCTGAGCACGTTCATGTGCGGCCAAGCCGAAACGAAGGCTTCGAGGGAAAAAGCAATCTGAGCACGACTGAGGCTTCTAGATGATTTCAATGCTTATTTAGCTCTTGATTCTCTGCGTCATTAATGTATACAAAAAAATGTATCGCGCACACTGATCGCTTATTTTTTTAGTTTATACGTTAATTTAAATATAACAATAAATCTAAATTACAACTTATTTATCTTCTAAAAAATTGTTTACGCTTCACTCACACCCGTCCTTATGCCAAATAAATTATAATTCATAAAAGTAAGCGGAAATATATTTATATTCGTATTAATATATTAATTCTCAGACTTTCATCAAGCGATGAAGCATTATCCCCAAAAACAAGCCAATCATCCATCCGGCCGCGAATCGTAAGTACCAGAAAGTGCACATATACTACTAGCGATGAGATGGTCCCGTTGGTAGCGTTCCTGACTTCAGTTCGCAGGGGCGCGAGATCGTTCCCAGCGCTCAATGCTTTTTTTTAAATTATTATTACTATTCATTCTTATTTGATTATTTATTTTTATTAGTTATCATTATTTTTTAAATTAGTTATCTTTAAGTGTCAAATAATTTATCGCGCACTGTGACCGCTTATTTTATTAGTTTGTACGTTAATTTAAATATAATAATAAATCTAAATTACAACTTATTTATCTTCTAAAAAATTGTTTACGCTTTACTCACACCCGTCCCTATGCCAAATAAATTGTAATTCATAAAAGTAAGCGGAAACATCTTTATATTCGTATTATTATATTCATTCTCATACTTTCATCAAGCGATAAAGCATTATCCCCAAAAACAAGTCAATCATCCATCCGGCCGCGAATCGTAAGTGCCAGAAAGTGCATTTTTAACACAAACGATAAGATGGTCCCGTTAGTAGCGTTCCTAGCTTCGGTCCGCAGGGGCGGGGGATCGTTCCCCGCGCTCAAAACTTTTCTGTTTTTTTTTTATAATTTCTTTTTGTATGGGGCGAATTGTTTATTCGTGAAACACGCTCATTAAACAAACATTATTCTGAAAATAGGAAAACTGCTCATGATGTTTTACGATTAAAATTGTTTTGTTCTGTCAATGGTGAGTGTTCATAAATAAACAATTCACCCCATTACTATGAAAATTACCTGTAAATGTAAAAATACACAAAAATGCCATGTTTTGTACTTCTTTCCACGTCACCCATGAGGTAAAGTACAATAGTACGCATTTTTTTAACGTGGTATCCCCAGGAGGTATAATCCACGACGAAAAAAACCTTAAAGAAACCTCGAAGTCCAAGTTTTTCATCGATTGCACAAAAATTATTGAAATAAACACATTATTAACATTTTCGCGAATATTGCGCTAAGATCACTTTTTATTTTCCTGTGAAAAAAAAATTCATTTACCCCGGAAATGTGTAAACGTCCTAGTCATCGTCCTGGTCGTATGCTCGAACTTGGAGCTTTTTTTTTGTTTCTTGCCTGCCTGACCGTACAAATTTTCCGCGTTCATTAGAGACAGATGGTCTCGAGATATAGTCATTGTGGTCGCACTGTCCCCCCTGCCCCTCAAAGCGAACTTTACGGCGCAGATTGAATTGCGCGTACTCGAACTGAGGAGGTTCTTTTTCTTTGTTTTTATGTCTGAGACGAGAGAGAACGCTCTTTCAACCGCAGCATTCGAATGAGGCAATGTCCTCACCATACTCAGCAACAAACGCAAAGTTTCGTACCGGAGAATACCGTCAGAATTGGCAACAGTGCAAATTGCCATCCACATCTCGTCGAATGACAATTTACACCATTCTTCCTTCTGATGCTTGTTCTCTTCGTACAAGGAGTGCCATTCGTTGCGAATTTTTATTTCGTCGGAAACACGAAGTTGACGACAAACGAACAATACACGCGCAACGGTCGACTCGCGATCCGCATCTAATAACGCGGAGCCCTTTTCGAATACCGTTAAATTCTCCAAAAATTCGTTATCGAAAGGGAGTGTATCACGAATTTGACTCGAAGCCGTGACGTAAAACCGAAGGCAGTTTTGGCGGAACTTGTCGACTTCGACTTGTGGAGTCCCTCTGCTCTGTACATCCGCCAAATATTCTTTGCAATCATCCCCAATATCGATATCAATCACTGCGCGCTGATTGGCGCAATTTTTGAAGTCGATATCACGAGCGTGAACGTCAAATATTGCCGGCTGTAACAGAGCGGGTTTGAGAAACCGCTGGAGGATCTCTACAAGCATCGTCTTTGAAGAAGGTTGCAGACGATGGATTAAAGTTTCTTCGCTTTGAAAGTACGCGTTGACTTTGTTGAAAGATTCAAGTGCGAATCCCAAAAAAAGAAGATAAGCTTTAGTTACCGGATTTTTTGCAACCTCGAGAAGTTCTTCTGCTTGTTTGGCCTTCTCCAATGACTGATCAGCCAAAAGTGCTATCAGCGTCGGCCAATTTTCGATAATTTTGCCGACGGCGGAATAACGTGAGAGCCATCTCGTTTCTGCGTATCTCGTGATTTTAGCCGGACGATCCTGGAAGCTATCTTGGAAATTGCGAAAAACTGCTGTTCGTTTCGGACTGTTGCTCAAAAAGGTCGCGATACCTTTAATAAAACGATCAATTTCTTTTGGAATAGCGGAGAATGCGGCGCTAGCAATCAACGCGAGAGAATGGCAAATACACGGCTGCGTTATGAGATCGGGGTTATTTTCCGACAGAAATGTACGGAATGACGAATGTTTGCCAACCATTACGGATGCGTTATTGCACGCGAGACCGAGGATGCTGCGCAAGGGAATTTGTTTCCGGAAAAGCTCATTTTTGAAAGCTTTGAACAGTTCAATGGCCGAACACTTCGCCGCGTTCAAATGAAGCATCGTCAACAATTCTGTCCTTACCGTCAGCGTACTTGGCTCTACGTAACGGACCATTAAGGACATCCATTTATCGTTTGTACAGTCTGATGTTTCGTCCACGTGAATTGAAAATTTGTTTTCGCGTAGTACTCGCGTTATTCTGTCGGCTTCTACTACGCTAACAACCCTGTCGACTAGCTTTGTTGCTTTTGTTTTACCGACTGTCATAGCCTGCAACACAGCAGGCTCTTGACCGATGAGTTTAAATAGACTGAGCATATCCGATGCGACCGTCATCGCAATGTTATGCTCAGCCAAAAAAGTCGCGAAACGAATTTCAGCAACTTGTACTCGTTCATTGAAGTTAAATTCAGCACCAGAGGCAGCTGAAAAACTCTCTTGAGTAAAAGTTGCTTCCGGAACACACGCAGAAGGCGTAGTGTTCCCCGAAACGAGCGATCCTACACCTAATATACTCATGTTTTTCACATGCAGTTCTGACTTGGAATGCCTCTCTATCTCACAGTGGCCACATGACAGCGTTGTTCCGCACGCAAGGCAATAAAATTTATCAGGTTGCGATGCAACAGCCTGAACCCATTTTTTCCACTCTGGATGCTGATCGTACCATTGATGTTGAAAATGTTTTTTTTTAGCCAGTTTCGGCTTTTTTACCGCGGGCTCATCCATGACGAAAAAAATCAAGAGTTGAAAAAACAACCCAAATGTCAAATAACAAAAAAAAAAATAATTTAAAAAACACCAATGTTACGAGGCATAGAGTAAAAAAATCGCGTTTCACAAAAATTCCGAATCGCGTTGCAAAAAAATCCCGGATCGCGGTTCACAAAAATCCTGAATCGCGTTGCACAAAAATCCCGGATCGCGGTTCACAAAAATCCCGAATCGCGTATCACGAAAATCACGAATCGCGTATCACGAAAATCACGAATCGCGGTGCAACAAAAATCCCGGATCGCGGTTCACAAAAATACCGAAACGCGTATAACGAATTTCTTATTTATTATGGGGATCCACTACAATTATTCTTTATAATATATTCCTTTTCAACATCTTCCCACAAATATATTTTGTTCTCTCAGTATTTTTTGAAATATCTCTAGGTTATTACGAAATAATGTTTCGGTACGCCGGATATTATCTCCGAATTAAATCGAGGCAGATTTCATACGCCGATGCGCTACGTACGACCTAAGGGGTGTAAAGCCCGTTATGCCGATACGACCAGGTACACTTCTCGAGATGCTCGATTCACACTGCGCAGAAACCACATTGGACTATTATTTTTCAATACGAAAACATTCTACCTATTTCAGTCTACGCGAGGTACGTTACGCTGGGAATCACAGATGACGAATTGTAAATATGCGAGTTACGCAGACAAGATATAACATTTCAAGACAAGCGATAGCATTTCATGATAAGCGAATTACGTTACGCGGATACATTTATTACCGTGAAACAAACGCGAAGTACGTCACGCGGCGGTAAATCTTTTGAAATCAATTTTAAACGATTCTCAGGACATTGCCCCGAATTCCTGGTGGGCATTCATTTTAACGGGCGCTCGTCATTGCGCGACACATTCATTTCCAAGGGGCGCGACACTTTGGAGCGCGTCTATTTACACACTGTCAATACATACGTTCGTGTCCTCATTTCGGCGAACTTACATGCGGCATCGGCCGCAATCAAATTCCGTCGACTCCGATATGTTCCCGTGTCCCAAAAGTGGCCTTTTCAGGGTGATGTCGGTCCGATCGATTCGACTTCGACGGGAGGTCCTCTTGGTGACTCTCGACGCAGACACTTGTGGCAGGAGAGACGTGTCGTATCACGCGGCAGCTATTCTCCGGATCATTTAGGTTAGACGAGAGCCCTGGGGTCCTCTTTCGAACCCTGATGTCGATTTTCTCGATATGGACACATGGCCGACTGCGTGGCTCACGGTCACGCTTCGTCCTTTTAGACGAATCGACGCGAAAATGGCTGCCACGCTCCAGGATCGTGCGGCTTGTCAGGGACTCCGTGATCGACCCTGGCGATATGGACTCGTGGCCGACTGCGTGGCTCACGGTCACGCTTCGTCCTTTTGAAACGAATGCTCGACACTGATTTTGTGCCAAAAAATAAAACTTCCGACCGTTTTGGTATTCTATTATTTCGTAACGACCTTTTGCAAATTTGGGCGAGGAACGTGGTAGATCGCGTCAACACACTCCCTCCTTCGTTTACGGCTTGAGTCGGAACAGCGAGAAAAACACCACTGCCTTCTTTTTCCTCCGCTCCAATATCGTCGCGACATCTATATCCGTAACGTACTCGCGGGGCGCACGCTTACGCTATCTGTTACGCGGCAAAATTCAAATGTTTACATTTGTTTACGTACGTTTACATGCAAATTACGTATGTTTACATTTTTCAATTATTGGGATCGGTACGAAGACAATACGAAATACGAGACTGTCGAAACAATCCAGTCGAATAACGACAAAAAAGCATGCTTTCCCTTATGAGGTGTTGAAATTGATATATAAAAACAAAAACGAGCGAGCGACGTTTCTTGGAAAAAAAAAAGTGACACGTTCAGATTTTTTGCATTTGGATACACTGTATGATTTGACGAATAAACAATTCGCCCCATACAAAAAAACCGAAATGTACTGAACGCGGGGAACGAACCCGCACCCCTACGAACCGAAGCCCGGAACGCAACCAACGGGACCATCTTATCGCTTGTGTTAAAAATTCACGCTCTGGCACTTACGATTCGCGGCTGGATAGATGATTGACTTGTTTTTGGGGATAATGCTTTATCGCTTGATGAAAGTATAAGAATGAATATAATAATACGAATATAAATATATTTCCGCTTACTTTTATGAATTACAATTTATTTGACATAGGGGGCGGGTGTGAGTAAAACGCAAACAATTTTTTAGAAGATAAATAAGTTGTAATTTAGATTTATTATTATATTTAAATTAACGTACAAACTAATAAAATAAGCGGTCAGAGTGCGCGATACATTTTTCGACACTAAAAGATAACTAATTAAAATAATAATGATAACTAATAAAAATAACTAATCAAATAAGAATTAATGGTAATAATAATTTTTAAAAAAAGCCCACTAAAAAAAGCACAAAAAAGCAACAACAGTCCAAAGTTGTTTGTTAAGTTTAATTTTACGCACAATATTTTAAAAAACTGTATGGCACCGCACGAGGTACTGCTTTCGATTCTCTCCTCGTAAAGTTTTTTTATAAATGATTTTTTTTTATCGAAATTTTTTGTTTTGCCTTTTATTGGTAAATTAATTTGATTATTGATTACATATGTTATAAGAATCACAATAACGCAAATAAAAATAGTAATAATTCTTAAAAGCTATCAACATCAATGTGTTTATTCATAGTTAATGTGCGTCTGAAATAAAATTTCGACAATCAACACTTGTCATTGCAAAAATATATTTTTCAATGTAATAATTAATTTGTTTGTCTTTAATAAAATTATGTCAACAAAAAAAAATCATCGTGCAAAAAAAATGATGTATGGTGGAACCTTTCTAATCAGCAGGAAAAAATGAAATAAAAACATTTTAAGAACATTCAAAGAATGTCCATATTTCTTCTCTCGTTGTATGCAGTTTCTGGCTTCCACGATCAAGTTGACCATGCACAGTTTATGTTTGTTTGGATAGACCTCGCATGCTGAAAATAAAAAGAATATATTTAAACATCTCACAATTATCACAGATATGTATACAGACAATATAAAAAGTAATGTGCAAAATACTATCCCTGATGCAAAGTGTTGCGAACAACATCGTTGTTTTCAGAACCCCGAGGATCTGAAGCGCCAGACATCTTCGTTAAGGACACGGTCTTACATACAGGTCTTGCAACGAAGCTAAATTTTCGTGGTGGGGGTAGACACGCTTATCGGCTTCACTTTTCGATTCACTAGGCGCCGCTACGCGTCGCTACTAGCAAGGGGAAGTAGTTTCCCCCTTTCCTCTTAACCGCGAATGGGCCAAAGGTGTTCACGTATGTTTTTGTGGCGCGATTGTCGAAATAACCTTTATTTGCGACCATATACCAAAAGGTTCTACGCGATTTACCGTGATACATTTTTTATCGTGTTTTTACGCATAAGTGTGATTTTTTTTTGGTATGTTTGCGAAAAAAAATGCGAAATGGCTGAGGGTTGCGCGGTTCGCAATTGGAAAACGGGGTACAAAAATTGTAAGCAGAAATGCTCCGTGTTTCGCGTGCCCAGAAACGTCGAACGATACAAAACATGGCTCCATGCTATTCCGGGACTGAAAGAGTCTCAGTACGTGTGCAAAAAACATTTCGAAGAACGATGTATTGTGAGACATGGGAGAAAAAGGATGTAAATGGTCGTAACATGTACTGGTATGAATTAATGTATTCAAAAAGTTTTCAGTTTTTTTTTTATGAAAGTAGTAATCTTTTTTTAATCAACACATTTTTTTATTGGTTTCGTATATTATGCAGTTTAGACGACAGTACGGTAAAATAAGTTAGGGCAAACGGCGCATGCGTTGCGTTCAGGAGGGGAAAGGACAGAAAAGCTATATCTCTCTTCGTCGCACCACTACTTCCCCTTGCCGTCACGCACCAAGCGGCAGAAATCGGAACAAAAAACAAAACCGCTAAGGGTGCCTACCCCCACTACCGCCGTTGTCAGACCTGTATGTAAGACCGTGGTTAAGGCCTTGGGCCACAGTAACGGGTATAAAATCATGCGTATCTCATTTTCAAAAAATCTATGTCATAGTGTTTGATTCTTATCAGCATTCAATTACATGCTACAAGAGATGAAAAACAACAGCAATATGTCTTACAAGTCGTACGTGAGCATTGGAAAATATTTTACGTAGCTACGAAACATCCGAGGTTACAAAAACTCTAGAAGTGTATGGACAGTGCTGTACTGTGAATATTTTAAATAAGAGCAGAACATGCGGAGTATAGATTAACGCATTAAATAATTCTGTTACCTTCGGAATGGGAAACAGAATACAGCGGTGCCCCTAATGTTTTTTGCTGTACATTATCTTTGGCAAGGCCACTGTGGCATCCTGGCATTGCACACGTTCTCCCCATCCTTCTGAAATGAAAATAGACCGGTTTAAATTGACTAATCTCAAGATGTTTTGAAATATTAAAAATAAACATTAAAGGTGGGGTTTATTATATTTCAATGTAATTTAAATTCTCGATTTCGAGAAAAGCTTCAGAACGTACAAAGACTGATCATCAATGCCAGGAACATAGATCTATTTTCTCTGTCAGTGCATAACGGGCAGAAGGGAAAAATAAATATATTACCTTGAATGATCGCGAGGTCCGCGGATCTCAAAAATAAGTTCCACTTATAACCTAAAACCTAAGCAAAAAAACTTGGAAGAAATATCACATTGAATTTATAATTAAAAAGTAAATTTGTCGATACTCCCTCGTTCGATAATCTTTTAAAGTTGCCGTCGCAAACAAACAATCTTAGTGGACGATAGGTGTTTTTTTGACAAGTGTCAACAATTAGCCGCCATAACAGTCAGTTTCACCCTGTGCACTGGCTGTATTACTATATTTTTGATACACTAAAGATACGGACGACGCCTACAGGCCATATTTAACACTAAGTTAATAGGGCCATATTTAACACCATATTTAACACTAACACTACCATACGAAGATTGGACTCCTTCCCTATAGTCTTCTTGCTTCAGTGGATGGGGTAGGTAGCTTATTGAAGAGAGTTGGCAGAGCTCAATAAACTTAGCCGGTGATGAGGAAAATATCGATTTTTTTCATGCCAATTGATTGTTAGTGTTTGTTCCACGAAATCCAGCGTTCATTAGTTTTTTGTTTAATAAAACGAAAAACAAATTTCATGTCAAAGTCGCGGGAAAATGGTTTTGTAATGATTTCGAACATTTCTTCGTGACCAATCGATTGTTAGTCGTTTGTTAGTGAATGTTAGTCGATTTTTATCGTTTATTAGAGCTTAATTTTTTATTTTATCGTTGAAAAACTTTTCATACATGTGTGAAAAATATTTCGAAGAACGATGTATTGTGAGACATTGGAGAAAAAAGGACGTGTATGGTCGTATTGTCGCTTTTTATGGGTTTCGTATATTATGCAGTTTACACGACAGCACGGTACATTAAGTTAGGGCAAACGATGCTTGCACTGCGGTCCGGAGGGGAAAAGACAGAAGAGCTAATTCTCTCTTCGTAGCACCACTACACCTCATCAAAGTTAGCCCCCCCACTTTGACGAATCGAACTTTATTTTTAAGAATTGTTTGGTGGTCGTTTGGTAGCGTTTGGTAAACCATTGAAATCATTTGGTAGTCCTCCGTTTTTCAAAAAATCGATAATCAAAAATTGGGCAATAAGTTAGCCCCCCCACTTTGACTAATCGAACTTTTTTTTTACGAATCGTTTGGTGGTCGTTTGGTAGCGTTTGGTAAACCATTGAAATCGTTTGGTAGTCCTCCGTTTTTCAAAAAATCGATAATCAAAAATTGGGCAATAAGTTAGCCCCCCCACTTTGACTAATCGAACTTTTTTTTTTACGAATCGTTTGGTGGTCGTTTGGTAGCGTTTGGTAAACTATTGAAATCGTATGGTAGTCCTCTGTTTTTCAAAAAATCGATAATCAAAAATTGGGCAATAAGTTAGCCCCCCCACTTTGACTAATCGAACTTTTTTTTTTACGAATCGTTTGGTGGTCGTTTGGTAGCGTTTGGTAAACCATTAAAATCGTTTGGTAGTTCTCCGTTTTTCGAAAAATCGATAATCAAAAATTGGGCAGTAAGTTGGCCCCCCCACTTTGACTAATTGAAGTTTTTTTTACGAATCGTTTGGTGGTCG
Organism: Ophion ellenae; assembly: GCA_963210295.1. NCBI lineage: Eukaryota > Metazoa > Arthropoda > Insecta > Hymenoptera > Ichneumonidae > Ophion > Ophion ellenae. Next base: position 17,332,332 of record OY723395.1, read on the forward strand.
TTTGGTAGCGTTTGGTAAACCATTGAAATCGTTTGGTAGATTCCCGTTCTTTCGGAAAATCAAAAAGAAAATTCCGATCCATGAGATAGGACGATCGGCAGTGGAAAAAGACTCGATAACCAACGCCATCTGTCGCAAAAACGTCGTATTTAAGTTAGCCCCCCCACTTTGAGTAATCGAACTTTTTTTTTACGGATCGTTTGGTGGTCGTTTGGTAGCGTTTGGAAAACCATTAAAATCGTTTGGTAGTTTCCCGTTCTTTCGGAAAATCAAAAAGAAAATTCCGATCCATGAGATAGGACGATGGGCAGCGGAAAAAGACTCGATAACCAACGCCATCTGTCGCAAAAACGTCGTATTTAAGTTAGCCCCCCCCCCACTTTGACTAATCGAACTTTTTTTTACGAATCGTTTGGTGGTCGTTTGGTAGCGTTTGGTAAACCATTGACATCGTTTGGTAGTTCTCCGTTTTTCGAAAAATCGATGATCAAAAATTGGGCAGTAAGTTGGCCCCCCCACTTTGACTAATCGATCTTTTTTTTACGAATCGTTTGGTGGTCGTTTGGTAGCGTTTGGTAAACCATTCAAATCGTTTGGTAGTTTCCCGTTCTTTCGGAAAATCAAAAAGAAAATTCCGATCCATGAGATAGGACGATGGGCAGCGGAAAAAGACTCGATAACCAACGCCATCTGTCGCAAAAACGTCGCATATTATCACGACCAACCACAGCTCTCTATTCCTGATACGCACGTATTTTGTGTTATTGTATTTGAATGATCGACTACCAAACGTCCCGAATAGAATACCAAACGCTACCGGATGTTTTTCCATCGATCGCGGCCCATTAAAACGTAATCGGACAAGAAATAACGAGTCAATCTACGCTAATATATAATTCTGTCAGTGCGGCTTATGGCGACCAATCCCAGCGCTCCATTTCCGATTTGCTGTATTGTTATCGAGATTGTTATCCGATTTGCTGTTGGTTATCGAGTCTTTTTCCGCTGCCCATCGTCCTATCTCATGGATCGGAATTTTCTTTTTGATTTTCCGAAAGAACGGGAAACTACCAAACGATTTGAATGGTTTACCAAACGCTACCAAACGACCACCAAATGATTCGTAAAAAAAAAGATCGATTAGTCAAAGTGGGGGGGGCCACTTACTGCCCAATTTTTGATCATCGATTTTTCGAAAAACGGAGAACTACCAAACGATGTCAATGGTTTACCAAACGCTACCAAACGACCACCAAACGATTCGTAAAAAAAAAAGTTCGATTAGTCAAAGTGGGGGGGCTAACTTTGATGAGGTCACCACTACTTTCCCTTGCCGTCACGCAGCAAGCGGCAGAAATCGGAACAAAAAACAGAGCCGCTAAGGGTGCCTACCCCCACTACCGCCGTTGTCAGACCTGTATGTAAGACCGTGGTGCGGACCGCGTCTGGTGAGCCCGCGCCACTACGCCTGCGCGCTCCAAGCCCCTCGCCATGGAGCCTAAAGTAAAGGAGCCCGAATCACGGGCTTACATACAGGTCTTGAAACGAAGACCGTGGGGATGGCTCATTTCACGGGCGGTAAACTATCTCACCTTGTGACCACGAGGGTGGCGCTGCGATCTAGGGACGGAAAATCAGCGCATGCACGATGCAGCTCACAGTGTCAAACGGTGCGAAAATCGCGGCTTGTGTGTTATACGTTTAAGGATTTAAAAGTAACAAAAACCAAGGTAATTCCTTGTACCACCCATGTCCTCATTGTAAGTGCTATGCCTATTGCGGTTCATGACAAGGTAAGTAGTAATAATTATAGTAAATTATTTTTATATAATGCCTCAGCACAATCGGCATAGCATCAGTGAGGTTATCTAAAAAGACTGATGGGTATAATTTATTTAAAAAGAAAGTATTTTCTCTATCATTATGAATTATCAATTATTTCATTTTTTGTTATTTACTTTTTTTATTTGTATTTAATTATCCTAACTACTTCCAATAATATTTATTTAATGACGTAGCCATACTTCGCAGTCCTTTCGCAGCTAGTTTTGTATTCGAAATTTTATCTGTCCCGAATGAAAATGATAAATAGTTGTTCAAATAAGTTTCTCTATCACTTCTTGACATATTTATTTTTTATTGTTGCTTTCTCTTTGTTTAAAATTTTTGTGTAACACCTGAATGTTGTCAGTGCTGCGAGAGCGGACGCACCGGACACTGGCATACAATTTATTTCAAACAATTTTTTTCTTCATCATTATTTATTATTATTTATTTGATGTTTTTTACTTAAATTAACTAGACTTGTTTTATACATTTTTTTAATAACGTAAGCACGCTTCGTAGACAATTCTATATTCGAAATCTAATCTATGCCCCTAATGAAAATGGTAAATAGTTGTTTGGAACGAGTTTTCCTATTTTTTTCACATATTTCGCATATTTTACTTCTTTACTTTCTTTCCGTTTTTGAGTTCTTCCTCTACCTGATGTTCCATAAATATCCTCTCGCCTACTAACTATAGTCCCAGCTAACCAGTGGTTATTTTAGCTAAGTTCATTGCTTAATTAAGGTTCTCAGTTTTTATGTGTAATATTCTTATTTGCCATCTCAACCCGATTCTTGTTCGTTCCAGAACTCATAATTATCTGAATTGATTTGCTTATACAGTCCCTTTATCAGTCCCTTAAATAATTGTAGGTAGATCGTAGATTCTTACGTTGAGATGAATACAATAATCAATCATTTATTATTTTTATAGATAAACGTTCGTCACCTGGAAATAAACTTTCTATGCAATCAACAATGTCAGGAATAACGGCTTTCTATTTATTGTATAGTTCAATATTTGACGGCACTTTAAACACTGAACATTTTTCCGGCACTTTTGTTTTACCGGTTTTGCACCGTGGTTCTACACATGGTTTCACCATTTTTTGAGTCGCAATAGCGTCTCATACGCCAAGTGTCTTTAAATGATTAACTATATATTCAATTAAAAATAAATTACACTCTATAAACTTGAAATGAATTAAATTCTAAATTTAAAAAAGTAATTGAGAGTCAAAAACACGAAACGATTTGTGGCACAGTATCACTGACTCGCAGATCTTAGGTTATGTTTCATTCGAATATGATGGTTAACGCATTTCCATCCCCACCTATGTCCATCCCTAGATGACAGCGCCGCGCCCTGGTACTAAAAACCCGGAAAACAAGCGAGCCAAACCCCGCTGTAGGAAATTCGCTTCGGTCTTGAAGTATGTAAGACCGTGGCCCGAACGCTGTACCATGGACGTGGACCCTAAAACCGATGAAAAAGATATAGATCTGTGTGGTGGCGCTGCTGTCGCTAGTATAGGATGACAGAGAAAGACAGAAAAGAGAGAGAGGAGCGTATTTCAGATAGCGCGGTAATTTCAGATAGCCAGTTGCGTTAGGTTGGTTTCGGATTCGTCTAGTTGCGTTATTTTGCTTTTGGATTTCATTGCTTGCCTGTTCGCTTGCGATTTTTGGGGTTGCATCGTTGTTCGCTAGTTTAGCAAATGTAATAACTTTTGTTATACCGGCGGACTCGAAAAAAATCAATGTAATGAAGGTAGTTCAGTCACTGAATATGTCGCGACCTCGGTGTCTGAACTAAAAATACATGAGGTCATTTTTGTTTAACGTTTTGGTAAGCCAAAATGGTGACCAGAAGGAAAAATTTTCTCCCGAAACTTGACGAATTTTTTTCTCGAAAACTACAGATTCGAGCAAACATTGTCTAAGAACAAAAATGTCTTAAAAATAGTGAGAGAGCAGTCTCCAATTTTTCCAGTACGATCCGATGTAATTTTTTATTTTTTTAGAAAAAACCGAAATTAAAATTTCAACAAACGTCGTCAAAAAGTCTGAAAAAATTGCATAGTATTCTTCGACTAATTTTAAGACATTTGTATTCCGAAACAAATTTTACTCAAGTCTATAGTTTTTGAGGAAAAAAATCGTCAAGTTTCGGAGAAAAAATTTTCATTTTAGCCGTCGAATTTTTTAACCAAAAATGTTCTACATAAGAATATTATAGAATGAGTCAAAGAATGCTATCGAATTTTTTCGGACTTTTTCACGACGTTTGTCGAAATTTCGATTTCGTAATTTTCTTAAAAATCAAAAATGGCATCTGATCCTTCTGAAAAAATTGAGCGCGTTCTTGGGCTAATTGCAAGACATTTTTGTTCTTAGACAATTGTCGCTTAAGTCGAGAAAGAAATTCGTCAAGCGTCGGGGAAAAAAAATTCATTCTGATCGCCATTGTGGCTTACCAAAATGTAAAAAAAAAGTAGCCTCACGTATTTTCAGTTCAGACATCGAGGTCGCGATACTGATTGGTTTTAGGCATGAAAAAAAAATCGAAAGGGAACGAAAACTCGATTAAAAAAAAAACGTCATCGAAAAATCACGTCTTTTTCGCGTATTTTCGATTTTTATATGGTTACATTTTTTCTGACGCAATTTTAACCATCGCCATTCGAAACAGCATACTTAAAAACATAGGGAGCAGTAATTCCCGATTTTGTTCTTTTTGAATTCATCACATGGCGACAGCTCAAACTCTTGGACATCTGAGAACATCTGTGGAACAATCAGCTCACTACACTTTTTCGCACGTAAGAAAATGGAAATAATGTGTCGGCGTGTAAACACTAAAAGATAGTATATCCTTATTTCAGCAATGACAATCAAAAATTACATCGGATCGTACTGGAAAAATTGGAGACTGCTCTTTGACTATTTTTAAGACTTTTTTGTTTCTAGACAATTTTTGCTCAAATCTATAGTTTTCGAGAAAAAATTTCGTCAAGTTTCGGGAGAAAATTTTTCATTCTGGTCGATATTTTGACTTACCAAAGCGATAAACAAAAATGACCGCCTGTATTTTTAGTTCGGACATCGAGGTCGTGACATATTCAGTGACTGAACTACCTTCAATACATTGATTTTTTTCGAGTCCGCCGGTATAACAAAAGTTATTACATTTGCTAAACTAGCGAACAACGATTCAACCCCAAAAATCGCAAGCGAACAGTCAAGCAATGAAATCCAAAACCAAAATAACGCAACTAGACGAATCCGAAACCAACCTAATGCAACTGACTATCAAAAATTACCGCGCTATCTGAAATACGCTCCTTTTTCTCTCATTTCTCAGTCTTTCGCTGCCATCCTATAGTAGCGACAGCAGCGCCACCACATAGATCTATATCTTTTTCGTCGCTTTCAGGGTCCAAATTGATTACGATTCTCCTATGCCCGTTCGGTCTCGTTCCCTCTAGGCCACGGTCTTGCATATAGGTCTGACAACGGCGGTAGTGGGGGTAGGCACCCTTAGCGGCTCTGCTTTTTATTCAGATTTCTGCCGCTTAGTGCATGACGGCAAGGGGAAGTAGTGGGGCGACGAAGAGAGAAATAGCTCTTCTGTGCTTTCCCTCCTGACCGCAGCACATGCGCTGTTTGCCCTTACTTAATGTACCGTACTGTCGTGTAAACTGCATAATATACGAAACCAATAAAAAGCGATGATACGAACATTTACATCCTTTTTTCTCCAATGTCTCACAATACATCGTTCTTCGAAATGTGTTTCACACACGTACTGAAACTCTTTCAGTCCCGGAATAGCATCGAGCCATTTTTTGTGTCGTTCGACGTTTCTGGGCAGACGAAACACGGAGCATTTTTGCTTAAAACTTTTATACCCCGTTTTCCAAATTCGAACCGCGCAACCCTTAACCATTTCGCATTTTTTCGAAAAAGCTACTAAAAAAAATTCACATTTATGCGTGAAAACACGATAAAGAAAATGTATCACGGCAATCGCGTAGAACCTCGTGGTATATGGTCGCAAATAAAGGTTATTTTGACAACCGCGCCACAAAAACAGACGTAAACACTTTGACCCTATTCACGGGTAAAAGGTAAGGGGGCACTTTCCCTCGCTAGTGGCGACTCGTAGCGGCGCCTAGTGAATCGAAAAGTGGAGCCGATAAGCGTGCCTACCCCCACCACGAAAATTTGGCTCCGTTGCAAAACCTGAATGTAAGACCGTGCTCTAGGCTCCATGCCCCTCGTGCTTGCAGCCCCCACCGCCCACTAACGTAAAACGTAACTAGCAAATTTAAACGTAAAGCCAACATTCCCGCATTCGCCCGGTTTCTTGTATGTACACGTTATTATTATTTATTATTATTATTATTATTGTACAGGAAAACAGAGTAACGCGCATCCGAATAATAACTACATTACGAGATACGTTACGGTTGGTTTATCGCTTTATTCGCGTTTCATTATAATTAGCTATATTTTTAAACATAACAGGCAAATCATAAGTTTCCATAATAAAATAACTCGTGTTGTACTTATTATATAATTATTATATCTGATATAATAAGCCCATGTGAATAAAACAACACGAGTTGTTCCATTAATATTATTTATATTTTATTCGTTATATATATGTACACAATATTAATATATATTATAATAGAAGGAATCCCCACTTGGGTGTATTATCGTTCGGGTGTGCGAGAGAGACGCACCATGACTGCTCCAAGTGAGTACGAGAGAGAAACACGATCACCCCACTTTTGTGATTGGTCGTTGAGGCGAAGCTCGGACCTTATGCAGTTTTGTATTACTATATATTATGGGCTCTGGGGAACACGTGCGCCGCCTGCGGTGGAACTGAGCACAACATCTCTGCGACCGATTGAAAGAACTTCTTACATACAGGCTAGGATCGGGAGTTTGGACTCCTTTACTCTAGTCTCCTTGGTGGTGGGGACGGAGTTGGCGTTTCTCAACCTCTGTGCCTCCCAGTTCCAACAGCATTGTCATCGGCAACAGTTCCGGCGCGTATCGAATGACGGAATTAATCCCGTACTTCTCGTATTCCAATAACGAGCCAATCCCCGATTGACGGGGAAAAGCTTTCGTGAAAATCCGGCAGATGTAGTAGTTTTCATTGCTCGGTGGGGTACATTAAGAGTAGGGGTATAGAGTGTTAACGGCAAGCACAAGCCAAGCACAGAGGGCCCGCATCAAACCGAGGAGCTTCGCTGCCTATATTGATCAACTTAGGTTTTATAAATACAACGCGGGCCTGCCAAGACCCTAACATCTTCATTTGTATTTTTGTTTCCCCCCCCCTCCCCCCCAACGAGGAGCAGCGAGCTTGGGATTCTCGCTGCGAGTGACGATTGTTGTTCGCGGTGTTTGGTGGTTCAGTGGCGGTACGCGGATCTCGAACGAGGGGAGCGCACAATAGTACGTATCGTAAATATACACAACTACCGACAATAACATTCGCGTGTGTACGTGGAGGAGCGCGGCGAGACAAGCGGATCTCTCGCGCTGTCGATGGCTCCGCGCTGCGGGAGCACAAACGCTCTCGGAACTTCGGCCACGACCGCGCACCCTCGGAATTAATCGTTCCTCTCCTGGTCTCACGAAAAATGCGCGTGCTTTCTCCCGAGAACGCGTCTTCTGTTTGTCCCCCCACACACGCATTCGCCTCGACGAATTATCTCGGAATAAAAACGCTTTTCAGATCGCGCGACAAAAGCGATTATCGTCGTTTCGACGACGCGCGACACACCGTCGTCTCTCTCCCGACCACGCGTACAACGTTGAAACGTAATAGCTCGATGTTTCGTGACGTCACACGGGAACGAGAATGGAGGCAATTGCACAAGCGTCATCATCCTTCACTTGTCACCGTTTGCAAACGCCGCGAACTTTCGTCAATATTACCTTGCCTCGAACAATGCGCGTTTAATTATGACGGATGAACATTATTGTTGTATCTGGTCTAGGCTTTGCTCATATCCGTTTTGCCATTGTCGAATGACATTCCTTTTGCAAATTGTTCACGGTGGGTATTCTCGAGAGCGAACTGCCAAATTGCCCCAGCGGCCGAGACGTAACCTTCCTGGCACTATTGCCGACCGCCCTCTGGGACTCGATGTAACTTTGATCGCTTGTTCGCAATCGGTTTTAAATCCTTTGCGTGTCAAAGTTCGTTGGAAATTTTCTATACCCTCCAAATGAAGTCTTCGACGCTAAAAATGCTCATAGTTGCATCGCCGAAAGAAGATACGTAAAAAATTCACAATGATCAAAGCTAACGAGACTTACATAGTGTTTAGCAAAAAGCTTCTTTGCAAGTGCTCAGGTATCGTGCCACTGTCCTTTCAAAAGTATCCCATTTTCTGGGGTTCTGCTTCATTGGGACGGGACAGAGTGCAGGGTATTCTGGAAGCGTTTGTTCGGAACCGGAGGTTCATGAAAAAGCTTCAGCCGCTTTCACGCAAATATTGCACGGATGGACATTCCAGTAATTATAGATATTGTCCCAGTAGTCTAATCCTGCCGACTCAGCTTGAGCTTGAAGAAAACGAACGGAAGCACAGAGGCTAGAATTTTACATTGGTAGGATAGTTTTGGTTGGCTCAGGTAGCGGCTATATCATCCTGGAACAAAGTGAACAATGCCAAAGCAAGGGGGTTGAAACGACGATTGTTGCATTGCCTTCTCCGCTCTCTCGTTCCCCTATAAAATTATGCACCCAAGATTTTTTAATTCCCACTGATGTGGAAGTTTGCATCGTTGGAACGCAACAAAGTTAATTTATTTCCCTTCGCAATTTTTTTTACGGATAAAAAGCTACGGCAAACTTTTTTTAGAATTCTCAATGTTGACCTACAACCTGAATCTATGAAAAAAGTTTCTCGATCTTCTTGTAAAGCAGAGAACATGGAGGAGGAAGAGAATTAAAAAAGTATTCCCGTTGCGTGCCAACGATTCAAACTTAAGCAGCATTCCGGCTGTCGGGAGGCTACTAATTTTTAGGATCATTTCGACTCAATCTCTTCATGCATCAAACAAAACCAATCCGCACGGTCGCACTGGTGATCTGCATGAACGTTGTAAATGTTGCGAGTGAAAGAAAAACACGTTGCGACGTTGATTGTCGCAGGAAGGAGGTGGTTGCACTTTAAGGAAGCAGGGAGCATTTGTTTAGCTTTCTATGTGTTGTGTCTAATTCAAACATGGAGCACGGTACACTCATTCGTCATTGAAAGGACATCCACCATTTTCCCCAACCCCTCGACGCGCAAAGACCGTGTTTGTCCTCAGCCAGTGAAGCTTCCTTGCCTTAGGCTCGAGTAAAAAAGGTGCAACGCTCGTCCGCCAGCTATTCGAACCGCACTAAATTTCGAGACTCGTAGCAACCGCGAGGACTGCGGTCCTAGAACAATTTTTGTTGCGTTACTTTCCGAAGTTTTACCTGCCCTCCAGAGTTGCTCGAACCGCAGACTAGCGCAGATCGTGCTCGTCGATTTGACAGAAGGATCCTTCGCATCCGAATCCCTTTTTTTTCTCTCCGTATCTCCGCGCGATCCGACGAACGCGCAATTTTCGTTTTCGTCTCCCTCGGGGTCTCACTTTGCATTCGCTTACTATACGCTCGGGCTACAACGCTTTGTGAACTAGTGCACTATAAAAATGTTCAATCGCTTTAATTCGATACATTAACACAAGCGCTTCGGTTGTTGCGATGAGAACGAAGAAGATATGAGAATTAGAAATGTTCATTTTCGATTCGTACCAGAGATAATGAAATAAGAGAGAGAGGGAGAGAGAGAACGCTATTGCTACAATATTCTTTGTTATCCGTTGCAGTTGGACAGATAAACGCGAATTGAAGCAGTGAGGGAACGAAAGTATCGCGGGAAGAGGGTGAGAGAGATCGGTCGCGGGAATATTACCAATCCCGTTGACATAAGAAAAGACCTGTCGAAATATGTCTATGCAACAGTTCTGTTTACGATGGAACAATCATCAGCCAAATTTCATATCCGTCTTCTCGTCGCTGCTGAACAATGAGACTCTGGTGGACGTTACTTTGGCCGCCGAGGGTCGTCATCTCCAAGCTCACAAAGTCGTACTATCGGCGTGCAGCACATACTTTCAGTCCCTCTTCACCGTCAATCCCTGTCAGCATCCTATCGTCATTCTCAAAGATGTCAAATTCTCCGATCTCAAGATCATGGTTGATTTCATGTATTACGGCGAAGTCAATGTTTCCCAGGATCAATTGCCCTCGATAATCAAGGTAAAGACAAAACAAAAAATCTTAACTTTCTTTCAGTAAATTCAGCGCGGACGAGCTCGAGCCGTCGTTTAAAAACGAGCATAAACAAAGAAAAATTCACTTACTCTACTTCTTTACTCTTCACCACCACTGTACTGTTTTTTCTCTTTTTTTTTATCGGCCCAAAAGTCCCGCACCTCTGCGACAATGCTTGGCATCAATTCGTCGGAAACAATAGGAATCCTTCAGGAACGCAGTCTCTTTTTTGATTTTTTTTTCCTTTTTTGCTTTTCCAACTGGAGACAGTGTCCAACAATTCGCGAAAGCGATTTTTTTTCGTATTTTTTGTTTGTTTTGAAATCTCTCCCGCTTGTTTCGCGTACATCGCGATTATCCCGGCGGCCATGTTTGCCTTACCGACGAATATTTCCCTTTTCTAACATGTTTTCGTGCACGCGCCTAATCACGAGACGTGGCGCGATACGCGATGGCGACGATTGAGCACGGCTTTGTTTGCAAAATATATATCTGCAAATTGCGAGTGAGAGAGAATGAGGGACAAGCCTTCCTCGATCTGCACGCTTTTTCACGCCCGATCGTTACCGGCTTTCCCATAATTGTGCGATCGCGCGTACTCGATTGCGGGAGGCGCTCGAGGGAGAGACAAGTGTCACGGCCCCGCGGCCGTTTGGTGTTTTGAGGTCAAATCTCACCCGTTCGTCATATTTTGTGATTTAAATTGTAGAGTTGATCGCATCTTTGATCGTATACGAAAGATACGGAAATAGGAAATCGGCAAAAAAAAAAGTACTGCGCGACGAAAAGCATCGGAGGAATTGCCGATAATTACGGTACTGGCACGTCCGATGCTTCGTACGCAATAGAATCGAAAACGAGGGAGGATAAACGTTGAAAAAAAGACTATCGGTGAATTTGCAATGCGTGTGAAACCTTGCCGATTGCTTTTATCGCGGACCGGCGATTCCGTCGGTAAAAAAATCGTCGAAAGGTTTCCGAACTTTTTTCAAAAAACGGCCGGTCCGAGAGACTCAAAATATTCACAGTCGACGTCCAGTTCAGAGAGAAAGAAGCTACACGTCCCCGATTTATGGTATTGAAGTTTGCCTCATTGGAACGCAACGAAGAGTGTTTTTCGTATTGACATTTTGTAGGACATTCGGCCTGCAAAAATCACCGAAACATTTTGAGAGATCTTTCTCCGGCATCCGTTACCTAAGCCTGCAAACGAAGAGTTCAGATAAGTAACAAGAATAAAGAAATGAATAATAAAAAAAAAAAGATTTTCGTTGCGTTCCAACTATGCAAGCTTCAACGGCATCCCGATTTTCGTGGAAATAAAAACAAATGTATAACAGATTCAGTTGCTGGAGAAAACTGCATTCCGAAGAGATTGAAAAAAGATGCTCGGCTTGAGCTAATTGCAAATCAAAGAGAAGTACCTCCTAGCTATGCCGGAGGCACGCATTCTACTACCCGAAGCATTGCTGTGAACGAATAACTGAGAAAAGTTCCTAAAACTGTGTAGATGATTGTAACCAAATGCGTAGGTAAATTTGTAGGTAACTGTGACCAAATGCGTTGCCCACTCACAGAGAGTACGTTTGATACACGTACACAGGCATCTTGCGGAGGTCAGCATTGTTGTGGCGCTAAAAAACCTACTTCACATCTAGGGCTTGCAATCCGGATACCCGGATATCCGCCAATTTTTTAAATCTGGATAACGAAGCCAACTGAATGTGGATAATTCGGATAATACGGATAGCAAAATTCATCGAAAAATTACAATTTGAACATGGAACTAGCTATAGTAAAACAATAATTTCGGAATTGTGTGCAGTCAGTACACGTAGCTATCAAGTAATCTCAATTTAAAACATGTTTTTCCTTTGATTTTAATATTTTGTGTGGCGCGTGCAATGGTAAATCATTCAGAAAATCCCGACTGATGAGTTGCTTACTGTCTATTATGTTATGTCGTCCGAGTTGCAAGATGCGTGCCCGTTATACGCAACACTAAGGTTGGTATGCCACCAAGCCCTCCGCGCTACCTTCCATCTCGCTCACTATAACGTTTACGTATATGATTGTTTTTAATTTCGGTCTCCGAGAAGTGAAAGTTTAATTTTTAAATGTTAGACGAAAGAAGTTTTCGGTTTTTTTATTTGTTAATGATTGTTTTTGGTTTTGTTTGATATTTTATGATCTCATTATTACTATGATAATTGGTTTAAGTTTTATAGGAAAGAATTCCCTCACTGTTTTCAATGATTCATATTGTATTTTAATATTTTACAGAAAATAGTAGCATACTATTATGCTCGATCATTTTGTGATATTAACAATGTTAATGTCGTCCATTGTATATAGTTAAGAGACAAAAATTTTGGTTTAATTTCAATAAACATGAATAAAACTACTTTTCAACGAATTTCCTGTTCTTCTTGCAAAATTATCCGAATTATCTCAGAAATCCGGATATCCGGATACGAAAAATTAACGGATAAGCCTTATACACATCGCGAGAGATATAAAAAAATCCTCAGCGTCTGTAATTTCATCTTGAGATTGTCCGCGATTAGAAAATACGTTCAGCCGCTTCGATGAAAATTCTTCTCCTGTTCGCCGAATTTACTAACGAACGTATAATCGCGTTGATTGCAGACAGCGGAAAGTTTGAAGATCAAGGGCCTCGCGGAGATGCACACGGCCTCACTGACAAAGTGGCCAAGCGAAACCGGTGGTGCCGATTGCGGAGAGTCCTGTTCGCCGAGTCCCTCGCCGTTGTCGCCCTCCTTCCGTAGAAAACGCTTGCGCAAGGGTTCGACGGGCTCGACTTCCGGTGGATCGGCCGACAAGACGGAGGAAATGAGCGAGATCACACTCGTCGCCACGAACATAGTTAAACCGGAGCCGCACATTGTACCCCAGGACGGAGCAGGCGACACCCTCAGGCGCCCCGTCAACACCACCACCGACACCCAAGGCAGCATCGACGAAGATCAAATATCCATCGTGAGTTCGACTTTCCGCTCTTTCTCGTCCCCACAATGCCGATTACAACGCGAGCGTATTCGCACGAATCGCTCGTGTCCCTCGATGGATTCAGGCTTTATTGAAAGACGTAAGTATAACGTTTTCGATTCACAGATGAGCAACATGGAAAGCAGCACGACGACGACGCCCGCTCAGAGCGAAGGTTCTTTGCAGGAAGTGGGCCATCACGCCGGAAACATCGGCCACGGCTCCCTGTCTCATCCACCGAGTCACCAAGGTGAGCCCACTTTTGGCCATCTTATCTCAGCCTCGTCTATATCTCTCTCTATTTTCATTCCATAATTTTCGCGCCAATTGCAGCCTTATCGCACTTGGTCGTGTATCGCATGCTGTTTCTTTTTGAGAGACTCGAACGTTTTAACGATTAATGTCGAAGGAAGGGTCAATGTGAAAGTTCCATCTCGAAGTTTCGATTAGTTACGCTGCATCTTTTTGGAGGATGAAATATCGAGATAAGCTCTGGAAGATTCCAGCTCGATTCCCGATTCTTTACAGAGTACGGACTTTTCGGTATTAGGTGTACAACTTTGCTTCCGCCGTTTTTTCCCCCAACATTTGAGGCCTTGGCTGGAAAAGTAATTACCTAGTCATGATTCAAAGTACTGGCCGTCGCTAGCTACTACTTTTATTCATCTTCTTGGCTATTGTCGGATACCATCTGGAAAAAAAACGATGCTTCTTTTGAGGCGATGCACAAATCGATCAATTTTTGGACTTGTTCATAAGAGGGGAAATGCTGCTCAGCCGTGTGCCATCGATCGAAACAAATGGTGGTCCAAGCTTGCTGTGTGACATTTTTTATCTGCCTATTTCGACCAGCACTTACCGCTGCAGCCATCTATCGAAAAACTGCGGAAGCCAAGTTGTACACCTATTAGATTCAATCCTTTTCTCTTGACAACGATCCAGCTGAATTTGCGGACACTTGGAGGTGGAATTTTTCACCAGACGTGTTGACTTCGAAAAATCTGTTCATCGATGAAACACTCGGTCCTCGTTTGAATTTCTATTTAATTCGGAAAGCTTAGATACCGAAAAAAAGAGCGTCGTATCGACTTATAGCGATATGTTTTACGTAAATCATTGTCGTCCTGGTATAGAGAAACAAATATTTCAGTATAAAATTCATCATATTTTTGGGATTTCATTTTCATTGTTTAAAAAGGTTGCCACTTCGACAATTTTTTTTTCCCTCCCTGTCGTCGTGTGTCGATCGTTCATTTAGTTTTCTCGTCTTCTCTGGATACGCTCCGTTGTTGTTATTCAAACAATAATAGAAACATGAAAAAGATGTGAGCAACGATAGGAGAAGAGCGTTATATTTTAGTGTCGAGTGTCACAAGAACCGCGCACGGCCCCAGACTATGACGAAATGAAAATTAATGTAAAATAAATAAGATGTATCGTTGTTGAGCGAATCTTGTTGGGGAAACGTGCCAATCAGCGCCGTGTACTACCTGATCGTTTCAGGAGACGCGGAAAAATCCAAATTAGAAATTTCATAGACAAATGTAAATGTTACAAATGTCCCGATGTAAAGAAAGAATTCGAAGATATTGACATGGCTCAAATTTCAATGTGACTTATGCAACGAAGATAAACGTTGAAAAACAATAGTACCTTCAAACGAACCAATCAATGTTGTGCATTTGTTGGTTTGTCGGGTTGACGATTGTCCACGGTCTTACATACAGGTCTGGAAACTCGTAGGGTGGATAGTGACTCACAATTCATCCCTCAGGTGACACCCTTCGATGTTGTTGAAATTTGGATATGTTATAAAGCACCGAAAAGTAAGCGACACGTATTTATTTTATCGGCGGAAAAACGATTTTAAGGAGTGAAACGAATTTTTAATATCTCATACCGTTAAAACGGTATCGACGAAAAACGAAAAACATCCCCATTTGTGAGGGTGCGTTTCAGCCCTTAAAATCGTTTTTCCGCCGATAAAAAAAATACGTATCGCTTACTTTTCGCTGCTTCATAACATATCCAAATTTCAACAAAATCGAAGGGTGTCACCTGAGGGATGTTCCTTGTCAGATAGTGAGGCAAAGTGGTAGTTCTTGCTTCTGCCACCTAAAGCGCTGCTACCTTGGGGTGAGCCAATCATAAGCAGGCCCGGACCGCTTCGTAACGTTGCAGATTTTTCGGAATAAAGAATATTTTCAAAAGCAATATGATTGGAAAATGATTCGGTTTCTTTTAATACTAATCCTATATCGAGAATGACAATCATTTGTGATTTTAAAAAAATCCTCAAGCTTGTTCATTAAGGCGGAATATACATTTAGACTTTGATTTGCAAAAATATTCATAAAAAATTACAAATAGAACATGTATAGTTTCTATTTGACCCTAATTTAAATGAAAAAAATGCGAATCAAAGAGATTGGCATGCATTTACAACAAAGAAATCAACATTTCACGCAAAATTTCTGTAAAATTTGGATTAAAAAACTAGTTATTTTTTCTTCATTTTTCCAAAACAATTTTCGTCAAATAGAAGGTAGCAATATTATAAATATTTCTAACACATTTCGACTCAATCGGCTGAAGAGTTTTTGACCAATCCTGCACGCCAATTTCGGAAATGCCATTTTGAGAAAAAACGCGTTTTAAGTTTACGCCCGAAGTATTTGGAATTTCGCTTTGAAACTTAGGGAAAATATTCGACATATATAGTTGTATCGTCTAAAGAAAAAAAATCGATTTTTTGGTCGGTGTAAATCCCGCCTTAATGACATCTGCAAACATCGAGCAAGCGCACAAGACTTTTGAGACAGTAAAATATATATTCTAGTGCAAATGTATTGCGACGTCTTTAACACTTGAATGCGCTGCATTGCGACTTCCCGTTTTCGATACAATTTTTCATCGTGCGGAACTTTGGGGGGGGATACTCCAGGCGAGGAAAAAATTGCTGATTTTCATGATTTTTTTTTAAAGGAAAGTTTCCTTCACTAATTTTGAGACTTACGGGATGGTTTATAACTACTTTTGACTATTACATGGTTTTTTTTTATTAACCTTAAAAATGGCGGAGGTAAGGGTGGCTTTCCAAAGGGGTTGCGGCGGATGTTGTCAGACGGCACGCAGCGTCGGCGGGATTAATCTGAAAAAAACCAACCAAGATTCTTCCATTAACACTCATATGCAGAATATGAACCAAGAAAAAGTGAGAAATGTTGAAATTCAATGAAATTGTACGCTTTCAAACAAAAAGATTGAATTTAAAAAAAAGCGGCTACAATTTGCAATCAAAATAATTCTTCTTTTTTAATGTTCAAAAATATTTAGGGTCATGTTTTAGACAGTTTTGAAAATGCCGTTTACAAGACCGTGCCATACATCCGCCATTTTTGAAGATTAATAAACGAAAATACCATGCAATAGCCAAAAGTAGTAATAAAAAATAACCTAACAAGAAACATCCCTTCAGTGTACGCCTCCGATTTTGTTGAAACGCATATATGTGATAAAGCATCGAAAATTATCAGACACATATCGTTTTTTATCTGTGGAAAAATCTTTCTAAGGGGGGGAAACGACCGCTCAAAGAAAGACGTGTCACCCCTCAATTTAATATTGTTTCAATTCTATAGTGGATTTTTCATCGCTTTACATTAAAAGAATTTTGGTTTTTGTTGCAAAACCGAAACTGCAAACCACCCCTCAACACGTCTTTCTTTGAGGGGTAGTTTCCCCCGATAAAACCGTTTTTCCGCAAATAAAAAAATATGTGTCTAATAGTTTCCAATGCTTGATCGCATATATGAGTTTCAACAAAATCGACGGCGGACACTTAAGTGATGTTCCTTGTAAGTCTAAAAAAAGGTGAAGAAATTAATGCTTAAAAAAAATCATGAAAATCAGCAAAAAAAAATTCTCGCCTCCAGGTATCTCCCCCCTTAAATACTGAACACTTTCCACTATCGTTTTTAAAACTTTACCGACAGTTCGGTCTGATGCTTTACGGCCTTAGGCCACAGTAACGGGTATAAAATCATGTGCGAATTTAACCATTTGTTTTCGTATGAAAAAGTGATTCACTCATAAAATTAATTACACATCTATTTGGTATGAATATCAAGCTGTTAGAAAAAATATATATATTTTGTTCGATGTACAAAATGGCCGACTACTAATATTTTCTTTTGTTATCTTTTCTTAGGCGCTCCGCGGCGTGACATTTAGCATCCACAATTTTTTACCTAGAACAAAAAACAAAAATTCTCGTCAATCTACATTAGAATACCCAGAGAAGTACGTACAGAATTTAAAAATGAGTGAATCATTTATTCATACGGAAAAAAAGGTTAAATTCGCACATGCTTTTATACCCGTTACTGTGGCCCAAGGCCTTAAGCATCTTCTGAATTAAATAGACCGTTTACTTTCTTTCGACACTACAACGTAACACGAAAACACGATTCAAAGACTAAGGAAGTTATCTATTGCTGTATATCTGTATATACAAGACCCCTACGTGACGGCGCTCCCAGTGGATAAAAAAGGAACTAAGTTTTACCTCGTTAACGGTGACACTCGCCACCATTCAAAAACGCCGGAGCTTCCAGACCTGTGCGTAAGACCGTGCGATTGTCATTCATTGCAATTGGATCAAGCGGGTAGACAAAGAAACGAAAATTCGACTTCCCCTGTAACATAGAAACAAATACAGGAATCTTAGAACTATTTTTAGCCGATTTTTTTATTCCATAGGCTTTATTATGTATATTATAGTATTGCGAAATATATGAGAAATGTATTTTTACGTAGTTTGGTCAAATAAGGCGATATAAATTTGCGATTGCACGTTATTTGCTTTATTTTTTTTTTAATTCCGTATGCTACATAAAGATTGTTGAAAAGCAAAAAAAAAAAATGTTTCACCGCATACTATTCCGAACGATTGATATTTCTAGATATACTATGGAATTATTATCTTAGTCGGTAATATTTACCACTATATATATGTATATGTATATCTCTATATATGTGTATATGTATATATGCGTGTGTATATATGTATATTTATTGCATGCCTGAAGGAAAGGATACCGAAAGAAGCGATATCGCAATTGCGAAATTTGCCTTATGTTTAATTACGATACTAATGATGCTGGCACAGATGCGTTCAAGTATTTTGCACGAAGGAATCAACAGACGTTTGACATGATAATAGAGCGAAAACTGAGATCGGTTGTGAGTCAAGAATTATAATAACAGATAATAAAAAGAACGAAACAAACGTGAATAAAGAACGAGAAGAAACAATAGAAACGACAGCAACACCCAGTATACCGGACGAAAGTGTGTGAACATTAATCGATCGAGATCAGTCTATCCTCATCAATAAATTTCGTAAAAGCGAACCCATACAATAACGGCACACAGATACATAGCACACATTAATGTGGAGAGTTTCAATCTTTCTTACAGTACCAAAAACAAAAGAAAAGTAACATTCAACTTTTTGCTCTTCAAGTGTATATGTGTGTCCCCATTTTCGAACAATTTTGTTCCAATGGAAAACCGCGATGGATGAGAAACGGAGAAAAGAAAAGGTAACCAACAGAGAGAAGATAAAAAGATACACGTAGATTCGCCTAGTCCGACGATGCTGTGCTTGAATATGTATCTGTGCCATGCCAGAAAAACTTTTTTTCTCTCGATACATCATTGTCTATTTCATTCTGTTTCTTTTTTTTCCGAACGGCGAAAGTAGCTGTGAGAATTAGTAAGAAGCATTGATTCTCTGTTCGGTAAATCGGGTTGTCCGTTTTGTCGTTTTTGCTTTCTTTTCTTGCCTGTCGAGCCGAGAATCACCGAGTGCGCGATGTTTTCAAAATACGTAGAGTAAAATGGGCGACAAAGTCAGAATTGCGAAAACATCAATTTACAGCGAGAGCCCAAAACGCCCGATCAATTTTTTCTCGAATCAATAGAACATACATCACGCTCTCTCTCTTTGTGTTCTTCATTTTCACTCTCACAATCGTTACTTTCTTTGAATTGAATTGGGGTTTCGGTGTCGTATAAAATCCAAACGAACGAAAAGAACAATAAAAAAGAAAGTAAAACAAGAGATGACAATAAAATGTCAATGTTACGTTAATTCTTGCTGACCAACGATGAAATTGGTCTGTTCTACAGGATTGCAATGGACAATAATGGAGCATACGTATCCGCGTTTCGCTCTGTCCTCGTGTCAAACGAATCTGTCGGTCCAAGCTTCGTCGGCATTCACGACACCCGAAATAGGCGCAGCCTCGAGCCTCAGCGAGCATCAGTATCAATCGGGTGGTGGCGGTGGCGGTGGTGGCGGCACGAGTACGACAGCGTCATCTAATTGCGGGCTGACCAGCTACCCGAACTCGTCGATGCAGCACGCTTCGAATACGGATGGCGGCGGTGCTGCTGGCGCTGCTGCTGCTGCTGCTGCTGGTGGTGGAGGAAGCGGTAACGGTGGCGGAGGTAACGGACAGAGCGGTGGTCTCTCGCCGGCGCAGTGCTCGAGCAATTGTCAGAGTCCTTGCGCTAGTCCGCAAGCAACTATAAAGAGAAAAAGATCGACGAATCCCCAAGCCGACGAAAATTTTATACGAGCCCTGGAGGCGGTGCGTTACGGTGGTATAGGATTTTGTAAAGCCGCCCGAATGTTCGGCGTTAACAATCGGACCTTGTGGCTCGAGTACAAAAAACGGGGCTATCCGAACAATCGTCCGAGCTTGAAGTCCCGGGTGAAGCAAGAATCGAGCGCGTCACCGCCGCCACCACCACCGCCGGCGACTACCTCGCAGACGGTCGATTCGCAGAGTCCGACACCTATGGGACCACCAACGACGCCTCACAGTACACACAACGCGCATCCGACCCACACGATGCTCACCGCACACAGTCCCCACGCGATGCTCTCCGGTTACATCGACAACAGACACTCCGATTATACACTACCGAGCTCGACGATGCCGATCAACTTGCACGGCGTTAATTACAACTCCATGTGAGCTCAGCCTAGCAACGAACAACAGCAGCGCGAACAAGAGCAGCAGGAACAAACGGAACAACAATAATGATCGTTCGTCGTAATTGTACAGAAGGGGAGGGCGAGAAACTTCCCGGCCATCCAGCCGCTTACGAGCCAACAGTCGCTTCGCACCGATCAATCTCCGAACTCTCGTACCGTGAAAACGTTCCGACCTAGCTTTTCTTTTCGCGTCTCGTGACGATGACGCTGACGACGTGTCAATGAGCGCGAACGCGAGCTATTCTCATTCGACGAAACGGATAAATTTGCGGCTATGATTTTAAAGGATTGGTTATGATTGGGTCGGTGGGAGGATCTACGGCGATGAAACTGTCCGCGATGTCGGCGTGGCGGATCTCGATGACGTTTGCCCGACACCGATTGGGTGGTTTCGATCGAACGAACTCATTCATGCTCGGGGCGAATTCACCTTTGGAGTGTGCAATGTTCCCATGCGATGTACAACGCATTTTCAACGCATTGCTCTGCGACGAACGAATGCGATTGAGCCGTCTTCGATAGATTTAGAGACGGTTGAGGCCAGCCAGCCAGCGCGTATGAGGAGACCAATGTGTGAGGGAGAGAGAACGTTTGTAGTATCGGGAATCGAGAAACAGGTGGATGGCCGCTCAAAGGTTCGAGTTCGAGAGAGAGAGATTGGAAGCAGCAATGTGCCTCGATCGAACGAAAAGCCATTGAAAATTATATTTTTATAAAATGCCTCTCAAGCTTTTGTTCTCAGACCATAAATATCATTTTGAACGATTCACGCCTTATAACAGGGGTGGACAAACTATTGAAGTGTGCGGTCGACACTGCGATTCTCAATATCTCTGGCGGCCTACCGCTGGCAACAGTTTTAAGGGATCATCACAGTCTGACTGGTCGAAAAATAAATGATTTATAATCAGTCTGATTTTTTTGTGCCAAATGAACGCACTCGTGATGAACAAAAAATACATTTTTAAACGTTTGATTTTATTTATTTTTTCACTTTTTTTAACGGTTGAAAATGTCTTCGAAATAAAGGAATCCTCGCGGCCGTTGTGGCGGTGAATATTTTCCGGAAGAACATTTGTAAAAAGATCATTAATTTTTTTTTTAATCCAAATTGACAAAATGACCTTTTTTCGACAGTTTTTTGTTCAATAAAATATGAAGATTTCAAACAAGAAAAAGCTTCCGTAGCAAGATAAAGAATGGTGTGGAAGAATGTTGTGTCAAAATTTGAGACTGGTAGCTTAAAAACTTTTCCTTCGAGAGTGTACACCGTTTTGAAAAACGACATTTCGAGAAAAACGCGTTTAAAGTTTCGATTGGGGAATTTTCATATAAATATGAACAGCATGTTTATAACCGTCTATACTATCGGATAATGCAAAAAAATCGATTTTTCGAAAATTTTACCGTGATGATCCCTTGAAGTCAAACAAACCCAAACATATTGTTGAATTGATTTTACTTCCACGGGCTATTGAAATCGTCCAGGCGGTCGACGGTTTGGCCACCCCTGCCTTATAACGAATGTTTGTGTTTTCTTTTTGCGAAGGCGATTTATATTTGTTTATCCGAGTCCACTCTTTTGTCCAAACGTCATCAAACGTGTGGCGCCCTGGCGTTATATTTTATTCAAGTTCAATCCTACAAGCGGTCAATGTTGATAAGAGGCACGTGAACGACTATGTGCCAAAGTACCTTCACGAGAGCGATAAAAACACGGCTCGTAGCTGACCCAGCCGCGAGTGCCGTGTTCCGCACATTTAGACCTTTAAGTGGCCATGACGCCTGGGCCAGACCACACATGCTACCAACGCACACGCCGAGACACACTCGCATCCTCCAAGTGTCGAAGCTCCCTAAGATCGCAACGAAAATCGACAAATTCTCTTATTTGCGCTTGGCAATTTGTCTCGCTGTTCTTTGAGTCGGTATTACAGTTTTTCCTGATTTTCAATAATCGTTAATCCGCGATCACCGACACCGATTATCGATAAATGCAAGGCCAATCGCTCGAGTGTAGAATTAACGTAGAATAGACTCGAGGTTCATTTTCGTCGAGCTCGTTTCTCGCCTTGCTCCTCCACTTCGTTTTAAATTCATTTTATTTACATACGCATCACATTCGTACCGTGTACTTTTCCAATCGCACGAACGACACTCGAGACGCGACGAGTCGTATCGTGTTGTGAAAAATGCTTCACCCTATACGCCACTGAGCAATCTCACAAAATTGCAAAGCGAAGGAGAGAAAAAAGCAACATTTTGTTTCTCGGAGAAACTAGAGAGAGAACAAAAACGGATTTATATAAGCCACCGATTTTACAATTAGCTACTCGTTCATTTATATATAGACGTTTTTTTTTCTTCTAATTTAATCGTCCTAGCTTTAGATACGAAGAAATATACGAGCTTCAATTTCTGTTCACATTGTTACGTCGATTATTCATTTTATTCTATTCATTTTCTATCGTAATAACTTGATGCGAGAAAAAGAAATTGCTTTTTAAAGATATATATATATATATGTATACATGTGTGGGTGCTGCGGGAGACGTTCAATGACGATAACGTCAGCTCAGCCCCGAAGTGACGCCAGTGTGATCCGTGAATTTTGGACAAATAAGCGGGAAGACAGCAAAATGGACTTAGTTTCGATAATAGCGGGATAATGAAATTACTTCACCCATCGATATTTGAATCGGTCACCAATTGCTCGCCCAATCACGTGCCCGCGAGCCAAAATTTCAATGATGATCGTTGAACGAAAGTCCGAACGTCAAGATGTACAAGGAGAAAAACGTGCGTTTGTACGCGCGGTAAACTAATCGTCATGCTGTCCTATAACGGACTCCGCGATACGACTTCGAAGTGAATTAAAAAATACACTTAATATATGCAAATACACCGCTGAATATAACGACGAAAGCAATGTGTTTTGTATATGCATTTCTATCCGACAGCAAAACGATGTATATAGTCGCATAAATCGATATTTTCTATTTTTTTTCTTCTTCTCTCTCTCTTTATTTATCGTATTCAAGTATTCGCGATTTTTTACAATACGAATTATCACATTTTCGAGGCAAAAATAATGATGATGATGATGATGAATGGAGGAAAAATTTCGTTATTAGATGGAGACTACTTAGGGATAACGATTAGTCACGGATATAAGATAATTGTTCAATAAGAATTGTCTATGTGAAATGTTAGTTATTCATAATACGACGTTGTATATCAATGGTAGCGTATATATTAGACGTACTATAAACAAATAAACGAGTGTATGTATGTGTGTATGCATACACACACGCGCACACAGAGATTTGGTACCGTGCATATTCATCCGTAGCGGGTACCGCGTTAGTTTTTCGTGCAGCGATGTGTCCGCTACTTTGCTGCACGAAACACATGTCATTTAATATACGCTGGTGCAATTAATTCTGGACACTTTTTTAATTTAGTCTTTATTTCGCATTGATCATTTTTACGTTGTAATCGCGTATATTTTATATTCCTGGCAAAGTGGGCCTATCAAGGAAAATATTGAGTAGAAACATTTTACATTATAATGAAAATATCACAGTATCGTTCCGGCGTAGCAAAATATACATTTTCTGCGTAAATATCAAAAAGAGCTAATATCTATTGAAAGTGCCCAGAATCAATTCCACTAGTTTATATACAGAACAAATGAGGAACAAAACTTAGCACTCGAAAAAAAAGAACTTAAACACACGAGATCTTCATTTCATTTATATAGACCAGAATAAAACGGGGAATATTCAAATAAAAAAGTATATGAAAAATAAAACTTCCAAACGATTATGTTCTTAGCGAATGTATGAGTTTTTCGATTATGCAACAACACGATAATGGTCGAGCGTGCGAAGTAAATACTCGGCGTTTTTGTGGCAGCATATACCACGCGACTAGATTACGTTGAGGTTTGCATCGTTGGAACGCAAAGATTATTCGGTTGATGCTCCAAATCTTTATTTTTATGCTCGCCCAAAGCCTTTTTTTGCAAATTGAGTTTATAAATCTCTACTAACGCAAAAGCGTGAGTGAATTTTAGTTTAAAAAATTGAACAATTGAATGGAATTATTTTTCATTGCATTCCAACGATGCAAACTTCAGCATAACGCGAAAAGTTCTTCCATTGATGCGTAAATTCGGTGGATTTGAAGGGGCCATCCCGTGTGACAACTATTTTTTTTCGCTGCTTTTGGGTTTTTTTTAGTTTTTTTTTTAGTAACCATTAAAACCACACTTTTTGAATTTTTACCACATTTTTACAGTCCCTCAGAATTGTATAAAACAAAAATAACGAGTTGTATAGACTTTACACCGTTCGGAAGACACTAATGTGTTTTAAAAAATTGGTTGACGGCTGCCATGATCCCGGAGGTTGTGCTCATCTGGAATTAAAAAAAAAACAAAACGGCATTTTGATTTGTAGACCTGAGGCTATCGCCGGAACTAGAGTAAAGTAAAAACATCGAAAATTGAATTTTTCGCACGGTTTTAAAAGTCAAGTTCCAAGTGTCGTCATTTTTTTCTACTTTACAGCTTAAAAAAGAACTTTGGTAGATATGAAAAATATTCTAGTTCGGGTGAGAACTATAGATGGGCTGACTATACCACAAAAATTGAAGCGAAATTCATTCAATAGTTTTTGACATATGGAAGCCAATTTGAAAAATCCAGTTTTGAGAAAAACGCTTTTAAAAGTTCATGTACGATTTACACAGAGAAAATGTTGACGCACCATTAGCCATATAACACGCAAGCATTTTTGGCAATTTGTGAAGAAAATCGATTTTTTGGACCTTTCACACGGGATGACCGCCTTAAGGGGCTATACCAGTGTGAACGCTGAAAATTTGGGTGATTTACGGGAATTTTTTGGAAGAAAAGTACTCAATTAAATGTTTCGGAAAATTAAGAATATATTTGGCTATATTTGACCTATATTAAATGATTTTTTCATAGAGAAATATTCAGATCTAAGCGACTTATGCGCTGCTTTCGGAGGCGCCAAAAAAAAAATTCCTCCACTGCTGACATGATTCCGGCCGATTAGGTAGCTGAAATCGAAAAAGGAAAAAAATGTCAAACTGGAAGGTATTTCCTGTACAATGACGTAGGATTTTCGAAAAATATCAGAATCTAACAAAATGGCGTAGTTATGAAAAAAAGTATGTTTTCTTGCCTATAAAATGGTCGTTTTTTTCAATGCCAAATCGTCAATTTTCATCCAATCAAAAATATCCTACGTCACTGTAGAGTAAATATATTCAAGAGTACTCAGTTCAAATTTCAAGTCAATCGGATAATTGCTCTTTGAGTTACAATGTCAGCAAATTTGAAAAATCTCATTTCGAGAAAAACGCGTTTAAAAATTTAACTATCAATTTTTGCAAGATCAAATGATATTGATATCAATGATAATTATATTCTTAAAAGTATAAACTGTCGAGAAAGGCAAAAAAAATCGATTTTTCAAAAGTGTCACACTGGTACAGCCCCTTAAAACGAAAGCGAAATTGAGAAAATCCGAGCACGGGTAAAAGGTGTTGGAGAGAATTTTCGTTTCGTTATGATAAATAAAACGCCAATGGCGAACAAATGAAATAACACGAGATTGGCCGTTTTAGGGCATCTTCTGAAGCAAAGCGGAACGAAGCACGGTCGTTTGTTGATGCGACAGCCACGCGTGAAGAAAGAGTCGGAACCCGGACAACGCGCGTCGCCGGACAGCGAGCCCGGATCGCCGCGAATCGTTCAACCAGCAGCGTCGTCGACGACGTCATTGTCCTCGTCCACCTCGACGGTCGTTCAGCAAGTCACTCCGACGTTGAAATTGACGACGTTGTCACGCGAGCACAGCTGGGACGACCCTGACTCGGGGGTCATATCATCGAGCAAGACTATCCCGTTGGCTGGAACGAACGCTGCTCCGACGAATCTTTTGGCCGTACCGCAACCTTCTTACCTCGTTAAGCAACACTCCCATCCACTTTTGCCCAGTCAGCAAGCACCTACGAGCGGCAATTACTGGACGATACAACGACAACACTCGAATCCCGAATATCCCGGTAGAACATCAAGCCCGAAGAGCCTCAACGATCCGCCAATACCGCTGATCAAAATTGACGAGGGCGGTACCACCCGACAGTCCGAACAGGCCAATAAACCGCAAATCCCCGCGAGAACGGAAAGCTCCACCTTACCCAGTGGAGGAATCAGACTCGTACCGGCTGAATTGTTAAGAAGCTCCTCGGCCCCTCAGGTACTTATGGGTCATTCACCCGAAATGATCATTTTGCATGTAATCTGACTTTATCATTAGATGCTATTCGATTAATTTGTAGGTTTTTTTGGAATACAGTTTGAAATATTTCGAAATCGTCGTACAAAACAGATTTGGCGAAGAAAGTCGTCGTTATTCTTTCTTTTTTCTGTATTTTGAGTATGAAAATCGTTCGGCTGGAGTGTAACTATCCAGACTTCATATACACTAGCAAGCTGAAGAGGTACTCAAAATTCAAAAACATTCCTTAACGGGGTCGACTAGTGTGAAGGCCGTTTTTTAATGCTTTTTTGGGATTTTTTTTTGACAAACCATTTAAATAAAATAATTTATAAATTGTATATCATTTTTATTAACATTTAAACAAACTTAGTGAATTTTTTGAAGTCATTATATAGAATATAGTCGGAGATACACCACCCAACTGGAACACATACATAAAAAGGGGTGCTCCACTGCTGCCATGATTCTGGCCGTGAAATAAAAAAACCAAACGCAATTTTAATCGTGGAACTTGAGGCTCTACATGAAACTAAATTAAAATTAGAACTCCAAATTTTTTTTATACGCTTTAGAAAGAAAATTCAATTTTTCGTTTTTTTTAGGTCTATATAGCTGATAAAAAGAAAACTAACGAAGCAATCTTAATTATTTTAGTTCAACTTGTAGTTATATATGTACTAAAGATGCTGTATAAATTTGAGCAGAATCAATCAAATAGTTTTTGAGATATCATGGCAGCAGTTTGAAAAAATCGTGTTTTGAGAAAAACGCGTTTGAAAGTTGTTGCATACATTTCATAATTTAAAAAAATGGTCTCGCCATCAATCCGCTATGCCTCGACGATAGAGTACGCCTTCCTCTTCCTCAAAAAAGTCATGCAAGGCCGTTTTTTCTTCTTTTCGTCTGACACACTAGACCCTTAAGGCGTTAGGCCACAGTAACGGGTATAAAATCATGTGCGAATATACCAATTTTTTTCGTATGAAAAAGTGATTCACTCATAAAATTAATTACATATCTAGTATAAATATCAAGCTGTTAGAAAATAAATACTTTTTTTTCGATGTACAAAATGGCCGACTACTAATGTTTTCTTTTGTTATCTTTTTTTGGGCGCTCCGCGGCGCGACATTTAGCTTCGACAATTTGTTACCTAGAACAAAAAACAAAAATTCTCGTCAATCTACATTAGAATACCTAGAGAAGTGCGTACGGAATTGAAAAAATATTGTTTTATTCAAAAGTTGTAGGTATTTGAAATTAAGAAATGAATTTTCAGTGAAAAGTTTCGTTACAACTGCTCATAAACCGCTCATAAAATGAAAAGTTTTCGATTAATCAGAAATTCCGTGCATACTTCTCTGCGAAATGCAGTTAGGAAAATAACTTTTAAATTTAAAGTAAATCGAGTGAAAATTGTTGAAGTTACTTGTCACGCCAATTGGAAAAAGTTGTTTTAAGATGTTTCGAAGAAGAAAAAATATATATATATTCTAACAGCTTGATATTCATACTAAATAGATGTGTAATTAATTTTATGAGTGAATCACTTTTTCATACGAAAAAAAAATGGTTAAATTCGCACATGCTTTTATACCCCTTACTGTGGCTTAACGCCTTAAAACCATTGGACATTTATTCAATTTCTCCCTGAAAGATAAAAAAAATGAGCACGGGTATCTCATGATAAATAACGAAATTTTGTAACCGTTTTTCTCAATCATTCCTCTGGAGGTTAGCTGTTAATACTTGCCAAAGCAGTGTCTTCCACATCTACTTTTCCGAACATACCGATTGTGTCGTATCATTTTTGTTGCTTACGCTTCTTTTCTACGACCTTGTGTGTTACGAGGTGGTGTCAAAGGCGAGGAAGCCATTACTCTGGTCATTCTTAAGGTAGTCCTATCGCTTCACACTAGACATACCACTGATCATACTCGAGACTTGTACAATTAATATTTTTAACATATGCAAAAAAAATGTGTAATAACTAAATTTTCCATGTGTAAACTGTTTAATCAATGTCCACATTTAATTAGAAAAATGAAAAAATATTTATTCCAAAGATTCGCGCAGTATTTCTAGGTTTGATATTCGGCAATATTAGTTCCATCTCCGTCTCTTTTTACTCAACCAGGCGAGTTTAACCTCCATGCTTTTCAACGTCGATCTGTCAAAATAATGTCAGGTGCGGGAAATATGAAGCATTGTATTCGGGCCACGACTGGTAAAAAGCGTGGAAAATTTGTGTCGGCGAAATATGTCGGTTAAAAATGAAATATGTGTGGAAATTCGAATGAGTGAGATGAGGTTAGGACGAGTCAGCTGTTGACTTGCTGTCACGTCTCTTTATCGTATCAAGTGGTAATAAATCCAATACCGGAAGTTCAAATTAAACTTGATATTACATAAAAATTAGGTCAATAAGCGTAATTTTTTCCGAGAGCACTGCATTACTACAAGTGTTAAGTATGTAAATCTGATTATTTTTAAGAATCTGACGGATTCCCACTATTATATACACTTTTGTAGCTACCGGAAATTGGGTTCTTGTATGTCGTTTCGGAATTCCTTCACAAAAATAGGCAATTTTAATATTCCTTTTCTCTGTAATTAGATTGATAAAGACCCTGACATTTTACAGAGACGATTATTGATATATGGTGAAGCTCGAAAAAAAATTATGAAAATCCTATGGATTGAAGCCTGGCGGGACTACCTCAGCTGTATCATTTTTCAATGAAATAAGCCACTCTTTACCTGTTCAAGTTCAACTTTTAGACACCTACTTACCCGCAGATTTTGAAGTTAGCAAAACGTAGCATGCAGGAGTGTGCATAAAAATTTGTTTAAATCGTCATTCCTCTGGCATCGTTCCTTTGGGTTCCCGACATGTGAGATCCAGAGGCGCGATAGACGCGCCAGAGGGGTGGCACCATCTTAGTTACGCAAGTATGAATATGCATGAGGTTACAAAAAATGATTCTCTTAGATTATTGCCATGCCGCTATCGGAAGGAGAAAAGCTCCGTAGAAAAAGAGAAGCTGAAAAACGGAGATACGAAAGGCTTAAACAGGATCCTATAGGAAGAGAGAAGTTGAAACGAAAAGAGCGAGATCAATATTCAAAGAAAAAGGAGAAGAAGATATTGATAAACCAATAAAAACTTGATAGGAAAAGGTTTGCATCATTTCTCTGGCCTTACCTATTTCTTTCGATAATGATAAATCTCTCAAAACTGAAAAATCAGTGTGATCCATAGGGAATTATATTGTATCGATTGGAACTTTTCAATTGCATTTTTTAAATGAAAAAATGAAATATTTTTTCTTAATTTCGTTGTCCTGCAGTGATCATTTCGGCCGAAACCCATATATCTTCGGAATAAAATTCTTTCCCGATCACGATTACTTTCCATGTTGCTTGATGTTTTAGAGAAGCCGGGGGAACGCACACTTGATAATGCGTTTGGGTTTTGTTTCAGACGAGCACGAGCCCGTCGGAGAGTCGGACGTTTTCGTCGCGGGATGGAACGAGCGATCACCGCTTGGGACACTGTCCGGTTCAACGCCCCGGACCCGCGTTGGGATGCAATCATTGTTGGAACACCATAGACACACACGGGCGCATTTTAAGGCGAAAAACAAAATATCATTGTCCCGAGTGTCAAATAAATTTATGCATAGTGCCGTGTTTCCAAGAATTTCACGAACGTCCACGAGAAATCTCGAATCCGAGGCATTTACCAAAAACTAGCTCCATCTAAACTCCCCGTTGCATTATTATCGTTGTAACGATATGATTTACATAATAATTTATTAATTAGGTTTTCCAATAGTCGGATATATATGCTTGTAGTACATATCAATCGTGGCTATATATATATATCTGTCCAATGTTGTAAAATATAATATTTTCGAACGACTCGTCTCGCCCCTGCTGCAACGACGACCCGCGATTTTCTTTTCCCTCCGCAAAATTGTCGATACGTCATCGAACGGTACGTAATTAAACGCGCGTTAAGTGGAACGTAACTTTCGGACTGTAACTCACGATCCTTGTCTCGAGTATATTTTTAAAAACACAAATACAAGTTTGAGATTAATCAATAAGTATATTTACATACATATTTTCCTGTACACTTGAACTGAATGTAAAAAAAAAACAAAAGGAAGGCTGTACAATGAGCACGCGATTATTGTATCTTATTTGAGAGAACGAAAATCACGCGCGGCTGGTAGAGAAGAGAAGAACTTGTGAATTAAACGGATGGAGGTTTCTCAAAAGGACAAATATTTTCGACCGTACAATTGGGCCTTCTTGTCGAAGCCGACGGAATTTATTGGTGTGTTCGGATTGTAGAACGGATTCATCGAATACTGTGGAAAATAATAACAATGTAATTGCACCGAATTGTACTATTTTGTTTTGTTCGCGACTTGCTGGGCGCACCTTACGTGGCAAACCCTTACCTTTATGTAAGCCTCGTACATTTCGCCGAAGAAACTTTTTATACCGTCCTCGTTCTTGTTGTCGTGTACCATGAGAAAACGAATCTGCGTGGCGGTGACGAAAGCGCTGACGAACCACTGATTGAATTTGTCGACGACTTTCAAATGCATACTCGTCGTTTTCCACTTGTGCTCGTCCACTAGATCCAGCGCGGCGTGCGCGATGAACTGATTCAGATGGGCATGGTCTTCTTTCTGCTGAACGGTTCAGTAATAGGGTATTTTACTGTTGTACGGACATCATCTTGCAATGGTTTGTTTTATATTATGCTCGCAATATTTTTATCTTCGCGAATGTCAGTATTTACGATATAAATGGGCAATCAAATTTAAATATTCAACCAGACCGCCAAAACGCTCCCGTTGTCAGATATGTAGTCACGTGACGCATGTGACGTCACATGCCAGTAAACAAGTATCCCTTGTATCGCATTTGAGGTGACATTTTCACGCTTTTTTAATTTATATAAAATATTTCGCGAAAGACGGATCGTAGGAAGCTCAACGCTATGACTGCAGGAAAATCGCGCTGTTGCCACGATTACAGCGTCGCTCTCTATACGAGTATGAGACCTATCTATGCATGAGGTGCGAATGTGTGGGACATATAGAGGGTACAAGCTCTGTCAAAAAATTACAACCAACAGCATCGTACAGGCATTGGATGTTACTACACGCTTCGACCGAAACTTTTGGCTCATACGTGTAAGGTAAATTGTCCCAATTATTGAACAGCTAAGGATGTGGGGGATTGCATTCAATGAGAAAAAAATATAAAATCAAGAAAAAACCATCGCTTTCATGTTCAAATGATACTTTGATATTTTTACTTTCGAAAACCCACCCTTTAAATGATTTTTAAATGATTTCAAATGAAAAAAAAAAGAATAACAATGTGAAGCATGCAAATGTCCCAATTATTGAACACTCTCGAGAATTCTTTTTCCGTTCTGAAAATATTATTTTGGGTACAATATTAAGGAATAAAAGCAAAATCAAACACTTAAATAATCTTTTATTAATCATGTAAAAATACAAAAATATATATTTAGTCTCTTTTGACAGTTTCTTGGTTCATTCGCATTTGGGTTATTTTTGCTTTTCAACTCGAACTTTATTTTATATTTCTTTTCAGCTTCCTCGTTTTTATGTTCTGTTTTTGTTTGATTTTGTCGCAGCTTGGCTGCCTGAAATATCGGAGAGCAAAAAGTATTGATCATTACGTTCGTATTTTTAGGTTACATTTAGGTGATATTCTCTTTTTACTTTTCTTTTTATGTTTATTGCACGAAAATACAAATAAAAAATATATATGACGATCTTAGAGTTATTATTAAAAGAATAAAGATAAGTTTATTCAGGAACTTACAGTTTTTGTTTGAATGAATCCGATTCACACGATCTGTCACACGTTATGTCTCGATGTCTTGATGGGTTTAATGACGCCATCTCAGAGAATTCGAGTGTTCAATAATTGGGACACACTGCATTTTCTATGTCCCAATGATCGAACACCGTATTTTTTAACAAATAATTAATTAAAATAAAAAATTTTAATTGTTATTTGTAAGACATTTTCTGAGGAACCTGAAACGCCTTTACTTTTTGAGATGCGACAGTTTTTGAATTTTTTATGCCCTTACGCATGAAGCGGCGCGTCTTAGCAAAAACGATAAGCTGTTACCACGAGACGTCAAATCGGGTCACCGTTGCTGATTAAATAATTTTTTTCTCTATTGATTAAAGCTTTTTTTGCACAAGTGAGGTAACATTTCGATAGCTAAAAGTTCCATATATGTAAAGAAAATTTTTATAAATAACTAAATGCATGCAAGTGAATGAGAAATAATAAAAATACAAGATAGTGTTCGATAATTGGGACATTTACCTTACCTATAGAACTTCCTTAAAAGTTGACAATGTGGTAACTATGACTACAAATAACTATGGATGACCAGAAAAAGCACGGAAATACACTGAAATAAACTAGAAAATCGCTCATTCCGCGTCACAGGACTCGTAATTACAATCTATCTACTGGCATGTGACGTCACTAGAGATCAAACCAATCGTGGAGCGTTTTCGTTCACGTGACCAAACGTTCAAATTTATCTCATTTAAAAAACGACATTAACGAAAATAATGCATATTTTTTCGATAAAATGATAGAAAATACTTTTTAAACACTATATTCTTTCAGGATGACAAGAGAATGAACCATATTTTTAATATAGTCAAATACCCTATTTCGTTATTTTTTTTATCTCTCTGTATAGCAATATTTCTGATATTTCAAAATACTTGGAACAGAAAGAATTTTGCGTTGAGATAGGCGCTATTTCAACTTTTTCCATTGAACTGTCTTCGATGACTGTAGTGCAAAAGTATACATTGGAGAACTGCGGAATGTTCTTTGTACATTACATATAATGCACGCAGGCGTGTGTGCGTTATGGGTGGGACGAGTTTACCTGAAACGGAGGCTGAGAAGATAAATTCAAAGGCGGTACATTTGGGGTGGCTTCTTACGGGAATTGGACGAATATAGAAACAAAGACAGTGTTGAAGTTTGCATCGTTGGAATGCATCGAAAGTTGCTTTTCTCATTTTTTAATTTTCTTACTTTTATCGTGGTACAATATATGTTTTTTTGTAGATTTCTATTGTAGATCGCTAGATAGGTATCATTTAAAAATGGTTGGTGGATTTTTGTAGGCAAAATCGGGCATCATAAATTGAAGAAATGCAGAAATATCAATTTTCATTGTATGTGCATGATGCGAACTTCAAGCTCATGGAACAAAGAACGTAAGGGGGTCCAGAAATTTCAAGGATCAAAATGTTATTAAAAAAAAGCAGCGAATACTGTCTGCATGGGCTTGAAGTTTTTTCAATACGATTTCCCTCTTATCGCATGGTTTTGTAGCCTAGAGTCTTGACTTCAATTTGCAAACATGATTTTGTAAAAATTCGGAAAATTGAGAGAGTTGGGATGATTTTTGTGAAGGGACGAGAGATGTGTCCTTTTTTTTGCGTTTCTTTCGAACCATGTTTTATGAAATGGTGTAAATTCCATCTCAAAATCTATTCGTCTGATTCACTTCAAATTCGAACAGAACATAGTTCACAACATTTTCCATCCTATGGCCGGATGATTTTTTCATGTTACATACTATCCATTTGTTCCTAACAAATGATGAAAGTTGTTTTTTTATGGTCGAAAATCGACCGTTTTTCATGAAATTGAAGTTTGCATCGTTGAAATGCAACGAAACTCGATTACTTTCAATTAGTCAAACGTTTTTTGTACTTTTAGGCTGTGAATATTGCATATCGATTTCTACGTATTCTTATTAGAAATTTACGACCTCAATTTGCAAGAGACAAGACTGTAGATGCTGATAGAAGTAAGGAAAAAAAAAATCGTTGCGTTCCAACGATGCACACTTCGTCTTACTCTAGCTCTCGGGCTGTAAAAAAAGTTTGATCTTCACCAACAAACAAAAACATCTTTACATATTTGTCATTAACAAATGGATGAACATATTAACAAACCATCCGAAAATAGGAAAGAAAATGAAAAAAAAAAGAGAAAATGTTCTAAACCATGCTCTGTTCCAATTTCAATTACCGAAAGTACCATTTTTGTTACTTTCAATATTTCGAAAAATGATCCGGTCATACTAAAGTTTTATGCTCTTGAAGTTTGCGGCGTTGCACTGCATTAAACATTTTTTCCAATTTCTTTATTTCCTCCTTTCCATTATTTCAAATAATCTTTTACCGCAAATTTATATAACCGATCTCTAAATGAGTAAATTAAAAAATTGTTGAGCTATTTTCGTAACTAAGATTTGCCAATAGAAATTGGAGCAAATAAAATAACATAATATTCGTTGCATTCCAACGATGCAAACTTCAACATTGTAAAGTTTTATTATTATACTGAGAGTACATTCTTTTATTTTGCTTATTCCAGATGACCCTAGTAGCCACAACCTTTGTTTACACAATAATAACTTCATTCCTCATCAATATATCTCAATAAGGAAAAAACTCTATGCTGGGAAGACTATCCATCAACAGTGTGTAAAATCGCACCATCATTCCAAATCGCTCTTCAGAAAAAAATATTGAAAATCGTTTTTTTAGCCCCAAGTTAACACGGTAATGGCAGACACTGTAACGGCAGAAACAAGTCTGCGAGTACAGGACTCTCTCTGAATCAAGATAGCGACGCTGTGAACTCGGACGAATGAGTGTCGTTCATTAATTAGCCATGCCACAACGCGACGTAAAAACGACCTGAAAACAGTGTAGTGCGTAGAAATGACGCCAGAGTTTATCATTCGCGAATTTATAGTCAATCGTGAACTCATAGCAACAAATTCGCTATGTTGAAAAACATTTTACAGGTTATGTCGACTTGTCAAATGTTCCTCTCGCTCGATCGACATGAGCAAGAACCGATCGTGTCTCAATATTCTCCAGTTTGCGAAATCAAGAAACAAGTGATCCCATGCATGCGAAAAATAAGTTTTTCTCATATTCCGATGTTTTCGCTATCGAAATTGAGGTATTCGAACATTTCCCCACCTCTTTCGACCAGCCACTGTGCTGCATTCCATTCGACCAATGACATTGTTTTGTGCAATAAATTATGACATTTCGTACCTTGCTGTCTTTGCTCGCGTTGTTAAATTCGATCTCGAACAACGGATTATCAGCGTGTCCGATTATAACGAAGTAATACGACATCTTTCTAACCTCAAATCGAGTTTTCACAGACTTATCACTTGCAAAGTTCGGGATACTCGTTCCCCTTTCCCTTCGTGTGCTCCGTCATTCCCGCAATCCAGACGCGAAAAGTTGACAATTCGAAGCGTCTCTCGTTCGTGGAAAAATCTGACAGATTACGTTTGAAAGGAACGGAGGGCGGTCACGTGGTTGACTAGAGCCGTCGTGAATTCCGGAGATAAGACGGCTGATGAATAGTGAAGGCTGCGCGTTTGGGGGGCGTGGAAGCCGGCGATCGACACGTCATGCAGATGCCATTGTGGAAGATGTGCAGCCGGTCCGCTGCAGTAAAGTGAGAGCAGCGTTCTCGCACTCGCCTCGCAGCCGAAATGGACTTTGATTTTCAGGTAGAAAATTCGTATTTAAAATATTTCGCATACTGAGCTCGCGTCACATTCGTATATCGATGGGCTACACGAAAGTATGCGAATAGCAATAAAATCCCTGGCGGCTTTTAAATGCTTCGTCGCCATAAATAAACAAACTGGGCTACAATGGCGAACTGACGGTTGGCTAAATTGCCGAGTGGCGATTGGTAAATTCGCGGACGATTTTTGTAGGGTATTTCGCGCACGCTACTTTGTCGCTTCAAATCGCGTAGCCATCTAGCGTTGATTCACGCATATTTTCGTATTGCCCCGACGTTCCAACCGCTTCGCCCATGTACCCGTACAAAACACAAACAACTCTAGTCGCGTGACCTTCGTGATCGCTTTAGAGGTCACCGCAAGTACACTTTTGTCGGGCGGACTCAGCAACGAAAGTTATCGAAGTTCGTTCAAAACTATGCTCACCGTCGACAAGAGAAAGGTATTTGGTTGAAAATGTCATTTTTAAAGAACCCGATGTAATACCGGGTAGAGCGTGCGACAGGATTATGAAACTGGTGTAATAATTACGCCACTTTTAGTTGATACTAATTATCGCTTCTTTCGCCTGTCGTAAATTTCGTTCGCTGTCGGGAATACATTTCAAGCTCGTATCGTATTATTTTGCATCAAGGTGAACGTGAATTACGCGTTCTCTAGCTCTAAAAGAAGCACGCTCTCTATGCCGTTTTGAAAAACGATTTTTTTTGTTTTTCGCAAAGATTAGGGCGAAGTAAAAGCTGTACCACGTGACACGAGCGCGAGCGAAATAGCGGAAATTTTCGGGTAGAGATTTCTCGGCGAAGAACAATATTTAGGGCAAAAGAAAAACGTCACGTTCTGCGTGAGTGCATTTTACAGAGCCTGAGACTCTCTTTTTTGCCAAAAACTTAACCGTTCGAGAGGATTGTTAGTTCGAAAATTTGTGAGGTTATGTTGACCTTGTACATGCTATTGATGCATAAGAACGCTAATTGAGTGGGATAGTAATCGAAGGTTGAGAAACTGTTTGCCGTCGAGTATTCATTGGAAAGCTTCCTCGTAAAGACTCAAGGGTATACCGCCGTCCTCTCAAAGGGAATATCGTACTTTCTCAGGTTCCGCTCGACAGATCCGGTCTAGGCGAAGTGCGGGGAAATTCTGGAAGCGTCGGTTTTCGCATACCGAAGAGAAAGAACCTCCAGTTTCGCACCAGCGTTTTCACAAACAGAGAAAAATTCCTATAGATATCAGGTCACAGTTCATTCCGGCAGCTTAATTTCATTCCGACGAGTGCACGCTCAGATACTACAGACTCATACCGCTAGTAAGATCGTGCGAGAGATAGACTAGTGATATGAGTGCGCTCGAATCTTTGCCAAATGATCGTTCCTTTATTTCGACTATCAACTTTGTTAGGTAGAGCTTGCAAGATCGCTCTCCTTAGCGATCAGCTGTTATCCGCCATTGAGATGTCAGCTTCGAGATAGCCTTGCCATTTATCTACGGCCTTGGTAGATAGCATTGCCGATCCTCTGACGTGTTATGTCATTCGGTCTTCGTTTGATGCCTTCGACAACTTTTCCTTCTACGAATGTCTACGTCGCTGTTGAATTGGGTAATTTTCCAGAGATTAGAAAAATTGCGAATTTTATTTTTGAGCAATTTAGAAACTTATTTTTGAACATTAAAGTTGAAATATCTTAATAATAGCGTATATGATCTTCTAACCGGAATAGACGATCAGGCGAGCGACGCAAAGTATGTGCGAGTACGAGGGAAACTTCGGAGGCGGATGCTGCGGGATCTGGACAATACGAGGAATAGGACGAGTGCTGTCGAAACCTGCTGGCAAAAGTTGTACGAACCGTCAGATCTTTTTTAATGTCGTTCCAAACGAACACACATATGACACTTTTATTAAATTTGAAACGAAGGTTTCTCATGGTCGAAACGTCCATTTTTAAGATACCGATTGATTTCTTTTTTCCATCGTCCAACGTAAAGTGTTTTTATTTTTTATTCGAGACCCCTTTTGCGCCCGATTCTCGATACGATCGCGATCGCTAGGCCAAAAAACGAGAGCGCCTCTTTTCTGCACTCGAAAACGCGGATCACGTTGGAGGAATTTGGGCGATAAGTTACAATAGCTTATTTTTAGACAGAAATACGTACTAGTATCGTGTGTCACGCTGGCAATAACGCTGATAAGCGTAAGATAGAAGACGGCGCATTTTTTTTTCGAGCTAATCATTGTGACAGAAGTGGAGGGAATTGAGCGAGCAGGCGTTATCCAATGCGATAGCACAACGTTTTACAGTCAGTCGTGTAGTCGCACACGAAACGAGGCCTCGCGCGGATACGTTTCTCGTATCTTCCGAGCAACGAATTTCTCAGCTTATTCGTGAACGGTCGTAGTCTATTCCAATAATCGTTTGCAACGCGACGCGACGAAACTTCGAGATGGAATGTTTCCTTAGAGTAAGTTGGCCTTGTCCCTCGGAGAATTCGAATTTCGTAGCTTCAATATGGGCACTTCCGGTCGCGATTCGTATTGCTCAGGGAAAATTCAAATTGTATCGAAGAAAGCGACATTTCGATGTGCATCTTTAACTCGGCGAGATAACGGGAGTGTCATTCGAGGTGGAAGTTAATCGGTATTTAACTTTTAGGAATCGAACAATGTTGGAAGCGATTCCGTTCATAGTTGTGATCATTGGGACGATGCGTAGAAATATTATGAATATTTCGATACGATCGAATCGATCGCTTCGGTCGGTTTAAGCCCTTCCGACACATCGACCGAATTATTATTCAGCAATAAGCGCGAAAACGGAGACTGAATTCCAATGGGATTATTTATTTACGTGAAATTAGTTTTGACGTTTTCAACGACGCCTCGATCGGACGTAGTACACGAGGTGTCTCGACTGACGGACGGACGAAGAAATGATCCGAGGGAAATCGGACTACCGCATTTACATACGTGAATGCAATATTTTTCGCTCGGATCGCAAACAAGTGCGACAACAAGTGAAGAACTTGGGGAGAAATAATAAAGGGGTTAGGCCACAGTAACGGGTATAAAATCATGTGCGAATTTAACAATTTTTTTCGTATGAAAAACGATTCACTCGTAAAATTAATTGCACAACTATTTAGTATGAATAGCAAGCTATTAGAAAATATATATATTTTTTTCGATGTACAAAATGGCCGACTACTCGAAACTTCTCGAAACGGCTTTTTTCCAATTGGCGTGACAAATAACTTCAACAATTTTCACTCGATTTACTTCAAATTTAAAAGTTATGTTCCCAATTGCATTTCGCAGAGGAGTACGTACGGAATTTCTGATTAATCGAAAACTTTTCATTTTATGAGCAGTTACAACGAAATTTTTAGGTAAAAAAATGCGGATGCTAAATGTCACGCTGTGGAACGCCTAAAAAAAGATAACAAAAGAAAATATTAGTAGGCCATTTTGTGCATCGAAAAAAAAATTCTAACAGCTTGATATTCATACGGAATAGATGCGTAATTAATTTTATGAGTGAATCACTTTTTCATACGAAAAAAATGGTTAAAATCGCACATGATTTTATAGCTGATACTGTGGCCTAACGCCTTAAAACGCGATTTAAGGTGTCTTCTCACTTTAGACGCTACAAAAGGCTATTTTCATGAACCTTTTTTACAGATTTATATTACAGATATTGATATAAAAGTTGTTGCGCTTAATAAATAGACTTTCGAAATACATTAAAATTTTTTTAAAATGTATTTATGTAACCCAAACAAACTTCAAACGCATTTTTCTCGAAACAACGTTTTTCGACGGTTGTTGATAAAATCTTCGAAACTACTGAATCGATCCTTATGAAATTTCAACCACATATTCTTTACAACTATAGCTGTAGCGCATCTCAAGGATTTTTTAAAATTTTGATATTTACTATTTTTTTTGCCAAAAACGGCGGAAAAAACACGTTTTTTAAAGTTTTTTTTAATGTCCACCATTTTGTTATTGTTGCATACATCAAAAATCGTATGATATGCGCTATAGCCATTAACAGACTGAATCTAAAACCGTTTGATTTTTTTGTTTCGGATGATCCATCTCCGAGATTTCATCAACAGCGCAGACCTACAATTTTTTTTAGGACATTTTTTCAACTACCATTTTTGTCTATAAATAGTGATTTAAATAAATAAAAATGGTTTGTTTTGATGTATTTTGAAAGTGTATTTATCAAGTGTAACAACTTTAAATCAGTATCTGTAATATAAACCTATCAAAAAAATTCACGAAAATAGGCTTTTTAGCGTCTAAAGTGAGAAGACCCCTTAAGGCGTTACCCCCACTTGTAGCGCAAAAAAGGCCTTTTTCATGAATTTTTTTAAAGAAAACTACAAAACTTTTTTAATCGATCAATATACCATCTTAAAGAACACATCTTGAAGAACTTTCAGTAATTTTTTTATTGAAAAATATTACATTGTTTAGTGGCAAATACTCGTCAATGAAATAATGTTTTTATATACACGGTTTGCGGTGACCAACATTGCGGCGAAGTGGATCATCTGAAAAAAAAATGCGGATGGATTTAGTCAAACATAAGTATAAACTAGTCTTTAATCGAAGGATTTTAAAAAATATTCATTTTTCACAAAATGGCGGACTGTCAAAGTTAATGGTTCGATTTTAACGAAAAAAAAACGGCCGTTTTTTGGCTATAAAACGGCCATTTTTTTTTTCGAAAAAAAAATCGAACGATTAAAGACTACATTTTTATGTATTAAATAAGCCTGCAAAATTTCAAGAAGATCGGTTCATTAGTGTTCGAGTAATCTTGGTCACCGACTTCAGAAATGCCATTTTGAGAAAAACGCGTTTAAAGTTTCTCTTTCAACGCGGATTCTTCTCTTTCAACGCTCATATCTCAGTCAATTTTGTTCGGATCGACTTGAAATTTTCAGGACATATTCTCAGATACTTATACTTCAAAAAAATGCAATAACAAAAAAATCGGTTTTTTCCAAATCGCAAGTGGGGGTAACCCCTTAAGGGATCATCACAGTGTAACGGGTCGAAAAATGACTAATTTTCGCGATTTTCTTTTTCGATGTTTAAAATACACTCATCAGTCGGATTTTTTTATGTTAAATCAAAGCACTCATGAAGAACAGAAAATGCATTTGTGAACGTTTATTTTTATTTTGAATTTTTTAAATCAAAGCACTCATGAAGAACAGAAAATAAATTTGTGAATGTTTAATTTATTTTGAATTTTTTTTACGGTTGAAAATGTCTCGAAAAAGTGAGTCCTCACGGTGTACACGGCTATGGCCGTAAATATTGTCTGAAACAAAATTTGTAAAAAGGTAATCAGTATGAAAGTCGCTATCTTGCTATGGAGGTTTTTTTTATCGAAATTTACAAAATGGCTGCCTTTTGAAGAAAAAAACGTATCCATTTGAGCCGGGTTTTCCGACAGTATTTAGTTAAAGAATATGAATATTAAAAAAAAGCTTCCAGAGCATGATAAGGAATGGCGTGAAGAATGTTGTGTCAAAATTTGAGACGGATAGCTTGAAAACTCTTCCTTTAAGAGTGTACACCGTTTTAAAAAACGACATTTCGAGAAACACGCGTTCAAAGTTTCGAGTGCCGAATTTTCATATAAATCGTATACTTACTTTTATGTAAGTATATGAACAGCATGTTTATAACTGTCTATACCATCGGATAATGTAAAAAAAATCGATTTTTTAAAAATGTTACACTGTGATGATCCCTTAAAAAAAAATAAGACGGATCTATAAAAAATTACGATGCACGTGCGTATACGAGGTGTCTCTTTATGAATGCACGTGTCGGATACGTCATGGTGTTGAAGTTTGCATCGTTAGAAAGCAACGATTTTTTTTTTATTAATTTTTTTCACTATTATCCAAAATCATGTTTTGCAGATTGAGGTTGCAGATCGCTGAATAAGGATCCTAAAAAATGTTTACGTGATTTTCGTAGCTAGATCTACCGAAAGACATTTAGGAAGTTAGTGAAAACTACTTTTCGTTGCATTCCAACGATGCAAACTTCAACGCCATGATAAGTGGCGAAAACAAAGGCGTGCCAAAAAATGTGTTCCTTACAAAAGTTTTGCCGTCTGAAGGTGGACGCCCAATGGAGATTTGTATATTTTCGTTAACGGGTTATACCTAGCTCGTGGCCGGGAAAAACGAATTATCGTGATTATTTTTTTTCTGGCAATACGTGTGCTGGTTTTTAAGTATTTTTTTCTTTTATCTTACAGAGTTTGGTTCTAAGGAATTTCGGGATAATTGACGATATGTTACCATTTGATTTAAATTTATAGAGTTATTTCTTCGTCATATACTGAATGCACCCTATCAATTTTTAATCGACCGTCTACAGTCTACACAGTTTCTATGAAATTAACAATTAGTACAGTCGTGCTGTATATTGGAATCGGAAAAAATTAGAAGGCTAGCTTTTTGACAGGTGATTTTGTACGTGCCACGGGTGCTAAATCCAAGTTTGCCTAAAAATCGGGGTGTAGGGTTTTTTTTTAAGGGATGAAAGGGGATGAGGGTGAATTAATGCCAAATTACAACCCCCACGTGGTCGGCGCCGGGAGACAAAGTGTTCAGAAAAATCCGGGCTTTGTTTTTGTCCACTGCTCCGAAGTCGTGGAAGTTCATTTTGGGGGTGAAATTATGAAAAATCAGTTTTAATTCGATAACTCTTTAGGATAATAATAATAATAATCGAGTTTTATTTGCACAACTTGCTTTACAAGGTTTTTACAAAAAGTTTTCGCTTGTTCAAACACATTTTTCTTACGTCTACCTTAATAAACTCTTTAGGAAAAATTCGTACAATTTTTGTTCAAAAGGAACGTTGTAGCCCTTGAAAAGACGCGTCGATCGAGTAAGTAGTCATCCCTCTCCGATAATATCTTCACCCCCAAAAAAATGTTCAAATATAAACAAAAAATTGTTTATTGAATAACTCAAAAACAATCGATTTTTCGGGGACGGTTTTAATGTACGAAATGTAGAGAATAATTTTATCTACTTTTTCGGTCTTATGGGCCACCCTTGAATTTTGCTTTTTCCAACTCCTCTCAGGAATTGAAAATTCAAAACGAAATTCTGGGAAAACTATTGACCGAAAATAAAGAGATAAGGGTTTGGCGCTGTGGACAAAAATGTAGCTGATGGTTCAAGCTAAAAATTGTTCCACGGTGGCGAATTCGTGCGGTCAATAGTTTTCCCAGAATTTCATTTCTTATTTTCAACCCCGAGAGGGGTTGAAAAAGCAAAATTCAAGGGTCGTCCATAGAAACGAAAATATAGAGAAATTTTCTCTCTACATTTCGTACATTTAAACCATACCCGAAAAATCGATTGTTTTTGAGTTATTCAATAAACCATTTTTTTCCGTATTTCAACAATTGTTTTGGGGGTGAAGATATTATTGGAGAGTGGTGATCAATTACTTGATCGACGCGTCTTTTCAAGGGCTACAACATTCCCATTTGAACGAAAATTGTACGAATTTATCCTAAGAAGTTATTGAATTAAAAGTGATTTTTCAAAATTTCAATCGGATAATTGCTCTTTGAGTTACGATGTCAGCAAAATTGAAAAGTCTAATTTCGAGAAAAACGCGTTTAAACATTTAACTATCGATTTTTGCAAGATAAAATTATATTGATATAAATGATAATGATATTCTTGAAAGTATAAACAGTCGAAAAAGGCAAAAAAAATCGATTTTTTGAAAGTGTTACACTGGTATAGCCCCTTAAAAAGTGTTTTTTAAAGGGCAAATTTGATAGAAACGGTGTAGACGATCAATTTAAAATTTAGAGGGTGCATTCAGTATATGACAAAGAATTTACTGTATAAATTTGAATCAAATGGCAACATATCGTCAATAGTCTCGAAATTCCTTAAGTATTTTTTACAATTTTTGTACTGAAAAATATTTAAAAATGTGGCAGATACAATAGGGCATTTGACTGTTGTACGGAATTCATCTTAAATGGTTAATTATTTTATATGATGCTCACAATATTTTTTTATCTCCGTGATAATCAGTATTTACGATATAAATCGGCAATAAAATTGAAATATTCAACCAGACCGCCAAAACGCTT
This sequence comes from Ophion ellenae, assembly GCA_963210295.1. Classification (NCBI taxonomy): domain Eukaryota; kingdom Metazoa; phylum Arthropoda; class Insecta; order Hymenoptera; family Ichneumonidae; genus Ophion; species Ophion ellenae. The sequence continues at coordinate 17,376,746 of OY723395.1, forward strand.
CCGATGTCAGACATGAGTCATGTGACGCCTGTGACGTCACATGCCAGTAAACAAGGTAAAGGACCTATATCGCCGCTGAGTTGTCGCACAGTAAACTTTCCTCTCCATTCTTATTTAAAAGTTGATAATATGGTAACTATCACTACAAATAACTATGAACGAACAGAAAAAGCACGGAAATACACTGAAGTAAACTAGAAAATCGCTCATCACTCGTCACAGTTCTCGTAATGACAATCTGTTTACTGGCATGTGGCGTCACTAGAGATCCAACCAATTCTGCTAGATTTTCGTTCACGTGACCAAACCCTCAAATTTGTATAATTAAAAAATTGGAATAAAGGAAAATAATGCATATTTTTTCGATAAAATGATAGAAAATACTTTTTAAACACTATATTCTTCTAGGATGACGAGAGAATGAACCATATCTTTAAGGCGGTCCTCTAATTTCTCGGCTGTTTTTTTACGGCTTTTTCAATAATTTTTTACGGGCAAAGCATCGAAATAATCAATCTCATTGTTTTTGCATAATCTTTATTAACATTTAAATAAGCTTTACAAATTTTTTGAAGTCAAAATATATAATAGAATAAAAGTTATAGTGGCCGACAGGAAGACATCAAGTAAAAGAGGTGCTTGACGGTGACCAAGATTGCGGCTGTTCTGCTTATCTGAAATAAAAAAACCAAACGGCATTTTAATCTTCATATTTAAGACTAGCGATTGGACTAGAGTGAATTCTAAATTACAAAAATTGACTTTTTTATACACTTTTGAAAATTACATTCTATTTTTTACTCATTTTTTCTTAAGTTTTTCGCTCGTACAAAAAAAACTATCGAATCAATCATGATAATCCTAGTTCAATCGCTGGCTTATAACATATTAAAGATGCTGTTTAAATTTGAACAAGATCGGTGCAGTAGTTTCTGAAATATCGTGGTCACCGTTTCGAAAAATGGTGTTTCGAGAAAAACGCGTTTGAAAGTATACCTGCTCCGTATACCTGCTCCGTTCCAGGGCCGTAACTTGTGAACCACTTCGAATATCGAAAAATCCTTTGGCACACATTTTCTACACATGTTGTAGATGTGATTTATGAAGGAAAAAAATCGATTTTTTCGACCCGAGAAACTAGAGGACCGCCTTAATATAGTCAAATACCCCACTGTTTGTGCAGATCGCCCTTTGAAAACCGTCCTTCACGGTGAACACTGCTGCTTAGAGACAAATCATCCGAAAAAAAAAAAATAAACGCAATTAGTTTTTGCATGAAATTATCTAGTGCTAGGACGAAGGATTCGATAAAATATTAATTTTTGAAAAAATGATAATGACGAGAATGACGAAAAAAAAAATTTCGTTGATAAAAAAACCTATGCATCGAAAAAAAAAATTCCTTCGTCCAAGCACTGCTTTTTTATCCGTAAAAAAAACTTGTAAAATTTGGAGTTGATCGGTGCAGTGTTGAGATATCATGGTCGCCGATCTTGAAAAAATCATTTCGAGAAAAACGCGTTTAAAAATCGCCGTTTCGCGAAACCTCTCCATACTCCCTTAATCTTGAACGGATCGACTTCAAAATTGTCTAGTAATAATCAAATGTAAAACTAAAATACTTTATTATTGGTAGAATTTATCTACCATTAATAAAGTGTTTCGTTCAGATAATATTTTTGGAATATTCTCACCCGAATCCGTCGAAAACCAAAAATCGATATTTTCCAAAATTCCAACAAGGTGTACGCCCTCAATCGACGCATCCTCGAAGCGTGGAAATTTTCGTTATTTTCCATCGAATATTTCAACTTTTCGTATAAAAAATCTCGTTTCATTAAAAAAATTAAAAACAAAATGAATAACCTTCTACGTAAATAAAAAAAATGCCATCGCATGCCCCGAAATCGTAAGGGTTTTGGGGAAAACATTTTTTGGTACTTCATTTTCCCGGGGAATCGAGTGTTCAAAGTGGACTCGGTATGTCCGTGTTGGGTTTAACTTGCGCAGTGCACGTGAGCGTGCAACAAAAGCTTTGCTATTCGAGTGACGATAGCGCGGAATATGGAATTTGCCATGACGCCTGGAATAAAACAGTAGAAGATCGGAAACATAGTAGATCACTCGAAGATACAAAAGTGTGTCAGATTTGCATTGGCGCGTGTGCGGCCTGATGTTTTCTCGAATCGTCTCCAGATTAGGAGAGATCAAAGGCCCTACAGGGGTCGAGTGCATACCCGCGATTGCTCTCCGAACGAGATATTATATCCATCTCGAAGTATCTATCACGCGGTTGTACTACGTTTCGTTACACAGCTCGGCCTCTGTTCTTTTGATAATTATAAACTTATGTAATCGTACAGACTCCCGAGTCATTCGATTCTAGTGGAATAAATCACTCAAGGCCTGCCGCGTCTGTCGCGAATTGCGCTTCGCCTTCCCGTGCGAACAATAGCACACGGATTGCACAATATCATTCATTCTTAATTAACACATTTTTATTCTCGCCTTTTCAAGGCGTAACTACTTTACGTATCGCCTACAAATTGAGGATGTATCAGAGTCTTAGGGAACTGCTACGATGCCGATTAAAATTCGATTGACACTTGCTCTCAGCCTGTATGCAAAACTTGCTGGATCCACTGGCCCAGTCGAGGATTATGACACTTAATCTCCAATCTTTTTTGGCACTCTTGTCTGACGTTGTTTTGCTCTCGGATATGGTGGCGAGAAGCATAGTGAAAAAAATGCACGGAATGTTTTCGACTTTTCGTGCGGGTACTTGGGGTGTGGAAGAATCTTTTTTGGAAAATTTGGCAATTTTTCGTGGTATGGTTGTAGTGTAATTGCAATTTACTGAATTTTCGCGTGCTTTCTCGTTTGGCCGTTCTATAAATTCTCACCGAAACTGTACGGCAAAGCTGTGAGCAGTTGGGAGGCTCGAAGGTTGCGGCAGTTGTGAGGTGCGGCATGTTCACTTTTAAGAATTCAAAGCCGCTTTACACATGGCTAAATTCAGTGCACTAAATTTGGACACAAGTGGTGGGGGAATCCAGAGTTTGCTCTTTACACTTGGTCTTATTAGATTGCTAACTCAGTAGAGTGAAAGACGCTTTACACCTGGCTAAATGCAGTGCACTACATGAACAAGACTTCATTTGGACTAGTGTAAAGATACTTACACTGCTAGACCCACTATTTAGACGATGGGAGTCTAATTAGACAATGAGACTCACTATACTGAGTAAGCAAGCTCTGAATTACCCCACCACTTGTGACTAAATTTAGTGCACTGATTTTAGCCATGTGAAAAGTCGCGTTGAGTCTGATTGTCTAATTAGTGTGTCCTTACACTTCTAAGTATCTATTAGTGTGTCCGTACAGTCTAAGTATCCTTACACTTGTCTAAATGCAGAGTCTTTACCATTCAGTGCACTGCATTTGGCCATGTGTAAAGCGGCTTTTAGTCCTGATGATGTTAAGAAGGTTGGAACGGTCCAGTTGAGTCAAGTGACGGTTTATGAAATTAAAAAAAATGACCCTTAAAAGATTGCATACGAGGTATAGGTATCCCGTAGATGGTAATTTTTCGTCAAATATTGGGATGTTGAATAAGTTCTTGCTGTTTGTTCGTGACAATTAATTCTTTATTTTTAAAAATCATTCCGAATGCTATCAAACGTTTAAAAACTGTTGTGTGATCAACCCCTAATCGTTCTGCAAGTTCAGCTAGCGTCTGACATGTAATATTGCCTCATGGAGTAATAAAGCGTTTAAACCGATCTCTGCATGTTGTTTCCGACTGAGCATGGTCGCTGCGAGTCTCAACAAGAATTCCGTGTGCTTCAGATGCAGATTTTTCAAAATAGAGCAGTGCTCCAGAAATTCCCGCAAATACTTTTTTTTGGCACGAAATGTGACATGTTTAACACTATGAAAAAAAAGTCGTTTACACTTCGGTGAAATGACACACTGAATTTTAAGCTTGCTTATAGCAGTTCCTTATAGATGCGTTACCATCTTAAACTACACGCACGCAGTTCTGGTAACGCCATCTGTTGGAAAACAGCGAGAACTTATTCAACGTCATTATATATAAGTAAATAGTGAAATTGTGCATTTTTATATTTTGATTACGTGAATAAGAAAGTATAATATTATCGATGATTATTATAGTAAAACTGCGTCAGTGAATGTTTTATATAACTCACTAGGAACATCACTAAAGTTTCCGCCTTCAATTTTGTTGAAACTCATATATGTGATAAAGCATTGAAAACTATTAGACACGTATTTTTTTATCGGCGGAAAAATAGCTTTGAGGGGCGCAATGACACCTTAAAGAAAGCCGTGTCATCCCTTAATTTTTTTTTCAATACTTCTGTAGTGGATTTTTCGTCGCTTTATATTAGAAAAAAAACGCGTCTCCAATAGTTTTCAATGCTTTATCACATATACGAGTTCCAACAAAATCGAAGGCGGACGCTTAAGTGATGTTCCTTATCAGAATGAAATTCCGAGTCATGTATAATTATGCGCACTTATATTTATGTCACGAGATTGTTTATTATTACCATTAATAAATATTAAGTGTTGCCGAGATACGGCAACGTCGCGAACATTGGAGTTGGAAGCAATGCTCTGCATTCGCCAGCCAAGATTCGTGATCTTTTTTTAAACCTTAATGGTTCAATATTGAATATATATGGTTTACGATGGGCAAGATGGGTTTTTTCTTATCCAAATGTTTGCAAAGGTTTAGTTTGCGTTAATCCGTTGTTAGAAATGGTTTAACTTGGTGCTAAATAGCAAAAAAAAATCACGTCACCTGTAGTGTGAACGTCTTGCCCATTTAATCGCACGTAAAATTACATACATTAAACTATTTCTTATCTCTGGTGTTTTGTGGTGTAAAAACGTTAAAAAAATTCGTAAAGATTGAGTATAGTCTAGACAACATACATTTTTGTTTTTTTTAATCTTGGATTGAGGCTAACGCTCCAACCTCCTCAAATATCAACAAAAACGAGCGAAACACTCATGAAAAAAATAACGTTTTTTACTGGAAATTTAAAACTTGGTCTATTGGTGCCACTTACGATTGCTGTTACTTCACATCTGGTCACGAGCACCCGAGAATTTCGAAATGTCCAGTACTTCGTTTATGCTTTTTTTTTGGTTCTTCCACTTGAGTTATTTGTGCCCTTTTTGTCGGGGCAGTCACAGGGCCACCAGCGCCAACCGTCGGACTCTCAGTCTTTTCGGGAAAAAACGAAACGCGATGCGGAAATCGATCTTCAGACGGAGCTCGATAGACTCGAGACAACAGCGGAACCGGACCTTCGAGCAAACTTCAAGACCGATTTCGATGGTTTTTCGGCGCTGTTCAAGAGGTTTCTGCAGGATCGAGGCCCCTCGGTCGAATGGGAGCGCATTCAGAAGCTACCGGAAACTGCGGTAATTTCTTTCTTCCGGTATTCGTATTGCAGAATCATAGAAATCGGTAGTCATTGATGGCGTTGAAGCTTGCATCCTTGGAATGCAACGAAAGTTCTTTTTCACTTTGTTTCATTTCTTCATTTTTATTACAATCTTTAATTTTTTAAATACATTAAGGGGCCAGTCCACTTTCGAGCCACGAGGAAAGGCTATTTTCGCGATTTTTTTTGAGGATTTTATGAAAGATATTAATATAAAAGTTGTTGGGCTTGATAAATAAAGTCTTGAAATGCATTTTTTTTAAATGTTTAATTCATTTTTATTCATTTTTAAGTACGAAAACTATAGTTTAACGTAACGCCTCAAAAATAGGTGGGCTAGGTAGCTCCATCACAACTCGGCAACGGCTTGTCTGAAACAAAAAAATCAAAGTCCATTAGATTCAGTATGACACCAGCTACAAAATGACCCTTAGATATAAAGTTTTATCAAAAAATAAAAAAATGGCAGATGAAAAACAAAAAAAGTTTAAAAAACGCGCTTTTTATCAGTTTTTCCCAAAAAAAGAGTAAAAATCAACATTTTAAAACCATCGAGGATCATCTTGTTGCGAATCATGTTTACAATATGTGGTTCAAATTTCAAGAGAATCGGTTTATTAGTTTTAGAGATACGATGGAGCTAGATTTTGAAAACGATGTTTCGAGAAAAACGCGTTTGAAGTTTATACTATGAGAAGCTCTTACCTAAACTCAATCGGCAATTCCTGCACCGTACAAAATCCCTTCTGATTGCTCATCATCGTCGATTTCTTCAAGGCTTGCTTGCTTTCGATTTTTTTAATTTTTCAAAGTGGACTGGCCCCTTAAGGGTTAACACCACTCTAGCGGCAGAAAGTAAGGCCTAACTTTGACACTTTATTTTAGAAGTATGAAAAAAGAAATAGGATTGCTTTTGAGAGGGTTTAGTTAAAACATATTAAAGTATAAAAAAAAATTATTATAATTTTCACACAAAACGGCGGCGCCAGAGCCCATCTTGAAAAACGTGTATTTTTTTACAAATAGCTTCACGGGAGGACGGTTTTCGCGTTAAGTAAAAGACCTGGAACAAAAAAATTATCATCTATATATTATTAGCTATGGGACTACGTGGAGATTTTTCTTTATCAAATTTTGAAAAATGGCGCACTTTGAATGAAATAAATCGATTGTTTTCCCAAAAAATAAGCAGTAAATTGTTTATAAAAAAAGTTTACATTTAATTAAAAAAAAAACGACTACGCACTCTGAAGAGAATGTAATTGTGAAGCTACGATCAAAATTTCAATTCGATCCATGTAAAGGTGTTCGAGTAATCCGTCCTCCGAGTTTGAAAAAAGTGGTTTCGAGAGAAAAAGCGTTTAAAGTTGTACGTGGCGCCTGAAAGAAGCCCGAGGCGCTGCGGCAAAATCGATAATTGAACCACTAAAAAAAGAAATTCCCTACAGGACTAATTGCATATTGTTTTTATGACGCCAAAGTATTTTTTAAAGAAAAAAAACGATTTTTCCAAAATCCTAGAGTGGTGTTATCCCTTAAGATCATGGATCTCTTAAGAGGATAAGAAAAAACCGTTTGACTTATCTTCGTACCCTAAAACGGCGAGAAAAACGTGAGCGATAGAAGAAAACATAACTTTCGTTGCATCCCAACGATGCAAACTTCAACATCACCCATGGTGACGGGTCTGCCGCAGCTTTCTTCTTTCATTTAACATGACTTTCTGTGAGATGCAAAACGGAAGATCGATATTTCACCCACTTCCCGACTACTTACAGCTCTGAATTTTTGCAAACATGCATCTTTAAGGTGACAATGTATGATTCGATAAACAAAAAACGAAAATCCATAAAACTTTCCAACTTTTCATGTGAAATTAGCGATCTTTAATCATCCATATAAAATCTCACTAACACATACAAGCAAATTCGTAGCCGACTGTGTTTGTTTGTGAAAAGTTTATATGCAGCAATTAGTCGTAATTTCAATCCCAATTACAGTCTTTGTTATTTTTATCATGCATTCCATGTTCCTCAAGTACAAACCCAAACAGACTAGTAAACTACTAGTAACAACTTACTAGTAAAATCAATTAAAGACTAAAAATTAGAAAATAATGTATATGTAAAAAAAAAGTATTTAAAAAAACAAGCTTCTATTTAATGTACTAAAACGTAGAAAATAATTTCTTTTTACCGAGTCACCTATCTGTGACTATAAATAAAAGATTGCGGCGCTCAAAATTTAGACATGTAATCTTTAATTTACATAAATCCGTTAAGATGTCGACTGTATTTACTGCAAAACGACCTTAGACTTCTTATATAAAAATCCTGAAACTGAGGATAACCGTGTGATAATAATATCTCTAATTACTATTGTGCAAAATTAAATGCGGTTAATGAACCTGACTCAATCAAATTTATTAGACATTCAAAAAGTTGAGCGTTCCAAGCTCTTATTTATAGTCACATATAGATGACTTGGTAAAAAAATGATTTTCTACTTGTTAGTACATTAAATAAAAGCTTGTTTTTTATAATATACATATTTGTTTACATATATTTGGAATTTGTAAAAAATATTCGTTGCATTTTGAAGTTAAGACCCTAGGCTAGAAAATTTTGCAATAAAGAATCGTATTTTTTAAATATCAGGCTCTCGCAGACCCCTTAACATGAATGATAATTGTGTGGCATCAACGAGACACGAATAATAATTGCGCAGAGTGAAATAGTATATGAAGAAACTTTTTTTATTAGATCCGAGATTATCAATCTCTCGAGGAACCTTCCGCGGAAGCCGTTAAGGAAATGCTCAACAAACTGATCGTTGTAAAATTGAATGGAGGACTTGGAACGAGTATGGGCTGCCATGGCCCTAAATCCGTCATCACCGTACGAAATGATTTCACGTTCCTGGACTTGACGGTCCAACAAATCGAGGTAATTGTTACCTCGTTCGATCGGCCCGGTAACAACTATCAAATGTGACGTTATCTTATTCCACATTATCGTTGTTCAGTACTTAAACAAAACGTACCACGCCGATGTTCCGCTGATCCTGATGAATTCCTTCAATACCGACGACGACACCAAGCGAATTATCAGAAAATACAAGGGCATCGATGTGACGATATATACCTTCAATCAGAGTTGTTATCCCCGCATAAGCAGAGAATCTTATCTTCCGATACCCCGGACCTGCGACATCGACGAGGATCCGGAAGCGTGAGTGCACCCGATCAATTCCGCTCGTTTTAAGGGAAGTTTCTACTTTGTTGGGCCGAAAAATCTTCTATTTGTTACTATATTTTTATCCGCAAAATATCACGGTTGTTATGGGGTTTAGCCGTCGGGGGTGAAGTACGAGGGGTGCGCCCAATGCTTATGCACGGAGCCGTCTGACTGTTACCAACTGTTAGCTTTCAAATAATCGTTATATTAAATGCACGTTTTTTAATTCTTTTTTTTATATCTATTTGTAAAAATATGCATTTTAAAACATTCGGTGATTACATCAAGTGTAATCAGATCGGCGTCTTCAACTATTTTTGGTCTTCCGGAGCGCTCCTTGTCCTCAGTGCCGAAATCGCCACTTCTGAAGCGTTCAAACCAATCTTCACAGGTAGTTTTCGATGGTGCATGTTCGCCGTAGGCCTCCTCAAGCAAACGCCCTACTTCAGCTGCATTTTTTTTCAAGTTAAAGCCAAAAAGCTTAGCTTCCCGCAAATGCTGTTTATTTGGCACAAAACTCGACAACTTCATTGGTAGAAATAATATTTTTGCGTTGCGATATGTGTTGGTATTACGACTGATTATTGTTGACAGATGACCAACCTAAAAAAACGCAACTTTGGAGATATATGTCGATTACATGTGTCGTTAGCGCCACCCATATGTGGAACCCGGAAACTTAGTTGCGCCCCTAGCACATGTAATTTGCTATGCCAGGACCATAGAGTCCACCTTCCTCAAGCAGTGGCTCTTTCCGATACAGCAAAACCAATTTTTTTACCCAACAAAGCAGAAAGCTCCCTAACAGTGCCCAAGAATTCCGAAAATCACATCTCAATTGTCTTTTTTTCACTTGTTTCAGTTGGTACCCGCCAGGTCACGGCGACTTTTACGAAAGGTTCAACAAGTGCGGATTGTTGAAAAAGTTCATAGACGAAGTATGCGTCCCTTGTACACGATCGGCCCATTTTTCGCAACGTTAGTTTCTTCTTGATGATCGTTTTTTTATACTTTCATTACAGGGCCGGGAATATTGCTTTATCTCGAATATCGACAACTTGGGGGCAACGGTAGATTTGAAGATATTGAGCATGATAATGGCCTCCCGTGCTGTTAGTCCTCTGGAGTTCGTTATGGAAGTTACCGACAAAACGAAGGCCGACGTCAAGGTATCAAAGCCATTTTTATCGAATGAGAAATCCCATCGTCCAGTCGTGCTAATGCGGAATAATACACGCTTCCGCCGGTAAAGAACTCCATCAAAGATTTTCGGTTCTTCACGCGAAAAGGACTGAACCGAGTGACTCGAAATCTTCGCAGTTGACGTATCAGTTCGAATCAGCGTGTGTAATTTCGTCATAAAATTTCGATTTTTCTCGCAGGGTGGTACTCTGATGCAATACGAGAATAAACTTCGTCTTCTGGAAATTGCCCAAGTACCGAAAGAGCATATCGACGATTTTCAGTCCGTGAAGACATTCAAGTTCTTCAACACGAACAACCTGTGGGTCAAATTGGGCGGTAAGTATCATTGCAATATCGCCCCCAAAGCTTTTCCGTTTGTCAATTTATAAATTCGATCGCCCAGCCATTCAGCGGCTGCTGCAAGAAAAGTCATTGGAATTGGAAATTATCGTAAATCCAAAGACTCTTGAGAACGGAGCAAACGTGATACAATTGGAAACCGCGGTCGGAGCTGCGATGAAACTTTTCGACGGAAGCGTAGGTAAGTTCAGGCCAGGATGGTTACTTCACCAGTGTGGCAGTTTGACATTGACAACGTGGTTGACAGGAATCAACGTACCGCGGAGCAGATTTTTGCCGGTGAAGAAGACCTCCGATTTGCTCCTCGTGATGAGTAATCTGTACAATCTCCGGAGCGGTTCGCTGTTGATGAGCTCTGCTCGCATGTTCCCAACCACACCACTCATCAAATTAGGCGAAAATCATTTCTCCAAGGTACGATAAACTTTCTCGCTCTCACCCATCCCACGATCCATCCCCGTCACCAAAATCAAAGCTAACAATGCTCGAAAACTCCAAAATGTTTCCAGGTCGAGGATTTCCTGCGCCGTTTCGCAACGATCCCAGACGTACTGGAACTCGACCACTTAACGGTATCGGGTGACGTGACGTTCGGGCGCGGCGTCTCGCTCAAGGGAACCGTCATTATAATCGCCAATCATGGCGATCGCATAGATCTCCCATCGGGCAGTACGCTGGAGAACAAAATTGTTTCGGGAAATTTGCGTATACTGAGTCATTAGAGATCGCATCGTAGAAAAGTGTGAAAACCGTTCATTTCGAGCATACGTAGGGGGTTAAACGCGTGTTTTCTTTCTCTCGTTTCATTGGCTCAATCGAAAGCCGCCTGTCAACCTCTCGTACACTTTTCATCCGTACTAAGATCGAACGCACTGTACATCCAATATTACGATATATTTACGGGAAACTTTCCCAACGATGGCTGAGAATATCGAAGTCGCGAGTCATTTTGTACAGATTAGTTGAATTATCACTGCTCATTAGTTTTTATCGAAATTCAGCAACGCAACGGCCTCGCTCAATGAGAACAGTGTGTCGAGTGTGAACGACCTCGCGTTTGTGAGCAGCGCGAAAGAATTGTGCCATTCTCGCTGCAGCGATTCAGCGAAAACCTTGGGTTCGTTCTTCACTTCGTATTCTTCCCTACCCTTTCAATTGTTACTTTCCATGCGATAATTCGACAAGTGGCACATGGCTTTTTCGTTCTGAATTTCGAGCCGTTATTTTTCGTATTCGCGCAACTGCTTGGCCATAGTTTATTTGCATACGGCACAATACGGCGAGGGAAGAAATGCTGTGCATGAAGAGTGGTTAGGAAAGACCGGAAGAAGTAGCTGACAGATGAGGCGAACCTTGGAGAGTGAACGCTTGGGTGTAGTTTTATGTAATTATATGTTTAAAATACACGATGAGCAAGAAAGCCATCTACTTTACTCAGGCTTCGTAATTAGTTACGGCATAACCTCCAGCTTCCTTCCTCCATTCGCTCGGTCCATTGACAGTCATGAAGACGACCGTACGATAACAAAGTCATTGACCTGTACGAGCTTATGACTATCGGGTGGAAAATGCCCAATTGTAGTGTTACAGGCCCACCATAATCGGTTTTGTGATTATTTCTTTCGGCGAATCTTCTGCAGGTTACAACGCTCGCATAAGTCTCAAACGAAAGATAACCGTTTGGTAGCTTAATTATAACGTTTGGTAGTTAATTCCTTAAGGCGTTACTCCCACTTGTAGCGCAAAAAAAGGCCTTTTTCGTGATTTTTTTTAAAGAAAACTACAAAACTTTTTTAATCGATCAATATACCATCTTAAAGAACACATCTTGAAGAACTTTCAGTAATTTTTTTATTGAAAAATATTACATTGTTTAGTGGCAAATGGCCGTCAATGAAATAATGTTTTTATATACACGGTTTGCGGTGACCAACATTGCGGCGAAGTGGATCATCTGAAAAAAAAATGCGGATGGATTTAGTCAAGTATAAGTATAAACTAGTCTTTAATCAAAGGATTTTAAAAAATATTCATTTTTCACAAAATGGCGGACAGTCAAAGTTAATGGTTCGATTTTAACGAAAAAAACGGCCGTTTTTTGGCTATAAAACGGCCATTTTTTTTTTCGAAAAAAAAATCGGACGATTAAAGACTACATTTTTATGTATTAAATAAGCCTGCAAAATTTCAAGAAGATCGGTTCATTAGTGTTCGAGTAATCTTGGTCACCGACTTCAGAAATGCCATTTTGAGAAAAACGCGTTTAAAGTTTCTCTTTCAACGCTCATATCTCAGTCAATTTTGTTCGGATCGACTTGAAATTTTCAGGACATATTCTCAGATACTTATACTTCAAAAAAATGGAATAAAAAAATCGATTTTTTCAAAATCGCAAGTGGGGGTAACCCCTTAATTATAGCGTTCGAAAAAGCATCTACGTCGTGGTGCATGCGATAGAGGGCCGTAATTGATCATGGAAGGATCCCACGGAATACAAAGCAGTGATATTTCTATTCCATTATGTTTTCTTCACCGATCTTGTTCTAATTAGTTCCAAACGAAAAATAGTCATTTGGTAGTGATTGGTAGCTTGAGTATAACGTTTGGTAGTTAATTCCGTAATTACACCGATCGAAAAACCATCTAGGTTTAGACACATGCGAGAGAGGGCCGTAATTGGTCATTGATGGATCCAACGGAATACAAAGCAGTGATATTTCGATTCCGTTATGTTTTCTTCCTTAATTTTGTTCTAATGCGTCACAATGTTAGGATAACGAACGTTATAATTAAGCTACCAATCACTACAAAACGATTACTTTCCGTTTGAAACTTATTAGAACGAGATCGGTCAAGAAAACATAATGAAATCGAAATATCACTGCTCCGTATTCCGTTGGATCCATCAGTGACCAACTTCAGCCCTCTTTCGCCTGCTTCTTAACGGAGATGGTTTTTCGATCAGTGTAATTAAGAAACTAATTTCCTAACGTCGGGATTAGCATATTTGTGACCACCGAACGATTCTGCATCCATTTAGCTCGGCATTTTATTAATTACATGATAAATAAATAAAAAGTCCGGCAAACTTTACGCAAAAAATATCATTTTATTATAAGAAAATGGTCGACCGCCAAACCTTCTTATTGGCCTACCAATCACCGTCGAACGACCAAACGATTACAAAAATAAAAACCCTGAGAAGTTAAACTCGTCCGGCTAAGCTTATGGAGGTTTTTTTCCTGTAAAGTTCAATCAACCACAAACTATCCACAATCGATTTTTAAAAAAACATCGAAACGTCAAAGTCAATCTGCCAACTTAACACTAATTTTTAATTGTCATTTTTCGAGTAAACAACGGTTTGACAAACGTTTTAATTGATCTCACAATCAACCACAAACGCTCCACAAATGATTCATATTAAGCAAACATCGAAAAGGCAAAGTCGAGTCGCCCACTCACTGGCAGGGGGTCGGTAACTTACCGACAATTTTCAATTCTCATTTTTTTCAAGTAAGAACTCTCACAAACGGTTTAATTGCTCTCACAATAGATCACAAACGACCCACTAACGATTACAAATAAAAAAACATCGAAAAGCCAAAGTCGGGTCGCGAGGTCACGAAGCTCGACTTTGAGTCTCGCGAACGACTGCGCGAGTACCCCTAACGACATCTAGCGTCTACTCCGGGTGTCCCGCGAACGACTTCGAGAGTACCCCTAACGACATCTAGCGGCTAATTTGAGGGTCCCATGAAGGACTTTGAGAGGCCGGGGTTCCAGCGAGCAAAATCACATCGTACGGATGTTTGCCGTACACACGTGTTTGTCGTGTGTATTTTGAGTCTACTGTTTTCTTCTTGAATCGCGGGTCGGGATTTATTAAGAATAAAATATAAATGCAAGGAAAAATGGAGAAGAGTTCGAACAAAGTGTCGCGGAAATTTAACTCCATCAAGAACAATCGCTCGAAGCGCAGAACAAAAAAGATCGTCAAGTTGGAAGTGGCGGAAGATGAGGTTAAACCCGCAATTGATGAGGAAAGTGATCGAGACGAGGAGGAAAACACTTGCCCCGAGAATGACGAGAACGCGAGCGATAGCGAAGAAGATCACAAGAGCGTTGACAGCGAAAGTGACAAAAATCAATGCACCGACGGCTCGAGTGACGAAAATGAAGATGAGGAAAGTGAAGCAGAAGAAGAAAAGATCGTCACCGCACCTAAACGCAAGAGAAGAAAAAGAACGAAATACAACGCCGCCGAGGAAGCACGGTGCGCAAATATCCCCCCGACCCTTAATTTCCCCGTTCATCGTCTCGCAATGTTAACTTTCGCATTCGTCACCGGTTTTTAGGTTAGAAAAGTTGGTTTTCGGCGATCCGGGTGACGTTATAAACAAACTTCCGGATCTCGGTGACTCGATGAAAAAAAATGACGCCAAAACTGCGATCAGCTTGCCAAAGTCGCTCCAAGACTCGGATGACAGCGATTTCGACCCACTGATTAAATTCGAATCCGACGACGAGTCGACTGGCTCCGGGACTGGAAACAACGTCGCGTGGGTGGACGAAAGCGACGTCGGGTACACGTAAGTGTCACACTTTTATTCTTGTGTACTCCGAAGAGTACACGCTCGTGAAACCTCTATAACCCGATGTTTTTTGTTCAGTGTACGAAAGGCTCTGAAGGAACGGCGGAGCAAGATACCGCACCGCAGGCCCGAGAAAACATACACGGAATTGTTGGAAAACAGATTCACGCAACTGGTGGGAAATCCTAAGTGGGCGTCCCTCGACGCTAAGCCTGAAGTCGACGACGAGGATGCGGACTCGGACGACGCGATACTGCAGGTACATTCAAGTAATTTTTTACTTCTGTAATCGGCGAACTTTACGGATGTTCATCGTTACGCATATTCAAAACCGGGAATTCCTTTCCTCCTGGAATAATCAGGGAAAAGTCATCGAATTTTTTAAATTCTCCGAAATTTTCTCAGAATGTACTTTTTGCAAAAATTACGAAAAATGAAACCGACTTGACAAAAAACTGAACAGTATGAAAACAAATATTTTTATATATTTTAATTATTTATTCATATTATTCTGTTATATACGGAAAAAAAATTATGTAAGTGCCAAACATTGAAAATTTAAAAAACTGAAAACTAATTTACTGTACAGCTCTATACATTTGTATTCGATCTGTCGATACACAACCACATCAGTGTATATATTTATTATTAGTGTTATTATTAATTAGTATAAAAAATTCTGTTTATAATAAAGGACAGGTTCTGTATTTGCTTTTAATGTTTTTTTTTTATTTTACAACGTTAAAGTTGTTGGTAATTACGCATAAGCGAGACCATCCCAATTTCGATGGGAACATTTTTTTTCGTCATGAAGTTGTTGATTCCATTATAGTAAGTGATATTACGTTGGGGGAGGCTGACATTTCCTATTAATTCCATAAATTATGGAGTTTTGAAGTTCCCGGAAACACGTGATGAGATAGGGCATTTTCCAACATTTCAACGCCTATGTTGGGGGTGAGGGTTGGGGATTCATAGAAAAAGCCTTCCCGAACACCCAAGCACACAAGCACACATAACCCAAACATACAAACACGCACACACAGCACACAGAACCCAAACAAACCCAAACACACACACAGAACCCAAAGACACACACACACAGCAGTTTTTCACCTGCATAGCGTGTGAAAAACTGCTCTGTGTGGGTGTGTCTGGGTTCTGTGTGCTGTGTGTGTGTGTGTGTGTGTGCTCTATTCGTGGTCATACCCTCCGACACGTAATGGAATTCCGGACACCACGTGTTTCCAGAAACTTCAAAATCCCCATAAATTATGTAATCACTGAAAAATGTCAGCCTCCCCCGCCAAAATAGCATTAACGGTGACCAATTAAAGCAGTTTAGGCCAAAAAAAAATGTTGCCATCGAAATTGGGGTGGTGCCCCACTTATGCATAATTACCAAATTATTATTCGAATGCCAGTTTCAAAAAAAATTTATTTCAATTTTTAACATTTCCATATATTTGATCTTAAAAGAAATTATTTTATCCACTTTAATATAACTTTCCAAAAGAAGGTCCAATTGAGAATTTCCTTTATTTTTTCTGGTCGGTTAAAATTGTTATGTTTTTTTTCCACCAAAATGATTTATTGCTATTTATACGTATATAATTTGCCCCGTATAGTTTGTAACGTTTACAAATACTAGTATGGTTGAAACGAGACTTAACTTGTGGTCTTTAACTTTAAAAATATATATTAGATGAAAACAAAGTATTCGTTGTTCGACCCTGATCTGGTTAATTTGCATAACCTGGAATATTTGCCAAACCTGTATGGAAAACGTGGAAAAGTCAGGAAATTTCTGAGTCAATAATGCGTGACAACGCTTATGTTCGTTGGATCGTGCGATTATCAGCGGAAGAAAAAAAAAACGTACGCTTTGCGGTGTTTCAGCGCAGCAATCATTTGGTCGTGTCGAAAGTGAAGAAGCTTCGTAAGGGCACCATCGATATCAAGGCTCTGACGGACATAAACAAGTCGACCCAAACGGAGGGTCCCGTCACTACGAGTGTGCAGTTCCATCCGACTTCGACGGTAGCCATTGTCGCCGGGCTGTCCGGTGTTTTGTCCCTTTTCCAGGTAAACCAAAAAGTCACGCGACGTTCGATGGATCGGCTTTGCACGATTTTTATCAAAAACTTCCGCAGGTCGACGGCCGAGAAAACGCAAAACTGCAGAGCGTCCGCTTCGACAAGTTTCGCATAAACTGTGCGAAATTTTTGCGAGAAGGCTGCGAAGTGATTTTAGGCTCTCGCGACCGCGCGTACAGTCAAGCCTACGATCTGATGAGCGGCAAAACTTACAAAGTACCCTTACCGCATGGCGTCACGAATATGCAGGTAAATGAGATTTGATCGCGGGTGTACGAAAGTTCGGTTGCGTTCCGCGAACTCGAAATTTACACTCTGCTCGATTTTAGAATTTCGAGGTTTCTCCGGACGGCAAATTCATTGCGATTGTCGGGAAAATGGGACAGATACATTTGCTGTCGAGCACGACGAAGGAGATCGTCGCTACCTTCCAGATGAACGCTAAGTGCCTCGCGCTCGCCTTCTGTCCAAGCAGCGAAAAACTCATCAGCCACGGAGGTACGTTTTATCGTTTTTTTCTCTTCTTATTCATTATGTGACGAAATTATGGCGCCTTTATCGCAAGTTGTGCGAAGCATACAATCGACTAGACGCTATTTTGTTCACGGTGCAGATGGCGAGCAGATGTACATATGGGATTTGAAGAGTCGAAGGTGTGTGCACAAAGTTAACGACGACGGATGCATCGCGGGCTCGGCGTTGGCGTTTTCACCGAGCGGACAATTTTTAGCGACCGGCAGCAAGCAAGGAGTCGTAAATGTCTACGAGACCGAGAGCGTTATGGGCCAAACGAATCCGAAGCCTCTGAAGATAGTCCTCAATCTCGTTACACCCATCAGTACATTGAAGTTTAATCCGACCTCGGAAATATTGGCCATGGCCTCGAAATTCAAAGAAAACGCCTTCAGAATGTTGCACATACCGTCGTTCACCGTCTTCTCGAATTTTCCAACTTTTCAGACGAAAATGTACAATCCCCTGGATGTAGATTTTTCCCCGAGCAGCGGTTACCTCGGCGTGTCGAATGACAAGGGTCACGCCTACTTGTACAGACTTAAACACTATGGAAATTATTAAATGTAATGGAACGACAGACGAATACGAGTCTATTTTCAAGTCATTTCTCAAACGACCAGAGGGTACTCGACGTGTGATGCGATTTCGTTGAGGAGACTCGAGATTTTTTTTACACGTAGATACATAGGATTTTCAATTTCGAGGTTTCGATCAATTTCTGATAAATTTAGCGGAAATTAATATTAGTCGCTGACATATGCTCTGCGATCGTTGACAATAAAATTGCAACTCAATTGGCGATTCTTTTTGAAAAATGTAAACGGAAAAACAGAATTTTTTGTTTTTTTTTTCATCTTTTCCCAAAACGCCGTAAATCTTTGTGAAACTTCGAAGTTGAAGGTCTTTTAAAAATAAGTATCTGTTCATCTGTGAAACGCAGAATTTTTCGTTCATTGATACGTCTCGAAAAACTGACGCTGTTTTCTCGTTTAGAATATCCGGAGCGTATATTTTTCCATTATAATTTACACTCGCCTATTCGCGAATTATAATAATGTTTCTTCTTCACATGTGTATTTCCTTTGCAATAAAAAAAAGTACAAATGATGTACGCGCGCACGCACTGGTTCTCTGGCGTGCGTTAAAAAAATAGAGAACGAGGTGCCCATGCGTCATACGAAACGACGACTGCAATAATATTTATGACGAATTTTCGTCTCCGGAATTATAGATTTTGCACGTGAATCGTAATTCCGTATGGTTGATCTTGCAACAACAATATTTATACAACGCCAACAGAATTATCTGAATAAAATATCGCATCCTCTCATCGTAAATTGTTTTCCGTGTAATCGGTCGATCCGCCGCCCTCCAAGCGTGCCTCAGAAATTCATTGCTTCAAAGAGTTTGAGGCAGAACATACATTTATAACGATAAAAAAAAACGATTTCTTTCTTTTCTTCATTAAACGATAGAACGGCACAGGGTGTTAGGAAGGTCGATGCAAAGCCTTGAGGGGGTGATAGGCTACCACGTTAAGAACATATCTAACCTAGGTTACCTTAGTCCAAGGTCTAAGGATTTCGAGTCATCATGGTATGATTTTTGGAAAATTCCCAAAATAATGCTCAAACAGACAATAATTGGTAACTAAAAGCTTATTTGCGTCTTAGCTTAATGTCTATTCCATTCACAAACACCAATGCAATCATCTGTATCCACATAACTAAATGGGACGTGTTGAATAATTTAAACTTGTCAAAAAATAAAAATACCTCTTACGATAATGCTATTTTTGAAAAAATAGTATTTACATTAGAAGTAAACAAGTTGGTACCAAATTTTTGGGAATTTTCCAAAAATCATACCATGATAACTCGAAATCGTTAGACTTTGGACTAAGGTAATCTAGGTTAGGTATGTTCCTAACGAGGTGACCTATCACCTCCCTAAGGCTTTGCATCGACCTTCCTAACGCCCAGTATATGTAGAATATTTTCCCAACGTTTCAAAAACAACATAGGAAAGACAAACGATACAGCCCGTCAACGCTGTGCCTCACCGCTCGGATTCGGAACGGGCGTAAACTCAAAACTGCATTTTTGAAATTGGCGTGCAGGGTTACTCAAAAACTATCAAGCCGATTGAGTTGAAACTTGGTAGAAATATTGGTAATATTGCTACCGTCTATTTGACGAGAATTGTTTTTGGAAAAATTAGACAAACTAGTTTTTTAATTCAATTTTTACAGTGATTATGCGTGAAATGTTGATTTTTGAAAAAATGCGTGCCATTATCTTAAATTTGCATTTTATTCATTTTAATTACTGCCAAATAGAAACTATACATGTTCCAAATGAATGTTTTTATAATTGTTTTGCAAATCAAAGTCTACGTGAAGCTAGACTGCACGCCGATGCGCAACTCCCGCGGCAACACTCTGCCACGGCTCCGCCATTTTGATTATAAACGAATTTCAAGAAATTGTTTTGTATACTTACAAACAATTTTCACTTAAAGTATACCTACAGTTTGATAAGTGTGGAATAATAATTTCTTCGTTTCAAAAAACCCTCAAAATTGCTTAATTTTGTCCCGTCTCAATGTATATCCCGCCTTAATGCGGCCTGACACGCGTTGAGAAATGTCTACAGCCTAGTCACTATTGAGAAAACCACCGAAAACGTTGAAATGATTTTTTTCACCGGCCGAATCGTGCATAATTTCGGCACAAAGCGTAACTTGATTGATGTCGCATTTTTATTTTCATCTCGACGATCGTTAAAACTAAGTTTGTTGCGCATACCACAGAGATTTCGCCCACAAGTCGGACTTCAGTCTCCGTGGTGTACACGATAATATTCACGTACAAAATACTTGCTACATCTATTTACATAAGTGATTATGAATGCATCGTACAAGATTTCTCTTTATGTGTATAAAAAAAAATTATCGCGGATTGTAGATAATTTCACCTAAGAACGATTAATGGGACATTCGATGAATGTTTCTGGCCGACGCTCGTAAGATACGCGGTAGCTAATGGTCACCCGCATTGGTGGAAAGGGCGTTGGCTTCTCCGCTGCTCTCGACTATCAGCATCACAGTTTCCGCCGCGCCGCGAACGCACTCCACCTGATGGCCGGTCCAGTCCTTTCGTTGACAAAAGGTCGAACAGTAAGGGGTTCGCCTGCACAACGAACACTCGGCGAAAGCTTCGCGATTGCAGTTGGCGCACTGAGAGCCCGCCCACGCACCAAAGATGCAGCATTAGTGGTTTTTTTTTGGCGAATTTCGAGTCCAACCCTGACTCGTGACACCTGATT
The DNA here is from genome assembly GCA_963210295.1 of Ophion ellenae. Classification (NCBI taxonomy): domain Eukaryota; kingdom Metazoa; phylum Arthropoda; class Insecta; order Hymenoptera; family Ichneumonidae; genus Ophion; species Ophion ellenae. The sequence goes on from OY723395.1 coordinate 17,397,540, forward strand.
AGGGCTTGCATTATTCGTCAATTTTTTCGTATCCGGATAATATGGATAGTAGTGAACCTTACTATCCGGATATCCGGATTTTTGGGATAAATCGGATAATTTTGAGAAAAAAAATCGAAGAAAAACCGTTAAAAAGTAATTTCGTTCATATTTTTTTTAATTAAACCAAAATTGTTCTCTCTTTACTAATGGACGACATTAACATTTTTATTATCACAAAATGATCGAGCATAATAGTATGCTCCTATTTACAATAAAATATGAATAATTGAAAACAGTTTAGTAACTCTTTCCTCTAAAACTTGAACTAATTATCATAGTAATAATGAGATCATTAAAAATCAAACAAAATAAAAAACAATCATTAACAAATAAAAAACACAACTTGTTTCTTCTAAGATTTAAAAATTAACCGTTCTCTCCTCTGAGATAAAAACTAAAAACAATCATAAACTTAAACGTTATGTGAGTAAGATCTCAATTGGAACTTAAATACACAATTAAAATGGGTATTTCAGACTTAAGGGGTGAAATGCAGTCAGAATCATCAAAGAATCGATTTTTTTAACATTTTCTTGAAGTATGACGTTTCGAAAATATTCCCTGAAAATTTCAAGTCCATCCGATGAAAAGTTTCCGGAAGTCCCGGACAAACGCGCAAACGATAATACCCGGGACGGCAAGACGCTTTGAAGACAACAACAAATTGATATTTTGGAAGCTTCCACATCGGCAAGAGCCCTATCGTATGGGCCAGGAATTGATGATTCGATGTAAGTATTTTTTCAATTAGTATTTCTATACATAAATGAAGTGTAAAATTGGAAAAATCCTTCAGAAATTTTCGAAAATTTATTACTCAAAAACTATGAACTTTAGCAAAATTTTATAAAGAATACTTTAGTTTTAAAATTGCCCAAAGTGTTGTCGAAAAATTATTCATCCCGAAACACTTTAATTTTTTTTATTGTTTTAACAATTGGCTACAAACAATTGAATGCTCGACTTTTCGGCAAAAAAATGTGATATTCGGATTCAGCGGATCAAAATACATAAAAAAAAGTTTAGCTTCATCCATCAAAATATTAAAAACAAAGAAAAAAATCTGTTTTAAATTCAGATTACTTGTTAGCTACGTGAACCGACTGCACACAATGCCAAAATTATTGTTTTACTATAGTTAGTCCCATGTTCAAATCGTAATTTTTTGATGAATTTTGCTATCCGTATTATTCGAATCATCCACATCAGTTCCACCATCTTCTTCCAAAGGCTTAATTATCCGGATTTAAAAAATTGGCGGATATCCGGATGTGAGGATTGCAAGCCCTGCACCTTATACATCGAGAATACACGGAAGATTGAGGAATGTGAGTGTATACCTTTTTATTGTGATTTCCGCCAGTAGCCGGTTGCAAACTGACGGTCTCGATAACTTCTCCCCTGGTGCCCAATTGAGCGACCAAGGCTTGTTCCCGCCGTTGCTGCCTGCTCGCCTCTTTCACCTCCTCCAGCGTCTTTTTAAACTCGTACGAGAGTTTCGTTATTTTGTTCGAGACGTCCTCCAATTTTTTGAACATTTCATCGATCGACGTTCCAACGTCCGTCTGATGAACGCTTTGAATGACAGGGCCGGTGGCGTCTTGTTCGGTATTCTGATGAACGACTATTCCATCGGTCGAGACGTACTGCGGCCAGACCTCCTTCTCGACGCCACCCGCGTCCGTGTCGCTCTCGTCGTTGTTACTGCCGTCTCGGGAATTGTCGCTCTTGTGTTTGCGCGACGGTGTCTCGCTGTCCGACGCTTCTCTCGTTCTTCTTCTGCGCTTGTAAGGCGTGAACAGTCGCACCGGACCGGTCTACCGAACACGATCGAACGCGTTTACAAAAGCGAAAAAAGCGAAAAAAAAAACCTTTTTTTAAACAAGCTTTTATTTAGAAGGTACTGTACTAAAAAGTATAAAATAATGTTCAGTAAAATTAAAAATCAAAACAGTATAACTACAAAAGAGTCCCTTCCTTGGTCACTCATCATAGGTGCAAAAACCTAAAGGGTACATAAACATATATATTTTGAAAATATGAAATATACATTTAAAAAGCTTGAGGCGTCAAACGTCATAAGAACTAATACTTAAAAATGTGTGAAAAAAAGCCTCAAGCTTTTGAAATGTATATTTCATATTCGAAAAATATCTACGTTTATGTACCTTTTAAGAACTTGCACCTGTGATGAGTGACCGAGGAAGGGACTTTTTTGTAGTTATACTGTTTTGATTTTCAATTTTACTGAACACCAGTTTTTACTTTTTAGTACAGTACCTTTTAAATAAAACCTTGTTTGAAAAAAGTTTTGTTGACGTTTATTTTATTTTATACTTTTTAGTATTAAAATTTGTTTATTCATTTGCCATGCCAGACCCCCATGCCATTCAGACATTGGCGTAATAAAAAACCTTGCCTTAGGTTATAAAGGTTTCGTGAGAAACGTTATAATAGTGTAATTATAAATAGTGCTCAAGTCAACAAAGTTAAGGAAAGATATACACCTAGAATGTCGAGGTCGAGGATTCAGAAGCTATGAACATTCCGTCGACCCTAGAAGACCTACACTATGGGCCTGGTATCGATGATTCCATGTAAGTTGACAAATTTCATGACTTATTCATTCCCAAATATTCAAACGCGTTTTTCTCAAAACCACGTTTTTCAAATCGATACCCAAAATTTCTCGAAAGCCAATGAACCGATTGCCTTGAGGTTTTTTGTGGTTATTCTATACACCATTATCTAGTACTTGTCATAGGATTTTTTTTCCGTTACCTAGTTTTTGTTTTATAGGCATAATAATAACTAATTTTTGGCCCAAAAATCACTATTTATGTTCAAACGTCCGCCATTTTGTCATAAATCGATAGTTTCAAAATCGGCTATGACAAGTACTAGATTATAGTATCTAGTTTAATAATTTTCTTGGTTTTTTTTTTCACATGATTTTTGAAGAAACGCCAGTGGGTACCGTACACGCAGATTTTTTTACGACGCTCCAAGGATCATATAATATCCTTGTATTTTTTTCATATTTTTAAATAAAGAAAATTAAACATAATTCTGAATGTATATACTTTTAGATAATTAAAACCCCTATCCGAAATTTCAAATAGTTTTCCTTGAAAAAATTCACAAAAATGACCTTTTTTCCGGCTCCTAGGTGTATATCTCCCCGTAGAGAGCCCAAACTCGATTGTCCTACCATTGCCATTAGAGAATTTCAGTTTCGACCTTCTGGCGCCATTATCAGACTCTCGTTATCATGTGTAATGAAAAGTGCTCATGATAACAAAACAAATGAGCACAAACTCGACTGTCCTAGTATATCCTGGTATATGAATTGCCCACCTCCCACCCCCATCATCAGACCAGCTCCTCGGTCCCAGTTTATTGCATTGTCACCAAAGTTACATAAGTATGCCAAATTTCAGCTCAATCGGATGCCAGCAAGTGCTTGAATAATGGATTATAAATTTCGCACCGAAAATACAGACCCACCAACGAAGGTAAACAAAAGCTTGTAAAAAGCGCAGCGTGAATGAGTACGAGCATGGGGGATAAGAAAAACAAGTGGCTGGGGTGGAAAAAGACGTGAATGGCGCCTACCGCGGTATCGTCGTCGCAGCAAGCTGCGCAGGTACAGGAAGTAGCGTGCGGCTTGAGTATCATTTCCTCTATGAGAGTCTGAAGGCTCCGACCGCCGAATCTTATGCTTCTTTTCCAGTCTTTGCTCGACGCTCGACCGCACAGAGCCTCGAATTCGCTCGGCGTGTACCAGTCCTGTCCCAATTTGATACATCTACCTCTGCCGCCCGAGCCGAATCTGCTCTTGTGCAGCTCGGCGTTTGTGTTTTTGCAGCGCACCGGCAGCACGGCCATACTCGCCGATTCCGCCCAACTGCAGACCTGCGGGCTATTGGCAGCGGCCTGCGTCACGTGAATCTGATCCGTTTCCACCTCTTCCGTGCTGTTCTGTATGACGATGTGGGTCGCCTTGAGCTCGCCGTTCCAGCGTAGCGGATCGGTGTCCTTGTCGTGGCGCGGCTCGCATATGAAGCCGTTGTTCGCGACGCACAGCATCTGTTTGAACTGCGTAGAGCCCGACAGCTGAAATTCATGAAAGCGTGTTTACGAAGCGAACGAGAGACCCTCCGGAGAGCCTCTTCACCGTCATTCCTTCGTTTAGCCCCTTACGATACCGGAAGTTCGTCAATTTCGAACGTGCATTGTTCCGCGCGTCATTTCATCGCAAGTATTTACGAAAACTTGAATCGAATGAAAATGGAGACAAAGACGAGGATTCGAATGAAAATAATTGAAAATGTGAACCTGCAGCTGATCGGACGTGATGACGTTGAAGGTGGTGCCATTGGTGGAGTTGGCGACTCCGATAATGGAGCCAACGGGTAACGAGACAGGCACCCCGACTCCTTGTACACCAGAGGAAACTCCGGGAACGGTTGTCACACTCGTCGTTACAGAGTGTTTCTGCTCGTGTTCGTGCTCGCTCGTTGTCAGATCATCCGCCTCCTCGGTCTCGCTCGTCAACGCTTCGGACATGTCCGGTAATACGGCGACACTTTCCGATGTTTGATTCTCCTCCATTTCGGCTGCTGTCGTCGCTCACTCGCCTCTTCTCGGCCCAAGCAAAGTGTCGCTCCCCTCGCCCCCTTGCAGCTCTGCCAGCTTATTTGGGCTTCGGAGGATTCGGGCAAGGCGGCAAATCGAAGCTATTCTTCGAGCGTATTTCGCCAACTTCCCTCGCCCATAGGCTCTCACCCTCTTCCGGCTTTCAGTCTATCATCGACCGAACCTCCCCCCCTCGTCCCGCAATGAAATTCTTTCCGGCGCGGTGTCAACGTTCGAAATGATATCGTTTGTCGTTTTTCCTCGTGTATTGTGCGGGACGGCGTTCCATTTGTTTGCCTTTTAAGCTAGACACTATGCAGGGATTACGCGCTACGGGTCTCGGCGCCCGCCGGTGGATCTCATCATTCCAATGGCGACAACCTACGCCATTTGGACGCCTTCGGCACACGCCGATGCGCGTCTACAATCTCGATGACCGGCGGACCCGCCGTCCCGCGGGCTATGAGCGCGCGATGCGATCTTGAGATAGTTCGGCGCATTCTAATCGTTTCGGCCGAATTCTCAGTTGACATAATACGGGAAAATAATATCGTTGCGGGCATTTTGCGAGCTTGACGAAGAAAAGAGACTCGGCGAACGGCAGCCTCGCTCGCGTTCGACTCGGTCGGTATACGATGTTTCGCCTTAAGGGGGCAGCCGAACCTTTGGGCCTTTTTGAGGCCTTTTGTCGGCGAACATAAACGAATTTTTATCTTTTTTGTGTTTATACTATTCATTCTACATAATCAACATTCTATGTACATATTATATCTTTTGATTTTCCAAATTTTCGTTTTAATATTTAACAGTGTCATACAGCCGCCATTTTTAAATATAAAACATGTTAGAAAATTAAAAGATGTCTTATTTAATTGTCATGAAATTGTTGTTAAATTATGTACATCAAATTTTAATTCTGTAGAGTAAACAGTTACGACACATTTTTTTTGTAATTTGCTTATTTCCGCCTGCGTAGAGAAGTTTCGGGATATGTCATCATTTGATTCAAATTTATAGAGTGCATTCTTTGTTGTATACTGAATGAACCTTCTAAATTTTAAATCGATCGTCTATACCGTTTCCATAAAATTTAGAATTGAAGAAACACTTTTCAACATAGGGCCTAGATGCCTAATTGTCATGATGTACCGAGTGATTTGACCGTTTTTCACTCTGCCCATTATGACAATTTCGTCATCAGTGACATCATGTACTCACCCAGGTAGCAATTTCCAAATAGTTGTCCAGCAGTTGTCTAAATGGGTACCAAATGTCCGCTTGGTAGTTTCCTATAAGCTAACATGTGTCCTACAGTTATCTTTGTCGATCGTTGTCAACTAGAAGGTTACTTCCGAGCGGACATTTGGTACACTTTTAGCCGACTTTTGGACAACTTTTTGAAAATTGCTACTCGGGGAGTGATTTGACAGTTTTTCATAACATTTTAAACCTTTTTTCACACTATTTCGTGCGTACAACTGCTATTAAGTAATGAGCGTAGGCATCTCGCTATGTTGAAAAGTGTTTCTTCATTTGTAAATTTTACAGAAACGGTGTAGACGCTCGATTTTACATTTGGAACCCGCATTCAGTGCGTGACAAAGAATTTACCGTATAAACTTGAATCAAATGGTAACATACCGTCGATCGTCCCGAAGCTCGGAAAGAAACGCGTCTCCGTCGGTAAAAAAGGCCGTGAAAAGTTTTTGGAACTTTTCTCGAAAACGGCGGGACTGAATTTCGTGAAACTTTCACAGCCGACGCCCAATTGCGAGAGGAAAGACCTAAACCTCCCCGATTATCGTGATGTTGGGGGAAAAAATTAAATATTCCCTTGCCACAGAGAGATTCGTAATAAGCAATTCGTAGTTCGTGTGAGCAAAAACTGGCAGTGTAAAAAAAACTTACTACATGTTACTAGCGTTGGGCCAATAACGTGTTGACTCATTAAAGCGATGCTAGCAAGTTACTAAAATGCTGTCGCTTTTTCCCACCCATTTAAAAGTACACAGCACTCGCGATGAGCGCTGTCCAACGGGAGCTCAGGTATTCCAGAAATTCCCTAGGAACGTGGAGTCCTCATTGGATACCGTGTGCAGTATGTGCGGGTATGAGGCTGACATTTCACGAGACCCAAAAAGCAGCAGCGTTTCAGTAACTTATCGCATCTGTTTGGTGACTCGTGTCCTAGTAACAACTAGTAACTTACTAGAACACTGCTAGAAATTCGAGCTAACAAAATAAAATCACCAAGCAAATCTGGTAATTTACCGAAACGCTGCTAATTTCTCCCACCCAGGAAATATTATCCCTGGCAAGTTACTAAAATGCTTGCGGTAAAAAAAGCGATTCGAGTATGCTGCGATCTCGCCCTAAAATTCTACATCTCAACGAACGACAACGCGACCGTGATAACGCCAAGGATCTACCATACCGACGGGGATCACGCACAGATAATGTCACTGAGTCGCATCTCCTCTCCCTCTAAATGTCTAAACATTTTTTTAATTGTCTAAAATTAAATGAAAATCTCTAAAAATGTTAAGAAAAAAAAACGAAACTAAAAGCATTATTGTTTTTCATGAATATTTATATCACTGTGGCTTTATGAATGTTCTCTTTTCCCCCAAACCGACCGAAACACCAAAAGTCGCTCGGACGTCCCCAAGCGGAAGCTTGCCCAACTATTATTGACCCTCGTACGCGTCGGTCGAGGCGGCGCGGCATTCTCTCAGTTCTCCCTGCTCTTCTCTGACCTTTCCACTTCTTCGCCTGTGTGCCGCTAGGCCCACTCCACCAGATCAAACTTTAATTAACACGGTAATCATCGAATAAACTATTTTCACGCGCGTTCGTGAATTTGGAGTGATTCCATCGCGAGCCACGCTCCCGCGACCACTTCGTTCATCGATAACGACGAAACGGAAAGAGCCCGCTGCGAGGTACGTCATTTTTTCCCTGCTCAGCTCCATTACACCCCCCATACAAATATCGAACTCAAGCGAGCCCGTTGCGACGCCGATGATGGAAAATTCCACACAACATTGTTGCGATCGATCCGACGTCCCGGTGCGATAATCAAATTGCAATTTTTTCGTTGAAAAAAAAATTACATTCACGGAGTATCGATCCGAACGTTATTTCTGTGTAGTACGGTTATCGGTGCGGGGGTGGGGGGACAAACCGGCACCATGTCGCAGTAACGAGCGTCATACGCCATTTCGGAGAAATTGCGAGCGCGTCCCTATTTTCGATCCTTCACACGCTCGTAATAGATCGAGAAAGAATAACGCGGATGGTCGATCGATTATCCTATCACGATTAAAATACGCGACTGTTCTCCACGCTGAGAAAGGAGCGAAGAAATATCTTTCATTCGCTATCTTTGCGATATTGAGATATATATATATTTTTTTACACGCACAGTGGAGACATAATTGTATGCGGCTTGTAGACGCGGAGACCACTCGCACGGCCCTTATATCGAGGTTTCCTATAATTATACCTCCGAGTTTTTATTGCCGCGAGCTGGATTAAGTGCGCCGTGCGAATATACTCGACAATGTTATCAAGGAGGCTCGAGGCTTTCCATGTTGAAGGATCTGATATTTTCTTACACATACTTGAGTCTAATAAAAGTTCAACCTCGAAATTTTCGTGAGTTTTGCTGTATCGCTATCGGGAACAAAATTATTGGAATCTAGACAATTTGACACAGTTGCTTGCAAAAGAATGGCAGATAACGAAATTGTCGTGGCAAGATATTTTTCTTGGACGCGACGTTGCAAATCTCATGGAGAGCTCAAAGTTGAAGCTTCGTTGGACGTGTTTGGCGATTGCGTACGAAACTGCCCAGTTTGAAGAAAAAGAAAAGATGGAGGCTATTCTGGAGCACGTTTAATCAGAAATATCTCTATTCCAAAATATCTCATGTCTAAAACATTTCTCTGCCAAAATATCTCTATCGGTAAAGATCACAATGCCAGAATAATTCAGTTCTGAAATATTACTCCTCTGGAATATCTCTATTCCACAAATTTTCGCATCCGAAATTTTTCTATTCTCGAATATCTGTCTTCGTCAAAATCTCATGTGACATCCAAAACATCTATGCTGACAATTCCATCTCACAAGATCTCCCTTCCGAAACATCGCTATTCCAAGAGCCCCGACGTTGCACTCGTTTTATTCGTGGCCAATATAGTAAATCCAACATTACGAATGGTATAGAGATGCTTCGGAAGAGATATATTGTAAGATGAAACTTTCGGAATACAGATGTTTTGGACTGTTAAAGACTATAAAAATTGTGGCATTTATACGGCCCTTTATGGAGATGAAACACCGGCTACATTTCTATCTAATAAAAGGGTATTTTACTCTATGTAAGACAAATACTAAGAATGTATAAATAAGGTATTTTTCGGCCCAAAATAAATTTGATAATTCTTTTTTAAAAAACGACTTCTATCTGTTCAACGAACATGCGAAACGGTATCCGCCATAATGGATTCCAACGTGAAGTCATTGACATAGTAAACAAAGAAAGCGATAGACGTATTACTCTCTAACCTGTGGAAGACAGCATTAACAACTATATATTCTCGTTTGTCATAGTTAATTGCAAATTTTCAAGTACTTATCTTCACTCCAAAAAAGAACAAGTGATTTTTTTTACGGACTATGACTTTGGATCTCGTCTCGCAAGTTTTAACCATGTCTTCCTCATATTTGTCTCAATTGTAAAATGCCAATCGATACAAATATCCACAACTTTCCTGGTGTTTTTACACTAGTATTCTTACCTTTAGGAACAACACGCCAATGCTAGGGATTGTAACTCACTTTTAACCAAAAGAATGTACATATTCACAATTGGCGCTGCGTCGATGCTTACTATGCAAGCATCTTCACACGGAAATTTGAAATGCAAAATTCAAATGCATTTTTATGGCACTTGTCGATTTCATAAAATAGAAATAAAAATCGTAGTTTATCACTACTAAAGGATCAAATTGAGACACCTTTAACAAAAGAGTGTAATATCCCATTTATACACTATATAACTCTAGATGCCTGATATAAACTGCTCATGCGCGGAAACTACTTAAGATTCCGTAACAATAAAAACAAAGGGTTGATGTATGTTTAAAGAAAATATTGATGACAAAGCTTAGAAAAATATGACTAGTTGTAGAATTTTCGTTTCCGCGACTTGTCAGAGAAAACGTAAAAATGTCTAAATCTACTAAATTCGCGCGAAATGTTGTATTCCAGCTTATCGTTGGGTATAATAATTGATGGTGACTTATTTTGATTAAGCGCCACTGTAATTTATCAATGATTCGGAAGGGCCCTCTTCATGCCCCTACAAATTACGGCCCATTGCGAAAGGAATACCATGACTGGTTAAGTAACACGCAACCCGGCGTTGTGCTGCAAAATGAACTCATCGCAATTCTCCCATTCCGCCTTCTGTTAGTGTAGAGCTTGCTTTAAACGCATCAGTTGCAGTCGATAACGATCTTCAGTGATGGTTTCCGATGGTTTCAGCAGCTCGTTATACGCGACAATGCTGTTTTTGCTGGTTTTCCACGATCCTTGTTGTCCGTAAAGGAATTGCCACTTTGAAAACGGCGGAACGATTCTGCACGTTTTCCTTGATGGGGCATATTTGCCATACTATTCCTCTAACGAGCCACGCATTTCCTTGGGCGATTTCTTCGACAAGAAATAATAGAGCGTAACTTCCCGCGAATGTAACTGATTTGGAACGCAATTGCAACAGGCAATGATAATGCGGTGCACAAGCGTCACCAGTGGCGTTTTAGTAATGTGGACCTATCGTCATGTGTATCACCAACTATCAATTTTTTTTTAATTAAGAGAAATATTAAGGCGCTGAGTTGGACCTATTTAGCCCGATACAAACTCATAAGAAAACAATGAGGTACAGCTCATAGCAAAATGAGGTAAAAACAATGAGGTACAGAACATAGCAGTTATAACAAGTATTTCGGTGGTTGGGGAAAAAGTACGTTTTTTCTTCTTCTTTCTTTCCTATCGTTCTCTAGTCACTTGCTAGTTTTATGTTTGTAGCAGAAACCTTTAATTTGAGAAAACAGTCTACCTAACGCCATCTATTGCCAGTCGGTTCCATATGCAACCACTTAATCTGCAGGTGAAAAAAAATCAGTATCCTTTAAGGGGTAGGCTACTGCGAGGATCCGAAAATCAGGGTTATTTAAAAAAAATAATTTTGAAAGAATAAGATCGAAAAATCGCTCGGATATGTCTTTGTATGTGCAATAACAAAGGTATTCACTAACTTTCGTTAAAAATATCAATAATTGAAAAAATTATAAAAAATTTCGTGAAGCACCTTTCAAGTTGAGGTGCTCAACGGTGTACTTGATTTTGGCCCCCCGTTGACGTGAAACAAAAAAACAGTTTTTTTTTCTCAAAATAGATTTCTATTAGCTAAGACGTGAGTTTTTTTTAACGCATTTCAATCATCAAAAAAAAATGTTCATTTTTTTCCCAATTTCTCGAGGAAAAATGGAATAATTGTAAACAACTGATGAAGAAAGAACATTCAATCAGCGATTTCTGCACCATTTGTTGGACCTTCCTCTTCAATTTGAGTTGCCTCGAGCGACGATCGATTTTTTCCTTATTTTCACAGTAGCCTAATCCCTTAACATTCATCGGCGAAACGCTCGAGCCTCAATCCCGATACAAAGCGTGTAGCGACGATTCTACGTATCACACGATATAAGAATGTTCACCAGAGACGGCAAAAACCCGAGCGATCAATGTGAACAATGTCTCGCTCGGCTCGTATGACGTTGAAGTTTGCATCCTTGGAATCCAACGATTAAAAAAAAAATGTCTTCATCTCTATCGTTATTTGAAACTTTTTCTTTGCAACTTGCGCTCGTAAGTCTATAATGAAAATAAGCAAAAACGTTGGAATAATTTTCTAGCCGACATCGGCGACAAATAAATGTCATCCATGAAAAATAATGAATTTTCGTTGCGTTCCAACGATGCAAACTTCAAGAACATTCGGCTTGTTTCCCACAATCGAAGATTCGTTCGTTACAAGCTCGTCTACCTTTTTCCAGCAAGGATGTCATTCAATCACGGAGCCAAGCGTAATTCCTTCGGGAGTCGAAACTTCAATAGAAGCGGCGGAGGAGGCGGAAATCTGTCGGGTCGCAACAACATCGGCGGTGGCCTGATGGGCAACTTAGGTGGATCTGGGGGTGGTGGTGGCGGCGGAGGCGGCGGGGGTGGCGTCAATCCTTGGGAAAGCGGCATGATGCCCGGACGCGGATTGCTCCCGACTCCCAACAACAATCTGTCTCTGAGCTCGTCGCAGGCTCAGCTCGTCATAGCGAGCAACCTACTGAGCAATCTTCTGCGCACCCAGCAAGAAGTTCAGCCGCAGGTAGGTGGTGTGACGTTCGGACGTTGTGAGGCTGATTCACCTACGCTTTATCGCCATTTCGGTAATGCCAAAAAAGTTGTCCTCCCATAAGGTGCCCTCCTTGCTGAGCCTCGGTAACACTCTGAACGGTCCTGGGCCCAATTTCGGGGGCCAACAAAACTTCGGACCGGGACGCTTCAACGATCGTCCGATGAGACATCCGATGAAGAACCAACGACCCCAGCCCTACAACAAGGTACGACAATTTGTTCACGACTTTTCAGAGGATTTTCAGAGCCAGGCATCCGCAATGTTTTTTTTCTTTTTTTTTTCTTTCAACTATCAGAGAATGCAAATTACTCTCATTTGATGCTCAGCACGTGAAACGACGTGTAAGAAAAATGAAGAAAAAGAAACATAGTTTTATCTAATACGAGTTACGAGTCCTTGCGCTCGCTCTGAGAGTTTTAGAACAGGATCCGTTGATGGCGAAACTTCTGTCGTTCGTACCGCTATTTCCTGCGTACGAAAGCAAAAAAAATTCGATCTGACCCGTTGTACGGACATTATTTGGTGATGTATCAGGCCAAATAACTGCGTCGATATCGCGACGCACGTGCGTCTCTTTCTCTTTCTCTGTCTCTCCCTCGTTCACGCAGCACGTGTTTTATTGTTCACGATAAACGAAGAAGAATATGTGAAAGTTACTTTTCAATTGCGACGTTCATTCGCTTATGCGAGTATTACTCTCTTTGGAGTGTGGGCGCCGGGCCGAGCGACGCTTTTCCCCCCTTTTCCTCACGTCGCGCGCTCAGTGCCCCCCCTCGATAAAGCCCGCCCCGCCTACGCAAAAATTCGAATCCACACGAATTCGAATCGTGTAAATTGTACGGCGATGAGCGAGAGAAGAATCGAGTGAAAAAATTTATAATTATCCATTCCCTTCAATGATGATATTTTAACTGTGATTGGCAGGATCTTCTTCGATCCGTAATGACAAGTCACAGTGAACGAAACAAAAAAAAAATACAAAACAGCAAAGAAAACACGTGAATTGCAAAAAAAACCATGGATATTCCGAGTATTTTTTCATGAGGAATCGGTCGTAAACTTTGACCTACATGAATAGATGGGCAATCGAGCCCGTGACGGCGTCGCCGGGCGACGTGGCCCATCCGCACAACAATCTCGTGCGCCCCAGTCCGCCAACCAGCGTAGCAATGGAAATCAGCATCGCAACGATAAATCTTCTAAACCAAATCCTGCCTCTAAACAAAATCAGACCGCCAAAAAGGAACAACAGGATGTTAAGACCTCTGATAAAGAGAAGGCAGAAACACACGTCGCGAAAAGGTAAGCTCTTGCCTGGTGAATTCCGCAAATATTGCGCCAAAAAAAAAAAAATAAACAAACCAAAATTTTCAAAGCAAAATTCGTAATTGAAAGACGCATAAATCAAGTACGCAGTAATGTTCGAATCCCAAGTTTTCAATTGAGACTCGTTCTGCAATCTCGTTCGTAAAACGCATCGACATTGATTGTCGATCGAAATCACGAACGGGAATGGCAGTCCTTGCTCGTTATCTCGGTGAATTTCGACGCTTGCATATCTCTTTGCAAAATGAAAACACACGAAAAGAAAAGAAAAAACGAAGAGTCTCGTAACCAATCACATTCATCGTCAAACGAGACAACGATTGGTTTTTAACGAGTCACGATTTTTTGTCACCGAAACCACACACGAACGTCCCCCGTTTCATTGTTTGTTTATTGAAAGAAAGCCAAAAAAAAGCGAAGAAATGCAAGAAAAAAAACTTTTATAACATATACGCATCTTCGCGTAAATTCCCACGGAATGGATATCCGTTCGTATCGAACGTTCGTCGAGAGTATCGTATTTGTTCGCACATTATTTTGCGAATTATTCTTGTTTGACAAGCGTGAGAATTTCTGGAATTTCTCCGTCCCCGGTGTAAGGTCGATTCTCTTTAAGCGACCTCTTTGCCATCTTTCCGTTTCACTCGAACCTTGCACGCGCCGCGTGCGTGCGTGTGTGCGTGTGTGTGTGCGATCGCACGTGGTAGATAAGAAACGTCGTCATCTCTGCGTCCTCAGGTTGTTTATTAAATCGGTGAAAGACTCGAGGAGACTAGGAAATCAACGAACTTTTGTACGGTCGTTTTTTTTTTTAACATCTACGATCGATCGAATCGTTTCAACGGGAGAGAAAACGTTTTTTTCGATGTAGCGACGAGAGCGAGGGAACCGAGGAGAAGAAACGCGACTGGAAGGACGAGAAGAAGGAGGGAGAGGTTAAAGAGCTCGAGGTCAACGAGGCGGCGGAACAAGCGACGGAGGAATCGACGGCCGAGACCACCGCCGAGAAGCCAACGAGCTCCGACAAGAAAACCGAGCAGGATGGCCAAGGGGGCGGAAAGAAATGGGCCACCAGACACGCCGAGAGCCGTTACGCCGCTGTACCCATGAATCAAATGTTCTGCCACGTTTGCAACAAGCACATGTGGGACGGCTTCGTAAGTCTCATTAAGTTTGTCAATTCAAGGGTAACCGCATTCCTTAAGGCGTTACCCCCACTTGTAGCGCAAAAAAGGCCTTTTTCATGAATTTTTTTAAAGAAAACTACAAAACTTTTTTAATCGATCAATATACCATCTTAAAGAACACATCTTGAAAAACTTTCAGTAATTTTTTTATTGAAAAATATTACGTTTAGTGGCAAATGGCCGTCAATGAAATAATGTTTTTATATACACGGTTTGCGGTGACCAACATTGCGGCGAAGTGGATCATCTGAAAAAAAAATGCGGATGGATTTAGTCAAATATAAGTATAAACTAGTCTTTAATCGAAGGATTTTAAAAAAGATTCATTTTTCACAAAATGGCGGACAGTCAAAGTTAATGGTTCGATTTTAACGGAAAAAACGGCCGTTTTTTGGCTATAAAACGGCCATTTGTTTTTTCGAAAAAAAAAATTGAACGATTAAAGACTACATTTTTATGTATTAAATAAGCCTGCAAAATTTCAAGAAGATCGGTTCATTAGTGTTCGAGTAATCTTGGTCATCGACTTCAGAAATGCCATTTTGAGAAAAACGCGTTTAAAGTTTCTCTTTCAACGCTCTTTCAACGCGGATTCTTCTCTTTCAACGCTCATATCTCAGTCAATTTTGTTCGGATCGACTTGACATTTTCAGGACATATTCTCAGATACTTATACTTCAAAAAAATGCAATAAAAAAAAATCGATTTTTTAAAAATCGCAAGTGAGGGTAACCCCTTAATCTGATACGCGGACTTTCAAGTCGATTCACTAAGTCTGAAATTTCAAGATTGTGCAGACTCGAATCTCGTTCCACTTCGACTCAAGGGCGGAGATACCTTTTGACGTGGAAAAAAGTGTTGATTTTCACGATTTTTTTTAAAGGGGGTATGTCTTTACCATTTTCGAGACGTAGGCGGGCCCTAGACCTACAATAACATTGTACAATACTTTCATTGTGCAAAAATATTGATTAACACCTTGAATCCAAACGATCAATTGGTATTATCCGATAACTTTGACAGTCCATAAACGTCAATGTTTTCGCGTGAGCAAGACCTCCCTAGTGTATCGCGCAATACTAATCCTACACGTCGCAATGCAAAAATAGCGTGCAATTATACTTAAACTCGCTCGAAATTTTGTTTAATCATTGCGCAGTCATCAATACTAACCCTTAACGGACAAAAACATTGCGCAATTCGTAATATTGTGCGATATAATTGATCGTTTAGCGCCCGCCTTAGGGTATGGTTTATTACTACCTTTGGCATATACAAGGTATTTCTTTTGTTAATCTTGCAAAATGGCGGAGGTATGGCACGATCTTCTAAACGGGTTGCGAAGGATGTTGTCAGACGGCATGAGACGTTGAAACTCGTACGCGGAATATGAACCAAGAAAAAGTGAGAAATATTGAAAATCGATGAAATGCTTCGAAACAAAAAATTTAATTTTCTGAAAAAAAGCCTACATTTTTCGATGAAAAATACTTTTAAAAACTTTTCAAGAATGTTTAAGGTTAGAAAGATTTATAACAAATTTCATCAGGCTATAAGTCACGCCAGTTTTGAAAGTGCCGTTTAGAAGACTGTCCCATACATCTGCAATTTTTAAGGGGCTATACCAGTGTGAAGGCTGAAAATTTGGGTGATTTTCGGGAATTTTTTGGAAGAAAAGTACTCAATTAAATGTTTCGGAAAATTAAGAATATAATTGGCTATATTTGACCTATATTACATAATTTTTTCATTAAAAATATTGAGATCCAAGCGACTTATGCGCTGCCTTCGGAGGGGCCAAAAAAAAAGTTCCTCCACGGCTGACATGATTCTAGCCGATCGAGTAGCTGAAACCGAAAAAGGAAAAAATGCCGTTAAACTGGAAGGTATTTCCTGTACAATGACATAGGACTTTCGAAAAATATCAAAATCTAACAGAATGACGTAGTTATGAAAAAGTCTGTTTTCTTGCTTTTTTTTCGATGCCAAATCGTCAATTTTCATCCAATCAAAAGTATCCTACGTCATTCTAGAGCAAATATATTCAAGAGTATTCAGTTCGAATTTCAAGTCAATCGGATAATTGCTCTTTGAGTTACAATGTCAGCAAATTTGAAATATCTCTTTCCGAGAAAAACGCGTTCAAAGATTCAACTATCGATTTTTGCAAGATGAAATGATTAGAGATACGGCCTCGAAATGTTTACAGGATATTCTTGAAAGTATAAACTGTCGATGAAGGCAACAAAAAATCCTTTTTTTGAAAGTGTCACACTGGTATAGCCCCTTAAAGATTAATTTTAAAACATAGTACGTAACAGCCCATAAAGTAGTAATAAAACATACCCTTAGCCTCAATAATGGTGAAGAAATCTTAGCTTTAGAAAAAATCATGAAAATCAGCATATTATTTCCTCGCCTAAAGGTATCTCCCCCTTTGAAGCCAATTGGATATTACTCTCAAGACTCCAAGGTGCAGATTCGAGAAAAAGAGAATTGATTTTTTTCACTCCACGTTGTGGTGGTACCCATTAAAATTTCGCGCTGGATTTAGAATACGAGAATTATAAACGCTTGACTCGATGCAATGGAATGTTCACAGTCTTTCGAGAATCATTTGCGCGGACGAGCTCATCAGCTCATGATGGAAAAATTGGACGAGTCGTACAAGCTGAAAGTTGATCTTATGAGACACGAGCTCAGGGTTGCGGAGGAACAACGCGAGCTCAGCTTGACGAGTTCCAAGCGTCGCGGTAAAAAGGTAAGATCCGCTTGGAACGAAAATAAAGCAGCGAATTTCTTCATTTTCGTACGGCCATCGTTGAAATTTGTACAACAAGGCCATAACGTTTTCACACCCTTGGTGATCCAAGAGGGCTGGAGGGGCTTTGCTAAAAAAAATCTTTTAATCCGAATTGATATGGATCTTGAGTATTCTGTTATCGCTGTATATCTCGTATTTTGTTTTTTTTTTTACTTTTGGCTTATCGGTGATGTATTTGAAATGTTAAAGACTTCTGAGTTTTGAAGCCTTTTAGCTCACGGTCAACGTTGCTGACATTTCCATATCCAACCGTCAATATCACGCAAAGTCTTGGGGAGACTCGAGCGTTTCCCCGACGAACGTTGAAGGATACTAAGATTTTTTACACGTTGATACGTTCGATGAAAGTTCAACTTCATTGGACACAAATTATGTAGCCCATGCAGAAACGTTTAATTTGAACTTTTATCGCATCGATCTGCGTTTGAAAAAGAAAATTGTAATTCTTTAAGGGGTAACACCGCTGTAAACGTCTGAAATTAAGCGATTATCCGCGATTTTTTTTTAAGGAACGACAAGGAAGAAGATAATAATACTTAAGTATGTTATTAGGCATATCATCAAGTGAACAAAAAAATTAATTATATTAAAAAATCATACAAAATGGTGGGGCTGGAGCCATTCTCGCGAGGCATGTTGAATTTGAGACGGTCTGCGGCACGCAGTATAACGGACGCAAATTTGAATGTGGAAAAAAATATTTAAAATTCTATTAATTTACATGAGTATAGCTAGAGAAATACGTAAGGGATTTTGAAAATATTAATTTTTGTGTAATTGGCAAGCATTTAAAGTAAAAACTCAATTTTCAACAGAAGAAAAGACAATCATTTGTTACTAAATAATGTTATAATTAACTCATGGAAAATCCCGTATGTATTTCTCTTCCGGATGTTATTTTGAAGATGTGCTGAAAATTTAGAGTGAATGGAATGAAAATTGTTGGAGTTATGCTGCGTGTCGTTTTGAAAAATTATGTTCCGAGAAAAACGGTCGACGTCTCGGACACGGGCCTGCGGGGCTTTTT
Organism: Ophion ellenae; assembly: GCA_963210295.1. Classification (NCBI taxonomy): domain Eukaryota; kingdom Metazoa; phylum Arthropoda; class Insecta; order Hymenoptera; family Ichneumonidae; genus Ophion; species Ophion ellenae. Next base: position 17,416,067 of record OY723395.1, read on the forward strand.
TTTACCGGTACCAAACTTTTTCCACCTTATTCTAGCTGCTTCAAAGCATCCCTTAAGCGAATTTTAAAAAAAGCAATTTTCTGAAAATTCTTCAGTGGCGTTACCCCTTAAGGGGCTACCAGTGTGAACGCTGAAAATTTGGGTGATTTTCGGGAATTTTTTGGAAGAAGAGTACTCGATTAAATGTTTCGGAAAATTTAGAATATATTTCGCTATATTTGACCTATATTACATCATTTTTTCATAGAAAAATATTGAGATCCAAGCGACTTATCCGCTGCCTTTGGAGACGCCAAAAAAAGTTCCTCCACTGTTGACATGATTCCGGCCGATTGAGTAGCTGAAACCGAAAAAGAAAAAAATGTCGTTAAACTGGAAGGTATTTCTTGTACAATGACGTAGGATTTTCGAAAACTATCAAAATCTAACAAAATGGCGTAGTTATGAAAAAAAGTCTGTTTTCTTGCCTATAAAATGGTCGTTTTTTTAAATGCCAAATCGTCCATTTTCATCCAATTAAAAATATCCTACGTCATTGTAGAGTAAATATATTCAAGAGTAGTCAGTTCAAATTTCAAGTCAATCGGATAATTGCTCTTTGAGTTACAATGTCAGCAAATTTGAAAAATGTCATTTCGAGGAAAACGCGTTTAAAGATTTAACTATCTATGTTTGCAAGATAAACAGATATTTACGATAAAAACTGCTAATCAGCTATACCTGGCATACAATGGTCCCTCCACTTCCTCGAATAATGTCAGCTGAGAGGCTGAACACCAGGCTTTTCACACTGGTACAGTCCCTTAAAAATTTATCGGTAACCTGCTCGTCCCTCATTGGAAAATGGCCGCTCCGAAATACCCGAGTCGCTCACCGCTGTGACTCCCCCCTGTCCCTCGAAAACTCCCACAAATGTGAAAATACGTCGACAGGTGTCCGTTGATCTGAACGTGCGTGAATACTGCACAATGTGCGACCTCAACTTCTTCGGTACGCTGTTGAGTCACAGAAAGAGCGACAAGCATCAGCAGCTCAAGACCTTCCTTCATCCCCGTTGCTTTCCGTGCATGAAAGAATTTCCTTCGAGAATCGAGTACGACGAGCATTGCCTAACGCCCGGTCACATGAAGAGCAACGCTCAGAGCGAGGAGCAACGAAAGAACAAGAAAAAAGGTAGACCCCCGCCGAACTCGCACAGAACTGCGTGGTCGCTGTTCTTACGTCGAAATTGCGTATCGCCGAATTTAGCGAAGAATTGACGAGCAAAAAAAAACAATTTCAGACAAATTGGCGAAAGGCGAGTCCGAGGTACGCAGTGCGGAGGACGAGGAGAAGGACTGCGGTCCCGAGGCCAAGTCCACCGATAAAGAGGAAGAATTGCCGGAGAATACCGAGTACATAACCGACTTTGCCGAGGACATGACACTCTCGAATTATCGCGTACCGACGCTCAAGCATTGCCGCCAAAATCAATTATCCGTCGGTCAGTAGATCCACTAGTCATATACACCTGCACACACATCGCTTACCGATCGAAGCTACGCTTGGCGGCGCAAAAATAATTTCGGAAATGTTGTTGTTGGAACTCCAATTTGGTCGATTTTGCCCTCCAGATATTGCATTTAAGGTATCCATTTTGTAAGGGCATACGCAGCGCTCTTCTGAGCCGTCGGTACATTACAGTGGCGCTTAATACAAAATAAGTTACCGTTAATTATTATACCGAACGATAAACTGGGATGAAAAAATTGCGCAAATTTAGTAGACTCAGTAGTAGACTCTTTAGTAGACTCATTTTTACATTTACTCTGAAAAGTCGCGGCTGCGCAAATTCTGCTAGTCACATTTCTCCAAGTTTTATTTTTTACACGCCTGAGCAGTTTAATATCAAGCATCTAGAGTTATTTAGTGTATAAATTATTACACAGAAATGTGGCCAGCGTGTATTTCATTCATCTCCATGAAGCGCCGTATAAATGAAACGATTTTCAGCCAATTTCAACTTGCGTTGAAATTTTATCAGTATACTGGGATGTATTTTTACTTGACTATAGACAAAAATCAGTTAGTTGTCAAATATTCGGGTTCGTAAAAGCAATACCTTAACACCCCAACATCCTAAATAGGAAAATAATCGTTTCTAGCGGCAAATTGGAAGTAAATCTTAGTCCTTTTGAGTCGGGATGAGAAATTTCGCGGTTTCGAAATTACGCGGTATTTACGAGTGGGAAAAATCGCAAAAAAAATAACGTTCAAGGTCACCTAGTGAGAAATCGAAATGTTAGAAAATGATGGGGGAAAAAGAACAATGGGGCTTATCTTTATTTTTCAAATAATATCACGAACATCACTTTGCGTATTTTTCTTGGTCAGATTTGTAACTTCGACCCGATCGAAAATTTGTAAGGTGCGCATACTTTTAGCCTATATATATATATACGTCCGAAATCGACATTCTTTGGAACATTATAACTCCTAAAAGAAAAGAGATAAAAATATAAAATTGTAAAACTACCCCATGAAAGGAATATCCACACCAACTTTTCGATTTTTATCTCTTTTCTTTTAGGAGTTAAAATTTTCCAAAGAATGTCAATTTCGGACGTTTTGGAAACGTTTAAACGCTGATACCTCCTGAACTAATTGAGATACTGACAAATGTCACTGTTCAATTTTATAAATATTTTGAAACATACTTTCGTTAAAAAATGTGAGAAAATTATCAACTATCAATGTCAAGGTTTTTTTTGCTTCTCAATTGAAAACTATTAAAAAAAAATGATTGCCTGTTTTGATTTTTTTTTCGAAAAATTCTCTAAAATAGAGTGACCCATTTTTACCTTCTATTGAATCGAATGAATCATATTTTTTTAGAACATTTTTATCTTTCAATGTCCAATAATGCTATTAATGATTTTGTGATTTCCAATTCGACTTCGACAGGCCTGAAACGGTTTATTTTTACTTTGTGCTGAATTTAACGAAAAAAATAGTTTTCAATTAGAAAAAAATTCGTCCTCTGTATGTGTGTGTATATATATATATCCTGTTATGAATGGATAATCCAGCAACTGTCGATCGGTCGGATCATGTTCTACTATATGCTGGAATTTCAGTTTAACAAATGTCCCAAGGTTTTCGAGATTTTGGGTTTTATGTTATTTAAAAAAACAATCATCTGCTTTTGGCATTTCGCATGTCATTTCTGCAAATGATATAAATCGACAATAACTAAGCAAGTTTTTAAAGTAATCGGCACGATATGCGTAGTACTTTTTTTCACACCGCATGCATCAAAGTCAGATGTTCGAATTGGTTTGTATGAAAATTCTGCATAAGATCTTTTTTCATAAAGTTTCCTTAACATTTAAGGTTAAACAGAAGACTTTTCTAGAGAAAAAAAACCAAGAGTATTTTTTTCATCCGGAAAAAAAAAATATTTGTAGAAATGGCATGTACACCAAAAGCAGATGCTTTTTATCTCGAAAACCGTGGGACTTTTACTAACCTGAAATTCCAGCATACAGTAGGACATGATCCGACCTATCGACAGTTGCAGGATTATCCATTCGTAGCAGTCCACCCTGCATATGTATTTAGAGCTACATAGAGCCGTGATCTTTCCACTACAGGCAAATCGATGGTAAAGGAAGTGCAAGGCTGGCACTGCGAAAAGTGTCGTCGTTTCATGCTGAACGAGACCGACATGGCGGCGCATCTCCGCAGCGTGACGCATTACAGAAACTTCGTGCAAGAGTTCAAGTCGCTGACGGCAACGGCAGCCGAAACAGCGGCAAAAACGACATCGGACGATACCGTGAGTCTTCGTCGCAAACATCCTCAACTGACATATCCCGGAGAAAAAAAAATAAAAAAAATAAAATAAAAAATTAGTCTGAACGCGTTATAACGAGGAATTTTCTTTGCTCAGTCGAACGTGAAGGAAGACGAGGCTAAGGAAGATGACGACGATGACTACGAGGGCGACTGGAAGCGTCGCAAGGTCGATAACTTCAAGGACGAAGAGGACGAATCCATGAAGGAGGACTGCTCGACAACGGAAGTGGCGAACGACACTTCGGCGGTCGAATCCCCGAAGAAGGAGGACGGCGAGGACAAGTACGATCCTCTCGAGGCTGACGCCGATTCCGAGGAGGATAACGACCCCAAGAAAGCAGCGGCGAATAATTCGGAGACGGCGAAGGTCGACGGCGAGCTCGGCGGTCCGGACAAGGGTACGTCGGTGGACAAGATGTGGGCCGATATCGATAACGACAACGATCCGGAGATCGGTAATCTAATCGACGACGATATGGACGAAAAGGAAGATGCGGAAGATGCGGAAGAGCCGATGACTCAACAACCCGAGCCCGAGAAGAAAGTTGAAGTTCCGGCGACACCGGAAGTCGCGCCGGTTGAAAAAACACCCGCGCCCGTGGTCAAATCGCCGGTTCCTTCTACGCCCACTAATACACCCGCTAATACACCCACCAATGCATCCACTCCCGTTGTCGCAGTCACCCCCGTCGTTCCCGTTACCCCCGTTGTCGCCGTAACCCCCGTTGTCCCCGTGACCCCCGTTACCCCCGTTGTCGCCATTACCCCCGTTACACCCGTCACCCCCGCGAACACCAATACTTCCGCGAACAATACACCCCAGTCGAAAACACCGCGCGGTCGGGGCTACGGGCGCGGTCGCGGTGCTCAACGCGCGCGCAGATCAAGACGATAAGCAAAGCGATCAAGTATCAAACGACCATTTTATAATTCGTCGAGGATTAATCATGATTGACTGGTTTCGAGATAATTGCGGAGTTGTCACGGCAAAGCGGCGGGGGAAGGGGGAGAGTCAATCGTCGCGTCACATCGATCGCGAGTCTCGTGCGTCGTGCTTTCCCAATACTCACACTTCGTATCGCATCGATGTATCGTGACGATAAGACTCTTTTTTTCGTAGCTAAACTTTTGTCTAGCTAAACGTTCGTTTTTTTAATTTCGCGACAAAGTCAATTCCGCGTGACGAATAACCGCGAGTCGCGGAAGGATCGTGTACGAAAGCAACAAAAAAATTATCACACGCGTAATCAATTGCCCCTAAATAATATTTAAACACACGATTTATCAGCGATCTGATAAACTGTCGACATTTTCATTGTGAATTATGGAAACGAGAGAAAAACATAAAACAACGTAACAAATAATTTTTGTTATTGTACGAGCGTGCGTGTGTATATGTGTGTGTGTGTGTATGTGTGTGTGCATACGCGAGTAATCCATGAAACATTGTAGATCTTAAGATTTTCATTCCAGTAAACGAAAACACGAAGCTGTAAAGAAAATGTTTTATTTTTTCTTTCTTTCTCTTTCTCTCTATCTTCACTTAATCTGTAATGATCAATAAAACCAGTATAGCGAACACCCCGAGACGAGGCGCGCCGTTTTTCATTTCTTCAAGTTCTAATCTAGCAACAAATGAGTCTGGAGGAACTCGTCCACCGAGTCCGTGTTCCACTTGTGAATGTCCAATTCGTCCTGGAGCTTGTTGTCCTCGTCGTACAGCTTGATTATCGGATCCAGTCCTCGGACGTACTTGATCTGGAGATTTTTGTACTTGGTGCGCTTGTCGCTCTTTATAAAGGCTGCAAAAAATATCGACCCGACGTTTTAAAGATCGCAGCTGAGAGGAAGGCCCGGCGGGCCTGCGTCCGGAGTTTCGTTTACCTTGAATCTGCGGATACGCCGGAAATTTGCAGGTGCAAACCTCCAGTACTGCTTTGGGATAGCGCTTGAGGCCGACTGCGTCGTCGTCGTCCTTCAAACAGCACTCGCGACAACTATCGCTGCGTACAATACAAATTCAATTCATTGATGCAACGTTACGCGTGAGAAGGCTCGAGCGTTTCGCGAATGAATATTTTATATTGATACGTACGATCGTGTTTTTTTCACTAAATGTTTCAACGTGTTGAGAATATGATAGGAAAGTTTTGAAATTAAATTTAAAGAATTTTTTATACAGCCTGGGAACGTGTTACGTGAAAGTAGGCTAAAGTGACATTATTTTAGCACAGAACCAATTATCGATACTTCTCTCCTACCCACACAGTGGTCCTCAAGGGGAGTTATACACCCAGATGGTCGAGGTCGAGGATTTAGAAGCTATGATCATTTCGTCGACCGTAGAAGACCTACACTATGGGCCTGGTATCGATGATTCCATGTAAGTTGACAAATTTCATGATTTATTCATTCCCAAATATTCAAACGCGTTTTTCTCAAAACCACGTTTTTCAAATCGGTACCCAAAATTTCTCGAAAACCAATGAACCGATTGCCTTGAGGTTTTTTGTGGTTATTCTATACACCATTATCTAGTACTTATCATAGGATTTTTTTTTCCGTTACTTAGATTTTGTTTTATAGGCAAGATAATAACTAATTTTTGGCCCAAAAATCACTATTTATGTTCAAACGTCCGCCATTTTGTCATAAATCGATATATTCAAAATCGGCTATGACAAGTACTAGATTATAGTATCTAATTTAATAATCTTTTTGGTTTTTTTTTTCAGATGATTTTTTAAGAAATGACAGTGGGTACCGTATACGCAGATTTTTTTTACGACGCTTAAAGGATCATATAATATTCTTGTATATTTATGATATTCTGAATAAAGAAAATTAAACATATTTTTGAATGTATATACTTTCAGATAATTAAAACCCCAATCCGAAATTTCAAATAGTTTTCCTTGAAAAAATTCACAAAAATGACCTTTTTTCCAGCTCCTAGGTGTATATGTCCCCTTAAAGTGCCAATAATTGGGCACCGTACTCTAGTTACTGCACACAATGCACAGTCTGGGAAAATAAACAGAATACCCAAGAATATCGCCACAAGTTGGCAACTTACAGAAATCATTCAATTTTCATTTGTCAAAACTTTAAATGCGGCGTTTTTCTCAAAACTGTATTTTTGAAGTCGACGTAAGCAATAACTCGAAAAGCAATTAATCCATCGCTTCCAAATTCTATTGGGTGTACAACTTTGCTTCCGCCATTTTTCAATAGATGGCTGCAGCGGCAAGTGTTGGTCGAAATAGGCAGATAAAAAATGTCACACAATAAGCTTGGACATCTGTCAACATAACGACAGCGCCACATTAGTGAATTTGTGTTTGCATCATAAATTTATTCTCGATCGAAGTTGTCAGTTTTTGAGCCAAATTCTCGACATTTGCGGGAAGTTTTGATTTTCTGTTTCCATTTGAAGAAAACTGCGGCTGAGGCGTATCGAATACTCTCACGTACTTACGGTGAGTCTGCTCATAGTGAAAAAACATGTCATGAGTGGTTTCAATGCTTCGAGAGGGCTGATTTTGACGTTGAGGACTGGCATGGCGGTGGAGAAGAGGGAAGGTTTTCGATGATTCTGAACTGGAGGCATTACTTGATGTAAAAAATTTTATGGAAAAATTCAAATTTTTTTTTTTCACGTTTCTTCATGCACATTGTTTCAATGTTAACAATAACAAATTTCCGTTCCCGGGAAGAAGTGCCATAACTCAGGTTTAATGATTCAGTAAAAAAAAATATACGTTGTAATAATTAAAAGTAGTAATAAATTACACAAGTTTCAAAATTATAAAATAAACCCTTTTTTAAAATAAGAATTGTTTTATTTCCAGCTGCCCCCTTAATTATTTTGATTCGAAAAACTAGAATTCCCAAAGCTGATTTTTCAGTGTGTGTAAAAAAAAGATCGCTCTTTGAGTCTGTGAAACGCTCGACCTTCGTTTCAACGTTTCGCGCGTACGAGGCGTGTGAGAAGCCTCGGCAACGAACGAGTTACCGCGGTCACCAAGAACCGCCATTACTCACTGAATCGTCTCCAGCTCGTAGTTTTTCAATTTTTCACACGTCGAGCATAATAAATTGGCACTGTTGAAGCCGAGAAGTTTGCAATCGTCCACGGAATAATGACACGCCGCAAGCACGATCTGTCAGAACACGGAGAGGTTATGTTTGCATCGTGCGCTTGCACTCTCGAGCGGCGAATTCAACTCACCATGGTACTTAAAATTATAACTCCGCACAGTCTCCGTCCCCTTGACTCGCTCATTTTTACACGTCTACGCGGATAATCGCACTGTAGATTAAAGAAAGAAAAAAAATCGATATTACGATCCACTGATAAGGTTAACCGCATTCATCTCGTGCGAGCGTCTCGAGTTGTCAATCGAAGCTCCACAGTGCCGAGCGCATGCGCTACGCGTCTCAGCTGTAAAAGCTACTTCTTCGCTTTCTCATTGGCCCCCCGAAGTGCAAATTCACCAATGGAAAATCATGTCCAACAAACGTCTCATTGAAATACAATGTAAAAAATGAAATCGCACAAACGAATGAACATGTTCCACGGCGTCGATCAATCGCGTAAGTACGTACTTCCGGATTTACTGAAGGAAGCGTCCAACGAAACGCGCCATCGTTCGCAACTATCCGGGGGTGCAAATAAATGAGACCTTTTTTTAAAAAACTGTAATTATTATTGATCGTAATTATATGATTATTGACAATGACGCGGCTATGTGCACATTAAAACACCTTACCTTTATCTTACAAGACCAGCTTTTCTTGTATACACTATATACAATTATCTAAATATCATATAATTCTTATTCGCAATAATATATATATATGTATATAATGATAATTAATAATAATAATGGTAATAATAATAAAACTATCTATGTATATTCAATAATCGTTCGAACCGTTGTTGCCATCGAAAAGTCCTCATCCTTATAACTATCGTCATATATATATATATATATATATATATATATATATATACACACGCAATTTTTACTCGCGAATTAAATTTGAAAGATCAACGAAAAAATTCCTTCACTCGAATCTGTACAACGTGGTAGGCTCTTGAAGTTCCATCTTATATCACTGGCATGTATCAATTATTATGTACATTTTTCAATGTAGTTTGGCATTCCAGCCACATAACTAGACGGATGCTCGTATCTGGTCTTTTTAGTTTCTTTGTTAAAAAGAAATATTCTTCAGACGAGTACGACGTGTGCCGCCGTTGAAAATCAGCGGAAATTCGTGAAAATAAAAATGTGTTTTATTATAGCCAACAATTGATAATCGGTTATCGAGCGAATTTCCGTGCGAAGTTGTTTTTCTCATAGCGATCGATGGTCACTGCCGGTATACGATATTTTTCATTTGTTTTTCTCTCGAAAATATGGTATCCAGGGTCTCTCTCTCTCTAAGATCACTACCGTAGTATGTACAAAGCTATATATGACTTGTCTTCTTCTCGTCGCGAGTGCACTATTCAACCGGGCTAATTCGAAATTGATTACACGTATAATCTCCTTCCATCATGGGGGCCTCGCAAACGTCGAATAATTTTTGGAACAAAAAGAAATCAACACAAGTCGCGCGCGCGCGCGTGTGGTTGATAGTGCGGTCGTGTGTTCTCGTTCCATTCTGCCCGAATCACCGTTTTGTGCAACGCAGCGATGCGAATAAATTTGCCTCGATATTCGTCCGTATCTTTTTTGTCGTCTTATGTTTCTCGCGAGTCAATGGAAAACTGGAATTCACGTGTCTCTTGTTTGGACACTTGAACACGTTCGAATTGGCGAGATATTTTTTCGCTGATACCGAATTCTCGCATTTTACGTCTCTGAACTTCCGGACTATATATATGTGTGTGTGTGTGTGTGTGTGTGTGTGTGTGTTGATATATATGTGTATGTGTATATATATTTATTCATAATCATCGAACTTGAATAAATTGGCCTAGGCACTACGCGTGATAATATTCTGTGTGGGCTTTGATATTCATGCCAGGAAATTTACAATTGTACGGTACTAATGTTTATTTTTTTGATCGAATTATTATTGCCATCGAGATTCATCGCGCGCGCGCGTGCGAATCCGACTTGAAGGCGCCATATGGACTCGGAATGAAAATGAACCTTGGATGCGAATATGGCGTCTACAATTGACTTGTCCCTTTGTCCACACACACACTCACACACGCACGCGCACACACACACGCACACACACACACACCAGTCCCTTTCTAATCGGTCCACTCAATATCTTCAGAACGGTTGACGACACGAAAATACATTTCCGACAAAAGGTAAACAGTTTCACGAGTCACATCGTCCGCTGTCAATTTTCCATCCTTGGACGCGTACAGGACGTATGGAGGTCAGCTCTGTTGGGTTTCAATCGAACCGTATTCTTTAATGCACTAATGATCAATGCCGTCGTTTTTTGCAGACAACGAAGAGCTGCATCGATTAGTGCATTCGAAAGGATTCGAATCCAAAGAAGGCAAACTTGACCTTCTTGTGTCCTCTACGCGTTTATGATAAGATTATTCGCAGGGAATAATGTGCCTCTCGAGACCACTTTTTCGAAACTTCAATTTTAGTGTCGTCAATATATATATATATATATGGACACAGGGTGAGTCAGCAACTATTAGCGATAGGAATATTGTCTCATCTATCAGACTTAGGAGAAAACTATTCCCACAGAAGTTGCATACTTCATCAGGGGGTCATCGAGTGGTGGCTACGAGGTTCATCCAGGTTCAGGCGCTTCGGAGATTTCAAGGTCACCTCCAGTTTTTTTAACGGGACGACTATTTTTTTCACAATTTTATCACGGAACTAAAAATAAGTTCGCACAGCAAATTTTAAGATCGATCAAGATTTGTATTGAAAAATCGGTAAAACAGGAATTTTAATGTTTTCGGCCTAAAATCGATTAAAAAAACTGTGTCAACGATTACTCCTGTAAAAGATGGTCAAAGTGATGGCCACCACTCTCAATGCATACTTACAATCTGATTCGCATCGATTGCATTGTCTTATTAATCACGTCAGTCTGTATTAACGTACAGGCTCGAATTATTCTTTCTTGCGTATATTGCGCAGTAGACGGCACCCCGAGCCTGTTCGTTAATACTGACGTGATTAATGCGAAAATAAAATCAATGCGAATCAGATTACAAGCGCGCATCGACAGTGATGTGCCATCACTTTGAGCACCTCTCCAACAAGTGAGTGTTTGCGCCATTTTGAAAACAGATTCTAGGCTAAAAACATTGAAATTTATTTTCTATCGATTTTTTATACTAAATCTCGATCGATAATGTTGAAATTTGGCGCGTAAGCTTGTTTTAACTTTCTTGATAAAATTCCGGATAAAATAGTGGTCCCATATAGAACAAAAATGGAGGTGACCTTGAAATCTCTGAAGCGCCTCCACCTGGATGAACCTCGCAGCCACCACTCGATGACCCCCTTCGAACTATGCAACTTTCGTAGGAAAAGTTTTCTCCCAATTCTGATAGGTTAGAAAATATTTCTACTGCTAAAAGTTGTTGCTTCACCCGGTGTGATGGACCCCGGTGAAAAAAAAATCTTCTCGCAACCTCACATCCCCAAAAACGACCGCAGAAAAGAAACGAAAGAATTACAATAACTCGGAAACTGATACGTCGAATCGCTGCTCTTTTTTTCTTTCAAGCGCCTCCTGGTGTCATTTTTACGCTTCGTACCAAAACTTCGCGTGGAATTCAAATATTTCGAATCGGTGAAAGAAACGAATCACATTTTCAACGATAAACGTTTTTTTCTGGTTCCTTTTCCATCGAAATGCACACGCACACTCATACACACGCATTGGACATTTTCCAAATCGCATTTGAACGCACACGCGAGTGGGTCGTGGAACTCGTGGATTGACACAGGCGTTATTTCAATTTCAATGAATAGTCACCGTCAACATATATATATATATATATATATATATATATATATATATATATATATATATATATATATATATATATACGGTGTTTTTTTTATTAAAATGTTTGTCTCATTATAGCTAGCGTTTAAAAATCACGTTTCGAAGCAGTGATTTATGAAGTATATTTTGTACAAGGGTATATATATATACATACATATGTACATATACATATAATTTCAAAGTTATGGCTCCTGCTACGGTATCAATCGTTACTTTGAGCAGATTTATTTGTTTTAATTTTTTAACGCTTTCGTTCCTTTTTTTAACCTTACATACGGGCGCGCTGTGTGTACCACACGTGGGCTCTATCGTTTGTGTCACACACACACACACACACACACACATATACAAACACGCGCGCATGTGAATACCGGCGTGTCTGTGATTACAACAGTATTTTCGTGTCTCTTTTCAATTTTTATTAAACATCTTCTTCATCTCCTCGTTTTGTGTGTGTTTGTTTCTTTATCCTCGTGACGCGCGCGCTAATATACGTTTTTTTACAGTAATAAAAGTCGAGGACGCAGATCGCGACGAAAAGGGCCTCGACGCCGGCTACGGACACGGCCATCGATGCAGCGCGACCGACGAGATGGGAGTAAACAATAATAATCAAATGAAAAAAAAAAACAAAAATGGAGGCTGTGGACCATGTGTGTGTGATAGGAATAACGATTTTCTTCTTTTTGTTATCTTCTTTCGTTTACACAAATGATGTTTCTAATAAATTAACGTAAAAAAATAATGGTAAATTTTTCGCTAGTTAAAAATTCTCTCTTGCACGAATATATAAGTATCGAGTGTACTCGCGCGCGTGTACACATACGAATACACATTTATATATATATTTTTTATGTATAAAAAATAATAATAATAAACAAAAAAAAAAGAGACTTCATGTATTTGCACTGAGTATGCCCGATATATATCTCGCATGCCTCTCACACGACCTGTCGTTTGGCGCTTCTTCACGAGGGTCTTCGGTCTCGCAAGAATCGAGCGTTTTTTTTTTTCATCGAAATACGAGACTCAAAAATCGCGAAAAAAGAGGGCGAGAAATGAAACAAGAATCAACAAAACATTCGCGTCCGCGTCGAGCCGTGGGGCATCTCATGGACTCCTCGTCTCAATAGCTTTTAGTTTGTCTTCTTCTTCTTCCTCATGCTCCGCCTCCTTCTCTTTTATCTCATAGTACTTTAGTGACCGAGGCAATACGAAAAGCGTCGTATTCTCTGTATTTACAAAATAAAAATAACGAAAACAAATATAATAAATGACCGAACAAAATCCCGAGGTTAGGAGGGAGGGGCGTAAAAAAAAAATGCACGGACGAGTACAGCAGGGTGGAGTCTTCGAGGGCTCTGGGGATGTGAGAAGATTAGAGGGCTAAGGGCTCTGGAGGTAGGATATCTCGTAATTTGTATCAACGAAAAGACACCTTTCACGTTCCACCGGCCTATACTCCTCACATCTCGAAATGCACGTGCTAAATAATATTACGGTGAATTTCTTTCTTTCTTTTTTTTTTTGTTCTCTTCATTCACGGGGGCACTTTGTGACATTTCACTTAACCCTTTCAGATCATTTATACATATACATCAAAGTTAATAATTTATATTACACGGATAAAAGTAAACATTTCTAAATGAGTCCTTCTCGACCATCGAATTATTATCATACATACAATATGAAATATCAATAATAATGTATTTACATTTCGCGTGAGAGAGTGTGTGAGAGATAGATAGGTAGACAGAGAGAGAGAGATAGATAGAGAGAGAGAGAGATAGAGCATTATATATATATATATATGTATGTGTATATATATATATATGCAGTATACATATATATTCAGATATATATGATACGTATATATGAATATATAAATCGCTATTCGTTTAAATCTATCAAGTAATAACCATTAGTTACTGTATTTATACAATTATCATTAATTATCACCTAACTTGGCATCCTTGTGGGAGCGGTGCAGGCGGACAGCCTGGTGTATTGTGTGTCGTCGATTGTTTCAGGATAGCTATTTTGTCCTCTTTGGAAGATTTTATGTCCGATTTGTTGTCGGACGTAGTGTCAGTCCTGGGCACGGTGGTCGTCGCGGTCGTCATTTGAGGATCACCCGTCGTCGCGTTGCCCGTTGGAAAGGTGGACGAAGACGCGCTCGTGCTTTCGTCGGTTCTCGTGCGTGAATCACCAATAGTCTCCGTATCGACAGAGTTCGTGTTCGTGGTAGCACAGCCGTCGTCACTTGCACTACTAGCCACCGGTGCTTTAAGTTCGTAGCCCTCCTGGCATCTCGTTAATTTTAATCTTATAGGAGTGACCTTGGAAGATCTGACGTTTCTGAGGCTCGCTGCGACACTGGCGTTCGAGGCTTGTTGCTTCCTGGGCTCTTTCGTGGCCGTTTTAGGGCTGTTGATGGTGGTCGTCTCGGCGTTTGCCCGAGACCCGTCATTGCTCATCGCGCTGTCAGTGATAATATGCCCGACCCTTGATTCGGCGGATTCGCGATTGTCCGTTCTCTTTCTCGTCTCGTTCGTCACGAACGAGGACTCGTTGGTATTGTTTTTGTTGCCAGTTGTGCCGGCGTTAGGTTTGCCCAAACGTATTATCAACTTGGTAGTTGCCGTATCGCCACCGTCCAATAGCTGTACTCGGCCCTCTTTGTTTTTGTTCGATTGTCTCTTTTTGCGTTTGCTGCTCTTGTCCTTTTTGCTTTTGTTCGGTTTTGTCTTCTCGTCGTTGTCGAAGCCGGCCATTATCATTCTGCGGAATTTCATGCTCTCGCGTTTGAGCTCCTCGATGCTGGGCTTGCTCTGGATACTGCTGAGGCGCTTCTTGGGTGGCCTTATCCGGCTACGATCGTCCTGCGCGCTGCTCATCTCCTGGCCGATTATACTATTGCCTATTTTGATCTTGAGTTTGGGCGGACCGGTACCGTAGCCGGATGTACCGCCGATACCGATTGCGGCGGCACCAGCGGTTATGAGGCTCGCGCTACCACCGCCGCTCACCGTCGCCGCGCTGTTGCTCAACGATGGTGGCGCTGGTCTCGTCTGTCGGCCTCTTCTGCGATCAACGTTGCCACCGATTATACCGCCGCCTCGTCGTCGCTCGCTCGTACCGTCCTCGTCCTGTTGGCCGTCCATGAAACAACCCCCGCCACGTTCTTTTCGACGCTTCTTCTCCATATTAGCGTCAACGACAGCCTTGTAATCCTCACGCGTTGGTATACTCGTCATCGAGGCGACCGCTTTCGGTATCGTTATCACTGTACGATTGAGGGGCGGTATGGTTATCGGTGCCGTTATCACATTACCGTACGTCGGATCGTCCGTGTTCATATCCTGCGAGCAATATTGCCTGAGCAATTCTTTCTTCCTCATGCGACGTAGATTGGACGTACCGGAGGCACTCGTCGCGGTTGGCGTCACGACAATGGGGGCTTGTTGTGCCAACGGCGGTATCGACGAGGCCGGCACGTAATTAGCGTCCATCACCGGTCCCTTTATCTTCACCTTCAATTGATTCCGCGAATCCGTCAACGAGACCTTCGTAGCCTCGACCACGGGCAATGGCAATTCTAGCACGGGATTGCAAGGATCGTCGATCTTCACGCAAACCTCCGTATACGATTTGCTCGCGATCAGTGCCGAGTGCAGGCTCAGCTCTTTCTCGAGGTCCTCGTCGATGTCGGGTATCGAGGGATCCGCGTTAACGCCACCGAACGAATTCAACAAGTGATTCGTGTACGAGGGCGCGTGAAGGGACGATGTTTGGGCCTCGATCGTCGAGTTGTACGTTCTCATGTCAACGGGACCGGGCAAAAGTGGCATTACCGTGTCGGTGAAGGATTGCCCGGTATTGCCGACCGTCTCGGCTATGCTCGTCGCGTCTCTCATCTCCGGTGAACCTGTTATCTTCTCGTCTGTGTATTTTTTGTTTGTACCCGCGGGACTCGAGAGCCTCGATTGTATCGTCTCTTTGGCCAAACTCGAGATGTCTCGCTTCTCGCCTACCTCGGTCGACTTTTTGCGTTCTCGCATCGTACGCAGATCGGCGATGTTCGCCTCGTTCGTTGAATCCTCGTCGGAATCAAAATCGTAGACGGTGCCGATCAACTTGTTCTGTATGGAGTCGTCGAGGTGCATGGCGTTCGAGAGAGGTGGCAAAATCGCGTGAGCGACACTTTGATTGTTTCTACCCCGTCCTCGACCCCGACCGCGACCGCGTCCACGTCCAGCCTGTTGCGAACCTTTGGCGCCCCGACCTCGGGACCTCGAGCTCGGCACGCTCTTCGGTGTTTCCTGGCGCGGCGATTTGCCCGGCGATTTGCCCTGCAGGGACGTCACGCGGGTCGACGTTCTCGTTGGTTTGGACGGTGATTTCTTGCCCGGTTGCGACAGGGAGAGCATCGGCGTGGCGGGGGCGACGATCGTCGAGGCTGTCGTCGACGACGCGGTGGCTTTTTCCTCGTTGGCGATGGAAATTGGAATATTCTCGTCCACCAATGTGGCACAGTTCTCGTTCATTCTCGTCTCGGTCATCGCGTTGTTGCTATACGTGATGTCCAAGGCCTGAGTATTCGCCGCGTGAGTCGACAGCTCCTGGCTAGCTTGCTGTTGTTGTTGCTGCTGCTGCTGTTGTTGTTGCTGCTGCTGTTGTTGTTGCTGCTGTTGTTGTTGCTGCTGCTGTTCTTGCTGTTGTTGGTGGTGCTGCTGCTGCTGTTGTTGTTGCTGCTGCTGCTGCTGTTGTTGTTGTTGCTCGTGTTGTTCCATCTCCGCCGTCATGGTAGATTGCGGCGGCGGTGGCGGCGTCGGGATTTTGGTCGGCGATACGATGGCCGCGGTCAGCGCCATGTTGTGCGATGACGAGGTGAAAGCCGCGGTGCACGGTGAGGCCTGCATGTTCAACGAGTCCTCCAGGGGCTTGGTCACGTGTTGCATGAGACCCTGAGAGGTTGGGAACGGAGCGCCGAATACGTTGGGTGGAAACATCGCGGTCCCGGGTGAAGGATAGGGCAACGGTGCGGTGCAGGACTGAGGTGGAAATAGCGAGACGGGTCCGGCGTACGAAGTAGTCTCGGTGTAAGAGTGATAAGCGCCCGCCTCCATCGTGCAAGGTTGAAATGGTATCGGCTGAATGTTTTTGTAGGGTGGCATCGGGGCGTGTTCCTCGTTCGACGATGCCGACGTTATCGACGAGGATGTTGATCGTCGGGACGGTAATACCTGAGACTCGGCCCATCTCGTGTCCTGCCGTGAATTCGTCACGTCGTACGGCGAGCTCGTCGTTTGATAATCCTGTCTCAATTCCGAGGCAACGTCGTCCTTGTCGAGCTGTCGATCCATCGGGTTGGCGTTGTGTTCGTCCTCGTTCGCCGCCGCAGCCGCCGCGGCCAGGCCCATGAAATGACGATTCATCATCTCCATCGGTTGCATATCCTCGACCAACTGGCTCGACATGTTCGCCACCTGTTGGTGCTGTTGGTGCTGCTGATCGAGCATGGCGATCGGCTGTACACGAGACTCGTGGGGATCGAGATGCTGCATCGGTCGTATCATGACGTGTTGTTGCTGCTGCTGATGCTGCTGATGCTGCTGGTCCTGATGGTGACGCTGTTGCTGCTGATGATGGTGATGCTGATGCTGCATCGCTTGATACTGATCCTGAAGATTGAGAGTTAGCTGAGCGTGAACGAGGGCCTCGGCGTTGCTGCTGGCTATTACAGCCGCAATGTCGTTCGGAAAGGCGTGACTGGCGTAACGATGATTCTGACTCTCGATAAGTTGATTCAACTGTACGTCGCTCGGATTGAAATTCTCCATTGCGCTAGGCGGTACCCAACGCTCGTCCGCCTCGGCCCTGTCCAATTTCGCTCTCTCGGCAATGGCGACTTTCCCCGAATCGAGATCCTCGCTCCCGTACGCCACGTAACTCTCGCTATTGTTCGAGTAGCATGTTTTGTGCTTCTCGTCGATAGCCTGAGACTTGACGGCCTCGTCGTCGCAAATCGTAACGACCTCGGGTGACGTTCTCTCCGTTGTTGGATGCACGATTTCGGGCTCGCGCTTGTTCGCCACTTTTTCGACACTCTCCACGCTCGAAATTCTCTCGGGCAAGCTCACGACGACTGGCGGTGTGTCCTCCTTCTTGATCTCCTCGGCAACTTCGGCCGCGATCGTCGGCTCGAGCTCGAATTGTCCCGTATTCGATTTCTTCGAGAGTTCCATGCGCAACTTCTCGACTAGATGAAGCGTCTCGCGGGCGCTGTCCTCCTTCGAGTCCTCCTTGAACCATAGCTCGTTGTTGAACGAGAAGGAGAGAGGCGCCGCGCGTTCCTCGGCGTCGCGATGTATACCGAAACCGTCCACGTTCACCATATCGTCGGTCAGTATGTCCTGATCGAAGTCGAACAATTCCGAGACACTTGGATCTTTGCTACCGTGCTGGGGTGAGAATATCGAGCGATTGAGGGACTTGCGACGTTTCACGTTCGTTTCCTTGATCTCGGTGTTCTCGTTGGTAGCGCTGATCGTCGAGGGTGTCGTCGTTGTTGTCGTCGCGGTCGTTACGATCGTGGTTGTTACGGGGGTTGCAGCAATTGAGGGGATTGTTCGGTCGGGCAACGGTTTCGCGAAAGCGTTGCTCTCATCGACGATAGCAATGTTGGATGGATTTTCAATGTTCTCCTCGGGAGCCTCGTCGACCACGTCGACCACCTCGATCACGGGAGGCTCAACGTTTGCCCTCTTCTCCTCCGTTTTGCGCCTGCGCTCGCTCGTTCTCTCGTGCTCGGCCGGCAGGACCTCGATCCTCGAATCCTCGACGGGTAATATCGCGGCTCGTTGTTTCGTCGCGATATTTTCCGTCTCGGCGACGGGTTTTGGCGTCGCGACGACTTCCTCCTTCTCGTTGCTCGAATCGTTGCAGCGCTCGTCGACTGTCTCAACTATCGTATGACTCTGCTCCTGTTTGCTCGCCTCGTCGCTCGACTCTTTGCAAGGTGGCGCCACTATTTGCGCGACCTCGTGAGTCGTCTCGTCCACGGGAGTTCTAAGCGTCGTCGGGATATTCGTCGTCGTCGTTGTCGTCGCCGTCGTCGTTGTCGTCGTCGTCGTAATCGGCTCGTCGCACTCGGCTTTAGTATCGATGGATTTAGCTCGCGACAATTTGTCGAGATGTTCGCGCTTCTCGAGCAATTTGTCGAGACCGCGGGACGATTTTTTCGGGCTGTCGCGCTCGGCACGACGTTGCTTCATCTCCTCCTCGAGAGTATTTATGGTATTTTTGTTCGCGCTCTTCTTCGGCCTCTTGTCCTCGACCCTCGGCGATTCTTGCCTCGTCGACGTCGTCGTTGTCGTCGTGGCTGTTGCCACCGCTGCCGCCGTCGCTATCGTCGTCGTCGTCGTTGCCGTCGGCACCGCTGACGTTGCTGTTGTCGTCATCGACGAATTCTCAGACGTCACCTTGACGTGATCGGTGTCTCCTCTGTCCTCGGTAGCGCGCTCTTTCTCCCTCGCCTTTTCGCTCAGCCTCTTCTCCACTTTCTTGAGCGCAGACACATTTTTACTGTTTCTCTCATCCTTCTGCGGGACCTCAGTTGATTTTCGTTTTCTGGCTTCGGGCTTGCCGCGCGCTGCCTGCGCGTCCTCTTTGCTTTTTGAACCGGACTGCTGGTGTTGTTGTTGTTGTTGTTGTTGGTGGTGATGGTGTTGTTGTTTGACACCGGCGGACGACTTTTTCGCTGATTTTCCCCCAGATACACCTCGTGGCCCATCATTATCTCGAGACCCACCGAGCACACTTTGCTCAGCGGATTTGTCCTTTCGCTTGTGTACCAACACCCATTCCTTGCACGGCTCGGCATTTCGGTTGTCGCCCTTTTTCCCGCTGGATGACGATGATGAAGAGGATGATAGGGACCAGGATGATGGTGACGAGGATCGTTGCTTTCGCAATTGTTGCTTTTGGGATGTTGATTGTTGTTGTTGCGGTTGATGTTCGGCCTTTGAGACGGCTCCACCTGGTTCTTCTCTCTCAACAGTCGGCGGCTGAAACTCAAGTCCATGCCGCCCGTCGGAAGTTTTAAGCTTCTTATCGGGCAGCTTCTTGAGTTTCCGCCCGGACGCCGTGCTCGTGGCCGTCGTTGTTGTCGTCGTCGCCGTGGTGGTCGCCGCGCTCGCTGTCGTAGCGCTGCTCATCGTCGTCGTCGTTGCCGTCGTCGTTGTCATCACAGTTGCCGCCGTTGTCGTTGTTTTCCTCGACGCGAACTCGTTCGCGTTGTCGTCGCTCGTTGTCGCCACCGGCACCGTTGTTGATCTATTGGTCGGCCGTTTCTTCGTGTTCTTTCTTATTCTCTTGGAACGATTGCTCGTGTCGCTCTCGGATGACGTCGTCGAGGATACCGATGTTTGTTCCTTTTTGACAGGCGACGATGGACAGCGGGCGGCCGTCGCGGTGCTCTTGTCCTCCTCGGAATCGCTGCTGCTCTCGGTCGTAGCGCTGCTCCAGCTGCTGCTGCTCGTGTCGCTGTTGCTCGTCGAGGCTGACTGCATTTTGTTCTCGGTGACCGATTTTTTCGGCTGTTTCGGCGACGATTCTTCCTTCTTCGGTGGCGTTTCTTCCTTCTTCGGCGGCGTTTCTTCCTTCTTCGGTGGCGTTTCTTCCTTCTTAACTTTCTTCGCGACATCCGGTGTCTCCTTTTTCGCTTTTGTTTCCGTCTGAGGCTCGGCTTCCGCTGGTTGTTGGAGCGTTTTGCTACCGAGGCCGCTTTTGATGTGTTCGGCGGCTTTCTTCGCCGCTTGCCTCTGCGGCACGTACGCCAATATCTCGGAACCGTCGCCGAATTCCTTGTCAAAGTCGTAGATGTCGTTGCTCTTGGGATCCTTCGAGGTTGATTTGCCCTCTTTTTGCTTCCTGACTCGTTCCTTCGTGACCTTGGGCGGCTTGGCGTCCTCGGCCGGCGGCGATTTGACCTCCGGTGGTTGTTGCTGTTGTTGTTGCGGTTGCTGTTGTTGCTCGAGTGGGGCGACCGCGGTGGCAGTGGCTTCCTTCTTGTTCTGCGAGCGTTGCATTATCTCCGAGGCTTTCTTAGCTGCTTGTCGCTGCGGCACTATCAGCGCCGAGGGTATGTACTCCTTCTTCTTCGGGGCTTTAGCGTTCTCCTTGTTGTTCGTCTCGGTTGGATTACGCTCGTTAACCCCGCGACCTTGATCCTTGACGGCGTAGCTCTTTTGCGAATTCTTCGCAATGTCAGCGGCGGAAAATTGCTTGACGGCTGCTTTGGTGATGAAGGGCGCCGTGTGTGACGTACCGTGTTCCTGAGAGTCGGAATCCGTGTCGGAATAAATGGCCGCGAGTGCGGACGGTCCGAGACGCGATGTGACCGTTTTCAGTGGCAGCAATTCGTCACTGTCGCTACCCGTAGCGCTGCCCAATTCTTTCTCCATGTATTGCAACGTGGTGCGCGATCTCGCGCCACCAGCCTCGGCTTTCGCGGACGAGCCGCTGTCCGTACGCTGGGGCCGATCGGGGGCGCTCGATTTCTTCGTCTTTCTCCTCGCCGGAGCTTTCGACTTGGGCGACGTTATTTCCTCCTCGGTGCTCGAGTCCGTCTCGAGTTTGACGACGCTGCTCTTGGATTTGGGCGTGCACTTTGTGCTCGGCGAAACGGTCGTCGTTGTCGTGGTCGCGGTACTCGATACGGAAATCATCGTTGTCGTCGCGCTCGACGATGACGTTGTCGTAATACCACCAGAGATCGTCTGCGTAGTTGTCGTCTGGATCGTTGCTGTGCCGCAGGATGATTTGATCGTCGGCTTCGCCGTGTCCGTCTCGCTGCTGCTCAACGACGAGATGTCGCTACCGTACAATCCTTTCCTTCTCACTGTACCGTTGAAGTAGAGCTTTTTACTCGATGCACCGTTGAAATCGGTCGTCGAGGGCTTTTTATCGTCGCTCGACAACGGCGAGGGCGATTTGATACCCGCTATTCGTGCCACGATAGTCTCGAAGTCACGCGTGTGATCCTCCGCGTCCGCGTGAGAGTACAAACGATCGTAGATCGAAGGTCCGTGATTCGCCTCGGCCACCGCCGCGGCTGCTGTCACCGGCAACGAACCACACGACAATACCGCCGTTTGCTTGTGAAACGTTTGCTCCCGAAAGCGCAAATACGTGCGGCACAATTTCTCACGTCTGCCGACCATGTAACAGAGATTTCGCACGCGCTCGAGATCCTGGCGCAATTGGACGAACGTTCGCATCTTCTCGAGATCAGCCGCTTGGCCCTGCGCGCGCGCACCTGCACCCGACAGCTCGCCGCAACGAGGCGCCAACAGGGGCTTGTTGTGACCAGCCTGAAAAGTACAACGATACTCTCTTGTTCTTCGTCTCTTTCGTTTTTCTTTCTTCGGCGCTGTACATTTTGTACACGCATAGGAAGTGAGACGATACAGTCAGCGCTATGGATATTTGGGAAATATCTTTGCATGGTTGTTACGCATTATTGGCCCGGGAATAATGCGTAAAATTTGATGATAAATAAATTTAAAAAATTGTTTTGTGTACTTAAATATACTATTCAAGTATACCTACACTTTCATAAATGTAGAATAATTATTTCGTAGTTTAAAAAGTCCTTCAAAATTGCTTAATTTTTTCCCGTCTAAATGTATATCCCGCCTTAGAAGCAAATAAAAATAAATAACCTGTTCTTTATTATAAACAGAATTTTTTATGTCAGTGCCAATGCATAAAAAATAAATATAAACAGTTGTCTACAATAATAATCGTGTGGTTGTATTCAGTTTTTGTTTTCAGTTTTTCAAAGTTTCACTGTTTGGCACTGACATAACTTTTTTTTTGTATATAATGAAGAATAATATAAATATCAAAAATATACAAAATATTTATTTTTATACTTTTCAGTTTATTCTCAATGTCAGTTTCTTTTTCTCGTAATTCTTGAAAAAAGTAAATACTGGAAAAGTTCCAGAGAATTTTCAAAAATTCCTCCACTTTTCTCTGATTATTCCGAGAGGAAAGAAATACTCTGAGTATTCCCTGTTTTCCAAATGCGTAACAGCCATGCTTTGTTTTTCGTTTACCCTAGTAAAATTTTCAGACTCCCCTCTCCGTATTTTCATTTTACAATAGTTCAACAATGCTGCGTCCAAATATCAGGTAGAACTTCCGGCAGAATGTTGCAGGCAGCGAAGTTAACCCGTATTCAAGGCGAAATCAAGGCACGATTTGATCAACCAAAATATTAACGCGTTCTTCTCGAAATGAGTTTTTCCAAACGGCTGACACGATAACTGCCGCATCGTATTGAAGTTTGCATCGTTGCAATGCAACGAAAATTAACTTTTGTTTCGTACTGCCGTATTTTTTGGGCACATCTAGGCTACGAAAATCACTGAAACAGATTTGAGAATCTTTATTAAAAATATATAATCAAAAGCTGCAAAAAGAAAAGGATTTTGGATAATGATAAAAATAAAGAAATGCGAAAATCGAGAAGAATTTTCGTTGCATTCCAACGATGCAAACTTCAACACCATACTGCCGCAATTATCAACCGAGCTTTGAAATCCTTTCTCCATTCTCTTCCTAACCGTACTCGATATTCCGCGTACTACAGTTGTCAATTTACAGCCACAGTTTTTTTTCCATAAACAAATATATGCACCAAAAAGGCCGTTTTCTAAAGTTTCTGTCCAAACTCGTGGGAAAAATCACCAAATTGTATTTTTTCCACTTGAATGCGCTACCCGCGATACGTGCATATTTGAATAATCTTATCGGATTCTCCAGACCGGACCTTTCCACAGGGATGTTACAACCTCAATAGTGAACCCGTGTATTTTGTAGAGCGCTGTAAACGCGCTTTTTCTTGTTACAAAGCTCAATAAAATGTTTCCAAACGTTTTCCGACATCTATGGTAAATTTGAAGATAAAATTCCGGCGTCATTTTTCCGCTGTCTCGACGGGGTCGGGGCTTAACAATAATCGTCCTTCCTCACAAGACAATTAAGGGATCATCACAGTGTAAAGATTTCAAAAAAATCGCTTTTTTGACATTATCCAATAGCATAGACGATTACAAACATGGACCTAGCATCACCGATTGTTCGTAAGTAGACAATTCATAGGACAATTCCGCCCTCGAAACTTCAAACGCGTTTTTCTCGAAATGTCGTTTTTCAAAACGGTGTACACTCTCAAAGGAAGAGTTTTCAAGCTACCCGTCTCAAATTTCCACACAACATTCTTCACGCCATTCTTCATCTCGCTGTAGAAGCTTTTTGTTTAATCTTCATAATTTTTTTTAACGAAAAACTATCGAAAAAATAATCTAAATTCGATACTTTTTGTTCAAAACGCCGCCATTTGGTCAATATCGATTAAAAGAAAACCTCCATAGCGGCTTTCATACTGATTAATCGTCTTTTTACAAATTTTGTTTCAGATACTATTTAGGCCACAACCGTGCACACCGTAAGGACTCCTCTTTTTTCCAAGACATTTTCAACCGTTAAAAAAGTGTGAAAAAAATATAAATAAACGTTTAAAAATTTGTTTTCTGTCCTCCATGAATGCTTTGATTTGACATTATGGTAGTCCTATCGCTTCACACTAGTCATACTACTGATCATACTTGAGACTTGTACAATTTATATTTTTAGCATATGCAAAAAAATTGTAATAACCACATTTTCCATGTGTAAACTGTTTAATGAATGTTCGCGTTTAATTAGAAAAATGAAAAAAATAGTTATTCCAACGATTCGCGCAGTATTTCTAGGTTTGATATTTGACAATATTGGTTTTATCTCCGTCTCTTTGTACTCAACCAGGCGAGATCGACCTCCATGCTTTTCAACGTCGATCTGTCGAAACAATGTCAGGTGTGGGAAATATAAAGCATTGTATTCAATCCACGACTGGTAAAAAGCGTTGAAAACTTGTGTCGGCGAAAGAAGTCGGTTAAAAATGAAATACGTATGGAAATTCGAATGAGTGAGATGAGGTTAGGACTAGTCAGCTGTTGCCTTGCTGTCACGTCTCTTTATCGTAGCAAGTGGTAATAAATCCAATACCGGAAGTTCAAGTTAAACTTGATATTACATAAAAATTAGGTCAATAAGCGTAATTTTTTCTGAGGGTACTGGATTACTACAAGCGTTGAGTATGTAAATCTGATTATTTTTAAGCATCTGACGGATTCCCACTATTATATACACTTTTGTAGCGATCGGAAATTGGGTTTTTGTATGTTGTCTCGGAATATCTTCACAAAAATACGGAATTTTAATATTTCTCTGCAATTAGGTCGATGAACGACCATGAAATTTTACAGAGACAATTATGAATATATTTCGTGAAGCTCAGAAAAAAAAACAAATTACGAAAATCCTATGGATTGAAGCCTGGCGATAGGACCACCTTAAAAAACAGACTGATTAGCGTATTTTAACCATCGAAAAAAAAAATCGCGCAAATCAGCTATTTTTCGACCCGTTACACTGTGATGATCCCTTAAAGAAACGAGAAACTCATTACTTACCCGTCTCTTCAATTTCCAATAGTTGTAAATGTACACAATACCGTCGGGATCGACGTCCAGTTTTTGAGACGTTATGTCCTTCAGACTGACGTGCTTATCGAACTCCGCCTCTATCTCTTGTAACCTGAGATTCCACGTGAAAAGATTTATGCACATACACACACATACACACATATATTTATATATATAAATATTTTGTTAAGGAGTAGGCTACTGTTAAAAAAAATTTAATCGATAGTTGCTTAAGGCAACTTAAATTAAAGACGATGGTCCAACATATGGTGCAGGAATCGCATATTGAAGGTAAACTGATGATTACAACGATAAAACGGCTAGTAAAACTTTGAACGCTTTTTTTTACGAAACTATGTTTTTTTTTTAACCGTGTACACGATTTCTCGACATCTAATTGACCCTACGCCATTGGGCCATATTGACCCGGACGAATTTGAAATAAAATGCTCATCGTCCCAAAATTAAAAGTTTTAAATTATTTTTTTACAATTAAATTTTATACTTTCTGAATTTCAATTACGGAGACGTATTAAGAAATGTTAAAAGTGTATCTCTGATTTCCGAAAAATAAAAACCGACCGACGGGATGTTAATGGCAGGTGGATGAAGTCCGGGTCGAATTGACCCAGTGTGTCAAAATCGTGGCTAAATATAAGTGTCACCGAAAGGCTAACGAATTGACTTGGAATTTGATGCACTTATTCAGTGTAATAGTAGTTTAGTCTTGACGAACGGTGTTCTTCGTAACAATTTGTTCTCATTAGTTATTAACAATGTCATTTTTCCTCGAAAAATCGATAAAAATAATTCAAGTGTTTCTTTTGATTATTGAAACACGATCACGAAAAGAAGCTCAGTGATGTCTTAGCCAATATTATCTATTTCGAGAAAAAAAAAGTCGTGTTTTTTGTTTCATATCAACCGGGTGGCCAAAATCGCGTACACTGTTGATCACATTGAAGGGTCCTTCACGAGATTGTCAATAACTTTCTCAATGATTGATTTTATGATATTTGGCACACAACTTCGTTAACGTACATACAAATAAATGTCCAAACGATTTTTAAATCATCGTACTTATTCCTTCAAAATGAACCCTTTTAAGGGGAGATATACACCTAGATGGTCGAGGTCGAGGATTTAGAAGCTATGAACATTCCGGCGACCGTAGAAGACCTACACTATGGGCCTGGTATCGATGATTCCATGTAAGTCGACAAATTTCATGATTTATTCATTCCCAAATTTTCAAACGCGTTTTTCTCAAAACCACGTTTTTCAAATCGGTACCCAAAATTTCTCGAAAACCAATGAACCGATTGCCTTGAGGTTTTTTGTGGTTATTCTATACCCCATTATCTAGTACTTGTCATAGGATTTTTTTTCCGTTACTTAGTTTTTGTTTTATAGGCAAAATAATAACTAATTTTGGCCCAAAAATCACTATTTATGTTCAAACGTCCGCCAGTTTGTCATAAACCGATATTTTCAAAATCGGCAATGACAAGTACTAGATTATAGTATCTAATTTAATAATCTTTTTGGTTTTTTTTTCAGATGATTTTTGAAGAAACGCCAGTGGGTGTACGCAGGAGGATATCATACAATATCCTTGTATATTTTTGATATTTTTAAATAAAGAAAATGAAACATATTTTTGAATATATATACTTTTAGATCATTAAAACCCCAATCCGAAATTTCAAATAGTTTTCCTTGAAAAAATTCACAAAAATGACCTTTTTCCGGCTCCTAGGTGTATATCTCCCCTTAAATGGCCCTGATTTTCGGATCGTCACAGTAGCCTAACCCCCTTAACTGAATCTTCGTCAGTGTAATAGGGCATCTTACTCTATGAAGAAAAATACTAAGAATGTATAAATGAGGTAGTTTTTGCAATAAGCAATCGAATAATGTTGGTTTTAGTTTGTATAAAAACAAAATAAAGTTTATAATTCATTTTTTTTAATACTTTTTCTATCTGTTCAACGAACATGTGAAACGGTATCCGCCATAATGGATTCCGACGTGACGTCATTGTCATAATAAACAAAGAAAGCTATTTTTCTGCCTATTTCGGACAATGGTAGGGATTATAACTCATTTTTAACAAACAAAAAAATTACGTATTCACAATTGGCGCAGCGTCGATGTTTACTATGCAAGTGACGTCACGAAGCGAAGCAGCATGGCGGCTAGCATTTTAGCGGGAAAATTTGGAATGTAAAATTTAAATGCATTTTTGCGGGACTTGTCGATTCCATAAAATGGAAATAAAAATTCTAGGACTTTATTACCGCCAAAGGATGAAATTGAGACACCTTTGAAAAAAGGTTGTAATACCCTATTATTGCGAAGAATATTTGCTGAATGGACGAGCGAGTGCAAAAAAGAAGTACATACTTAGCTGCGCGTGCTTGATTCTTCTCCTCGGACGTCATGTCCTTGCGTTTCCGTCGCCTGGACTCGCCGTCCTCGGAGTCCGAACCGCCTTTGCCCGAACTTCCGCCTACGGCCCCTCCGACTCCGACCTTGTCTTTCGTGTTGGTTCTACTGTGCTTTTGACAGTACGACTGTTAACACGAACGAATTCAATAATTATCCACGACGTTCTACGCTTGATCGAGCACCGGACGAGCTCCGTCCCTCTAGCTCTCTCTCTCTCTCTCTCTCTCTCTCTCTCTCTCTTTCTCCGTCTCGTTGACGCGTCACGAGGAAAAACGTAAATCCTTACTCTCAATTTGACACCATCGTCGGCCATCTCGTCCTCGATTATCGCCTTCATCTCGAGGCCGTACTTGAAGGCGCACGTGACGTGATACGCGGTCTTGCACGTCTTTATACTGCATTGGATGCAAGCACCGACGCGCTCGCGACACAGCACGCATATGAGGGCCCATCGGCTTTGCTGTAACGGCACACAAGTCTCGATTAGTTCTCAGATTGATAGAACGAGCAGATTTTTATGTTTATGCATTCTATCTCGAAGGCGGATAACGAGGATTTTTATGATACGAGAGCGAAACTAGAGTTGTAGGGTGCGACGAAGCCTTGGCGAAATTCGTTCCGGAAGTCTAAGATGTCTGCATAAACTTGACGTTCCAAAAATTATGATTTTTTTACGCTTACAAGAAACATCACTTAAGGAATCATCACGGTGGAAATTTTTCCAAAAATCCATTTTTTTGTTGCATTATCCGATAGTATACACGGTTATAAACGTTCTGTCCAATTTTTAGATCGAGATTCGAATTATTTTGGTCGCTACAGCCTTTATTAGAAAAAGTTAAGCGTTCCTTAGAACTTTAAACGCGTTTTTCTCGGAATGGTATTTTCAAAACGGTGGCCACTCTCAAAGGAAGCTTCTTCAAGCTATCCGTTTGAAATTTTAACAGAACATTCTTCACGTCATTCTTTATGTCGCTATGGAAGCTTTTTTTTTAATCTTCCTATTTTTATTTACGAAAATCTGTCGGAAAAAGGCGAAATTTGATACTTTTTGTTCAAAGCGCCGCCATTTATTCAAATTTCACTGAAAAAAACCTGCATAGGAACATTGCGGTTTTTCTACAGATTAATAATCATTATGAAATTTTTGTTTCAGATAAAATTTTCGGCCGCAATCCTGGCCACCATGGGACACCATGGGACACCATTTTTGTCCACGCAATTTTCCGCAAATACAAACAATGTTAAACAATGAATAAAGAAATTTTTGAAAAATCATTTTGTATTCTTTATCGGTGCGTCAATTTGTAAAAAAAAATAGATATTATTAGCTTATCCTATCCACCTAAAAAAAATCGCGAAAATCGGCTATTTTTCGGGCGGTCACACGGTGATGGTTCCTTGAGTGTCCGCCTTCGATTTTGTTGAAACTCATATACATGATAAAGCATTGAAAACTATTAGACACGTATTTATTTTTTATCTGCGGAAAACGGATTTTAGGGGAAAAACCACCCCACGAAGAAAGGCGCATCGAGGGGTGGTTTTGCAGTTTCACCAACAAGTAGTCCACCGATCTGAATGAAACAACAACGAACATTTTTCTAATGTGAAGCGATGAAAAATCTACTATAGAAGTATTGAAAGAAATTAAATTGAGGGTTCCACGCCTTTCTTTGAGGGTTTGTTCTTACACTTAAGGGGAGAGTAGGGGTTTGCACTTTTGAAAAATCGATTTTTTTTTATAGTTAAACATGTCAAGAATATAATCCCAAAATTTCAAGTCAATCAGAGCAAAACTGTCGAAGTTATTGACTATTTAGTCCCGCTCCTTTAACACTGTAGCTCCGACTTCTCCAAACTTCAAACGCGTTTTTCTCGAAACCACTTTTTCAAAATCCGTGTTCACTGCCATTTGAAAACTACATGACCGATTTATTTCAAACTCGGTACACACTTTCTACATATAAAATACCCCCCCCCCCAACGGTTAGTTTGAGATTTTTTTTACATTGAGGGGGTTTTCCACCCCCAAAATGGCGTAATTTTTTGTGAAAAATGGCACTTTTCACTTTACATGGCCACCAACAATTTAGAAATGAAAAAAATTATCAAAGACCGTTGGGGGGAGGATTTGATGATACTTTGACTAAATTTTAATGGTACTTGATTTCAGATAATTTTTAGCTGATATACAGTGAACACAGCAAATCGTGTTTTTCCAAAGGCGTTCTTGGAAAAGCTTTGTCACCGGCTTGTTTGTGGATATTTTCGCGTACAAATTTCACGGAATGTTCTTGAAATGACACTTAACAATGTACAAAAGGTTTCAATAAATTTACTCTATCCATATAGATAAAAAAAATCGCAAAAAAGTGTTTTTTTTTTCACGCTGAAACCCCTACCCTTCCCTTAAAACCGTTTTTCCGCCGATAAAAAAATACGTGTCCAATAGTTTTCAATGCTTTATCACATATATGAGTTTCAACAAATTCGAAGGCGAACACTTGAATGATGTTTCTTGTTGGTTTTGTAGCCTAGGGTGTTAACTTCAATTGGCAGTATCGAATTTTTTAAAGATTCCAAAATTCATCGAGTTACGACGATTTTTATAAAGAGACAGATCACCTACTGCGTCGCAACGAGTGTAAGTCGTATCTCAAAATATATTCGTCCGATTCACTTGAAATTCAAGCACAACATAAGGTAAGGTGCCCAATTATTGGCACTTTAGGGACCACTGTGTAGGTAGGAGAGAAGTGTCAATAATTGGTGCGCTGCCAAAATAAGAACACTTTACCGTATTTTATAACATTTTCTATCGTATGACGGAAGAACTTTTTGATATGTTTATCCATTTGTTAATAACAAATTACTAGAATTCGTTTTTTTTGCGTCGAAAATTGAGCTTTTTTCTCAAGATTTGCCGTTATCGTGGTTTTTCAAAATTTTTCATGTTAGATCAGTTACCAAAACCACCTAGATCGATTGGCCATACGGCACTTTGTTTAAGGGGCTAGATCTACCTAGGTCGGTCAAAAAATAGCATTTTCCAAAAATATTTTTATTCGATAGGATCACCTTTTTGGCTATATTCCCTGAAAATTTCATTAAAGTATTGCTAATATTAAATGAGCTTCTAAAAGTCGGCCGGGCACTATATAGCATCACCATACTTCAAACTTTAAACGCGTTTTTCTCGAAACATTCTTTTCAAGGTCGGTGGACATGATATCTCGAGAACCACTAGATGGATTGTTTCCAAATTTATAGGAGATACGATGAGAAACATTTAAAGGTCGTTGACGATCTCACTTTTTCAAAATCGATCTTCATTTTTCAATAGTTACGTAAAAATGACGACTTTTTCATAGATTTTGTACTCGTATTTATTGTTAACTTAAATAACCGTTTGGTGTTTAAACTTCAGATGAAACGTTTGAGGTAATCCTATCGCTCCACGCCAGGCATACCGCTGATCATACGTGAGACTTGTACAATTTATATTTTTAATATATGCAAAAAAAATAATTTGCAGTAACTAAAATTTTCCATGTGTAAACTGTTGAATGAATGTTCACATTTAATTACAAAAATGGAAAAAAAAAGTTATTCCAATGATCCGCGCAGTATTTCTAGGTTTGATATTTAGCAACATTGGTTCTATCTCCGTCTCTTTTTACTTAACCAGGCGAGTTTAACCGCCATGCTTTTCAACGTCTGTCAAAACTCTGTCAAAACAATGTCAGGTGCGGGAAATATAAAGAATTATATTCGGGCCACGACTGGTAAAAAGCGTGGAACATTTGCGTCGGCGGAATAGGTCGGTTGAAAATGAAATACGTATGGAAATTCGAATGAGTGAGATGAGGTTAGGACTACAGTCAGCTGTTGCCTTGCTGTCACGTCTCTTTATCGTAGCAAGTGGTAATAAATCCAATACCGGAAGTTCAAATTAAACTTGATATTGCATAAAAATTAGGTCAATAAGCGTAATTTTTCTGAGAGCACTGGATTACTACAAGTGTTAAGTATGTAAATCTGATTATTTTTAAGAATCTGACGGATTCCCACTATTATATACACTTTTGTAGCGACCGGAAATTGGGTTTTTGTATGTCGTTTCGGAATCCATTCACAAAAATACGCAATATCAATATCTTTTTTCTCTGTAATTAGGTCGATAACCGACCCTGAAATTTGACAGAGACGATTATTAATATATTAAGTGGATCTCCAGAAAAAAAATTAAAATCCTATGGATTGAAGCCTGGCGATAGGACTACCTCAAAGGGTAGTCACTTGTGACACTTTCAAAAAATCAATTTTTTTGCCTTTTTTGACAGTTTATACTTTCAAGAATATCATGATCATTTATATCATTTTATCTTGCAAAAATCGATAATTAAATCTTTAAACGCGTTTTTCTCGAAATGAGATTTTTCAAATTTGCCGACATTGTAACTCGAAGAGAAATTATCCGATCGACTTGAAATTTGAACTGAATACTCTTGAATATATTTACTCTACAATGATGTAGGATATTTTTGATTGGATGAAAATTGACGATTTGGCATTGAAAAAACGACCATTTTATAGGCAAAAAAAGACGTTTTTTTTTCATAACTACGCCACTTTGTTAGATCTTGATATTGTTAAAAAAATCCTAATCATTGTACAGGAAATACCTTCCAGTTTAACGACATTTTTTTCACTTTCGGTTTCACCTCCTCAATCGGCCGAAATCCTGCCAGCAGTGGAGGAACTTTTTTTTCGGCGCCTCCGAAGGCAGCGCATAAGTCGCTTGGATCTCAATATTTTTCTATAAAAAAATTCTGTAACATAGGTCAAATTTAGCCAAATATATTCTTAATTTTCCGAAACATTTAATTGAGTACTTTGCTGCCAAAAAATTCCCGGAAATCACCCAAATTTTCAGCGTTCACACTGGTATAGCCCCTTAAGACAGACACTGTCCACCGCCAAACGTCGCGAAACAAATTCCATCATCTTGCAGCGGCCATGTTTTTGTTGTTTATCCGATTTTTTTAAGGCTCTCAATATATGTACCTTTGTGTTAAAAATGAGTTTTTTTCACACCAACCGTTTTCCAGAGAAAAACATCGGCATTTGGCATTTTTTTCGGGCCTCTAGGTAGACGCAGCTCGTTAAATAATAACTGATTGTTCATCGATATTTGTCAATAAAGAAAAACAACTCAAACTTGGCAAATATACTAATTTTGTGTAAGAACCCGACCTGGTCATCCCGATACTCTCGTCGGAAAAAAGTATTCATACCCGGTCATTCATTCAGACCCGTTGAATGCCCACATTGATTTGGAGGAATAATCTACGTTTTTTTTCATCTCCAATGCTCCTTCGTACGCCCGTTCTCTTTCACTCGAATCCCACACTTATCACTGCACGTATTTCCAGGTCCCGAGAGACCGCCCTGGAGTGTTGACCACAGCCACACTCGTATCCTAATGCGCGCCTGCATTGGAAATGCACACGCGGGTCACAGAGCAAAACACTGACGTCGCGCTCGGTAAGAATTGACGGCGAGTTAGCGCTTGGCTAAGCGGTCACCCCCCCCAAGTATCAGCCAAGACTGAAGCTGCGTAACGGAAATCGTCAAAGCCGCGCACCGATCGCGCGCGACCGTCAACTACGATCGGCACCAACAATCCACCAATTCGATTGAATAAATATCTATTTAATTTGTATCTGATTACCGGAATACTGGATATTTTGGTGATCGGCTCCATTCTTTCGACGCATCCGATGCTGACTTCGGGTATCCAAAGGGCGCAAGATACGTGCGCCCACTTTTGTCCGCTTCTCGTGCACTTCATAGCACCACCTTTGTTCGGGCACAAGACGCAATCGGGACGCTGACTGAGGGAGCACGTTCGACACAACCAGGAGCCCTCGGGTATCGACGTTATACCGTAGCACGCTTGATGAACGCAGATGTTGCAACAGTCGCAAAAAACCATCTCGTTGCCCTCCTCCGAATCCGGCTGTTGGAAAGACACGAGTGAAACGATCATTCGTTTTTACACGGTAGTGTAAAAAAAACGATTCTCTCGTAAGATATGGTAAACTATAGGGACGGTGGAGCGTTGAACTTTCGATTGAGTCTGCACGCGAAATGATTGACTATGCCGATACACTCGGCTACTTAAAGTATATTCCTGAGTGACGATCGTGCAACTCCACGCGGCTAATCTTCGTTGAAATTGAATCTTTCACGTGACGGTATTCCAGAAACGATACGGTCAATAGTTTTGTTATTTTGGATAATGTTTCGACCCCCCCTCTGATTGAGCTGAAATTTTGCACAAATCTTCCTTTTAATATTTCAAGACAACCCCCAAAGGGATTTTTGGCGACCCGCAATAGTTTTTGGGTTTATTTGTGTCTGTTTGAACAAAGCGGAGAGCGCGAGAACATATATACGTATGAACACAGACGTAGCAAAAATGGATAGTCGTGGCAGGTTAAAAAAAAAACTTAAAAATTCACTATGTCGAAAAATATCGCGAGTCGCCAAAAATCCTTTTAGGGGTGGTTTTAAAATATTAAAAGGAAGGTTTGTGCAAAATTTTAGTACGATCGGAGGGGAGTGGGGTCGGAACCTTGCGCTTAACGTGGGTTTGAAACTTTGAACAAAACCCATTTTTAAAATATTTTATAATCTAATAGTACAATATGTCTAGAATATTCTCCCAAAGTTTTAAGTCAATCGGAGGAAAAGTCTAGGAGAGAGAGCCTTTGGGAATTCCCCCCGTTGGGGAAGGCCGGCCCGGAATCAAAAACACTATTTTTGATTACAACTAATTTACAAGATTACAACTAATTTTACAAGGCTGTATGTAGTGTAAATTGTACCAAAAATTGAACTATTTTGCATAAAACTCTGCCAAAAATTCAAAATTCACTTTTTTTTTTAATCCTTCGTTGAATCACGAGCTATACTTATCTATCAACAGAAAAAATTGGTTTTTTAATTTCAAGATAAAGCAATCATGTGTTATCCTGACCACCACGAGGACGATTTTTTTTAAGACGTCTCCGGAAACCAGGTCTCACCGGCTGAATTTCCCAAACTTTTGGTTGAACATTTTTTTAAATATTGTTGAAATGTTGGTCTTTTATGTAGTTAAGGGGATCGCCTAGTGTGTCAGATTAACAGAAGAGAAAACGGCCTTGCACGACTTCTTTGAAGAAGAGGACGGTGTACTCTATGGTCCAGGCATAGCAGATTGATGGTGAGACCATTTTTTTATTATGAATTATCTACAACAACTTTCAAACGCGTTTTTTCTCAAATCACGATTTTTTTAAACTGCTGCCATGATATCTCAAAAACGATTTAATTGATTCTGCTCAAATTTATACAGCATCTTTAGTACATATATAACTACAAGGTGAACTAAAATAATTAAGATAACTTCGTTAGTTTTCTTTTTATCAGCTATATAGACCCCGAAAAAATTGATTTTTTTTTACGAAAAATAATTTTTATACGAAAAATTGATTTTTTTTCTAAAGCGTAAAAAAAAATTTGGTATTCTAACTTTATTTTAGTTCCATGTAGAGCCTCAAGTCTCACGATTCAAATGGCGTTTGGTTTTTGATTTCAGATAAGCAGAACGGCCGAAATCATGGCAGCAGTGGAGCACCTCTTTTTATATATGTGTTCCTGTTGGGCTGTGTATCTCCGACTATATTCTATATAATGACTTCAAGAAATTCACAAAATTTGTTTAAATGTTAATAAAAAATTATATACAATTTATAAATTATTTAATTTTAATAGTTTGTCAAAACAAAATTCCCCAAATAAGCATTAAAAACGGCCTTCACACTAGACGACCCCGTTAACCTTCTAAATAAAATAATTTATATATTATTTTTTTTTTTAATAGAGAAGACGTTTTTTTGGCTTCGTAGCCGACGTAAATTCTTTTTAAAAAACTTAAAAATTCAATATCTCGAAAACTATTGCGAGTCGCCAGAAATGCCTTCAGGGGTTGCCTTAAAATATTAAAAGGAAGGTTTGTGCAAAATTTCAGCTTGATGGGGGGGGGGGGGGGTGTGGAACCTTATCTGTAATATTAAAAGAACGGAGTTAACGTCGGCATGTGATAGTGTTGCTGTAGGCGACACGTGAAAACTTCATAGTTCTTAATGATGTTGAAATTTGCATCGTTGGATTGCAACGAAATATTTTCTGACTGA
Organism: Ophion ellenae; assembly: GCA_963210295.1. Taxonomy (NCBI): domain Eukaryota; kingdom Metazoa; phylum Arthropoda; class Insecta; order Hymenoptera; family Ichneumonidae; genus Ophion; species Ophion ellenae. The sequence continues at coordinate 17,452,227 of OY723395.1, forward strand.
ATTTTCCAAATTTTCTTCAAGCTATAGAAATCCCGCGATCGCTTTTTCGACGCCATATTTAGCGATCTTCAACCTAAATCTACAAAATATAATCATTGAAACTAATGAAAACAAGGAAGTAAAATAATATCGTTACATTCCAACGATGCAAAGTTCAAGACCATGGTTGTTACTCATTATTGAATCAGAAATTCCCTGACTTTTCCAGAATTTGCACATATTCCAGGGAGATGGTGGTAAAATAAAGAACATTATTTTTTTGTAGATCGAATATATGAGAATGTTAAACATTAAAATTAAATTTGAAGAAAAAAAAAGAAGTTCGAAATATAATTAAAACACTGTAAAGTAAAAAAATGTACATTAAACGCAAATACGGAACGTGTGCTTTATTATAAACAGATTTTTTTATGACAGTGCCAATAAATAAAAATAAATCAAAAACAAATATAACCACTTATCTAAAATAATAATTGTTGTAAATAAATTTTAAGTTTTTGAAATTTTCAATGCTTGACACTGACATAACATTTTTGTATATAATGAAGAATAATATAAATATTACAAATATATAATATCAAGTCGGTTTCATTTTTCGTAACTCTTGCAAAAAGTGAATTCTGGAAAAAATCGAGAGAATTTGCAAATTTCCCGGATCATTCGAGGAGCAAATAAATTGCCCGAGTTTCCCCAGCCTTTCATACGCGTAATAGCCACGAAGTTGCTAACTTTGATATTAAATATATTGAGTTAGAAACGATGAAGCTCCTTGAAATTTCGAGAGAGCGTTACAAATTAGGCATTCATTCTTATAAATACTAAAAAAGAAATTGAGATTTAAAAAATGTTATAAAAATGAATTATTTAAAACTAATTTTTTTAATATTATTTTTTATATTAAAAAATATGTTATTTAAAAAAAATAATAATTCGCTTATTTCCATATGCCTAATAGCCACAAAGACTATAAATTTTTATAAATTCTGTGAAAAAAAGCATTCGCGTGACAACCGCCTCAAATCCAAATTCCACCCTTCCGACGTACAAAATTTCCACGATTGTCTTGAAAAGTGTACTTTGCGTTACAGCAAGTGAAGAAAATACGAATTCGAGGCACTCACCGATCTGCAAACGTCGCAAATAACGTTCTCGTCGTACTCGATGCCCAGGCCCTCCTCGTTCTTCACGATTGTCTGAATTCTCTCCCAACACCGAACCTCCAATTCCTCTATCACACGCTCGAGCTGAGGCTCCGTGACAGCGGGTTGACCCGCCTGGAGGAACAAACGGGAACGTTAATTTTCCCGTATCGCTCTTAGCGTCGGGGAATTTCCCCGCGGAGACTCAAACGTCGCGTTACCTGAGCTCTCTCGCCGTTGAGAACGTCGAGCCAGGCGATATCCGTGTCATCGAGATCATAAGCGCAAGCTTTTTCCGCCCTAGACGGTGTAGTGCTGAGATGATGGTCTTCCGGATTGAAATAATCATCACGTGATATCCGTAGGAATTTTTTCGGTCTGAAAAGACGCGTCAAGGCGTTAATCACTCGCTACGTGCAACGTAATTCGAAATTGGAAGAAAAAAAATCCATTTTTCGATAGTTTCATTCACCTCGAGAACGTTTTATCAAAATTTCGTACATTTTAGATTTTTTAGGCAAATGGGTGGACGTGTATTGAGGCCAAGTCGCGAAAAAAAATGTCACGAGACAACAACTACGGCAATTATTAATCAAGATTAAGATTGAGATTAAGAAGAAAAAAAATTCGTTCATCCATCCAAAATTCAGTTGGTTTAACAAAATGTATCTTTAAATACGTTCAACTTGATTTTTGGTTGGCATAAAACACGTTTTGTCAATCTAACTGATAGTTTTACTTTAGCATGTCTGAGCAACTGTTAAAACAACAAAATTTCGAGACAACAAAATGCATTTTGCACATTCAACGATTTTCTTTTCTCAGTGTGTATTTCCTGCTGCGCTGTAAACGCGTCTGATTCTCGTGGCAAAGCTCAATAAAATGTTCTTCCAAATAATTTTGTACACCTGAAAACCTTACCGAGTCGAGCCTAGAAAAGTTTTATTCCGATATCTACGATATGATTCGAGGAAAAAATTCCGAAGAAAAGGCTACCAAGTTACGAATATTCGTGGACAAAAGAAAAGTATTCCGTGGATGATGCAGTATAGCTTACAGTTTGAATTCTCCGTGATGCTTATTGGCAGGTATAGTTTGAGTTATTGCGACGGTAGGCTCGGGCAACGAGTCCGGATTGACCGGTACCTGGACGCCCCTCTCCCACTCCTGTTTCCATTGATCGGTGATAACCCAATACTCGTTGGGACTGAGAGGTTCGCTATCCGGTAGTTTCATCGCGCTAATCAGATCTTTGCGAAACAATTCGGCGGGCGCCTCGGCCGCGGAACGATTGTATATGCTCGATATTTTGATGTCGCTGAGGGGTCTAGGTGTCCATGAAGCGCCGCCCTGGCTCGACGACGCCATCGTTTCCTCCTCCTCGGAGGGCCCGAGGGCAACAGTCGACGCCGACAAACCAGCCGCCGCCGGGCCCAATCTACACTTTCGCCTCTTGATCGCCCCCGGATAAGAACCCAATTCATTGTCGTTCTTGTTTATTCGCTTGCCCCGTTGTGCCATTCTACTATCCCCGCTGTTTAGCTAGTCCTTACGTGGCACATGCGAGTGAGCGGATTCGCGCACCCTGCAACACACAAACTCGTCAAACGAACGAAAACGCGGTGGGAACGCTTCCCTTCCATTGTCTTTCGGAATCGTGGTGAATCTCGCTAATCTATTCAGTTTTATCTTCGTATTTCACAAAGTAGCCAGGCTACAAATTCGACTGCGCGATAATGATCATCGCTTCATGTCGAAAATTCGTAAATAGAACGCCAAGACCTCGGGGCAAATATGAAAGAAACTATCAGCGGGAATACTCACTACATAGCTGTCCATAGATTCATTTATTCGGAAATGAAATTCCTCTCTAAGCTGCAAAACAAAAAAGGCAGAGAAGGGTCGTTACAGAAACATTCTCATGGATCATAGTATTGAAGTTTGCATCGTTCTTTTGTTGCATATTTAGCCTACAACACTCACTGTAACATGTTCGAAGATCCTCGCTAGGGATCCATAAACCAAACCTGCCGAAAAAGAGTTTAGAACGTTATCAATACAATTTTCGTTGCATTTCAACGATGCAAACTTCAATATCGTCACGAATCATGGTGAACGCGAGCGCAAGTATAAACGCATCTGTATAAACGCACGTATCACCCCCCTCGCAAAATGGGCTGCCGGAATCAGGTAGTAATAAACCGGTATCTTTGCATTCTATTCAACTGATTCAAAGGCCGAGCCATAGCTCATAACGCGATAAAACGCGCGATTGTTTCCCCAAAGTTCATATCGCGTTACGACTGGATTTACGAATAGCGCGACGGGCGAACGTGGAATGGCGATACGCGGATGGCTAAATAAGCTGAAAGATTCACCGTCTGGGGTCTCGTTCTCCGGCGTCCAGCATCTGTGCCGTCGCGACACTCCTCGCGCGTCGATACGATTCCGATATCGAGATTGTCTCGAAGGCAAGCTTCGTCGCCTAGACGGCGTTGGTAGCGACGGCGGCGTATATCGCGCGTCTGGAGACGACGTCGATGATTTTAACGACAAACGTGACGGACGATCGCTCGGTTGTTGGCCGTGTAACGCACCTGTCCTCAGCTGAGGGTGATAACAAGATATAGGTTATACGGGTGGAGGGGTAAAGAGGCGAAGGCGGCCGTGACGGCGGACACGGGGATGATTCGTGAACGTAGTATATCAGTTCGTGTCGTGTCGTCGTCGCAAACATTTGTTGTCACCACTCGTCGTCGTCGTCGTCGTCGTCGTCTTCGTCGTCTCCGTCGCGGTACGAACGGAACGCGCAAACCCGTGCAAAATTTTCCACCGCAATAATACGTAAACACACCCGGACGGCGGGTAAACAAAAAAAAACGTCGATTATCTCGGTATAACCAGCGTATCGAGATACACGATGGAATATATAGGGAACGGGTAAGTACGAACGGTTTTGCGCTCTCTCTTCTTTCCCCCGTACCGCGAGAGAGTTAAAGTTGGGGGTTTCATGTAAACATTGTCGTCGCGAATAAAACCTCGTTACACCAGGGAACTCTTGGTTTTTCGGCTCGTTTAACTTTTCAACTCACTGGGCGAAACGTGGATGAAAGTGGCCCCGTACACCACGGAGCTTCATCTTAAACTCTCAAACACTTTTTTTAAAAACGTTTCGTCTATCAGCACGAACAAAATGCCTCACGGCTCCATTACGCTGCTGCTGCTGCTGCCTGCTGCCCAACAACATTGACAATACAGATGGCAGCACCGACACCTCGAGAGATCGCAGCAATGGCGGCGCCCCGACACACACATACGCGCCTCTTGACTCACACGGTCGAGAGAGCGAGAGAGAGAGAGACAGCCCGCGCGGACACTCGTTCTCAAAACGCACATACGCGCGTGCCCACACGCATATATACCTCTTTCGAATAGAACACACCGCGCTCTCTCGCACTTCAACGCGCTATATGACCGCGATGAGACTCGAGATACATTAAATACCTTATTATTGATCTATTAGCCGCGAAATATATTTTCGCGCGCGCACTTTGTACACGTGATTGCGTACGAGCGCGGAGAGAATAACCCGCGCGATGAGTATCCCTCGTGTATATGGCCGCATTCGACAAAAACGTATACACACGATGTGTACATGTACACACGGAGAGCCGTGTCGGGACCTCGCTACGCGCTTTTTTATTTCCTCTCTTTTTTTTACTCGCTTTCTTCCTCAATTCGCGCTTTTTTTTTATTCGTTCCAACGTCGCGTTCGACAGCGACCCTTTTTCTTCGTATATTACCGTTTGCTGTCATTTGCGGATTCTGTGGCTCGTGTGTGTGTTGCGCGCCTACATCGAGTATATATATGTTTCGTATCGATGTACCTGTATATATATATATATGTGTGTGTGTGTGTGTGTGTGTAGGACGACGGTATGCAGCAAGTGCGTATACGCGATTTTCTCCCTCTCTCTCTCGATCACAGGGGGTGCCTAACCAACATGTCCTCATTAGCGATTCCAGTAACGTATAGCCTGTTCGTACTCACTCCGGTACGCGAGGAGGAGAGGCGGATCGCTTTTTCGATCCGCGATCGTTTTCTTCCACTCGTCCACCCACCCTCGAAACCTCCTCCCCCCTCGCGCTACTTCATTGACCGTACTACGTTTTTTTTCCGACTTTTCATTGTATTTTTCTTCCTCCGCGTTCTGTTTGTATATTGTTTCGCGGGAGCGGCGGGGGTGCACCGCGATACTCTTTTTTTTTGTCGTTCTATGCCTAGTCCGGCTCGCGCGAAGCTCGAGACGCACGGCGCCAACGTGCGAACCATACGCACCCACGGATCTCGTTGACCAATCGATAAAGCATAGATGTATGGACGCGTGTGTGTGTGTGGATACGTTCGCACACGAGCGCTCACACGCGTCTCTTATTATTGTATCAATCGCGAATATATGCGACGCTGAGAAGAAAAGAAACGGCCGAATTGACATATACTTCGTCGGTGTTCACGAACGTGTGTGCATTCTTCACACGCGCGCCCGAACGAAGCTATGCGATAAAATATGTGTGGGCTGCCTCTGTTTCTTTACGAATAGAGCGGAGGGGGAGGGTCACGTGACCGCGAGCCAAGTCTCGGGATTCGTCCCGACGGATTATATGGATCATGAGCGAGAGATTTCCAAGGGTCAACAGGTACACGAGGTTTTCTCGAATGGTAAAGCGGCAGGTTGCGGACAACCCTTTGCCCGCGATGTTTCTGCGGAATATCAATCCCCCCCGCCCCGCGAGAATAAGACGCTTTTTTCACCCTGCGTGCGTGGGTGCCGGCGAACGCCTGACGGCTCTGGCATATCGCGTCTCGAACTTTGACGGAAGATTTCACGGCACGCGAAGAGGGGGGAGGATACACTTGATCGCTGGACCGAACGCAGCATCCCTGGATTTCGACTCTTCTCTCACCCTTGTCGCCTGTAATCGATGTGAAACGGTCGAACGAGAAACGAATCCTATGAATTACCTTGTGAAATTTGATTATGTATGCAAATTTCGAGATTCGATACATCGAGTACAGTGGCCGCCCGTATTTTGAGTTCCTTTTTTTTGGTGTAACTCTTATGCACTGTGGCGCGTGCCCGTGTGGGTGCAAGAGTGCCGACCTAAGATTCACGAATGCGCGAACTAGTGGCCAACAGCGCCACGAACTCGCGGCAACGGTGCTGGAAGTCGGAACTGTCGCGGCGTGAAATTTCGAGCTGAAACACGCGAGATGGCGCGCGATGGCAAAAGCTGCGAAATTTATGCTCGAAATTGGCTGAAGTCTTGAAAAAAAATCAAAATTGATGGAGTGTTAAAGTCTGCTGCATTCGCGTAAAATATCCTTTAAGGTCGTTGATCGGGTTTAGCCGTCGGCGGTGAAGTACGAGAGGAGCGCCCCATGCTTATGCGTGGAGTCAATTGACTGTTGCCAACTGTTGGCTATTAAATAATCGACATATTAATGTTACGTTTCCAAACAATGTTTTTTACACTTATGAAAAACGCATTTTTGAACAATTGATTATTAAATTGAATGTTTTTATTGTTTTGTATAAATATTTTCTATGATTTTTTTCTCCCTTAATTAATGTGGGATGAATTGGCAACGCCGTAAATCGTGGTGTATGATAATGCTCAGGTTGGCAGAAGTGTCGCGGCGTTAGAGACATACGCGCCCCGTTGATAACCTCAAAATCGGCCCGAGGCGCTGACAACCATGAATGTCGGGCCGAGTGAAAAAATCTTTCGCTGGAAAAGCAAAGTGTCTACTGAAGGTATCTGTAATCTGAAATAAATCAAAAACTTTAATAATCCGATATTCTAAGCAATTCTTTTATGTTTGATAAAAATTCGGTGATTTTTGGTCTTTTCCTAGAAATAACTAGCAATTTATCATTTCTGAACATATATATCAAACCAATATTCAGTAATTATTGCTAATTAGAAGAAAAAAACAAATAATATTCCTCGTTGATTATCTTGACCAAGTAGTTTGGAGTTCCCGGGCGTAATTACCGATCGTGGATAAGGTAGGTAGCATTTGTGCCGTTTACGACGTTGCCATGTTTGCACAGCCTAATATTTGGTGTGCTTGATTTTCGCACGAATTCGCGATTTAAAACATTAATAATTTTACAACGGTGTTGCGAATCCTCATTTCCACGGTGGCAAGAGGTAGTCCGATAATTAGTCGAACCGTACCTATTTTTTTCAGGTCCGAGGTATTATTTTATTAGCAGATATGAATAATGTACCGTAAAATGATCGGGAGGTTTCCATAAGCGTAATGTGATTATCTCGCGGAATACGTCGGTTCCAACCTTTTTTCTTCTAAAAAACCGTTACTTTGGATCGTGCCCAAACTGCGCAGAATGATCAGTAACGGGGTTATATACTTCCAGAAAAAAATTCAGTTCGGTGACAGCATTTTGACCTGGCCCCATAACAACCTTTGACTACACCAAATAATTGCATTTTCCAAATGTATTTTTATTCGGTTGTATCACCTTTTAGTTATATTCCCAGAAAATTTCATCGAAATAATCTGAAAATTGAATTAGCTACAGCTTCCAACAGTCGGCCGGGCGAGCGGCAGCAGCACCATACTTCAAATTTTAAGCGCGTTTTTTCTCGAATCACTGTTTTCAAAATCGGTGGACATCATATCTCGAGAACCACTTGATGGATTGTTTCCAAATTTACAGGAGATTTGAAGAGAAACATTTAAAGGTCGTTGACGATCATACCTCTCAAATATCGATCCTCGTTTCTTATGAGTCACGTAAAAATGACGACATTTTTCATAGATTGTGTAAGCTCGAGTTTCAATTCGACGCCGCGTGATAAATAAAAATGATTTTTAAAAATCAACGATCGTCAACGACTCGTGTTCATTGCTGACTTAAATAACCCGTTTGGTTTTGAGATTTCGGACGAACCGTTCAAGCTGGAGTCCACCGCCAAACGTCGCGAACAAAATTTCATCTGCGGCCGGCCATGTTTTTGTTTGTTTTCTGTATGCTCTGGTGATTTTTTTACAGGCTCTCAATATATGTACTTTTGTGTTAAAAAAATGCGTTTCTTTTTCACCTACCGTTTCCGAGATAAGAAATTTACTGATTTACAAATTCCCAGTGTTCGCCCAAATGGTTGATTAGTTGGATAAAAGAAAAGAAAAATCCTCCGCTCTGTTGAACGACGAATAACCTTTTTCTCTTCGTTTGACCGAAATGTTATTCGCCTGAGAAAGAACTTGGCAGTAGGATTTTTACCGATCGGACGTTTCGCGCGTCCTTGCTCGAAGTTACGACAAATTCGAACGAATTTCTTTACCGACGCGATCGTGTCTCGTCGCATTCTCCCCGACAACAACGAAAAGCCCTAAACACACTAGTGCGCTCAAGTGGCGCACTAGGTCGCCATTGGCAGCGATAATATCCCTAGCTAACGATGGCGCAGCCCGAGAGATAACCAAGAACGGGAAAGAGTGATTTCCGCGATTAAAAAAACAATCGAATTGCGGCAAGATTAATAGTTATTCGCAACAGTATAGCGTACGCAAAGAGTACTCTCTTTAAACTTCGGTGATATCGTGTCTCGGCTCTAAAATATTGCGACCAGAGCATTCCGGCTGATTGAGAGGGCAGAAAAAGATATATAAATATATATATATCTATAGGAGTGCAGAGGGTGTATAGAGAAAGAGATAACGTGAAGAAAGGAAAGAATGGAGGCCGAGGCTTTGGAGCTCGAAGACGGAGAGGTTGTTGACGACGAGGTCAGTTATTTCTTCCTCCTCGCACTTTTGACAGATATATTGGCTCCGAATGTTTATAGCCCCCAAGCTGTGCGGAACGTAGCGGTCCAATTGTTCTATATTCGTTGCAAACGATTGGACTCGTCAGTTTCGAACGTTTCAACGATTTGTTATTTATCTATTGAGATAATTATTAAATCCACGAAGAAGAAAAAACAATTATGAACCCGCGCTCCTCGTGGTTGCTTATGATATCGCCCATTTTTGAGGAAAAGAAGGGACAGTTGCTCGGTAGCGAGCCTACGAATTGGGTTATCCAAAGTACCGCCCATCGAAACGGATAACCTTGGCACATCTTTCAGTCGACGATTCGACTCCATGCAGAGTTTGCGGTTTTTGGAGGCAACCCAGTTGTCTCGCCATTTCGTGACTCCTTTGTAAGAGGCAAGGCCATAAGCGCCGGCTGCATCGACCAAGCAGAATGACAATCAGAGGAAGCGATGTTGGAGGCGGGTGGTATAGGATTTCTCGGTTCCCTCTTAAGTATCTCTTGACCGGTTGAGCAACATGGCATTTTCATGCCGCAAAACCAACTTATCACGGCAATTATCCCATTCCGGCCCCTTCTAGTGGAGAGCTTCATTCAAACGCATCAGTTAAAGTCATAATTGCCTGTGATGGTTTCTCATGATTTCAGCAGCTGGTAATACATGTACGATCCTCTTTTGGAAGTTTTCCATGGTCTTGTTGTCCATAGACTACTTTGGAAGCTGCAAAACGGGTCTGCACGCTTTCCTCGATGGAGAATGTTTGGCGCACACTTCCTCTAACAAACGATGCGTTTCTATGGCTGATTTCTTTGCCAGGAAATAAGGAAGCATACCTTCCCGCGAACTTATTTGGAAAAAAACTTCTAAACGGATTTGTAAATCGGAACATACTTGTAAATGCAGGTGTAGACGCATTTTAAATGCATAGCGACGCGGCATTGTTGCATGGCAAGATCGACTAGTCACAGCAATTCTCCCATGTCGGTGTCTTCTAGTGCAGAGCTTGCGTTCAACGCGTCAGTTGAAGTTGATAAAAATCGCTCGTGATAATTTCCGATAGTTTGAGCAGCTCCTCTTCTGGGTAGTTTTCCACAGTCCTTATTGTCTATAGAGAAATCACTACTCAGCAAGCGGCAAAACGACTCTGCACGTTTTCCTCGATGGAGCATGTTTTGCGCACATTTCTTCTAACAACCTATGATTTTCTACAGTTGATTTCTTTACCGTAAAATAATGGACCATAACTGCCCGCAAATGTAACTTATTTGGAACAAACCTTGTAAATGCAATTAAAATTGACAATAAACGCTGCACACAAATCTCATGTATGGTGTTTTAGTAATATTCAATTGACATCATGTGTATTGCCAGCTTCTAAACCGAGAAAACAGTGTACCTAACGCCATCTATGGACGGTCGGTCGTTTCATATGCACATTTGTGACTGTGGATAATGAAGGCAAACCAATGTGGATAATTCGGATAATACGGATAGCAAAATTTGTCAATAAATTACAATGTGAACATGGAAATAATTATAGTAAAATAAAAATTTCGGCATTATGCATACAAGTACATGTAGCTAACAAGTAATCTTAATTTAAAACATGTTTTTTCTTTGTTTTTAATATTTTGTGTGACACAGTTAATAGTAATTCATTCACAAAATTCCGTGTGAGTCGCGCGACTGATTAGTTGCTTACTGTTTATTATGTTATGTCTTTCAAATTGCAAGATGCGCCCGCGAAATTGAAATACCTAATTTAATTGTGCATTTAAATTGATTTGACATCTCACTCCTTATAACGTTTAGTACATGATTGTTTTAAATTTTATATTATAGTTTAAGTATATATATTATAGTTTAAGTATATGATTGTTTTTAGTTTTTGTTTCTGAGGAGAGAATGGTTAATTTTTAAATCTTGGTAGAAAGGAGTTTTATATTTTATATTTGTTAATGATTGTTTTTTATTTTGTTTGATATTTTATGATATCATTATTACTATGATAATTAGTTTAAGTTTCAGAGGAAAGGGTTACCTAGCTGTTTTCAATGATTCATATTTTATGGTAAACTACTGCATACTATTATGCTCGATCATTTTGTGATATTAAAAATGTTAATGTCGTCCATTAGCTATAGTAAAGAGAGAACAATTTTGGTTTAATTTTGGTGAATATGAATAAAACAACTTTTTAACAAATTTCCTTTCTTTTTTTTCATAATCATCGGAATTATCGGAAAAATTTCGATATCCGGATAGTTCACTACTGTCCATATTATCCGAATACGAAAAATTAACGGATAATGCAAGCCCGCCACCTAATATTAACAATGTCGATTTAAAAAAAACAGATTAAAGCTTTAAAAAAAACTCACATTCCAAACGGTTTCCACGACCGTTTCGAGTTGAAAAATGTTGTAAAGTGTTTCTATATTTTATGCTTCAGGCAGCAACATCGAGACGCGGCTAAGATTTTTATTTTTATTCGCAGACGATCGACGATTTCGGTACGTACAACATACTGCAACGACCCCACGTCGCGAAGACGTGCGAAAAGCCGCCAAAGACGAGTGACAGCGAAGATTCGGACGAAACGTCTGCGTCGGCGAGCGAATCCGATTCCGACTCGACCCCAGTCAGAGTGAAAAGGCCCAAGGTCAAGATAAAACGTCGACGAATGGAATCGCAGAGCAGCAGGGACAAAAGCGACAAGTACAAAATATGGTGTACCCAAGTACAGGAGGAATCCTTGACGGAGGAACTCGTCTCTTGCGGGGTAACGAAGAAATTGTATCAGGGTCGCAACGTCGAGAACTACGACTTTCCGGCGCACTACAATCCCAGTGCCAAGAACGAGATGGTCAACAATAGCTCGGAGGACGAGAGAGAACCGCCAGCCAGACTGAACAACAAGAGAACGTACGCGGACAGGGGAAACGTCAAATTGAGAATTGGAAAGAGACGAAATTCTATGGAGGTCGACACGCAGCGGGGCTCGGTCAAAATAATGGCCGAATTGAGGGTGACCGGGGAGTGTACGGACGACGAGGTCGCCGCCGACATTGCGGACAAATTGAACGAGCAAAAGGATTCTTTGATAAGTCAGTAGCTCGTTATCTTCGTCGCGCGTTACTTTGGATATTCATTGTTGAAGAATAAGAGGATTTTTCTTAAGGCCTTAAGCCATAGTATGGAGAAAAAATCATGTGCGAATTTAACAATTTTTTTTTCGTATTAATAAAATTAATTACACATTTATTTAGTATGAATATCAAGCTGTTAGAAAATATATATATATTTTTTTTCGATGTACAAAATGGCCGACTACTAATATTTTCTTTTGTTATCTTTTTTTAGACGCTCCGCGGCGTGACATTTAGCATCCACAATTTTTAACCTAGAACAAAAAGCCGAAAATTCTTGTCAATCTACATTAGAATACCTAGAGAAGTACGTACGGAATTTAAAAAATATTGTTTTATTCAAAAGTTGCAGGTATTTGAACTTAAGAAATGAATTTTCAGTGAACAATTTCGTTATAACTGCTCATAAACTGCTCATAAAATGAAAAGTTTTCGATTAATCAGAAATTCCGCACGTACTTTGCGAAATGCAATTAGGAACATAACTTTTAAATGTGAAGTAAATCGAGTGAAAATTGTTGAAGTTATTTCTCATGCCAATTGGAAAAAAGCTGTTTCGAGAAGTTTCGAGTAGACGGCCATCTTGTACATCGAAAAAAAATTCTAACAGCTCGATATTCATACTAAATAGATGTGTAATCAATTTGATGAGTGAATCACTTTTTCATACGAAAAAAAATTGTTGAATTCGCACATGATTTTATACCCGTTACTGTGGCCTAAGGCCTCAATGCCTGCATCTACCTAGAGACCAGAAAAGAATGGCCAAATTGCGAATTTTATTCTGGGAAACGGTTGGGGACAAAGAAACGCATTTTTTAACACGAAGGTACATATATTAAGAGCTTTTAAAAAAATCAACAAAAAATACAGAAAAACAACAAAAACATGTCCGCCGGCAGATTACATTTTTTTCGCGACGGTTGGCGGTGAACACTCCAGCATAATCGGTCTATCCGACATCTCAAAACCAAACGGGTTATTCAAGTTAACAATAAATACGAGTCGTTGACAATCGTCGATTTTTATTAAAAAAATTTCTAGCAACATGGCGGCAAATTGAAACCGAACATACAAAATCTATGCAGTCATTTTTACGTAACTGTTAAAAAAAGAAGATCGATTTTTAAAAAGTCACATCGTCAACGACCTCTAAATGTTTCTCGTCGTGTGCTGTGCATTTGGAAACAATCCATTAAGTGATTCACGAGGAATCATGTCCACCGACTTCGAACAAAGCGTTTCGAGAAAAACGCGTTTAAAGTGCGGTGCTGCTACCGTATGCCCGGTCGATTGTAAGAAACTCTTCCAATATTAGGAATGTTTCAATGAAATTTCCATGGAATATAGCTAAAGGGTGATACTATCGAATACATGGCAATTTTTTGCAATTTTCTACCCACCTAGGTAGATGTAGCCCGTTAACGAGTCTGCATAAGCTTCATTTGAACGAAACGAACATTAATTCGTTACTATTATCAAATAATTTAACAAAAAAAATACGAAGATTTTAATATTTTTTTATTAAGTTATTCCAAAATAGTCGCATGAATAACGAATTACTTCTGTTGTCGGGTTCGTTCCATGCAGGGAGGGTAGTCGACATAATTGGTAAAAAGGAGGCAATGGAGTTTTACGAAAAGACGCGTAAGATCGAGGAAGGTGGTGGTATGCTGATAATGAACGGGTCGCGAAGAAGAACGGCCGGTGGAATTTATCTCTGGCTCGTTAAGAACGACGAGCACATACCGCAAGAGAAGATAAGAGAAATATTCTCCGCGGACAAGAAACAAATCGAGCAACGCAAGAAAGCGGACGCGTCCAATCGTCGACAGAAGACACAGGAATTGATGAGGAGCCTGGAGAGTAAGAATATTCTTCTTCACGTAAAATATTTTACCGTACCATCCCTCTTACTTTTACCACTTGTCATTGCCCTATTTCCGGTTTCTTCACCCTGCCCCCTCCCCCATCCTGTTGACCACAGACACTCTCCTTTCTTAATACACCATCGAACCCTATGACGATATCAAACCCAAACCTTAAGGATACCTAATTCGTGCTATCTTCATTTTAGACGGTTCGCAGAAGGATTTGCCGGCTCTGTTGACGCGGGCCGAATTATCGACGAGGCAAATTGCCGAAGAGGCAAGATTGCGGCGGGGCGAGGGTATGGACAGAAATTTGCCCGATTCCGAGCACACCGTGTCGAATCCACCGCCCAGTCCCGTCACCGACGATCCCGATCACTCCGAGCATCATCATCATCATCAACCACCGCCGCATCATCAGCAGCAACAGACGCAATCGCAGCCGCGCAATTCCCCGAGTCCAACGGCGGGGCAGCGTCGCGTTGCGCAAAGTTACAACGATGACTTTCTCGATATCGGCCTTGACGTTGACAGCATGGAGGTCTTCTAAATTGACTCTCCACATACTCCGTCCTCACCCCCCTCCCCCCCCACTTTCCTCGCATCCTGCCGCACCTCTTCACCACGGTTCAACGTGTACAGACGCAAGATGATTATATGATGCGGAGGTAAACAACAAAACAAATGAAGATTACGCGCCATTCGAATTTCGACTGGGGTCCTCGGTCGAATGAGACAAAAAGAAACCGGGAAAACGCCGTCTCTTCTGTATCGTTGAGTTTTATTTATTTCCAGATACAAAACGGATCCATTAACTTTTCTATACAATGTACATACACGGTAGAAATCGCGTTGCTCCGTTTATTCTCTCTTTTTAAGGCGTCACCGTTACTTTCAATCGGTTCACCATTTTTGTTCTTTGGCTTTTCGTTCACAGCGCCTTCGCGTTGATTCCTTTCAATGTAAAAGGTTGGTCGTTAAGAAAGAACAGTTTATTCGAATGGGAGTGGGGGAAAAAAGGTCGCTCGGTCCATTGGCGCAGAACTAACGCACGATCGGATCAACTTTGGGGTACGTTTCCAATAAACTGGATTATCATTTGGCGTAGTCACTATTGCTGACCTTGGTAACAACAAGTAACACCACTGCCACTGCCTATTGCTATTCCGGGAGAGTGATGATAATCGATTGAAACGAATACAAAAGAAATGAGATTAAGAAGAGCGAAGGGCGAAGAGAAAGAAAAATGTGTGAAAACGACGAAGTTTGGTCGTCAGCGCTAACGCGTCATCAACCGTTACTGACAGTCGTTGACATGTTTAATAAAATAATGTTTTGTAATATATAAAATAAATACGAATTTTTGTCTTTCTTTCGCTTTCTGGCTTTTTCCTTTTTGTTTTTTAGTTTTCCTGAACGAAGCCTTTTTCAGCCGGTGTCGCTGCTTTTCGCGGCCAATAACGATTACAAGCGGTCGGTCTTGCGATCGCTGAGGCGCGGCAATGTGCGAGCTTTGCGACGCACCGAGGCGACAGATTTTGGAACTCTTTGGGAACTGGGCACGGCGAAGTTTTCCGGACCTATGCTCGCCGGGGTCCTGCCTTCCATTGCCGTCTCGCAGCCAGAGTCGGACATCGCCGTCATCGATACACGAGACGCGTTCGTGAACGCCGGATGTGGATGATAGCTGCGCCATTGATACACGAAGCACCGTTATCTATTTGGGCTTTAATTCCGGACAAGAGCTTCGAGATGAACATGCCAATGAACTTTTGCATATTGTCAATGTTCTTTTTGTCGAATTTTATCAAGGGTGCTGGAGGGAGTGATTTCTTCCGCCAAGCCTTTTGATGAATAGTATCGAGTACAAGAAGAATGTCAAATTTGAGCCCTCTGGCTCACGCTTAAGGCGAGAAATTCCTTTAGAATTTAAAAAAAATCGATTTTTTTACATATTTCAAAAGTATGATACCCAAAGAATATACTGACCAAAGGAAAACTCGAAATATTGAATATTTGCGGAATTATCGCATATAGTCTAGAGCGCGGGGACAGTAGGCAATCAGGTAGCGAGTAAACTTTAAACGCGATTATCTCAAAACTACTTTTTCAAAAACTGCTTGTGTTGTAGCTCAAAAAGTTAACGACCGATTTGGATGAAATTTTGGGAGGTTACTCTCAGTAATATTATCGGAAGGATATACCTAAAGTTTGAAAGGTAGCGTGTAAATAAATCAGTTTTTTGGGGTCAAATATGTCGAAAAAAAGGTCGAAAATTCGAACTTTGGAGTAAAAAGGCTCCCAAATTTTCAATTTTGCACTTTTTCATCATTTTTAAGGTATATCCTTCCCCTTAATATGTCAGTAAACTAATGACACTTATTGAATCTTTTTTAGATCAACAGAAAAAGAGTGACAACTGCAGCACTTTTCGATGTCGCGGAAAACAGGCGTCCGAAAACCCTTAATAACGCCGCCATTATGTTGGTCATCCCATTTTTTTTTTTAAATTGACAGTTATAATAAACTCATGTCCAAATTTGAAAATAATCAGATTATTTTATCCCCTCTAAAAAAATTCCCGAAAAATACCGATTGTTCACGCTCCTAAAGGGATTTCTCGCCTTAAGGCGGGATATACATTTACAACGATGAAAACATCGATTTCTTTTTTTCTTTCCTTAAACGATAAAACTATATATGTAGAATATTTTCTCAAAGTTTCAAAGCGAAATTGGAAAAACTTCAAATGTTACAGCCCGTCAACACGGTGCCTCACCGCTCGGATTCGGAGCGGGCGTGAACTTCAAACGTGTTGTTCTCAAAACTGCATTATTGAAATTGGCGAATTTGGCGAAATTTGCGCAGGATTACTCAAAAACTATTAAGCCCATTGAGTTGAAACTTGGTAGAAATATTGATACTATTCGTACCTTCTACTTGACGAGAATTGTTTGGGAAAATTGAAAAAAAAAAAACTAGTCTTTTAATCCCCATTTTACAGAAATGTTGCGTGAAATGTTGATTTTTTTTTGTAAATGCGTGCCATTTTCTTAAATTTGCATTTTCTTCATTTTAATTGCCGTCACATAGAAACTATACATGTTCTAACTGAAAAAATGTTTGAACTTTTTTGCAAGTCAAAGTCTACGGGAAGCTAGACTGCACGCCCATTCGCAACTCCCGCGACGACCTTGCTGCAACACTCTGCGACAGCTGTGCCATTTTGATGATGAATTAATTAAAAAAATTGTTTCGTATACTTAAATATACTATTAAAGTATACCTACAGTTTCATAATTGTAGAATAATTATTTCTTAGTTTAAAAAATCCCTCAATATTGCTTGTTTTCTTCCTGTCTAAATGTATATCCCGCCTTATGGATGTATTGCCCTTACATTCCCTACCAAAAGTGAGTTTCGGCGAGAATTTTGAGTACTTTGCGATGATTGAATTAAAAAAAAACAACCACATTGAAGATGCTAAGAACATTACCGGTGATCATACTGGAAAAAAATTGTAAGTAAATTGTTGAAAAAAAATGGTTCAACAAATGTCTGGTGAACTACTTTTTTTATATTATAAAATAAATTTGTAGATTTTTCTGAATAGGTATGAATTTTGTTAGAATCATCTTCCCTTTTCGATTTTAATTTTTTAAATTAAAGAAATGGATGGAGATTTACAAATTTGCGATATGTTTTCGGAGCATTGCGATATGTGTCATAGGTACAGCCTCTAAACATTTCCAAAAACGCGATTTTCGAAAGAGTAAAAATTCTTTAAAAAATCATAGGTATTCAGAAAAATATCACAATTCACTTAATGTCACAAAAAATCAAGTTTACCGGACATTTTTTGAACAAATTTTTGTTTAAAGAATTTATTTATAATTTTTTTGTATTCTCATAATGTAAAGACAATGTTCTTAGGATATTCAATACGGTTGATTTTTTCAGATTTTAATGTTATCGCAAAGTACTCAAAATTCTCACCCAAACTCACTTTTGGTAGGGAATGTACGGGCAATACATCCTTGAGTGGCAATGCTCGATCATTTTTTTCCACCATTTGATTTACATAAAAAATTCGCTATTCACGTCCAAACTTGAATAACTCGACAATTACGAATTAATTTTGTTTTTTTTCTAACCTAAGGGGGGAGGTACGTTTGGCGAAGAAAAAATTTGCTGTTTTCCGTGATTATTTTTTTTAAAGGAAAGAGTTCTTCACCGTTTTTCATACTTAGGGCATGTTTAGGAAATACTTAGGGCCGTGTCATACCTCCGCCATTTTTAAAGATAAAAAGAAAATACCATCTTAAGCTGACATTTTATGGGCAGTGACCAGCAGCAGTTTGGTAAGTGACTAGAATTCACTAGCACTTCCGGCGCAAGTTCCCACTGCTCAAAAGTTCATTCTTCCGAGCAGCAAGCAGTGGATCCACAGCATATATTGCATATGAGGCATTCCACGTCACTTCAGCCAGTAAAAAAAAATCCACAAATAATTTTGAAAAATCGAGTTACTTTATTGAAAAATATTCACGAGTGTCGACATTTAAAAAAAGATTCTGACGTTTTTTCTCGCTGATTACCATTTTTTAACACTTTTCCATTCAAATGGCTATATCTTTGGCAGGATTTAACGTATTTACATTCGTAAAAAACGAAAATGTGCGTCTTTTTATAGCCTACCAGAAAAAAAGAAATCAATTAGATTTTATTGAGCAAGTCGAACGTCCGATTCAGGGCAAAATATGCAAAAATATTTTTTTTCTCGAGGAAAGGTACTCGTAATTTTATTTTTTTAAATTTCCCCGAATTGTGAATACGAAAAACGGATTTTTGGTATTTTTCATATTACGGGATTTCTAAACACCGTGAAGTAACAGCTATTTTTATTAAACAATTTTTTTTATTAATATTCGATTGAAGAGTGTGGAGTACTCCAAGACTCCAAACATATGACATATATGTCATATGTATTTCCAAAACCTGGTAAACATACGGCGAGTGCTCCACACTCTGAAAATCGAATATTGATAAAAAAATAAAAAAATAAAAATAGCTGTTACTTCACGGTGTTTAGGAATCCCATAATATAAAAAATACCAAAAATCTGTTTTTCGTATTCACAATTCGGAGAAATTCTTAAAAATAAAATAACGAGTGTCTTTCCTTGAGAAAAAAAATATTTTTGCATATTTTGCTCTGCAACGGACGTTCAACTTGCTCAATAAGATCTTAATTGATTTTTTTCTGGAAGGCTAGAAAAAGACGGACATTTTCGTTTTTCCCGAATGTAAATACGTCAAATCCTGCCAAAGATACAGCCATTTGAATGGAAAAATATTAAAAAATGGTAATGAACGAGAAAAAACGTCAGAATTTTTTTGTTAATTTCGACACTCGGTGAATATTTTTCAATAAAGTAATTCGATTTTTTAAAATTATTTGTGGATTTTTTTTTACTGGCTGAAGTGACGTGGAATGCCTCATATATATATTGTAATCTTCGCGCGACAAATTCAATAAATGGAATCAATCGAATTTTCGAACCTGAAATCGTCCAATTTCTTCACTGCAAATTCGACTCATTTCATGAGCAGCCGTTTGTTTGAGCAGCACTTTCGTTTTTCACTAAAATTATTGCTGCTGCTCACTGCCCATGAAATGTCAACTTAACAGCCAAAAGTCGTGATAAAACATACCCTATGTCTCACAAATGGTAAAAAAAATCATGAAAATCAGCAATTTTTCCCTTCCCTAAAGGTATCCCCACCCTCAATGTTGCATTAAAATTCACTTTTTGTTCGCAGGTTTTTTTTTTGCAGCGTTGAACATTATGCAGTCCATTGGCACGAGTTCTCCAGCTGGGCGTTACGTTGTAGCGCATTTTTAATTGCCAAGTCTCACGGATATTTGGGAAGCGGTTGCGGCGTCCATTGCGAAGTAGGCCCTGTCGTCGAGGAGCCTGTGCTGCTCATCAGCTGGGACCTTTTCGCGTCAGCTGGACCATTAACGTGTGCCGCGCCGGCGCCGCGATGAACCGTCGATCCGATAGGGCCGTCCCGATCACGGTATCCCCGCGGCTGCTGCGGTGTTTCGCAAGTGACCTTCGGTTCCGCGGTTGCACGATGGCCGTGACGATACTCGGCCGATGATCGCTCCCCCTGCCTACGCATCGAGGGACCCGACACGTCGATCGCCTCCTGTACTTTCATATTCCGAAGAGTTGCCTTCTCGATTGCCTTCATCAGTTCCGCGTAGGCTCTCTTTCCGTCGTCGTAATTTTTGGCCTGAAATTGTTCGGCTCCGTCGTCAATGCGTGCGGCGAATTGTGTCTCTTTTGCACGAAGGCAGCGACGATCGAGTCGCAAGTAAAAGAAGGATTCTTTGGGTTTGCACACGGTCTTACATACAGGTCTTGAAACGACGGTAGTGGGGAAAGGTTCATTCCGCGTCCAGTTTTTGCTTCAATTTTCGGCCGCATGGTGCGCATAGGATAGGGGGTGTCGTTGCGAAGAAGACAGCAATATCACATGTCTCTGTCTTGCATACAGCGAATGCAGTTTAGACTGCAATGTCTTGGTATACGGGTCCTTATTTCTTTTTCGTGAGAAATCCATTATACCTATATTAATCGCGTGCAAAACTTAAGCGACTTTGATTGATTGATATTTTTTTCTTTGTATTGCGATGGTAGTTGATGCGATGAGCTGATATTATTACGCTGCGCACTCGAACCCGAAAGTTCTCAATTGGCACTGAATTAAGGTAATCCTATCGCTTCACACTAGTCATACTACTGATCATACTTGAGACTTGTACAATTTATATTTTCAACATATGCAAAAAAAATCACTTGTTATAATTGAAATTTTCCATGTGTAAACTGTTTAATGAATGTTCACATTTAGTTAGAAAAATGAAAAAAAATGTTATTCCAACGATCCGCGCAGTATTTCCAGGTTTGATATTTGGCAACATTGATTCTATCTCTGGCTCTTTTTACTCAACCAGGCGAGTTTAACCTCCATGCTTTTCAACGTCGATCTGTCAAAACAATGTCAGGTGCGGGAAATATACAGCATTGCATTCGGGCCACGACTGGTAAAAAGCGCGGAAAATTTGTGTCGGCGCAATATGTCGGTTAAGGAGGTACGGTGATGACCATGCTAGTAAACTTAGAGTCCATCTCACGCCGCAATACCGCCACGTTTTAGATATGTGTATATGGCCTATTTTTCGAGAAATATTTTTTAAGTATTGAATTTCGAGTTTCTTATTATTTTTATAATATGGAAACAACCTTAATAATCTACTACTCGACTTCAGTAGTACGCCATATCGTTGACGTTTAGCATCGTCGCATTTTCGGTGGCTGTCATCGGTTCCACGCGCTCGGCTTATTATTTTTTGTAGCCGGTTAACATGGAGAATGAAAATACTGTGGAAGTTTATCAAAAGAGTAACGGGATTGTACCTGAAGTCCAGTTTAGAGACAAATGTAGATTCTGACGGACAAACATTAGAAAATGAAAAGATAATATTGCGATTGCAAATAAAAAACGCCGCGTTGAAGTTAACCTCAATGTCCAATGTCCAATCTGTCCAAAGTCAAAACATATTTCATCGATTGTTATGTTATTTTTCCCTTTCCCAATTTTCACAATATTTGCAGGTATAAAAAGGTACGTTTATTTTATATGACGGTTCTCCCATGCTGAATTTATATATAGATGCGTTGTATAGGTACATGTCGCCAGAAAAATTGAGATGCCTTTGCTGTACGTAAAAGAACTTCAAGTAAATATCGACGAAAGGCCCTTTATAATCCATTAAAAAATGCACGGCTTCGCACAATCATATTTTTAATTCGTGTTGAAAATATCCGATAGACGAATCAAATTTGCGCGGGTATCCGGCGTTGCCACACGTCGAGCAAGATGGCTGCTGTTACGTCACGAGAAGTCTCGCTCTCCGAAAACTTCGGTTTATGGGACTTTATTTCTAAATTTATTGCTTGTTTCTGCGGTGAGCTTTCCAATTCAAGGTGCCTTATCGATCACAAAGATTCAACGAACGCAACCATCAGTTTTTTTCACGTGTTTCTTCGCTCCAAGTAGCACAAAAAAATCGATATATGAAAGGCCAGGCACATTTTGTCGTCTACGTGTGACTAATTCACCAACTTTAACAATTAATAACTCGGAAAGTGTACGGTAAATCTCGTGGAAACTCCGCATACGCATGGACGAAGGTCTCGACAATGCTATTTAAAAAAATCGGGCTTTTATCTTAAACTCGCTCCAATCACCGTACCTCCTTAAAAATGAAATATGTGTGGAAATTCGAATGAGTGAGATGACCCAGGTAGTAATTTTTAAGAAGTTGTCCAAAAGTCGGCTAAAAGGGTGCCAAATGTCCGCCCGGAAGTAATCTTAAAGTCAACTACCATCCAAAAAGATAACTGTTCGACACATGATAACTTATAGGTAACTTCCAAGCGGACATTTGGTACCCATTGGGACAACTAATGGACAACTATTTTGAAATCGCTACCTGGGTAGGACTACATTGAGCTGTTGCCTTGCTGTCACGTCTCTTTATCGTAGCAAGTGGTCATAAATCCAATACCGGAAGTTCAAATTAAACTTGATATCCCATAAAAATTAGGTCAATAAGCGTTATTTTTCTGAGAGCATTGGATTACTACAAGTGTTACGTATGTAAATATGATTATTTTTAAGGATCTGACGGATTCCCACTATTATATACACTTTTGTAGCGACCGGAAATTAGGTTTTTGTATGTCGGCTCGGAATTTCTTCATAAAAATACGCAATTTTAATTTTTTTTCTCTGTAGTTAGGTCGATCACCGACCCTGAAATTTTACGGAGACGATCATTAATATATTTAGTGAAACGCAAAAAAAAAAATTAAAATCCTATAGTTTGAAACCTTAAATGGTCAATAATAGTTATTTAGTCATATCCAACTTTTTTTAATACGCGTAACGATTTTCAACTGTTATACGCACATACGCCTATACGATGAAACATTTTATAATCAGTTTAGGTTAGTCTTATGACACCCCTCCGAACACAACGACACACGGTGGCGACGATAAGAACAAAAAAGCTTGGGCTTAAGCGGCTCACTCGCCACCTATCAAATATGACCGTCGTTTCAAGACCCGCATGTAAGCCCGTGGAATTGCCACACGTACCAGTTCCTTGCAACCGCGCATAGACATCATCAGCTGTTCATCGGAAAATTGTAACATTTTTTTCGCCTGTTGGACAAAATCCGTTGCCGACGAGAAATAGTTCATCACCGTTTCGAGCTTCGGCGGCCACGCGAGTTCTAACGAACGAAAATCGGCCGTTCCGCATTCCTGACATTTCGTAGGATCTGAAAAATCAACGTACTGTGGGAGAAGCGTGTAACTTTTTTTTCGCTCATGTAGATACGCTACTAGCGCGACGTATGAGTACATTGCGAAATTTCGATCGAGACGAAAAGTGGCCAGTCTGGGCCAGGGGGCTGACACTGGTAGATAAATGCTGTTCGCAAAATGTCCTTTCCGCACTGTGGCGCTAGTAATCGTGTGACAGGCATGCATATACATGTACGTTGCACCGGTGTTTCGAATATTTCACATGAATAAAAGTCTAGTGTAGATAACTTTACGAAAACCATTATTCGCGTGTATGATGGATCCTGTTATCGCTGTAACAGTACGTGCTGTTATCGCAATAACGATAACAGCACGAAACGAAAGTATCGAATCGTTTAGCTGATCGGAATATTTAGAGCCGACGCCTGTCACGTAACAGCCAACGCTAGGTAGTGGCGCTTTTAAGAACTAAAAAGCCCGGACAAAACGCGTTTTCGTTTATCGTATAGGAATAGTAGGCCAGTGTCAGGGGGCTGGTTTGGGCTGAAATCACGCAAAAGAATGCCGCAGCCATTATTTAAGGTTATGGGGTTTAGCCGTTGGCAGTGAAGTAGGAGGGGACCGCCCTCTGTTTATGTACGGACGCGATTGATTGTTACCAACTGTTAGTTTCCAAATAATCGTCATATTGAACGTGCGTTTTCGAACTATTTTTCTACATCTATTTGTAAAAATATGCATTTTTGAACATTCGGTGATTGCATCAAGTGTTTTCATCACTTTGTATAATTATTTTCTTTAACTTTTTTCTCGCTCAATTAAAGCGAAACGAATTGGCAACGACGTAAATCGTGGTATATCATAATGCCAAGGTTGGCAGAAGTGTTGCGAAGTTAGAGACATATGCGCCCCGTTCGAAATAAAAAACGTTAATAATTGTTCGATATTCTAAGAAAAATGTATGTATGAAAAACATCCGCGTTATTTTGTCTGCCTAGAAATGTCTAAAAATGTATATTTTCTGAACATAGTTATCAAATTAATATTAAGTGATTATTACTAATTAAGAGAATAAGTACCAATAATATTCGATGTTAATTATCCTGACCGAGTAGTTTGAGGTTCCCGGGCATAATTAGCAAATATCGATAAGATAGGTCGCATTTGTGCCGTCTACGACGTTGCCATGATTGCACAGTCGAATATTTTGTGTGCTTGATTTTCGCACAAGTTCCATATCAAAAACATTAAGAGACTATACCAGTGTGACACTTTCAAAAAATCGATTTCTTTTGTTGCCTTTTTCGACAGTTTATACTTCCAAGAATATCCCGTAAAAATTTCAAGGCCGTATCTCTATAATTTTATCGTGCAAAAATCGATAGTTAAATCTTCGGACGCATTTTTTCTCGAAATGAGATTTTTCAAATTTGCTGACATTGTAACTCAGAGAGCAATTATCCGATTGACTTGAAATTCGAAGTGAGTACTCTTGAATATATTTACTCTACAATGACGTAGAATATTTTTGATTGGATGAAAATTGACGTTTTGGCATTGAAAAAAACGACCATTTTATAGACAAGAAAACACTTTTTTCATAACTATGCCATTTTGTTAGATTTTTATATTTTTCGAAAATCCTACGTCATTGCACAGGAAATACCTTCCAGTTTAACGAAATTTTTTCCTTTTTCGGTTTCAGCTACTACAGCTTTTTTTTGCGCCTCCGAAGGCAGCGCATAAGTTGCTTGGATCTCAATATTTTTCTATGCAAAAATTATGTAATGTAGGTCAAATATAGCCAAGTATATTCTTAATTTTTCGAAACATTTAATTGAGCACTTTTCGTCCAAAAAATTCCCGAAAAACAACCAAATGTTGAGCATTCGCACTGGTATAGCCCCTTAATCATTTTATAACGGTACTGTGAATCCTCATTTTCACGGTACCAAGGGTTAGTCCGATAATTAGTCGAACGGTATCTATTTTTTCAGCTCCGTGGTAACATTCGCTTAGCAGATATTAATAATGTACTGAAACATGATCTGTAGTTTTCCATAAGCGTAATGTAATTAGCCCGCGAAATACGTCGAATTGCCGATTTTTTCTCTCCAAAAAACGGTACTGTGGATCGTATTCAAACTGCACAGGACGATCGGCAAAGAGCTTATAAAGGTCCAAAAAAATGTCACCTCGGTGATAACATTTTGACTTAACCCCATAACAACCTTTAAAAAAGTCAGCTTCTTTCTCGCATTGGCTAACGTACATAAAATTGCACACAAAAGGTTGCCTTTTATGTGCCATTTTCCTAATGTAAACTCGCGCGTCATTTTTTTCGGAAATTCCGATAGAAATTTCTATTTAGCGAAACTTGGGAGAGTTGGGATTTATTCCAAGATGGCGACTACGATTTTTTCATTTTCTCCACAAGATTCTTCGGCTTTTTGTGCAGTAGTGCAGTTTTTAAAAATGTGCTGTAACTCGCGGACTATGGGGAATAAAACAAAATAACTGGGGGGTGGGGGGAAAAAATATTTCAACGACTTCCGGTCGACAAATGTGTTTATACGTCTGGACTCATTAATGTATTTCTACTCAAGCCATAAATTCTCACATTTCGAAAGGCAGCGATTGCAGAATATGTGGCCGCACTGAGTCATCACGAAGGTACGCGTTCTTTTCTTCATGAGAATGTAACACTTGTTGCATCGAAGCCACTCCATGTTCTTTCACGCCGTTTTCTCGAATTCGTCAATTCTCCTATTGTTGCGCGAAAAATAATTTTCGCTTTCTCGATTTTGTTTATTGCTCAAAAGATAATCGTGGGTTTATCGATTGGTACGGTCTCGTTCCGTAAGTCAACTCCTCACTTCGGCACGCAGGTACAAAGCCACTTTTGAGGTTTCAGCGTCCTCGAAGATGACCCGGAAGCAACGCCATGTACATCGATCACTGTCGGAAGTGCGAGGGAAGAAACAACATGGCTCTGCGAAAAGAAGACAAGGGCCGCGGTCCGAATAGGGTATTTGACCATATTGAATATATGGTTCATTCTCTTGTCTTCCTAAAAGAATATAGTGTTTAAAAAGCATTTTCTATAATTTTATCAAAGAAATATCCATTACTTTGGTTTATTTCAATTTTTAAATTAGATAAATTTGAACGTATGGTCACGTGAACGGAAAGGCTCCCGGATTGGTTGGATCTCTAGTGACGTCACATACCAGTAAACAGATTGTCATTACGATTCCTGTGACGAGTAATGAGCGATTTTCTAGTTTATTTCCGTGCTTTTACTGTTCATTCATAGTTATTTGTCGTGATAGTTAGCACATTACCAACTTTTTAATAAAAATGGAGAGGAAGGTTTGCTGTGCAACACCCAGCAGCGATATAGATCCTTTATCTCGTTTACTGGCATGTGACGTCACAGGCGTCACGTGTCACGCGAATACATATCTGACAAGGGGAGCATTTTGGCGGTCTAGTTGAATATTTAAATTTGATTGCCGATTTATATCGTAAATACTGACATTCACGAAGATGAAGAAATATTTTGAGCACGATGTAAAATAATTAACCATTTGAGATGATTTCCGTACAACAGTCAAATATCTCATTGCGCTTACAGCGTTTGTAGCTTGCTTGCGGTGGAACTGATTGGTCCGATCGCAGTAGGTATTGCGCTGTGAGCGCTTACAGCGTCATTCGGACCGCGGCCCTAGTGGGTCTCGTAAAACGGCGTCATTTGTACCAATGATCCATTGAGGGGTTAGGCCACAGTAACGGGTATAAAATCATGTGCAAATTTAACAATTTTTTTTTGTATGAAAAAGTGATTAAATCATAAAATTAATTACACATCTATTTAAGTAGTATGAATATCAAGCTGTTGAAAAATATATATATATTTTTTCGACGTACAACATGGCCGACTACTAACATTTCCTTTTGTTATCTTTTTTTTAGGCGTTTCGTGGCGTGACATTTAGCATCCACAATTTTTTACCTAGAACAAAAAACAAAAATTCTCGTCAATCTGCATTAGAATACCTAGAGAAGTACGTACGGAATTTGAAAAATATTGTGTTATTCAAAAGTTGTAGGTATTTGAACTTAAGAAATGAATTTGCAGTGAAAAATTTCGTTATAACTGCTCATAAACTGCTTATAAAATGAAAAGTTTCATTACAATACAAAAGGTCATTACAATACTACCTGGAAAACCAGAAAACCATTTGGAATGTGCGACAAACATAGAGTTTTCATCTGTGTCAAATGTGGGGGACAAATTTGATTTAGTTGCGATTTTAAAATATTTTGTATTTTTTAATATATATTTTTAAATATATCTTTTATATATATTGTGTTTACACTATGATCTCATAATTTTTCGCCCCCTAAAGTCTGCCGCCCCTAGGTCTATACGGCCTATTGGCAAATCCAGGACTGGAAATGGGGGCCCTCTTCAATTGTCCAAATAAATACTTTTTTTGAATTGCCAACGGTTAGTTTGAGTTTTTTTTACATTGAGGGGTTTTCAACCCCCAAAATGGCCGAATTTTTCGTGAAAAATATCATTTCACTTTACACGACCACCAAAAATTTAGAAATGAAAAGAAAAATGATCAAAGACCGTCGGGGGGAGGATTTGATGATACTTTGACTAAATTTTAATGGTACTTGATTTCAGATAATTTCTAGCTGAGATACAGTGAACACCGCAAATCGTGTTTTTCCAAAGGGGTTCTTGGAAAAGCATTGTCACCGGCTTGTTTGTGGATATTTTCGCGTACAAATTTCACGGAATGTTCCTGAAATGACACTTAACAATGTACAAAAGGTTTCAATAAATTTACTCTATCCATATAGATGAAAAAAATTCGCAAAAAAGTGTTTTTTTTCACGCTGAAACCCCTACCCTTCCCTTAAACTATGATATCTCAAGAGTATCGCTCTTATTTTTTCTTTAAATTGAAAATTGTGAGAGTTATGATTTTTTAAGTAAAAAATTGCTTTTTTTCACGCATTGATCCTTTCCTGATTTTGTTACGCCATTTTAAATGTCGATTACAATATTACACTGAGAATGCCACATTCTAGAAGGTTCAAACTAACGTCCTGAATTTTAATAAGCCATTCGGAAGGCTAGAATCAACGTGGCAATCGTTTAAACATGACTGGGGTCACACGGACCCCATGTATGACCACTACGTTACAGGCCGAGGGTGTAACCTCGAAGGGTTCATGATGAAACTTTGAAAAATGTGACTAGGAAGAATTTTCGGGTCCGCGACTTTTCAGAGAAAATGTAAAAATGTCTAAATCTACTAAATTTGCGCGAAATTTTTTATTCCAGTCGATCGTTGGTTATAATAATTGATTGTGACTTATTTTTATCAAGCGCTACTGTAATCTACCAATGATTCACGAAGGGCCCTCTTTGTGCTCCCAGAAAATACGGCCCTCCGCGAAAGGAATACCTTAATTGCGCAATTCGAAAATACAAGGGCGCCAGTCGCGACGTCACTCACTGCTTTGCCTTTGAGGTTAAGCTGTCGAAGGAAGTGTGAAAAACAACCATTCTCGTATTTGCGCAATGTAATAATAAAGTTAGCACATCAGGGTGCAGGAAACGCAAATGAGTAATTTTTGACGCCTTGACCGGCGGATTGGTAAGTATATCATTGTTTATTGCGGTTAACAAAATTTATAACCTCACTTTTGCACGCATATGTAGATGTATAAATTGAAAATCGGTTCTTACGTTTCCGGATAGTTTTCATTGTTACTGTTTTGCACCTTGCAATTCTGAGTGTCATTTCTTTTGACAGAAATAACAGTATCGGCGACGCGGTTCTGTAATCGACAATGAATTTGGTCGATGCCGTCATTGACGAAGTAGCGCTCGAAGGCCTGGATGGCATAACATTAGAAGGTTCGTGTCTTATTTTTTAAGTATATTATTTTACCGAGGACGTTCGTATTCGCCTATTTCGACAGTGAAATTGATGTTCATAAAGATCACTAGAGTTTGCCATTCTGCCGTCATGTACAAGAAGGCGGCAACCACAAAAATATTGAAAATGCGTTTTACTATACAAAAGAATGGGAAATTTCGTACTGATCCCAACGGTACCAAAAATGCATTTTCGATTTTTTGTTGTCGCCTTCTTCCGTATGACGGCAGCATTCCTTTCCAACGTGGCATTGTTCTTCAAAACAACCGTATTTACAGGGCTGCACGAATATTTTCTTTCCAAGTTCTTAATGAGTTTGAGATTTTTCTTCAATTGAAAAACATCGATTAACTATAGGGTCATTATAATTGGAACAAAGGCAATATCATTCTGGCAACTAGAACAATGGTACATGAAAATGAATAAAGTGGACTTTCGGTATAACAATACAATTTTCTCATCATCGTGTACTTTTCCAAAATTCTGAGAAGCACGAAATTGGCAAGCTGTAAAGAAAAACGTTCGATTTTCAACTAAAACAAACAACTTGAATCATTTGTTTCATTAACAAATACATAAACATATTAAAAAAGCAAAAATCAACCGGTCATAAGATAGAAAATGTTATGAACATCTGTTGGAATTTCAAATAAACGGGGCTATTTTGAGATGGCACGTAGATTGTTTCATAAAACATAGTTTTGAAAAAAAAAACGCGGAAGAAAAGAGTGTAAAGCGCAGTAGGGTGGTTTGCCGTAGTGCTGTGGGCGATCCGACCTTTCACAGAAATTGTCATAACTCTGTCAATGTTTTCAACTTCCCGCATATCTTTGTTTTGAATCAAAGTTAAGACCCTAAGCCGTTAACCTTCGACAAAGCTCAAGTCAAACGTCAGCTTTTTGACTGAAGTTCAAGAAGGCTTTTTTCAAATAGCTGTTATCGGTGTAATAATAAGGAACTGAGATTTTGAAAAGACCTTTTCAAAGCTGCTATGTCTCGTTTTTCAATACTTTCAAGTTTTCATTACGAAGTTTGCATCGTTGAAATACACGATTTGTTTTCTTTCATTTTTCATTTCTTTATTTTGATCACTACGCAAAGCCTTTTTTTTGCAAATTGGAATCGCAAATATCTAATGAGAATACGCAGGAACGTTAGAGCGTTTTTCACAGCCTGAAACGGTACAAAACAATTTGGGCAATTAAAAAAAAATAATTTTTGTTGCGTCGCAACGATGCAAACTTCAATGTTATAAGTTTTGAGTAACTGAAATCGGGCATGAATTTTTTTTGATACCTGATAATATTGTTTAAAGTGCTAACTGTTGCATTTTTTACACCCGCTCCCCCTGCCACAAACTACATTGCTACATTAGAAGTGACCGATAATTCATTGTTCATTGATATTTTTTTTTGCTTCTTTCTACAGCGCTATGGCAGAGAATGGCATTGAGATATCACGAAAAAGCGCCGCTCTCCCCACATCTCACGGAACAGATATGGAACATATGTGTGCACGTGCGGGAGTTTTCCTTTTACGAGCTCGAGAAAGAGAGGGACAAGCTCGTAATTTACAATCGTTACGAGTTCGTCGATCCCGACCTGGGAATAACTTTGGAAAACGTGAGTAAAGCGCCGGCCCTTGAGTCAAAGAGCCAACGTTATTCAAGTAGTCGTCAGAAGTTTTATTTGCATCGCCTTTTCGGCTTTTTACAAAGCTGTTACGACGTTTAACATTGCTTTCTTACAATCTAACTTATATCTTTCCTCTTTTATTCTTTTTATTTTTCTTCTGCCGCCCAATACTTCCTGTATGAACGTTGATTTTTCAATCTGATACTTTTCTCAGTCTATGGTCTTTCTATTTAAGTTTTTCAATCCCTCGTCTATGAAGTTCTCTATTATTCTTATTTTTTCCCCTCTTTTATCATATCTATTATTTCGTCAATTTCTAATTCCCTTGATACTTTTATAAAGCCTTATCCTCATTTCGAAGATTTTCCGTTCGAGAATCCTCTCACTTCCTCTTTCAAACAAATATTCGACCATTTATTACTTTCCATTCTTATCACTAATTTCATACACCTCAGCGCTCTTTCCGTAATTTTCTACTCGAATGTTGGTATTCCTAACCCTGTTCTCCACACGTGTCTGGCGGTTCTTCCGTCGATTCCTAACGCCTTTCTGCAATACCTATTTTGTACTATCTGAACTGTACTTATCGAACCCCCATATCTCTACCCTGTAAAAAGCTCCTGCTTTAAGGGGTTATACACAGTCAGGAGGCCCAAAAAGATCGATTTTTCAAGAACTTTTCTCGAGAAGATCTTCAAATCTATTAACGTAAAAATTTGTACACGTATTATGGTCACTTTTAACTGTATTTTAACATTTTTTATTTGTAAAAATAGTTATTTTGAAAGCTGCCATAGCTGATCTCCGGGAGCACCTCTAAAAAAAGGCGTCTTGCGGTGAGCACGATATCTCTGGACGGGTCATCTAAAATGAAAAAACCAAAAATATTTCGTTAACATAATGGATTATCTTCTAATTGATCGAAGGAATAAGCACAATAATAATTTTTGCCAAAACGGCGGCTTCTCAAAAAAAAAATCGATTTCTGAAAAAAATTAAGGCCTTAAATTGTTTATAAAATGAAAAATATTTATCGGTGAGAAAAAAACCTCGATTAATTACTAAAAAAATATACTTGAAAATACTGTGTTACAATTTGAGACTGATCGGTTTAGCCGATTCGAAGAAATTTTGCTCACCGTTTAAAATTTTAAAAGTACTTTCGAACGCATTGACACGTCATTACAAATGTGGGTATAACTTCGAGAATATTCGACGGATTGACAAGAAATTTTCTGTGTACTCAAATATGTACCTTACGATTTTTCTTTTAAATCGATTTTTCGAAAATTTTAACTGTATATAACCCCTTAACAATCGATTCTAATAGATACAATATTTCTTCCATCACATCCCTCCCTGCTCTTTTCCATACTCCCCAACAATATTCAAGTATTTATTCCGGTTCGTCGCGCAGGACGACGTGCCGAACGATATTTACGAGCACTGCGCCATCGACGATCGGAAAAACGGAACGAAAGGCTCGTGCGCCACGTACTACACTCGCAAAGACATCGGGGATGCGGTGAAAAGTTTGAGCGTTCAAGAGGCGGAAAAGAATTACGGTAGAAAATTGGTGATCGTGGCGTCTCAAGAGGCGAGGAACAATGCGTTGTTCGACAATGCAACTTGTCCCACCGTCGATCTGAATGTAATGCAGTACTGCTTTCTCGAGAGAGTTGGCAGATCGCGCTACCACGGCGAAGTGACTCAAGGCAAATTGAGCCTGAGCTTGCTCAACGAAGATCCGAAATCGTTGTTCTATCATCGAAAGGTTTTGTCGCGACACAGACTCGTCACCAAGCAAGCTCATCATCAGAAGAGCAGTTGGCCGAGCTTGCTGCATCTGCCGCGTTTTTACGTCGAGAGAAAACCAAAGGCCGTTATACTCGTTGAAAAACTGATCGAAATTCTGAAGTCGCGTCCCAACCAGATGGCCGAGCTCAACGAAATAAAAGGGATATTGAAGATGGAGAGTCCCATCAAAAAGCTGCTGAGAACGGCGTTCTTCCAAAAAGCTGTCAGGCTCGATCTGGTGAGTATCCGCGTGTTTTTTTCTCTGAGTTTCACCATTCGGAATTACGACTTGAAATATCGACACGGCATTCATCAGATGTAGAACGAAAGTGCGAAGCGAAGAAATCTATCTTCTGAAAACTTGACGAGAATTGTTTTTGAAAAATAAAAAATAAAAACGACTTTTTTAACCCTAGGACCCTACACTATCTGTACGAAACAAATAACCTACACTGGGGTTACGCACACCCCAACACTTCAAATCAACGCTGCTAACGAACTGTTTGTCGTGGAGAGATTATTTTTTTTTAAATCGAACGCTCGAGAACTGACGAATGGAGTAGGCTTTGCGAGAAAAACCTAATATAAATTTATCACCGTGAAAAATGCGATTGAACAAAGCAAGAAAAATAATGATAGCATTTCTCACTAATAATGTGGGGTTTGCGGTACCCATGTGTAGGGTCCTAGGGTTGATCCAAATTCTACAGAAATTTTGCGTGAAAAGTTGATTTTCTTTCTAAATGCGTGCCATTCTCGTAAATTTGCATTTTCTTTATTTTAATTACTGTCAAATAGGAACTATACATGTTATAATTGGAACATTTTTGGAATTTTTTCACAAATCAAAGTCTACGGGAAGCTAGACTGCATGTCGATTTGCAACTCTCGCGGCAACACTCTGTCACAGCCCCGTCGTTTTTATAATAAATAAATTTAAAAAAATTGTTTTTTATACTTAACCCTTCGACTGCACATATCCGCCACGAACCTCTGACTGCATATCGGGTCGATCCGACCCCAGACGTTTTTCAGATCGTTGTATTTCGGTACATATGCATTTTTTCCCCCTTATTTTATGACTCAAAATTTATTTAAAAAAAAAAACAAAAATTAAGTGCCCAAACATTCGTTCAACGTGGGAGAGCGTTGAAAAATACGTACTTGTACGAAAAAGATCATATGTTTTTTTTGAATATAAAAAAAGTCCCTTGTGGTTTTTAAAGAGGGTGGTTTGGAGATACGACAAAAAAGACAGTGTCGACCGTCTTTCCAAAAAGTATATTTATTCGGAGATTTGGAATTTGCGGATTTTCGAGATGGTGAAAAATGGAAAAAATCGGCTCCTTCGACAGATTAATTGTTGAAAACGTATATTTTCTGCATTTTTTTACTTCAATGACTTATTATTATTCACATTTACCGCAATCGACGCAAAGTACATTCGGTGCTCGTTGCCCATAGCCCTCCTGCATAACGGACACTTACTTTTCATTTTATAATCGGCATTCTAAATACATAGTTTACTATAGTAGCGCAAAATAAACATAATCTATGATCATTTTCTATCGTAACTCACTTACGTGGAGCAATGAAACGCCAAATTTCACAAAAAAAATATTTGCTTCGTTTCAACGGCGCTACTGCATAAGCGGGGTCGATGCGAAATTGGGGAAAATGTTCCAGTGTGCAGTCGAAGGGTTAAATCTTCTATTAAAGATACCCACAGTTTGATAAATGTAGAATAATTATTTCGAAGTTGAAAAAATCCCTCAAAATTGCTTAATATTTTCCCGTCTAAATGTATATACCGCCTTAAGTTGAAAGTGGCTCGATCCGAGTGATCCAATGTATCCGATTGTTCTTGATAGCAGAGTGTGCCCTGGAGAACGCTCCACCCGCACGCTACGCCTAGCGAGTGGCAGTGCAAAAATAATCCGTCAAAGGAACGAACGTTGCGCGTAATGCAGCTCATCGATCCAAATGTGGACATAAACGATTTATGGAAGGAAGATTGTATCAACGAGGACGAGGATCATTACAGTAATGTGGCGAAAAAATTCCGAAGCACCGCGCCCCCCTCGTTATTCCGTATTAAAGAATGTAATTTTTTTTTCAAATTCAGGATTGGACATCTCTCAGCAACCGTACTGCGTGCCACTGTTGACGCAAGCAAACGTTTTCGTCGAGGCGAGCAAGGACGAGGGTCTGAGTCGTTTTGAACTGGGGAGAAAAATGGGAGTGACGCGCTTGGGCTCGCGTAAAATTGTTAATAATTTGGCGAAACTCAATGTAGTCGCTGCGTACATGCAGGACATCGGTCGTCAGCGAGTCACGAAATACGTGTCGCGAAAATTCGACCGCGGTAGCCGAATGAACAAGCAACTGGAGCTTGAGATGACGAAAATGAAAAAATTGACGGAAGCTCCGATCGAGAATACGCGTCGAGTCAACGAAAAACTCACTCGCGTAGATCCGTCGAAATCCTCGAAGATGGAAAAAAAGAATAAAATACTTGCGACGGAAACGAGAGAGAATAAGAACGAGTGCCAACGACACGAACCGTCGAGAGACGAAAACTTGCGATTGTTCAGTGCGGCAACGATGATCCTTCGTAAATACAAATTGGCAGGTTGCAAGAGAACTTACAGGAAAACATTTTGCAACGTGGCCGACATGAGAGACATTAGGATCGAATCGAAACGTCGTAAATTGATCAAAGTGAAAGAAGGGGATAAAGTCGCGTCATCCGACGCGAAATTCGACATCGCCGAGACTCCGGGGATGAGAGAGCTGAAGGAAAAGTTGCTAATATCCGAAGCGGCTGAGCGACGAACGAGCGATGTTATTTCCCTCAAGGACTTCGCGTCTACCGATCTCAAAAGCGTGTCGAACGTCACTTACCGATTGCTCAAACGTGCCAACATCGTTATGGAGGCCGTAAAAGAGCACAAAGTTATCGACGACATAATCAAATTGATGAAGGTAATTAAAATTATTTTGCCCTTATTTAATTTAATCGACAAGCTTGTTCGAGGGATAAAACCATTCGCGTTGTTGCATTATTGTTTTCGAACGGAACGACCAGATGATAAGCGAGGAAGAGGACAGAGAAGGCTATTACGTGAAGATCGACAAGAAATCCCTGATAAGATTGTTGCAAAGATTGGCGAAGGACAATCTCGTGAAGAACATCAAATTGACTCTGAGCACCGGCGACAAGGTCAAGAGTATGACCTTCATATGCCACCCCAGTATCGACGTCAACCACGTCGTCATAAGATCGGCCGTGGAACAGGCGAAAATCAAGTTTTTCCTCAGCGATAAGAAAACGGTGAAAACTGTACTGCAATCGAACGAGATGAAGTTGGAACTACCGAGCGAAAGTGCGGAGAAAATCGAGGCTGTCGAGCAATTGAAGGGAAACGCCAGGCCTCCGAAAAAAAATCCAACGTCCCATCTCGTCTTCGATAGGGTAAAATCATTTTCACGACCCCATTACCCCCGTTTCACCCCACACCGGTGACTAGACTAACGCGGTTTCAATTTGCCCGTTTTATTTCAGAAAGTGGGACTGCGTTACGGTTACTCTCCAAAATTCACTCGCATGCAGGCACTCCACAGATATCTCTTCTACATAATATACGAGCATCCGGGTAAACCTCAAGAATCTCAGAAACAACTGATCGAGGTTTTGCGCACAAAGGGCCTGTCGATAGACGAAAAGTTGGAGAAGGATATGAGTGATATATTCAACACGGAGATCGGCTGGAAAATGTTCGTGCCTCCGTTGCCGAAGCACGATGGTACGGGCGCCGATTTTCTTTTTTCGCTTTCTCATACAAGACGCATTACTTTTATGAGAAAACGAAGAAAAAAAATCACATTTTCACGTTGGAGTGGATATACATTTGCCAAGCAGTCGAATCATTTCTTGTGCTCTTATCTATCGAGAAACGTCGTAAAAGGTAGTACGAGCCCCGAAAGGTAGCACCAGACATTGTTTGTGAAATTTCAAAACAGTCGACTATTTAGATTGGGAGATAATGCGTTTTAAAATTGCAACTTTTAACACTGCAGGTTCTGCATTGATATTTAGACAGAATAATTTTCCGTAATGAATATTTGTCCCCTATAATAGGAAGACATATGGTAACACCGCATCGTTCCACGTGTCCAATGACGTGAGTTCGCGCGGCATATTTAAAATAATACTGCAACACAAATTTTTGTTTGGAAGTAATATTTAATCGAACAACGTTTTTAATTAATTATGAATGAACGAACACTTTTATTTGTTAATGAACATAACATAAACAATATAAAATATTAATATTTATAATGCAAATATTTTTTTATGACAAAATTTTTAACTTTAGGAACACGATAATTATTTTTTTCTCGAAATATTGACCAATGCTGTTCGGCGGTGTTGCCATTAGTCTTCTCATTATAGGGGACAAATATTTTTTACGAATAATTATTCTGTCTTTACTGAACGTTTTTAGCAATGCTGAATAGTAAAGGCAATCCAAACTTTTTTTACTCTTTCCCTAACTAGTTTGCTATCTGAACATAATTTTTATTCAAAATTTATAAACCCAATAGAATGGTACGACGAGTTATGCGGCCTGGCTTTCGGTCAATGCAGACCCTGCAGTGTTAAAAGTTGCAATATTGAAACCCATTATCTCCCAATCTAAGTAGTCGACTGTTCTGAAATTTCACTCAAACATGCATAATGATATGAACAATATCTGGTTAAAATTTGAACAAAATCTATAGAAATCAAGATTGCGCGCTCGTTCTACATTAAGGGGTTATATACAGACAGGAGGCCCAAACAAGATTGGAGGCTCCTAACGAGAATCGATTTTTGACAAAAATGTTGGCCTTGAATTGTTTATAAAATGGCAAATATTTATCAGTGAGTAAAAAACCTTCGACTAATTACTAAAAAATGTACTTGAAAGATTGTGTTAAAATTGAGCCTGATCGGTTCAGCCGTTTCTCAGAAATCTTGCTCACCGACTTTAAAACACACAGTTTTGAGAAAAACGCGTTTGAAGTTTCAAAAGCACTTTCGAACGCTCTGACGCGTCATTACAAATGTGCGTGTAATTTCGAGAAAATTCGCCGGATTGACAAGAAATTTTCTGTGTACTTAAATATATGTCCATTAAGAAAAAATTTTTTTATGGATTTTTCGAAAATTTCAACTGTATATAACCCCTTAAGGCGGGATATACAATTAGACGGAGAAAAATTGAGCAATTTTGGGGGTTTTCTAAACTAAGAAATAATTATTCTACATTTATTAAACTGTGGGTATACTTCAATAGTATATTTGAGTACACAAAACCATTTTTTTTTAAATAATTTATCATCATAATGGCGGAGCCGTGGCAGAGTGGCAAGGTTGCCGCCGGAGTTGCGAATCGGCATGCAGTCTAGCTTTCAATAGATATTGATTTGCAAAAAATTCAAACCACGTTTCAGTCAGAACATGTATAGTTTCCATTTGACTAACTAAAATGAAGAAAATGCCAATATAGGAGAATGTCACGCATTAACAAAAAAAATCAACATTTCACGCCAAATTTCAGTGCAATTTGGATACAAAAACTATTTTTTTCCAATTTTTCCAAAAAATAATTTTCGTCAAGTAGAAGATAGCAATATTATCATTTTTTCTACCAGTTCCAATTCAATCGGCTTAATAGTGTTTGAGTAATCCTGCACGCCAATTTCAAAAATGCAGTTCTAAGAAAAATGCATTCGAAGTTAACATAGAATTTGAAGTACATTGCACTAGGTACTTGTGGTAACTAATTACTTAAGTAATCTGTTACAAAGTAATTAGATGATCAATAAAAATAGTAATTGTAATTGTAGGTCGTTAAGGGGTTAGGCCACAGTAACGGGTATCGGATCATGTGCGAATTTAACAATATTTTTTCGTATGAAAAAGTGATTCACTCATGAAATTAATTACACATCTATTTAATATAAATATCAAGCTGTTGGAATTTTTTTTTTCGATGTACGAAATGGCCGACTACTATTTTCTTTTATCTTTTTTTAGGCACCCATAATTTTTAGCATCCATAATTTTTTACCTAGAACATAAAACAAAAATTCTCCTCAATCTACATTACAATACCTAGAGAAGTACGTACGGAATTTAAAAAATATTGTTTTATTCAAAAGTTGTAGGTATTTAAAATGAGTTGTAGGTATTTGAATGAATTTTCAGTGAAAAATTTCGTATAAAAATGCTCATAAAATGAAAAGCTTTCGATTAATCAGAAATTCCGTACATACTTCTCTGCGAAATGCAATTAGGAACAAAACCTTTCAATTCGAAGTAAATCGAGTGAAAATTGTGGAAGTTATTTGTCACGCCAATTGGAAAAAGCTGTTTCGAGAAAAACGCGTTTACAGTTATAGGTACTCTATGGCCGTGCCAGAGTTGGACCTACGTTATACGCTCAAAGTCGGTGAAAAAAAATGTTCTTGCTATAAATCGAATAATAACTTATTCTAATGATGATAGAGCACCGTTTTAGCGAGGAAAAAAATCGATTTTTTGAAAATTCTACTGTGGTCTTACCCCTTAACGCAGTTACTTTTTGCCGATCTCTGCCTGCCCCTCCTTGTTCTCGCTTCTACTTGCGGCGCGGTGCAACGTTTGAAGTGTTTCGAATTTCGCTTTGAAGCTTTGGGAAAATATTCTACATATATAGTTCTATAGTTTGAAGAAAAAAAGAAGAAAAAAATCGATTTATTGACCGTCGTAAGCCTCAAGTCTGAATTTTCTTTGCAACAAAGGCTGGCCAAGAGGATGGGCGCTGATGAGCGATCTTCTTCTCTGCCTGCCGCTCTCGATATTCGTAAAGCTTCACAAAATACCGTACGTGATGCCGGAGTTGGAGGAGTGCTTGAAGGATCCGATAAGGAAGCATTTGTTGGTAAAGGACATGCCGGCATCGATGAGAAACATTTTGCTGATGCGTCGCAAATACATATACGACGTGCACACCATGGCGACGCGATTGTGCTACATTGGCCTTGTGCAATTCGGCCCGCAGAGATTGAGCGAGAAGGACAAGGTATTCGTGTATCTAAATCGCAGAGCCGAGCTCATGGATACTACCTCGTCGGCGGCGGACTATCACAAGATCGAGAAGAAAATTTATCCCGTTATAAGATACAAATTTACCGCGCTGAACAGCGTCGACGAATATTGGTACAAATTGTGGAACATTTGCGCGAACACGCGTCTCGGTGGACGCCTCGCTGTTCAAGGCAAGGAAATCGTACTCGAGGACCTAACGAAGAAGACCGAGATGATCGAGGCGACGCAACCGCGCACACCGGAGGAAGCATCCAGGATGGACAATAGCCACGTACCGGGTGATCGAATGGGCGCTGCCGGTATCGATTCCGCCCTTTTCGCACACTTGAAGCGCAACTGGAACCGAGAATCCGCGAATTGTCCGTTTCAAAGTCTGACCCGCCACGGTGATCACGACGAAGCGCATTTCGCGGACAAATGTGACGTCAACGTTTCCCGAATGAAATCGCGGCCAGTAAGATTCGTCGACTTGAACGATATCAAGAAGAAAGCCAAGACTCCGGTCACCCTCGATGCGATTGACTTAAGGAAAACGCAAGCCAAAAATTCTAGTGTTGCTAATGGTAAAGATTACAACGATAACTGCAAGTAAAATAATATCGTAACAAATTTCGAATGGTCCTTCGTTTGCTTTCACGCTCGGATTGCCGTGTCGATTACGATTTCGTTGTCCCGTTTACATCAACCCCACTCTTGCCACTTTGCTATGCCTATCAAGCGTCGGCAAACTCAATAGAATCGACACTACGGCTGTTTGGAATTTCGCAATTTTATCCACTCAGGAAAAGTTACCGGGAGAGTAGATAATTCCCCCCCCCCCCACTTTTATTACTTTTTAAGAGCTTATCTGATGGCAAATTGGCTGCCGATTACGGATATTACGGAGTTTTGGTCGAAAGTGCGTAAACACGCTGGGGAAATGCGAAAAATGCGTTTATAAACATTTTTGAGGATTTTTTTAAGTAAAAATTGAGGTTTTCGGGGAAGTTAATGACGAATTTGTGTTCAGGAGGTAAAAATTCGTGAAAATGGAGTTGGAAAACAAATATTAAGATCGAAAAAATGTTCACATCGGGGCCAAAAAAAGTAGCTTCGGTGAATCGGCGATAATTTTTTTCCATTCGCATTTGGAAATCCACTTTGTGCTCATTTTCTTCGTTATCGTTTTCTCTTGAAATTGCCGCTCCGTTCATTGAGCTGAGGGTACTTTGCGATTTTTGGCAGAATTTCAAAGAGGGATCATCGACTTTCGCGAACTTTTCCATACATGCCCCTTTGCCTCTTTTTCAGCCATATTTCACGAGGGGTTTGTGGGAGAATGCGGAATGCTTAAACGCTAGCAAACTCAAACGAAAACACTCCAACCCAAACAAGCCCAAACATAATAGAACAAACTCAAATAAAACCCTATAAACTCCAGCTAACCCAAACGAATGCAAGAAAACACAAAGAAAGCCAACCAAACTCAAACAGATCCAAAGCAAGATGCCAAAACGAAGACAGTCAAATCCGAATAAATCCAAACATAATTGAACAAACCCAAAGAAAACCCTATAAACCCAAGTTAACCCAAACAAATCCAAAAAAAACATGAGGAAAGCCAACCAAAACCCTCGAGAAGTTGCCTGCAGCCGCTCGTTTCCCTCCAAAAATTGCCACAACGCGTATTCGTGATGAATCCTCGTACTAATCTCGTGTATTTCTCTGCTTTCATGAAAAAATCGTGACAGCCTCGTGGAAGTCAAAGCTCCCTCGTGTGGCGAGCTCGGCGAAGAGCTGCAAGAGCAACAGGCAGAGATCATACGTGAGACGGGTCTTGCCAGGTATAGGTCACACACGTGCACGCGTGTATTACGACGAGATAGACCACAGTGCCCTGCAGCGCATGAACAAGCTCCGCGTCGATTGGGACACCCGCGAGGACAATATACTGCTCATTTGCAAAGTAGCCATGATGTATCTGTGCCCTCAGCCACGCAGGCAATTGATAGGCTTCACATCCGTGCGCGACGCTTTGCGCTCGTACTCGTTGACCTCGTACAACAAAACCTCGAGAGCCTGCCAGCGTCGTCTTTTGTACGTGCTGAAAACGCCCGAGACGCATCACAGCGTGAATCTCGGTGTGGAAGAATTGAGGCAGGATTTTTATATAAGTCGTCGCTTCGGCGACACGGTGGAGAAACTCAAGAAGGATTATCGCGGCACTCACAAGTATTGCGAACAATTGAATCTCGTTTTTCGCGATCTCGTGACGCACATAGCGAAAAAATATTACGACATAACGGACATACAAGCGTCAACGTTGAACTTTGCGCCGACTACGTGCGAGGAATTTCATCTCTTTCATCGCGTCAAGTATCCGAAGAAAGTGACGAGCCTGCAGGCTTTCAATGACGAGACCACCAACGACATACACTCGTCGACCATCAATTCCGTCATTCACAGCTCCATGTGTTGCGTCAAGGATCGTCGTTCCTGGGCCTACCAATTGTTCCGAATATACCAACAGTATCCCGAGTGGCTGTTGCGCAGCGCGATGACGAAAATACGCGCCGATCAGATGGTCGCGATCAAGAAGAATTACGCTTTCGCAATTAGAAAACAAACCAACACTTGTATGCCGATGAGCAGCTCGCAGTATCAGCTGAGCTCGGCCTACGTGCAAAAGTTCAACACGAAATTCCCCTTCATCGTGTTCAAGGAGGCTTGGGACTTTTTCGTCCAATTGGCCAGGAATTACAGCGAGAATCACCCGATTATGGAGACGAACGCGACAAGCGAGACGAAGTGCGCCATGATAAATACACCGGTCAACGGTGGAACGATCGCCGCCATTCACGATTACGTGAACATCGTCGGCTTGAACTTCGACGTGGAAATACCACGACATATAATCATGCCCGATCCGACCTTCCAAAAGGACGACGAGAGATACGTGCGCATAGCTCGTCGGTATCAGGACATCTTGCGGAACTTCGAGCACGTGAATATCGACGATATTCTCAGCAACGAGTACACCCAAGAAGCGCGCAACGATCGCACCGAGCACGTTGCACCTGTCGCGAGTTCGAGGAGCATCGAGGACCCGAGTCGCGCGATCGACAGGCCCCCGTCGAAGACCCCCAGCTCCGACAAGCCGAAGGATCCGAATCCGGAAAACGACGCGTATCCGAGGAGGCCGCGTCAAGCAGCGAAGTCGCATGATAGCCACGAGGCGAATGACGACACGGAGGCGATCGAGAGCGATCACGAGATGAACTTCGACGACGAGGATTGTTACGACGATTTCGACGAGAACGATTGCGAGGACGACGATCTCATTTGCTTCATCGACGGCACCAAGATTCGCCTGACTCGCGAGGATATCGAGAATTCCGGTTACGCGGTCGGCCCCCAGCGCGATTCAGTCACCAGCCGCGTAAATAAACGCGCCAGGGAACATCCGTCGAGTAACAAGCTCCAGGACGATCGTGTCCTTGAGGATCCTGACGGAACGACGAAGAAATTTAAGCAGGATATCGCCGGATGTCCGAGGGACGATAATGCGGAAACGGAGGCCGAGCTGTTGCCAAACCCTGACAATTCTCAGCCGCAGGAGACTCAATCCGGTGACGTGAGAGTCAACGAGCTCATCGAACGAGCGAATTTCACCGAATTTGATAGTTCTTCGTACCTTCGAACCGGGGAAACGTACGACGTGCAAAAGCGTTACACGCGATTGGCCATGCTACGGATGCGCGAGGAACTTCACGATCTCGCCTCAAACGACAGTCATCACGCACACGAATACTTCGTTCTCAACATGTTCAAAGTCTTCTACTCGCTTCGTCACGAGCACATCGAGAGACCCCTCGACTCGACGACCTTTCAGGGCCTGCAATTGCCCAACGAATTGTTTCCACTGAATCGCGATGGATACAGCGCCATTATCGAGGATCTAAAGAAATTTGCCATTTTCCCGAAAACCGCCGTGTCGTACGAAAGGTTCAAGAAGAACTTGCGCGTCACGGATTTGTTCAAACGCGGCTTGGATGCGGTCTACGAATTTATTCGCGACAAACGGGAAGTTGGTGCGAGTCTCTCACAGCTTTCGGTGAGTCCGGACGTCCTGGCGTCACTCGATGACAAAATGTTTGGGTTTCTTTGGAATACGGTGATAATTTTGAAACCATAATTTTTTCGACCATTTCGTGAAGCTAATTCCTTTCATTTTATTTGTGACGGTCCTCTGCGGGCTTTGAACAAGGAAGATGATATCTAGATATTTTGAACATGATTAAAACAAGGTCGAAAAAATTTGGGCGGGTTTTATACGAAACGATCGATTAGCCTCTACGACTAGGGGGAGATATACACCTAGGAGCCGGAAAAAAAGTTCATTTTTGTGAATTTTTTCAAGGAAAACTATTTGAATTTTCGGATTGGGGTTTTAATTATCTAAAAGTACATACATTGAAAAATATGTTTAATTTTCTTTATTTAATAATATCAAAAATATACAAGGATATTTTATGATCCTTGGAGCGTCGTAAAAAAATCTGCGTATATGGTACCCACTGGCGTTTCTTAAAAAATCATCTGAAAAAAAACCGAAAAGATTATTAAATTAGATACTATAATCTAGTACTTGTCATAGCCGATTTTGAAAGTATCGATTTATGACAAAATGGCGGACGTTTGAACATAAATAGTGATTTTTCGGCCAAAAATTAGTTATTACTTTGCCTATAAAACAAAAACTAAGTAACGGAAAAAAAATCCGATGACAAGTACTAGACAATGGTGTATAGAATAACCACAAAAAACCTCAAGGCAATCGGTTCATTGGTTTTCGAGAAATTTTGGGTACCGATTTGAAAAACGTGGTTTTGAGAAAAACGCGTTTGAAAATTTGGGAATGAATAAATCATGAAATTTGTCAATTTACATGGAATCATCGATACCAGGCCCATAGTGTAGGTCTTCTACGGTCGACGGAATGTTCATAGTTTCCAAATCGATTTTTTCGA
This sequence comes from Ophion ellenae, assembly GCA_963210295.1. Classification (NCBI taxonomy): domain Eukaryota; kingdom Metazoa; phylum Arthropoda; class Insecta; order Hymenoptera; family Ichneumonidae; genus Ophion; species Ophion ellenae. The sequence goes on from OY723395.1 coordinate 17,497,185, forward strand.
CTATCTAGGTGTATATCTCCCCTCAAAGTATTCCTAAAGTTTGATAATCGTAGAATAATTATTTCTTAGTTTAAAAAATTCCTCAATATTGCTCATTTTTTCCCATCCAAATGTATATCCCGCCTTAAAGCGTTCGTACTTTTTTTCAGACAACATTTTACAGCATCCTGGGAGAACAGCTGTTCGATATTCTGTCGGTGTTGAAGGAGGAGCGCATGGTGCTTCGTTCGGGCGTCACCAATACCCGTTACATCCACGAAAAGTACGCCGACCCCTGGCTCATACACTCGTACAAGATAATGCGATTGCAGAAGGAGGCCCATCCTTCTACGCAGGCGGGAAGTCTCTACGTCGTGTCGGAAGCGCGGACGAAGGACAGAAACGAGGACAAACGGAAAAGGGTGACCAAAGCGATGAGAAAGGCCAAAGAGGCGAACGAGAATGTGGAAAGGTCAGTCGATTATGATATTGCTCATCGATCCTTAACCCTCAGACTGCACACTTCCCCTTCGAACCTCTGACTGCGTATGGGGTCGATCCCCAGACGTTAATTAAGATGCAGCTTTGATCCGAACTTTGTTTCGTGGCCTTTTTCATCAGCAACGAAGGCATGGACATGGCGGAGGAAAACGAGGACGATGAACCTATGGAGAGCGGTGACCCGGCGCTTGACGATTCCGAGGCGGGTAAGGCGAACCAAGGAAAGATGCAGAAGAGCCGAACCTGCTTGTTACCCACGAAGGATATTTATCGAGCAGCGAAACAACTGGATCTCAAGTGAGTGAACATTTTTCATTTTACCATTTTCCCTAGTGTACACTTGCGCACTTTATCGTTCACTTCTTCACTATGTTTGCAGCACAGCAGAAGGGATCAGAGTAGTCGTGAGGCCCTGGATCCGCATCGACGGAGCCCTGAATCGACGTGTACTCGATCGCATGTTGGGCGGAGTTTTAGCCTACTGCCTCGTACATCCTGGTGTCCATTTGACCAAGATTGAGGAAAAATTTTCCCCCGCTATTCAACCTTTTCACACCAAAGAGCTCGTCGAGGTTAGACTCTTGGCATGTTCGCGTCGCCAATCCCAAGCGGTTATTGTTAACTATTTATTTTGTTGCTCAGATACTGATGAGATTGAAGTGCCTGAAAATGGGATACACGAAGAAACCTCGCGTCACGTTGTTCTCGAAATCTGGCCTCGCGAGATCCGGTAAATCGCAATTCACGACAAAGTTGATTCCTAATTATAATGATACTTGGTCTGTAAACCTGGGTATTTCGTGCCCGAGCCAAAGCTACTTTCCTACCCCGTTCATTTATTTAACAAAAAGTATATGAAAAACATTATTTTCCTATAATTTTATGATTGATATATTACATTGAATGTTTCGAACACTAGCATGAATTTCTTCAAAATTTTCGAACTTATTAACTGGGTGGAAAAACGGCAGGACTTGAAATACCCAGGATTACAGGCGGAAGGTACCGGAAAAACGTTTACAGACGAAGTGATAACGCAAATGATTCGAAGACAATGGAATATAAAATTGAGGGGAATTTCAGTAGCTGAAGTTTGAGCTCTTTTTTTGGCGTGTGCTTTTAGTATTCTCGTGTTCACCGGAGCGTTGCAAATGGCCGGAGGACGAGGTCATGATTGAGCCGACGCTTGACGCGACATTGAAGTTTTCCATGTTCTTGAGCACCCGAACGTACACGTCCGATTTTTTGGCTTGAACAACAACGTCGACACGTTCCATCGTGCATCAGCGATCGAACCACATGGACATGTACATAAGGTTCTTCGAGGCTTTAGTTTAAAATGTCAAATATGGACGATCCGGTGAAGATGTTCGTGACTCTTTTTCGGCGAGTGAAAATCGCAAGAATAAATATATACGATGAGTTTTAAATGGTCTTCTTCGGTGGGCGATCGTGTCGCAGCGCACTGGCTTGCGGGGCTACCATTCTTATAGGAGATTTAACGGCTTGGACCACTGTAAACGTCTAAAATTAAGCGATTTTCCGCTATTTTCTTTTATGGTGGAAGAACAAACAGGATAATTATATTCAAGGATGTTTTTAGTCGTATCTTCAAGTTAACAAAAACAAAATTATATTTAATAATAATAATAATCGAGTTTCGTTTGCACAACTTGCTTTACAAGTTTTTTACAAAAAACAAAATTATATTTGAAAAATATACAAAACGGTAGTGTTGGAGGCATGCTCGCGAGGCGCGCTGAACGCTCTGCGGCACGCAGTATCACTGATGCAAATTTGAATGTGGAAAAAATATAAAAATTTCTATTAATTTACATGCGTATAGGCAGAGAAATACGTAGGGGATTTTGAAAATATTGACAGGTCTTCTCACTTTAGACGCTAAAAAAGGCTATTTTCATGAATTTTTTTGATATTTTCATATTATAGATATTGATATAAAAGTTGTTACACTTAATAAATACACTTTCGAAATACATTTAAAAAAATGTTTAACATATTTATGTAACTCAAACAAACTTTAAACGCGTTTTTCTCGAAACAACTTTTTTCGACAGTTTGTTGATAAAATCTTCGAAACTACTGAACCGATCCTTGTGAAATCTTAACTACATATTCTTTACAACTCAAGCTATAGCGCATATCAAGGCCAAAAACGGAGAAAAACGTTTTTTTGTTTTTTTTTCGAAATATGTTCACCATTTTGCTATTTTTGCATACATAAAAAATCGTATGATATGCGCTATAGCCATTAACATACTGAATTTAAAACCGTTTGATCTTTTTGTTTCGGATGATCCATCTCCGAGATTTCATCAACAGCGCAGACCTATAATTTTTTTAGGACATTTTGGATTTTGGATTTAGGACATTTTGGATTTTTAGGATTAAGGCGAGAAATCCCTTTGGGAGCGTAAAAAAGAGGTATTTTTTGGGATTTTTTTGGAGGCGATTAAATAATCTGACCATTTTCAAATTTCGACATGAGTTTATTATAACTGTCAAGTTTCAAATTTTTTTTTTTTGGGATGACCAACAAAATGGTGGCGTTAGTAAGGGTCTTCGGACGCCTGTTTTCCGTTACATCGAAAAGTGCTGCTGTTGTCTCTCTTTCCTGTTGATCTGAAAAAGATTTAATAAGTGTCATTCGTTTACTGACATATTAAGGGGAAGGATAAACCTAAAAAATGATAAAAAAGTGCAAAATTGAAAATTTGGGAGCCGTTTTACTTCAAAGTTCGAATTTTCGACCATTTTTTCGACATATTTGGCCTCAAAAAAAATATTTATTCACACGCTACCTTTCAAACTTTAGGTATATCCTTCCGATAATATTACTGAGAGTAACCTCCCAAAATTTCATTCAAATCGGTCGATAACTTTTTGAGCTACAACACGAGCAGTTTTTGAAAAAGTAGTTTCGAGATAATCGCGTTTAAAGTTTCAACATCTACTATTCAACGCTCTAGACTATATGCGATAACTCCCCAAAGATTCAATATTTCGAGTTTTCCTTTGGTCGGTATATTCTTTGGGTATCATACTTTCGAAATATGTAAAAAAATCGATTTTTTGAAAATTCTAAAGGGATTTCTCGCCTTAAGTGTGACAACTTTCATATCAATATCTATAATATAAACCCATAAAAAAATCATAAAAATAGCCTTTTTTTAGCATCTAAACTGAGAAGACCCCTTAATGTTTGTGTAATTGGCAAGCATTTAAAGTAAAAACGCAATTTTCGACAGCAAAAAAAGGACAATCATTTTTTACCAAATAATGTTATAATAAACTCATGGAAAATCGCTCACGTATTGCTCTTCGGAATGTTATTTTAAGAATGTGCTAAAAATGTTGAGTGATTAGAATGAAAATCGTCGGAGTTATGCTGCGTGCCGTTTTGAAAAATGTTGTTCCGAGAAAAACGGTCGGAGTCTCGGACACGGGCGAGCCATTGCCACCGCAGACCCACACGGGCCTGCGGGCCTTTTTCTTACACGTACCAAACGTTTTTCCCCTTATTCTAGATGGTTCAAAGCATCTCTTGAGCCAATTTAAAAAAATCAATTTTTTGAAAATCCTAAAGCGGTGAAAATTTCACCGCTCAAATAAAAGTGAGCGCCGCCTGCTCGATAAAGATTTTTCTTCTTATTTGACAAACGCCCCCGTAAAAAACAAAACAAAAAAACTGCTCCGAAATATAACGTTGTGCGTAGCAACGTATCAATAGCTCAGTTCGTTTTTGACATTCCTCCGGACGACACACACGTCCCCTAAATTAGCCGGTTTTTTACGCCAATTTTTCGTCCCGTTCGATCCCGGAAAGACTCTGAAAATTGTTTTTTTTGCCATTACACCAGTTGCGATAAACAGGGGGAAAAAAATGGTACGTTATTACATAAGAATGTACCGATTATTCGGCTGCGTGAAAGTTCGTTCGCCAGGGGAGAGATGAAAGTATCTGGAGTGATAGTCTTTGGACATTTTTTCTTAGCGCGAATGTATATCGGTGCACGTTGGCCAAGCCGGCGTACAAATGGGCAATTCCTGCTGGGAATTGTATTGCCTTGAACATGGAATTCAGCCGGACGGTATCATGCCATCCGACAAAGCATCCGGGACGAACGATTGCTTCAACACATTTTTCAACGAGACGAGCTCCGGTAAAATGGTACCTCGGGCTGTCATGGTCGATCTCGAACCAACCGTCGTCGGTGAGTTCTTCCCTCTGTTTTTTTTTTACACTTTTTTCTCTCTACATATTCGATTACGAAGCTGTTTTCGAGCTGCGCCATGCCGAAAAATTCACTCTGCAAAATGCGGAATACCTTGCGAGCAAAAAAAAACAAATAATTGAGCAATCGTTGAGAAACAAAGAAATATGCCAGGAAGATTGTTCAATGAAATATTGAAATTCCAGACGAGGTCCGATCCGGTGCGTACAAGCGCCTCTATCATCCGGAACAGCTGATAACGGGCAAAGAGGACGCGGCAAACAATTACGCGCGTGGACACTATTCCATAGGACGCGACGTGATTAACGCGGTGATGGATCGTATACGCCGCTTGACCGATCTCTGCTGCGGTCTCCAAGGCTTCTTCGTTTTTCATTCGTTCGGCGGTGGCACAGGATCAGGTTTCACCTCGCTACTCATGCAAAGATTGTCCGAGGATTATGGCAAAAAGAGCAAACTGGAGTTCGTCGTGTACCCGGCGCCGCAGGTGTGCCTCTCTCAAATCAATATGTGCACGGACCTTCGGAATACATTGCGAAGTTTTATTTAAATTTCTCGAAGTATGGTGTGTAAAATAATAGTTCTTCAAAGTTCTTCATATACATGTATGTGTTAGGCAGGTGTCGATGAAACCGAACGCCGGCAATAGATGAGGTTGGGTATGCTTTTTTTTTTCGAATTCAAAGTTGGCAGTACACATGATGTTTATAGAGTTTCGCTAAAATGTCATAGGTGACATCTGTGCGACGCGTTGAGGTAATCTTATCGCCAGGCTTCATCCATTTTCATATTTTTTTCATCAGCTTCACTAAATATATTAATAATCGTCTCTGTAAAATTTCAGGGTCAGTTATCGACCTATACGGAGAAAAAAAAAATTAAAATTTTGTATTTTTGTGAAGGAATCCCAAGACGACATGCAAAAACACATTTTCCGGTCGCTACAAAAGTGTATATAATAGTGGGAATCCGTCAGATTCTCAAAAATAATCAAATTTACATACTTAACACTTGTAGGTAATCCAATGGCTCTTAGAAAAAATTACGCTTATTGACCTAATTTTTATAAATTAGTAAAAGTGTTTATAAATATAAATTTATTTATACTTCACTTATTTGTATTCACATGCGTGCATACAAATACAATTGTATTCACAAATATTCTGAACATACAAATAAATTCACAGAAAAAATTGTGAATATCCACAAAAATGCGAATATTAACAAAAAATCCACATAAAAATCTGTGAATGCAAATGTATTTACAATTTTTTGTAAATACATTTGCATTCACAGATTTTTTTTACACACAGTTGTTTTTAATTCGCAAGTTTTTTTTCGAAAAAATTCACAAAATAAGTTGTGAATTTTCTTGTATTTAAGACAAATTAAAATCAAATTCACAATGATTAGATTAAAATTTACACCAAAAGTGAGGTCTCACTTGTTGAGTTCAACACAATGTTTTCTCTCAAAATACGCAAGGACTCACTTGTGGTGTAATTTTTAACATAATTGTCGTGAATTCGATTTTAATTTTCTTCAACTTGAGGAAATTCACAACTCATTTTGTGATTTTTTTCATATTTTATTGTAATATTTGAAAATCACAACTTTTTTTGCAAAAATTTCTTTGCCTCGACGCAATGTTTTCTCTCAAAATACGCGAGAACTCACTTTTGGTGTAAATTTTAATATAATCATTGTTAAATTGATTTTAATTTGTCTTAAATACGAAAAAAAATCACAACTTATTTTGTGAATTTTTTTGTATTTACAATTTTTTGTGAATACATTTGCATTCACAGATTTTGATGTGAATTTTTTTTAATTCACAGGTTTTTTTGTAAATATTCACACTTTCTGTGAATTTATTTGTGTGTTCCGAATATTTGTGAAAACAATTGTATTTGTATGCATGCATGTGAATACAAATAAATTCGTATTTACAATAAGTGAAGTATGAATAAATTTGTCTTTATATTCACATGAAAATCACGATGTGAATAAATACGTATTCGTATTTGTAAATAGAATTACGTCCAACTCTGTCACTTGCTACGATAAAGAGACGTGACAGCAAGGCAACAGCTGACTGGAGTCCTAACCTCATCTCACTCATTCCAATTTTCACACATATTTCATTTTTAACCGACATATTTCGCCGACACATATTTTCCACGCTTTTTACCAGTCGTGGCCGGAATATAATGCTTTATATTTCCCGCACCTGACATTGTTTTGACAGATCGACGTTGAAAAGCATGGAGGTTAAACTCGCCTGGTTGAGTCAAAAGAGACGGAGATAGAACCAATGTTGCCAAATATCAAACCTAGAAACGCTGCGTGAATCGTTGAAATAACTATTTTTACATTTTTCTAATCAAATGTGAACATTCGTTCAACAGTTTACACATGGAAAATGTTATTACAAATGATTTTTTTTGCATATGTCAAAAATATCAATTGTACAAGTCTCAAGCATGATCAGTGGTATGACTAGTGTGAAGCGATAGGCTTACCTTAAGGGGAGATGTACACCTAGGAGCCGGAAAAAAAGTCATTTTTGTGAATTTTTTCAAGGAAAACTATTTGAAATTTCGGATTGGGGTTTTAATTATCTAAAAGTATATACATTCAAAAATATGTTTAATTTTCTTTATTTAAAAATATAAAAAATATACAAGGATATTGTATGATCCTTGGAGCGTCGTAAAAAAATCTGCGTATACGGTACCCACTGGCGTTTCTTCAAAAATCATCTGAAAAAAAAAACCAAAAACATTATTAAATTAGATACTATAATCTAGTACTTGTCATAGCCGATTTTGAAAATATCGATTTATGACAAAATCGCGGTCGCTTGAACATAAATAGTGATTTTTGGGCCAAAAATTAGTTATTATTTTGCCTATAAAACAAAAACTAAGTAACGAAAAAAAAATCCTATGACAAGTACTAGATAATGGTGTATAGAATAACCACAAAAAACCTCAAGGCAATCGGTTCATTGGTTTTCGAGAAATTTTGGGTACCGATTTGAAAAACGTGGTGTTGAGAAAAACGCGTTTGAAAATTTGGGAATGAATAAATCATGAAATTTGTCAACTTACATGGAATCATCGATACCAGGCCCATAGTGTAGGTCTTCTACGGTCGACGGAATGTTCATAGCTTCTAAATCCTCGACCTCGACCATCTGGTCTATATCTCCCCTTAAGGGGCCACGTTTGTCACGATGACCAACACTTCGAATGAATCACTTCGTTCATTTTCTACGAACCAGTATATTTTCTTTTGCGTTCATGTACAACCATTTACTATATTTACATGCATGGTAATTCGCCACTTTTTTTTTAACGTTATCTATATATTCATCTATACAAACGTGAAAGAACTTTGAAGGATTTCTACTTTATAGACCCTAATTCGAAGAAAAAACGATAGATATGTACAACGTGAATGGTGCACAGGTATCGACAGCAGTGGTTGAGCCTTACAACGCGATACTGACGACGCACACGACCATAAGCCATTCGGATTGTGCATTTATGGTCGACAACGAGGCGATTTACGATATTTGCCGTCGCAAGCTCAGCATCGAGCGTCCATCTTACGCGAATCTCAACAGACTGATAAGTCAGGTGGTTTCCTCGATAACGGCGTCGCTAAGATTCGACGGTGCTCTCAACGTCGATCTCACGGAATTTCAAACGAATTTGGTGCCTTATCCGAGAATCCACTTCCCTCTGGCGACTTACGCTCCAGTCATTTCGGCGGACAAAGCCTTCCACGAGAGCATGTCGGTCGCGGAGATAACGTCCGAGTGCTTCGAAGCTGCCAATCAAATGGTCAAGTGCGATCCCCGCGAGGGCAAATACATGGCCTGTTGTTTGTTGTATCGCGGCGATGTTGTGCCGAAGGACGTCAACGCCGCTATAGCGACCATGAAGGCGAAAAGCTCGATACGGTTCGTGGATTGGTGCCCGACCGGCTTCAAAGTCGGTATCAATTATCAACCGCCTACGGTCGTGCCCGGTGGCGATTTGGCCAAGGTAACGAATAATCTACTCTGTCCTCCATTTCTTTTGTCCGTATTGTTCTGAATATTTTTTAGCTTACTTTGTAACCCTTTTGTGTATGCGACAGTAGCATATGAAAAAGATTAAGCGGGATTCATTGATTACTATTTATATTGGGATGTTGAATAAGTTCTCGCTGTTTTTTTTTCCATGAAAATTAATGCTTTATTACAAGCTTTTATTTAACTTGCGTCGTTCGTATGTCTGTCTTTCCGGTTTGTGCCCATTTGTTTTGTTATCATGGGCACTTTTCATCACACATGATAACGAGAGTCTAATAATGGTGGTGAGAGGTGAAAACTGAAATTGCCTAATGGCAAATGGTAGGATTATCGATTCTGGGCTCATTAACTTTGTTGACTTGAGCACTATTTTTAATTACACTATCATAAAGTTTCTCGCGAAACCTTTATAACCTAAGGCAAGGATTTTTATTACGCCGATGTCTGAATGGCGTGGGGGTCTGGCATGGCCAATAAATAAACAAATTCTAATAGTAAAAAGTATAAAATAAACGTAAAAAAACTTGTTTAAAGCAAGCTTTTATTTAAAAGGTACTGGACTAAAAAGTGAAAAATAATGTTCAGTAAAATTGAAAATCGAAACAGTATAACTACAAAAAAGTCCCTTGGTCATTTATGATAGGTGCAGGTATATAAAAGGTACATAAACGTAAATTTTTTCTAAATATGAAATATAAATTCTAATAGCTTGAGGCGTCAAACGTCATAAGTACTAGTACTACTTTAACATTTCTGAAAAACAGCCTTGAACTTTTTAAATAAATATTTCATATTTTATGTCAGACTTGTACATTCTCTTAAGGTGATCACGCGTGTATAGAGAAGTACTATAAAGCACTGCTCTATAGGCGCGTGAAACGTTTCGAAAATGTTGTGTGATCAACTCTTAAGGCCTTAGGCCACTCTAGAGGCCGAAAAATAGGATTTTTGGAGATTAAAAAAAAACTACACAATAAATCGAGATTTAAAAAAAGGGTGTTTATATTAGTGACTGTATACAATAATTTTTTCGAAGCGATTAATTTCAAAATGGTGGCTGTGCAGCGTTCATCTCAAAACCGCATTTTTTTGGCCGGAAACATAACTCAGACAATTTTCAACCTATTCACTTGAAATGATGAATATATCTTGAAAAACACATTGTCTATTGAAGTACGCACGATTTTTTTTGTTATATTGCATAGTTCATTTGTTATTAACGATTTTTTAGGCAAATTTTTTAAAGTGAAAAATTTGCCTAATAAATCGTCAGATAATTGTTAATAACAAATGAACGATGCAATATAAAAAAAATCCTACGTACTTCCATAGACAATGTATTTTTCAAGGAATATTCAACATTTCAAGTGAATCGGTTGAAAATTGTCTGAGTTATGTTTCCGGCCAACTTAAAAAATTCAGTTTTGAGATAAACACTGCACAGCCGCCATTTTGAAATTAATCGCTTCAAAAAAATTATTGTATACAGTCACTGACATGTATGATAAACACCCTTTTTTGTAATGTCGATTTTGTAGTTTTTCTGAAAAAATTCCCCAAATAGCCTATTATCGGCCTTTAGAGTAGCCTCACCCCTTAATGATTCTGCAAGTTAGCTAGCGTCCGACATGAGTCTTGATGAAGTAATGCCTCCGATTCAACAAATAAAAATAATTATTTTTGAAGCGTCTAAACCAATCTTTGCATGTTGTTTCCGACAGAGCATGGTGGCCGTAAGTCTCAACAAGAATTTTATATGCTCTTAAGATGGTAACGTGTCTATAGAGGAGTACTATAAAGCACTATAGGGGCGTTACCATCTTAAGAGCATGTACAAGGCTAACATAACCTCGAAAATGTTCGAACTCAGTTTTCTCATTGATGGTTGAGTTTTTTGAGGAAAAGAAAAGCATCATGCACTGGAGAATTCTCGGACGCAGAGCTTAGTGATGTTCTTTTGCCCTGAATATTATTCATCTCCGAGAAATCTCTGTTCAAACATTTCAGCTATTTCGCACTCATATGTCACGTGGTTCCTCTTTTACTTCGCCTTGAACTACACGCACGCAGTTCTGGTAACGCCATCTGTTGGAAAACAGTGAGAATTTAATCAACGTCAAAATACAAATATATTTTCGAAAACAAAGGTGCAACGCGCCGTGTCGATGCTGTCGAACACAACGGCCATCGAGGAGGCCTGGGCCAAGTTGAATCACAAATTCGACCTGATGTACAACAAGAGAGCGTTCGTCCATTGGTACGTGGGCGAAGGGATGGAGGAGGGCGAGTTTGCCGAGGCTCGCGAGGATTTGGCCGCGCTCGAGCGTGATTACGAAGAAGTCGCCCTCGAATCCCCGTCGTCGCCCGATGCCTCGTTGGAATATTGAAGCGGTCGATGAAAAATTCTCCGATACCGTCTACGTCAAAATTTTGCTATCACTTTTTTTTTCATACCTATGTTTTTTTTTTTACGAACTCCATCTGTAATTTGTGTGTACCGTTTTCTCTATATTTATACCAATTATGCATATAAAAATATACATCTGTATTATTATGAAACTTGTTTACGTAAGAGGGGAAAGAAATTGAGGGGGTTAGGCTACTGTGAAAATGACCAACGCTCGTACGCCCCTTGAGGCAACTCAAATTGAAAAGGAAGATCCAATATATGGTGCAGAAATCGCAGATTGAAGGTAAACTTATGATTGCAACGATAGCACTACTAGTAAGAAATCTAATGAACGGATTGACTTGAAATTTGGTACACTTATTCAGTGTAATAGTAATTCAGTCTTGATCGGCGTTTTTCCAACATTTTGTTTCATCAGTTATTAAGGGGAGGGTACGGGTTTGCACTTTTGAAAAATCGATTTTTTTCCTTTTCTTATAGTTAAACATTTCAAGAATATAATCCCAAAAATTCAAGTCAATCGGAGCAAAAATCTCGAAGTTATTGACTATTTAGTCCCGCTCCTCTAACACTGTAGCTCCGACTTCTCTAAACTTCAAACGCGTTTTTCTCGAAACCACTTTTTCAAAGTCCGTGTTCACTGCCCTTCGAAAACTACATGACCGATTTATTTCAAACTTGGTACACACTTTCTACATACGAAATACCTCCCCCCAACGGTTGGTTTGAGATTTTTTTTACATTGAGGGGGTTTTCCACCCCCAAAATGGCGGAATTTTTCGTGAAAAATAGCACTTTTCACTTTACATGACCACCAAAAATTTAGAAATGAAAAAAAAAATTATCATAGACCGTTGGGGGGAGGATTTGATGATACTTTGACTAAATTTTATTGGTACTTGATTTCAGATAATTTCCAGCTGAGATACAGTGAACACCGCGAATCGTGTTTTTCCAAAGGCGTTCTTGGAAAAGCTTTGTCGCCGGCTTGTTTGTGGATATTTTCGCGTACAAATTTCACGGAATGTTCTTGAAATGGCACTTAACAATGTACAAAAGGTTCCAATAAATTACTCCATCCATATAAATGAAAAAAATTTGCAAGAAAGTGTTTTTTTTCACGCTGAAACCCCTACCCTCCCCTTAATAATGCATTTTTTCCCCGAAAAACGAAACAAAAGATTTTTTAAATTTAAACAATATAAGGAAAAAAGCTCGGTCAAGTTTCAGCCAATATGATCTATTTTAAGAAAGAAGTAGTTTTTTTTCCAGATCAACCCGGTGGCCAAAATCAAGTACCCCGTTGACTCCCTCGCGTTCAAAGGTCCTTCACGAGCTTGTTTATAACTTCTTTAGTTATTAATATTTTTACTGAAAATTGGTATACAACTTTGTTGTAGTTCGTACATACAAATAAATGTACAAACGACTTTTCAATCATCTTACTTATTCCCTCAATATTGATTTTTCTAATTAACCCTTTTTTCGGGTCATACTAGCCCAACCTCTACGTTTGTCGGGATTAGCTCCAAGGATTTTCAGGTACGGTCGCGTAAGTGAACGATATATGTAAAAAAAATCCCAGAATATCAAGAAAACTCACAGCAATGGACGCGTAGTGGGAGTTCTGGGCCGATAGCCTCGTCCAGACTGGCCGAGGCAAGAACCGAGGCAGCTTCTCACGGGACCGCCTCGGACTATGTGGACGTGCCTCGCTCGCCTCAGCCTCGGTCAGAGCGGTCGGTGGTAGCTCGGGTCTCGTTCGCGTGACGCGCAAAGCTGCCTCGGCAATGATTCGCTCGCTCACTCTATGGGTAACGAGCACTAGCATCATCCTCGTAAAATCGTGCCCCGTGTTGTCGATGACAGTTTCTCGTAACAGGCGATTTCCGTATTCCATACGATTTTTAAATAACATCTTCTGGATACATTTTCTTTTCTTACCCTTCGTTAAATTTCGATGTAAAAAAAGCTACTGCTAATATTGGATGGGTGACCACTCAGCCGCGCACTGGCTTGGGTATCGACTCTCGATGCGATTGTACATACAACATTGGAAGTTAATAGAACATCGAGGATAGATATGCTTCAAGCTACCGTAGACAAACTTTTATTTTCTTCCTTTTCTCCCCGCTATCTCTCCGTCTCCCTCTCTCGTTGTACAAGTTTTACGTGACTAAATTTATTCTACAGTTCATATCGCGAGATGAGTCTTAACAATGTACATGTAATCGCAAGACTTTTTGCCTCCCGACATTCCATCGCCCAATTTCGGTATCGGCAATGATGGCTGGAAGACTTTGAGGTAGTTGGCACTAGCTGATGAGCTGAGTACACTCGATCGAGCAAAAACCCCCTATTGGTCCATTTTCATTTTGTTTGTTCGGTGTGCGCTGCGTTTTTTGTTTTGTTTATTTGCTTACACGCTGTGTTCGTTTTTTTTTTCTCGCATTGCCAATTCTCTCGATACAGCGCTCGCGTTACATAATTGTGCGTTCGGTGTTTCGTTTTTTTTTTTTGTTCGGCGCTTTCGTCCCTTGTTAGTTACGTACACGCGGGGGTTGGTAAATCTCTCCCGAGATTTTCTTTCTCAACTGTAGGCGTACATGCAACTTTTCTTTAACGATTCTACAAGCATATATAGTCTTCGTACTAAATGGTTTTTTTGTCTTCTTCTTTTTCGTTTGTTTGTTCTCTTTATATCTACTCTTATTTATATTATCACGTCAAATTACGCGCTCAATATTTACAATAATTTCACCGAGTTCTCAATGTACGAATCATATCATGAGCAAAATAATGATAAAATTAATGATAATTAATAATAATAATTGAAATAATAATGATAATTACTTGCCTCTTGCAAGAATTGCACACTATTCTAATTTCTCTAATCGAGTCGGGTTCGGGACTGGTGGGCTCGATCGCAACTGAGAGAGTTGGGATCTCTCGACTCGTCGGTCATCTTCCTTGCAATTAGTGTGTTGGCAATTCGTGTTCAATCTCTATAGACATGTCGCCCTTGGTTTCGCTCTATAATGACTTCGGAACATCGCGATCAATCTGGATGCAAAAAAAAAAACGAGTTTCTTTGGATTATTCAGTAGTTTGTGCATTTTTGAAGAAATGTGCAACGCTTGAAGACGAAATGACATACATCGAGAAATTTATGAACCCGTTTCGGGCATCCGCTTTTCTATGTGCCTTTTATACACCGTATAGGAGGCTCTGTGTGAGTCTGCAACTCTTACACGCATTTTGTCACTGTTATCAACAATTACCTACATAAGCTATACTCAAAGTGTGCCCCGCGGGCCATGGGGCTCCGCAAGGCCTCTGCTAGGGCTCCGCCGAAAAAAAAACATCATATCTCCCAATAAATGGAATAATTTCATCAACTTACAGTGGAATTAATACATTGTTATGTACATTATCCATTATTGTACGTTTTTCAGCACGATATCCGGGGCGCCAAGATTTGACGGTGAATTTTAATATCGAGTCAAAATAGACAAAATATGAAGAGTGGTAAAAGTCGATATTTCGCTTATTTTGCGTTCAAATAAGAATTTCTCGATACTTATCAAAAATAATGATTTTTTTTCGAATTTGAAAATTTCAAGCAACATCAGGCAAGGTAACTTTCAAATTTATAGTTCCAACAGTGTCTCAGAAGCCAAAAATGTATTTTAAATGCCACTACCATGTTGTGCTCGCTTGTAAGTGCGACTAGACAGAGTAAAGTAGTACTTTTAAGGGGTGAGAGGCAGTCAGAATTTCTAAAAATTTCATTCTTAAAACATTTTCTTGAAGTATGACATTTTGAAAATATTCCCTGAAAATTTCAAGTCAATCCGATGAATAGTTTCTGGGATATCCCACGATTAGTCAAGGGGCGTCGGGTCCCCATGGCAGGTAGCAGCTGACAAACGCGCAAACGATAATACCCGGGAAGACAGAATGCTTCGAAGACAACAACAATTTGATATTTTGGAAGCTTCCACGTCGGCAGAAGTCCTATTGTATGGGCCAGGAATTGATGATGCGATGTAAGTAATTTTTTAAATTGTATTTCTATACGTAAATCAAGTGTAAAATTGGAAAACTCTTTCAGAAATTTTAAAAAATGGATTACTCAAAAACTATGAACTTTAGCAAAATTTTATAAAGAATACGTTCGTTTTTAAATTGCCCAAAATATTTTAAAAAAAGAATTCATCCCGCAAAACTTTAATTTTTTGAAAAATTGTTTTAACAATTGGCTATAAACAATTAAATGCTCGATTTTACGGCAAAAAATTGTGATATTCGGATTCAGCGGTTCAAAATACATTAAAAAAAAGTTTAGCTTCATCCATCGAGCTCAAAATTTTCGAACATATAATACCGTATCCACATCGAAAAACTTTAAACGCATTTTTATCGAAACTATGTTTTTCAAGTCGGTGATCACTATAATTCGAAAAACCACTCGATGGATTTTGATGAAATTTGGTGTGCATTAGCATTAAAAACTAGTCCTTAATAGAACGATTTTCATTTTTTTTTTGAAAATTTCTATTTTTTTAAAACAAACGAGCGATTTTTTGGTCGAAAATCGAAAGTTATCTTCGGAATCCGCCATTTTGTTAATTAAAAAAAAGCTTCGATTAAGGACTAGATTTATTATTAAACGAATGATTTTTTTTGTTTTTTTTTTTATTTCAGATGATCCAGTGAAATTTTATGATGGTCACCGCATATCACTACACGCCGAAGGGGATCCGACAAAGATGGCGATATTTTTTATAAATAATCAATATTTTTCTTTGAAAATTTGTACAAGTCCAGTTGAATTATAGCATAAAAAGTCTGTGTAACCACTTTTGTAAAACAAACTTAATTACTATTAAAAAAAAAATTATTAAAAATGTTCGTTTTTTCACACCTCCGACTGCATCTCACCCCTTAATCGCTAGGAGTCCAAAGAGGGATTAAAAGTGTACGGTCATACCTCTTTGGATTTGTAAGGCTCTAAGTTTATGTAAAATATATCGTTTAGTAATTTGGTGTAGTAATTATATGGAACAATTCTTATTGTTATAAATGAACAGAGAATATGAATGAATAAAGCATTATAATCTTGGAATTTATGTTGAAAATCATATAAATACTACTTTTAGTAGTATTAATGTCATACCGCTCATATAAATACTACGTTTAGTGGTATTTATATGATACCACTAAACAAACCCAAACGAAGAAATACATTTTGAAGCTCGCCCGTTCAATTTCCATTATTTGCGATAAAATAAAAATATTGTACCCATGAGCCAACAACAATAGTTGAATCCTGGCGTATTTCCAATTACCGCTAAAAGGGCTCCTAATTCCTTAAGGAAGTCGAAGCGGCAAATTTTTTATTCTTGAAATTCTCATTATTTCGGTTCAAATATCAAGAATCAGCAGTCAAAACTTGGCGCCCCGGATATCGTACTATCCCTTGATTTTAAATTTAAAAATCAACAAAAACCAGGTTTTGCTTATTTTAGGGCTCCGTAAAATATTGAGTGTGTCAAAAGGATTCCGTCGCAAAAAAAGTTTGAGAACCACTGACCTACACGATAGCTTCCGAAACGTTTCTCACAACGAACATAACTTTGGTGTCCTTCGATTTTCTTGGAACTTATGTATATGGGAGAACGTCAAAAACTATTACATACGGATTTCCTTTGATCAGCGGAAAAACGTTCTTAAGGGCTGCAACTATCCCGTGGAGTGAAGCAAGGGCTGATTTTGCAGTATCATCGGCAAACAGTCAGACGATTTCAATAAAATAGAAACGAAAAATCTTCTAATGTAAAACGATCAGAAATCTACGCTTGGTACATTAAAAAAATAAAAAATAAGGTATGCACTACCCCTTCATTTTTCTTTCTCTTACACCACATATAACAGGGGCGGATTTAATTGAACGTAATGGGTAACACTTTGAAGGACGGACTGAATCAAAGTTTTTTTACTTTTGCCGGATAGCAAGCTTAAGGGGGCCACTTGCTATGTATTTTTAAAATAAAAATTGCCAGTTTTAGAGTAATTGACTGGTGGATTAGTATTCCAGGCGGTAAAAATATATCGATATGCACTTGTAAAAAAAAAAATTTAACCCAAATTTTTTTCCTGTCTCGATCTAAAATAATTGGTTCAACTCAATAGCGATCATTTATTTTTTATTTCAATTCGGAATTCCACTCTGTGCCTATTCTCTTCGTTGTCGTTTTCTCTATAAAGGACTGTTTGATTGCTAAAGTTCCGATAATTTTTCGATTTTCGGTACAATTTCAAAGACGGAGCATCGATGTTTGCCAATTCTTCTACACAAACCCCCTATGCCTCTCTTTTGATCATTTTTCGAGTGGACTTCCCAGGAAACTTATTAAGACATCGGGATAAATCTAACGGCATTCTCTAAGTCTACTAAAATCCTGTTCAGATGCCCCCAAAAAATCTTCGCAACCCAAACCGGATCACCGATACGGCTGTTGAAAATATTGCGATTTTGGCGACCCCAGAAACGTGGCCAAAACGGCCGGCAATTTTTTATCGACTTTTAAGATATTTTGAGGGTCTATCTCATAGAATTATCCCGGTAATTATGAATATCGCGGAGTTTTTGTCAAAATCTGAAAATTACAGTGGAAAAATGCGTCAAACGGGTATCTATGCATTTTCGACGCTTTTCGATGAAAATTGCGGGTTTTAGGGGCAATGAATGGTCAATTCCCATTAGGGGGATAAAAATCTTTCGATAAAACTTATAAAAGAAGATTAAAAATACAAATTGTTTTCGCATCTCGACAAACAAATGTTCGTCACTGCCCGTCATGTATTTTCCCTTTGGATTTTAAAATCCGCTCTGCGTTTATTCTTTTTATAACCGTTTGATTAAAAAAGTCCTATTTGATTAGTTTGAGGTAAATTATTTTTTATTTTTTGGCAGAAGTTCAAGGGCGGCACTGTCGTCGAATATCCATAAGTATGAATATCCATAAGTCGAATATTCACAAGTGAGTATAAAGTGCCAGAAATGGCGGAAGGTGGAGATAAGTGAGTTTGTTTGGGTTTGTTTGTTAGGTATTTGTTTGGGTTTGTTTCGGTTCCCTCTATACTCCCTTTTCCTCTACCACCCGCCATTTCTGGCACTCATTTCTACTCTATACTCACTTATGGATATTCGTACTTATGGATATTCGACTTTTGGATATTCACTTATGGACATTGGCACTTATGGATATTCGGTTATGGAAATTCGACTTATGGGGATTCTACCTCAATCCAAGAGCGGACCACCGATTTTCGCGATTTTTTCCACACCCTTCAAATACAGTCTTCCGTGATAAGGGAATCTATATTTTTTCCCTCAAAATCCCGTATATCAGGGGGGCAAGTCCTTCCTCTAGCTATTGGACGTTGTCTGTGAAAGTTTTGAGTAATCCGATACAGCCGTTTTTGTGAAAAGTTACGAAAACTTCAAATAGACGTTTTCAGCGGTCGAATCGTGTTCATTTCGGCTTCCACATTGGGAACAATAGGCACGGCTGTCCAATAAACGTACCTCATTGCTGGCTGAACGCTTCGACGATGGAAGCGATACTCTGATAAGTTCCCGTGACACATCCGAGAACACCGATCAGCAGTATACACAAATCTTTGATCATAGTATTGAGGCTCGTGTTTGCTTGCTGCGAGCACATTACCATCTCCATTATGGGTGGAAAAATCAGAGCCAATGCTGTACTGCTCACGGCACCGACCAACGATATGAACAGACCCAGTTGCGGTATTGCCTCAGCCAGGATAACTGCACGATAAAACAAAAAGCAGGTCATTAATCGTCCAGAAAATTGAATGGCCCCCGAATGGTCCGGAGGTTGTTGTTTTCTTGGGCAATCGGTACTCACACGTGAAAAAGCACACGGCCGAACGATAGCAAATTTCGGCAACTACTGGAAAACGAAATGGTCCGAAAGTGTTGACCACCGAGGGCCACGTAATGGCGATCGGTACGTAAAATTGCAACGCGTACGTCAACAATATACTCAGCGAAATTGCTATTTGTATGCACTGGGGCAACCTGAAAACACACGCTACGAAATCATACAGAGACAATGACGCGGCCAGTTTCTCAACCAGAGACGGGAAAGATGAGGAACAAGATACACAGATGTTTGGGAACTTGGTACTGGAATGAACAGGGCGATGCGAATGTTACGAAAGATTGAAGGAACAACCGAAACTTACAAGGAACATCACTTAAGTGCCTGCTTTCGGTTTTGTTGAAACTCATATATGTGACAAAGCGTTGAAAACCATTAGAAACGGACCTTTTTTATCGGCGGAAAACGGTTTTAAGGGGAGATATACACCTAGATGGTCGAGGTCGAGGATTTAGAAGCTATGAACATTCCGTCGACCGTAGAAGACCTACACTATGGGCCCGGTATCGATGATTCCATGTAAGTTGACAAATTTCATCATTTATTCATTCCCAAATTTTCAAACGCGTTTTTCTCAAAACCACGATTTTCACATCGGTACCCAAAATTTCTCGAAAACCAATGAACCGATTGCCTTGACGTTTTTTGTCGTTATTCTAGACACCATTATCTAGTACTTGTCATAGGATTTTTTTTCCGTTACTTAGTTTTTGTTTTATAGGCAAAATAATAACTAATTTTTGGCCCAAAAATCACTATTTATGTTCAAACGTCCGCCATTTTGTCATAAATCGATATTTTCAAAATCGGCCATGACAAGTACTAGATTATAGTATCTAATTTAATAATCTTTTTGGTTTTTTTTTCAGACGATTTTTGAAGAAACGCCAGTGGGTACTGTATACGCAGATTTTTTTACGACGCTCCAAGGATCATACAATATCCTTGTATATTTTTTATATTTTCAAATAAAGAAAATTAAACATTTTTTTGAATGTATATACTTTTTGATAATTAAAACCCCAAACCGAAATTTCAAATAGTTTTCCTTGAAAAAATTCACAAAAATGACCTTTTTCCGGCTCCTAGGTGTATATTTCCCCTTAAGGTAGTTCTGTAGGTACACGCATGAGCCAAAAGTTTCGGTCGAAGCGTATAGTAACATCCGATGCATATACGATGCTGTTGGTTGTAATTTTTTGACAGAGCTCGTACCCTCTATAGGTGCCACGCATTCGCACCTCATGCATAGATAGGTCTCATACTCGTGTAGAGAGCGGCGCTGTAATCGTGGAAACAGCGCGATTTTTTTATATTAATAAATAAAAAGAAATATTTTATATAAATAAAAAAGAATGACAATGTCAACCCAGATGCGATACAAAGGAAAGTTTACAAGAAAAAAGGCGCTTGCTAGAAGACTGAAAGCTGTGACAGCCATGTGTCAAGCAAATGCGGCTAAACGCGATGAGAATAACCATAACCTCAACGATCAGCAACAAAAATTCGCTGTCGAAGAACGTTGGATCGTGGATTTACAACATCTTACTGACAGTTTAAATCCTATTCGCTGTAACGAAGACAAATACATGCATAAATTGAACAAATTAAATTTGGTTGCAGAATAAAATTATTTCACATCCGTCTCAGAATGACTAGAACTCCGGAAAAAAAAACACGCTTCGAGTTTCCAGACCACGCGCCAATCAGCTGGCTGCAGCATACACTATTGCCATTCCGTACAGATGGTTGGGCCCGAGTTCGGTGTGGAAGAAAATTACCACTTTTCATAAGTCGATATCTCCGAAACTAATCGGTTAAAGTTTGTCATTTAAGGGGTTACCCCAACTTGCGATTTTGAAAAAATCTTTTTTTTTTTATTGCATTTTTTTAAAGTATAAGTATCTGCGAATATGTCCTGAAAATTTCAAGTCGGCCGAACAAAATTGACTGAGATATGAGCGTTGAAAGAGAAGAATCCGCGTTGAAAGAGCGTTGAAAGAGAAACTTTAAACGCGTTTTTCTCAAAATGGCATTTCTGAAGTCGGTGACCAAGATTACTCGAACACTAATGAACCGATCTTCTTGAAATTTTGCAGGCTTATTTAATACATAAAAATGTAGTCTTTAATCGTTCGATTTTTTTTTTCGAAAAAAATGGCCGTTTTATAGCCAAAAAACGGCCGTTTTTTTTCGTTATAATCGAACCATTAACTTTGACTGTCCGCCATTTTGTGAAAAATGAATATTTTTTAAAATCCTTCGATTAAAGACTAGTTTATCCTTATATTTGACTAAATCCATCCGCATTTTTTTTTCAGATGATCCACTTCGCCGCAATGTTGGTCACCGCAAACCGTGTATATAAAAACATTATTTCATTGACGGCCATTTGCCACTAAACAATGTAATATTTTTCAATAAAAAAAATTATTGAAAGCTCTTCAAGATGTGTTCTTTAAGATGGTATATTGATCGATTAAAAAAGTTTTGTAGTTTTCTTTAAAAAAATTCATGAAAAATGCCTTTTTTTGCGCTACAAGTGGGGGTAACGCCTTAAAAAAAATCAATCCCACAATAGTCCTGCGTACACGTGTTTTCATTTTGAAATCCTAAGATCCGTTTAGAACCTATATCGAGAAATGCGAGCAAACTCCTATCGGTTTACGTGTTAGGTATAGGGATCGCGTACAAAAATACCCATATTCAAGTGCAATTATCTCATGAACTAAACGGTGAATCGAATTGAATTTTTGGGCATCAGCCCATGAAGGTCATATCTACACCATACTTAGATTTAAGCCAATTCCTCAGATTTGACCAAAACTACAGAACTACCTTAATATCAAAATTTCTTCACTTCGGCTATTCACATGTTACATATTATTTAGATATTATACATTTTATGGCTTCATGGACCATATTATTGCATTGTCATCGAAGTTACATAGGTATGCCGAATATCAGCTCAATCGGATGCCAGCAAGTGCTTGAAAAAAGGATTACAAATTTTTTACCGGTAGGACATACGAACGAAGCAAGTTAAATAAAAGCTTGCAATAAAAATATTCCTACTTTTCAAATAAATAATACGTTTTATTAATAAATTAAAATGTCAGATCATTGTGAGGCACCCTTTATCTTCCTTCGGCGTGTTCAGGGTGCCTTTTTACCCCCGTACTACGGTTCCACCCCTCGAACTACGAGAGGCGGTTTTGCCGTTTCGGCGACAAGCAGTCCGCGCTCTGAATGCAACAAAAACCAAAATTCTTCCAATGTAAAGCGATAAAAAATCGACTACAAGGGTTTCTTCCCTTAAAATCGTATTTCCGCCGATAAAAAAATACGTGTCCAATACTTTTCAATGCTTCATCACATATATGAGTTTCAACAAAATCGAAGGCGGATCCTAAGTGATGTTCCTTGTCAGTGAAAATATAGTTGGCTGTATCGCCACGG
This sequence comes from Ophion ellenae, assembly GCA_963210295.1. Lineage (NCBI taxonomy): Eukaryota > Metazoa > Arthropoda > Insecta > Hymenoptera > Ichneumonidae > Ophion > Ophion ellenae. The sequence continues at coordinate 17,519,850 of OY723395.1, forward strand.
GTTTTCCACAGTTTCCCTGTGCCCCGTGGATGCAAATGTGAGTACAGCATTGGGGAACGAGTGTGATTGTGGCCAATACGTCGCGGGGGTCTCTCAGGAGCTGGAAATCGTACCAAGTGGAGTAAAAGTCCTAGAGATGGGATCGTAAAAGTCCACGAGTGGAAACAAAGGAACATAAAGAACAAACATTTATCATACACCTTCCACGTGGCACTGAAACGTTGAGGATGTAAAAGGGAGTGGATGTTTTCTTTTCTTCCTTCATCTTATTATCTGGAAAATTATTTTTCGACTCATTCCTAGTAGAAGGAAATTATAATTGATCAAGGGCGCCTCGTGGTGTTCTAATAAGGGGGGGGGGGGCTGGTAAATCTGGAGGACAAAGGAAAAATTTATGTTAGCGGTGACTCGTCAGTTTGCACAACGTCGTTACTTCTCTGGTACTTTTTTCTCTTCTTTATCCGGTGCATAACCAATCTCGCAGAAGCGTTGAGTTTTTCCCCTTTTCACGGACAAATGTGTCTCATCATAAGTTCCTGCAACCCGTTATCGTAATCGCACTCGTGTGTACGGCCGTTGCGAAATCGCTCTTTAATGATGGAACAAAGAGGATGCGTTTCACGGTGAGCGAGTCGCAGCACGATTGCGAAGTTGAAAACCCAGGAGAAAAAGAAGTCTCGGGTTCGTTTAAGTTTCGTGGTCGAATGGAGGGCAAAAGAAGAAAAGTCTAGGGTTCGTTTGACAAGGGGAGGGCGCAAACTTGGGGTCAACGATTTTGACGTTCCAGTGCCAAAGTAATGTACTTCCCGGGTGTAGTTCCGAAAAGCCCATACCGCTTTTTTCTTTGAAATTTTGTATACTTATGTATTTCGACTCGCTGAACACGGATATGATAATTAAAATTGGCGCAAATTTTATTTTCAAGATGAACACTGAAAAAAAAACGGATTTTTATAGTTTTTAAAATTTTATTTTAACAAATGTTGATCGTAGAGAAAAATGTTTCCTACGAAAGTTGTAGCCCATCAAAAGACTGATAATTTATGTTCTATACAAGTTTCGTCTTGAATCATTATTTTCCAAGAAAATGGCATAATACTATAATAAGTATATTTCGCTAAACTCTATTAGTTTCGATGTTATCCAAGGTGCCCAACAAACCCACCCCAGTGATCTACGCACCCCACGATTCCACGCACCCATCCAAGGTGCCCAAGAAACTCACCCCAGTGTTCTATGCACCCCGCGATTCCACGTACCCATCCGCGGGGCCCTCCGCCCACCCCAGTGTTCTATGCACCCCGCGATTCCACACACCTATCCGAGGTGCCCTGCGCCCACCCCAGTGTTCTACGCACCCCACTATTCCACGTACCCATCCAAGGTGCCCAACAAACCCACCCCAGTGATCTACGTTCCCCACGATTTCACGCACCCATCCAAGGTGCCCAAGAAACTCACCCCAGTGTTCTATGCACCCCGCGATTCCACACACCCATCCGAGGTCCCCTGCGCCCACCCCAGTTAACTACACACCTCACAATTCAACATACCCGAGTTTGTTCGGGTTTGTTTTGATTGCTGTTTGTGTTTGTTTTATTTGAGTTTGCATGGAAACATAAATTATCAGTCTTTTGATGGGCTACAACTTTCGTAGAAGACATTTTCCTCTACGATCAACATTTGTTAAAATGCAATTTAAAAAACTACAAAAAAACGTAATTTTTTTAGTTTTTATCTTGAAAATCAAATTTGCGCTAATTTTGATGGTTATTTTCGTGTTCAGCGAGTCAAAATTCAGTATACAAAATTTCAAGGAAAAAAGCGGTATGGGCTTTTCGGAACTTTATCCTACTTCCCAATAGGCATCTACCCTGTAAAGGTGAAAACCGGGATCTCGATTGGTCTCGAGAAATAGCCTATCGAATTTATATACCGAAAACGTTGCACTTGTTATTGCTTAGGCAGCGTGGCCCAGCGGTTAGAGCGTCTTACTACCACGCTGGCGACTCGGGTTGCATCCCACTTTGGATACGTTTTTTTTCCATTTTTTATCGATTTTTCATGGATCAAGTGAAAATTTATGTTTAGGGTCGCGTGGTCCGAAACCGACCGGTGGTCCCATACCGACCTCTCCATGTTTCTCAGTGCTTGTGCTGCAACCGAAACTGTCGTTAGTGGCATTTGAAAGCTCTCACAACACCGACAATGTGGAGGTAGAGAGCCATCTTTTTCTCTCATTTCATTCGATGGTTTTGTGTCGCGTTGTGTTTTGACAATGCGAAAGTTCATTTTTGAGCTGTACGAAACTGCAGTTTGAAGTGTTTTTTTTTATTTTTTCTTGATAAAATCCAATGGTAGGTTGTTTTGGTTGCTTATGGCCTAGACTTGGACACGCACTAATAAATTGAGATCACTTGCATCGTTGTAAGTAAACGGCGAGTCATTGTTTGAAAAAAGTCTCGTTGGTCCTAAACCGACCGCCAACGGGTGGTCCGAAACCGAGCCCTACGTTTTTGCGTACTGAAGATTTTCTAGCGCGTTTTTGATAGTCAAACTGTGATTTAATGACTTCTGACGGTAATTACACATGGTCGTTCTAGAAATGGGGCGATCGTTCAAACGTCCAAAGCCAAAACGCGATCCGGCAATTCTGCGGCGAGCACTTGATGCCTTGGCATTAGGACTCATCCGTCGGCTATTCGCAGTTATTCTGAGGCAGACAGCTCAGACAGCGATTGAAATTGTAATATTTGCATTAAGCGAGTAAAATTGTAATCAATGCATTCATTCAATTGTACTTCCTAAAAAAAGGCCTTAACATTTTCTAAAATACATTTGAAAATTATTCCCAAATCGTATTGTTTTGCTAACAAGCTGCAAGTTAAATTCAAAATGTTGCCTTTTCCCTTGAATCGCTGTAAAAAATAGGGGGTCGGGTTCGGACCATGGGGGGGGGTCGGTTTCGGACCACGATTTTTAAGAACGACCATATGCAGACTTTCAATACGGCCTCGGTATCTGAAACAAACGGTACCCGAAAATCTCGTCAAGCTGCTCAAAACTTGGAATAACGTTCCCTCTGAAGAATCAAAATTTGGTTTGAACAAAAAAATGTATTTGGTGCACTTTTATTGCCTTTGCTGATTAGGCGGTCGGTTTGGGACCACGCTACCCTATTTATTGAAAATGCAAGAAATGCAAAATGAATCTACCACAGTACAAACCATCAGTACGAAATTACACGTAATTATAATTTTTAGTTTGCTGTCACTGTTGAAATACGCTTGCCATGCTGCGAAACTGATAGAACCACGGGTCACATTCCAAAATGTTAACGAAATCTCCTTCCCTTTATCTGTGTTGAAAAAAAATGTTCATGTAACACCGTCCCATTTACACAATGCGCGTGGTGCGAGCGAACATATGTTTTACGTGTTTTTATGATAAGTATCACCCGCAAGTGTGCACCAAATCTGTAACAAATCACAGTGACAGCGATGTGTAAATATTGTCACACTTTGGTATGCGTTTGAAAAATAAATTGTGTTCTGCATTTAATCCCAGCGCTTTACTTATTTCATATTACTTTCACCCCAACAGTTGAACGGTGGTAGTAAAAAAAAGAAAATAAAAAATTACAATGCGCGAAATTTCATACCGATAGTCCGAATTGTGGTAAATTCATTCATTTCCTGTATTCTCAATAAATAAACATGAATTTTCACGTTCATGAAATATCGATAAAAGATGAAGAAAAAAAAAGTATCCACAGTGGGATCGAACCCGCGTCGCCAACGTGGTAGTCAAACGCTTTAACCACTGGGCCACGCTGTCTTGGCGAATCCGAGCGCAATATTACTGGTATATAAATTGTGCCTCGTTTTTGGATCGGCTATTCCTCGAGAATGATTGCGAGTTGGGTTTTCTCCTTTACAGGGGAGGTTGCTATTGGGTAGTACTTTGCTCTCGCAAAGGGACGTCGAAATCGGCGACCCCAAGTTCACGCCCTCCTCTTGTGAGTTTCGTGATCGTATGGAGGACAAAATAAAAAAATTATCGGGATTGGTTTCACGTAAAAATAGATAGCTTGTTCGAGACACATGAGACCAAGATTAAAATATCTTTCAAGGAAGTTGGAGCGGTCTAGTTGAGTGAAAAGACGGTTTATGAATTCTTTTTTTTCCAATGAACCTCAAAATAATGCATACGAGCTATAGATTGATTCTGTAGATGCTAATTTTTCATAAAATATACAAAAGGCGAAATTATGCAATTTCATATTTTCATTACGTGAATGAGAAAAACTTTCGTGTTACTACCAACTTGAAAAAGTATAAAATGATCGATGATTACTGTGAAAAAACTGCGTCAGTGAATGTTTGATGCAACGCAGAATGAGAATTTTGAGTAATTTATAATGATGCCTATTTATATGTATGTCACGAGATTATTTATTAATATCATTAATAAAAACAAAGTGTTGCCGAAATACGGCAACTTCGCGAACATTGAGGTTGGCAGAAATTCTCTTCATTCGCCAAGATACGTAATCTTTTATCGAATGTTAATGGTTCAATATTTAATATGTATGATTTACGATGGGCAAGATGGTTTTTTTCTAAATGTTTACAAACGATTAGTTTACATTAATACGTTGTTAGAAATAGTTTATCTTGGTGCTTAATAGCCAAAAAAAATTACATCGCCTGTAGTGCGAACGTCTTGCCCATCTAACCGCATGTAAAATTACATACATTGAACTATTTTTATATCGCTGGTGTTTTGTGGTTACATTTTTTCAAAACCATAATTCTCAGTACATTCTAGACAATAGCACATATTTTTTTAAATCCCGGATTGTGTCTAAAGCTCCAACCTCCTCAACGTCACAAAAAGAGGACCTGACTTTGTTTAGGTTTACGCGTCTAATTTAAAGAATTCACCAATTACGAATTAGCCGAGACTAATAATTAAAAATAACAATAAAGCTGATAATTGCATTAATAATAATAATTAATAAATTAAATAATAGAGCTAATAATCAAAAATGTTGAAAACCTTTATATTTTTTCGCGACTCTTCTATCAACGACTTCAATGTTTTCCCCTTTTCGTTTCGAGCTTTCAAGAGACAATATCGAATATCGAAGGATCAGTTAGTCGGAATTAGTCATGAGAGAGAGACAGAGAGGAAAAGAGAGAGCGAGAGAGAGAGAGAGGTAATAGGAATATCACAAAGGACTATACACGAGAGCTCTGAGTGATTTGGATTAACAAAAAAAAAGTAAAATGTAAATTACAAGTAACAAAAAGGCTCGACGAAAAAAAGAGAAAAAAAAAGCAAAGAAATTTGAGAAAAAAAAGTGCAACTGAATGAGATAATACGACGGGACTACTTACCAGGATGGGACAACATCCGAGGAGTCAAGGTTGAGTGTGACAGAACCCTCTACGCTATCACCATATTTTAAGTATGATAGAAAGCCCATTAATACGAACATCGAGCCTACAATGACCATGCCAACATTAAGTACTCCCAGAGGTTTGCTGAATTTCTCCGGGGTTTTCATTTCATTTTTTAGTGGCAGCACCTATTACATTTGTTTTCGATTTCGTTGTTGTTTCTTGCTTTATCACCAATTTCATGTCTTCTATTTAATTCGCTTTTCGCACTTAATTAATTCTATCAAGATATAAATAAAGTAGAAAAAAAGGCCGAGCTGACTTTTTTATCGTTACTTAAAATGCATACACATAATTATATATATATATATATATATATATATATAAAATACACACACAGGGTGACAATTGCAAGATGGCCAAGTATTTTTTTAAAGCTCTGACGCCAAGATTTACGGCCGAGAAAAATATATCTTACGGTTTTTCACGTCCCCTTCGAAAAAAACATAGCGTTATTTTGTGATTGGAATTCGCCATAAAAAATTGAGCATTCTGGCGAAAAATCATAATTCCATTTGGAGTTCAACAAAATGATGATAATTCAATTCGGAATACAAAACACTCGTAAAAAGCTTATTTTTTACGGAATTCCATTTGTCCATTTCAAAAAGGCATCTTTGATAATTTTTTTCCCCCGGTGACGGGATGGGCGAAAAAAGTTTTCCAGAAGTTTTTCGTATTCGGATTGTAATGATCTTCATTCTGCTGTGCTCAAAATGGAATTTCCGTTTTTTTTTAATAGAACGCTCAATCTTTTCCGGCAATTACTACTCGTCACAAAAATTTGCTATATTTTTTTGTTTCCAAGACGACTTAAAAAGCTAATAAACATGATATTTTTCTCGTTTCTCAAGAAACCCATAGCCAGCACATAATTGTCACCCTATATATATATTGAAGCCTCGCGCGGACGTTCCAATCGACAATTAATCTTATCCTTTTTTCTCTAACTATCGTTTACCGTAAAGAAAATTGCGAATAAGTGTCCTCTACTCACCAGAGTGATACCCTCGAACGAATAAATAACCGTGCCGAAGAACAACGGTATCGCGCGCCAATCGGCGACATAGGGGCGTTCATTTATCGGTGGCAAATCTTGGCCCATGAGATATATCGACAACACGTACCCGGCAACAACGAGAAAGTTCGCTATCGAGGAGACCGGCACGAGATACTTCAGATTACGTATCCACGTGCTCAACATTATCGGTATCAACACCACTATCATGTGCAGATGAACGTTCATCTTGAATCCGTAACTGTCCAAGACCTGTCGATAAAAAGCAGTGTTAAATCGTTATCAATCAAGCCGATCAAACAAAACGATCGGAGCAATCGCGAATTCCAATCCGGGGCTAAAGGGGGAACGAAATGTGGCGAGAAAAAAATAAAACCGCGTTCGACCTCGCGATTCTCGCTGAGCACGGTAGGGCAGACTTTTAAGGCTCCTTTGAGGCATGAACCTTGACACAATCCGGCTCATTTTTCATTGGAAAATAAGCATGCGCGTTTGCCCACGGGTACAGCTGTTGGACTCGTGCAACGATCGAGAATTGTGCCAGGAGAATATTAATGGAATATCATTGAGAGGAGCGTTCGGTAATCGTTCAATATTAATATTGTTATTGTCGATTATACGCGATGTAGAAGCAAACAAATTTCGAAATACTTTGCCCAGCTGTGGCGACCGGAAGCGAGATCGTCAAACACGAAATTTACAGGATACCTTTCTTATTTGGATTCTAATCTGTTTGATTTTCCGTTTAAGGCCGGAGCCTGAATTAGAAGGTCCGAAAAATCGTTTTTTTTTTAATTGCTTAAGGGGCCAGTTGACTTGGAAAATTTCAAAAAATCAAAATGATGAGCAATCAGAAGGGATTTTGTACGGTGCAGGAATTGCCGATTGAGTTTAGGTAAGAGTTTTTCATAGTATAAACTTCAAACGCGTTTTTCTCGAAACAACGTTTTCAAAATCTAGCTCCATCGTATCTCTAAAACTAATAAACGGATTCTCTTGAAATTTGAATCACATATTGTAAACATGATTCGCAACAAGATGACCCTCGATGGTTTTAAAAATTTTATTTTTACTTTTTTTTTGCGAAAAACGGCGAAAAAACGCGTTTTTTTTTTACTTTTTTCGTTTTTCATCTGCCATTTTTTTATTTTTTGACAAAACTTTATATACGAGAGTCATTTTGTAGCTGGTGTCATACTGAATCCAATGGACTTTGATTTTTTTGTTTCAGACAAGCCGTTGCCGAGTTGTGATGGAGCTACCTAGCCCACCTATTTTTGAGGCGTTACGTTAAACTATAGTTTTTTGTACATAAAAATGAATAAAACAAATTTTTTAATGGATTTCAAGACTATTCATCAAGCCCAACAACTTTTATATTCACATCTTTTATGAAATCCTCAAAAAAAATCGCGAAAATAGCCTCTTTCGTGGCTCCAAAGTGGACTGGGCCCTTGAATCGATAGATAAACTATCCAAGAATATATTTACAATGTTAAAGAGGCCAATTGTAAATATTCTCGAAGGTACAAGGCCAAAAGCAGAGAAACGATTGATATTTGATATTTCCTCCTATTGAAAACTTTGAAGCGCGTTTTCTCCAGTTATCATTTTCACGATTTTTTCAAAGTGGCGGGCGTGATGGCCAAAAATATTAACGACCTATTGAATCAAACCAATATTTATTTTCTTCAGTATGAAAATCTCTTCTTAGTGAATTAAAAAAGTCGTTGGAGAAGTCTTTTTAAATAATTTTTATAGCACGTTAAGGGGTTACCGCCACTTGCGATTTAGAAAAAATCGAATTTTTTTAATTGCATTTTTTTTTAAGTATAAGTATCTGAGAATATGTCCTGAAAATTTCAAGTCGATCCGAACAAAATTGACTGAGATATGAGCGTTGAAAGAGAAGAATCCGCGTTGAAAGAGCGTTGAAAGAGAAACTTTAAACGCGTTTTTCTCAAAATGGCATTTCTGAATTCGCCGACCAAAATTACTCGAACACTAATGAACCGATCTTCTTGAAATTTTGCAGGCTTATTTAATACATAAAAATGTAGTGTTTAATCGTGCGATTTTTTTTTCGAAAAAAATGGCCGTTTTATAGCCAAAAAACGGCCGTTTTTTTCCGTTAAAATCGAACCATTAGCTTTGACTGTCCGCCATTTTGTGAAAAATGAATATTTTTTAAAATCCTTCGATTAAAGACTAGTTTATACTTATATTTGACTAAATCCATCCGCATTTTTTTTTCAGATGATCCACTTCGCCGCAACGTTGGTCACCGCAAACCGTGTATATAAAAACATTATTTCATTGACGGCCATTTGCCACTAAACAATGTAACATTTTTCAATAAAAAAATTACTGAAAGTTCTTCAAGATGTGTTCTTTAAGATGGTATATTGATCGATTAAAAAAGTTTTGTAGTTTTCTTTAAAAAAATTCATGAAGAAGGCCTTTTCTTTGCGCTACAAGTGGGGGTAACGCCTTAAAGTGTTTTTTTCTAAACACATTGTTTTGAACCTGAGAAAAGTTATAATTTCACGATTGTTTCAGCTTTTTCTTAATTCACCCAGAAGAAAAATATATGACAGTTAAAAGTTTCATTGGTTTTTTTGTTTCAGTCAAGAATTACGAGCTGCATTTTGGCGGCCGATTGGGGACTGCAGTGGCAAGGCGCACATGGAATAGGCCGATAAATCTGTAGTCATTTATGGTTTCATGTTGAACATTAAAAAAAAATAATATACATGAAATATACATGTTTTGTAATATACATTAAATATACATGAAAAGGAACCTCAATGTTTACTGGGCTCACTTGTTTTTATCCCTTCTAGAAAGATTCCCGGAAGAACGCTTTTTTGGACCTCCTAATTCAGGCTCCCGCTTTAAGGAACTATCACAGTGTGACATTTTCAAAAAATCGATTTTTCTGGCATTATCCGATGGTATATATGGTTATAAATATCGACCTGGCATCGCCGATTCATCGTAAGTAGACAAATTATATGAAAATTTCGCACTCGAAACTTTAAACGCGTTTTTCGCGAAATGTGGTTTTTCAAAACAGTGTACACTCTCGGAGGAAGACTTCAAGCTATCCATCTCAAATTTTGACACAACATTCTTCTTTATCTTGCTATGGAAGCTTTTTTTTCTTTAAATCTTAATATTTTTTTAATGGAAAAAATAGGCTAAATAAGACTGGAAAAAATGGGCTAAATTCGATATGTTTTTCAAATCGCCGCCATTGTGTCAGTTTTGATTTTTGAGAAACTGCCATAGCACGATAGCGGCTTTCATACTGATTAATAATCTTTTTACAAATTTTGTTTCAGGTAATATTTACGCCCACAACCGTGTACACCGTGAGATCTTCTTTTCTTCAGAGACATTTTCAACCGGTAAAAAAATGTAAAAAAAAAAATAAGAATAAACGTTTAAAAAATAATTTTCGGTTCTTCATGAGTGCTTCGATGTCACATAAAAATCCGATCGAAAATCGGACCGATTAGCGTATTTTAACGATCGAACAAAAATCGCAAAAATCAGATATTTTCCGACTCGTTACACTGTAATGATTCCTTAAGGGGTTACGTGGGTTTGAAAATTTCAAAAAATCCATTAATTTTTTAAATTATCTATTAGTACAATATGTCTAGAATATTCTCTCAAAGTTTTAAGTCAATCGGAGTAAAAGTCTAGGAGAGAGAGCCTTTGGGAATTCCCTCCGTTGGAAAAGACCAGCCGGGAGCGACGCAGGTATATCGCATTTTTTTCTCAAAACACTATTTTTGAAGTCGGTGGACACGATTTCTCAAAAACTAATGCACCGGTTTTATTAAAATTATGCACACTTCTTTAAAATAGCATTGACTAGTGAACGAAGGTTTTTTTTCTATTACAATTAATTTTAAGGCCTATACGGAGTGTAAATTGTACCAAAAATTGAACTATGTTGCATACAACTGTGCCAAAAATTCAAATTTCAACTTTTTTAAAAATCCTTCGTTCAATCACGAGCTATACTTATCTACTAACAGAAAAAAAATTTGTTTTTTTAATTTCAGATAAAGCTATCAAGAGTTATCCTGACCACCACGAGGACACTTTTTTTTAAAGGGCTCCGCAAACCAGATCCCACCGGCTGAATTTCCCAAATGTTTGTATATATTTTTTTTAAATATTGTTGAAATGTTGGTCTTTTATGTGCTTAGCATTTTGAATAAAATAATTCATATATTATATGTTTTTTTTTAACCAGAGAAAATATGCTTTTTTAAATTTCGAAACCCACGTAACCCCGCAAAACAACAACAACAAGAAAAAGGCATTATCGTAATTCTCACCTGTTTCATATTCGTAGAAATGAAGACGAAATAGACGCAGCAAAATCCCAATTGAGTAGCACATAAAAATATGTTAACCAATTTTCTGAAATGCAAATGCTCTCGATAGTTGATTCGACATACAGTCGAAATTCACGACTTTCCTTTTTCCAAAGTAATTCGCTTACACTTATATCGATAATCGTACGTTGTTTTTTTTTGTATTTTCTTTTTTTTTTTCGGTCTCCTTGAGAATTTTGAGAACATAATGTGATTTTTTGTTTTTTTTTTTGTGGTATGCAGTTCGCGCTGTGAGTTTTTCTACATTGCTAATGAACGAGGCTGATGCGATTCTTTTATCCCCGTCGTGTGTACTGCAATTTTATGAAAAACAGAAAACAAAAAGAACGAGCTGATCAAATTGAACCCCAGAGTCACGTGTACGATTTGTCTTTCTCTTATTTTTCTCTCGCGCCAAGGTTTTTAGCGTGAGTATAAATAATCAATATGGCGAAGTATAAGACATGAAGTTTGCGTTTCAATAGAGTCGATTCGTGTACGCGTCCGCGCGATTCTAGCCAATTCAGCCAATTGATCGACCTTGCGTTCGCTATGAACGTTTTTTTTTTTTCTTTTTCTTTACTCGATTCTTCAAGTTCAACGAGTATGTGGTCATGCGAAACACTATAAAAATCTAGAATAATCCGGGTTTCGTATCACATCCAATGTCCATTCGCGGCACAAGAACGATTGAGGGAAAAAAACAAAACAAAACAAAAAACGGAGACAAAATAGCGCCCTCTCGGCAAAATTGACGGCCACACTTTGAACCTCAACGGCGTCGTCAATTTGTTCATGATTCATATATTTTTTCATAGAAAATACCGCCAACATATTTAACAACATTTTAATTTTTTCTCGTAATAAATATGTTTATTATTATGAATGTTATTTTTGTTGTTACTTCTACGAGTATTGTTATTATCGCGATCTCGTTATTATTTTTGCAAAACTTCAAAATAATATCATATCTGAATGGGGTAATTTTTCATGAAAACCAAATATCTTTTTAAAAGTACTTTCGAAAATTAATCATAAAATATATATATTTTCTATAAAAAGTAGATAATCTTTTGATTCGAGTTGAAAAAATGTCGCGTTATGTTAATGAGAAGTGTAAAAACTTTTTTTTTTTCTATTTTTACATCGGAGGCCATTGAAATTGTAGACCCCAAGAGATGTCTTGTTCCTCGTCGCTTTTTTTTTTTGAAGATACATTTGCATACGTGGAATAATAATCGAATGGTGACCCGACGATTGGACGAAAAACTTACCGCATCATTACCGAATATTTACGGAGTTGAAGAGGACCCGTCTCAAAGCACATCTCAACTGTTCCGGCGAAACCCTGCCGCGTATCTTTTGTCGTGCCCAATCGACGGCACACTTCCTCGTTACAGTTTATCTGCATTAATTACAATACATATTTTGCTTATTCATTTTTTTCCCTTCAATTTTCCGTCGTGTTTTTTACAACTTATGAATTTCGGGTTTACTCATTTATCGATTTGTAAATTTGCCATTCATAAATTGCTATTTTACAAGTTGTGAAATTGCCATTTCCGATTCAAAATTTACAAAAAATATGAGCTTTCGCATCATTATCATTTAAAGAGTCCGCGTAAGTTTTAAATTTCGAAAATAGGGATTTTGATTGCATAGTTTCATTGTCCAGGGTGTTAATTTTAATTTGTGATAATGTTTTTTGTAAAAATTCTAAAATCTGACCCAATTATGATGATTTTCGAAAAGGGTCTACTACAAAAAAGGCTTATTAGACGAATTTTTGAAAATCGACCCGTTCATTGAACTCCAAGATTACGAAGACCCGTCGAAGGGGTAGCCAACATTTGTTCCCAATCAATCATTAAGGGGGAGATACCTTCAGGCGAGGAAAAAGTTTGCTGATTTTCATTATTCTTTTTTAAGCAAAGATTTCCCCAACATTTTTGAGACAAGGTATTTTTGATTTAGCTGTTACATGGTATTTAAATTTTTGTATTACTCTTTAAAAATGGCGCAGGCACGGTGTTCTGAACTGCATTTTCAAAACTGGCGTGACGTATAGCTAAAAGACCAATCGACCGATTCTGATGAAATTTGGTATAACATTTTCTAACCTTATTGTCTAAAACATGACCTTAAGGGGTCTTCTCACTTAGAACGCTAAAAAAGGCTATTTTCGTGATTTTTTGATATGTTTTTATTATAGATATTGATATAAAAGTTTTTACACCTAATTGATACACTTTCGAAATACATTTAAAAAAAATTTATTCATTTAAGTCACCGTTTATGGACGAAAATGGTAGTTAAAAAAATGTCCTAAAAAAATTGTAGGTCTGCGCTGTTGATAAAATCTCCGAGATGGATCATCCGAAACAAAAAAATCAAACGGTTTTAAATTTAGTATGTTGAGGGGCTAGTCCACTTTGAAAATTTAAAAAAATCGAAAGCAAGCAATACTCGAAGAAATCGGAGATGATGAGCAATCAGAAGGGATTTTGTACGGTGCAGGAATTGCCGATTGAGTTGAGGTAAGAGTTTTTCATAGTATAAACTTCAAACGCGTTTTTCTCGACACAACGTTTTCAAAATCTAGTTCCATCGTATCTCTAAAACTAATAAACCGATTCTCTTGAAATTTGAACCAAGTCATTGAAAGATGACCCTCGATGGTTTTAAAATGTTGATTTTTGCTCTTTTTTTTGCGAAAAATTGCGAAAAAACGCGTTTTTTTAAACTTTTTTTCGTTTTTCATTGCCATTTTTTTATTTTTTAAAAGAACTTTATATCCGAGAGTCATTTTGTAGCTGGTGTCATACTGAATCTAATGGACTTTGATTTTTTTTGTTTCAGACAAGCCGTTGCCGAGTTGTGATGGAGCTACCTAGCCCACCTATTTTTGAGGCGTTACGTTAAGGGGAGGGTAGGGGTTTCGGCGTGAAAAAAAAACACTTTTATGCGAATTTTTTTCATCTATATGGATAGAGTAAGTTTATTGAAACCTTTTGTACATTGTTAAGTGTCATTTCAAGAACATTCCGTGAAATTTGTACGCGAAAATATCCACAAACAAGCCGGTGCCGCGTTTTTCTCGAAACCACTTTTTCAAAGTCCGTGTTCACTGCCATTTGAAAACTACATGACCGATTTATTTCAAACTTGGTACACACTTTCTGCATATAAAATACCTCCCCCCGACGGTTAGTTTGAGATTTTTTTTTACATTGAGGGGGTTTTCCACCCCCAAAAATGGCGGAATTTTTCGTGAAAAATAGCACTTTTCACTTTACATGACCACCAAAAATTTAGAAAAGAAAAAAAAATTATCAAACACCGTTGGGGGGAGGATTTGATGATACTTTGACTAAATTTTAATGGTACTTGATTTCAGATAATTTCTAGCTGAGATACAGTGAACACCGCAAATCGTGGTTTTCCAAAGGCGTTCTTGGAAAAGCTTTGTCACCGGCTTGTTTGTGGATATTTTCGCGTACGAATTTCACGGAATGTTCTTGCAATGACACTTAACAATGTACAAAAGTTTTCAATAAATTTACTCTATCCATATACATGAAAAAATCGCAATAAAGTGTTTTTTTCACGCGGAAACCACTACCCTCCTCTTAAACTATAGTTTTTGTACTTAAAAATGAATTAAAATGTTTTTTTAATGTATTTCAAGACTTTATTTATCAAGCTCAACAACTTTTATATTCATATCATTTATAAAATCCTTAAAAATAAAATCGCGAAAATAGCCTTTTTTTCGTGGCTCCAAAGTGGACTCAACATGGATCAACTTAAGTTTACTTCATTTTTTCCCTCAATGGCTATAGCGCATATCATACTATTTTTTATATATGCAAAAATAACCAAATGGCTGACATTTTTCGAAAAAACTAAAAAACGTGTTTTTTCACCGTTTTTAGCGAAAAAAATAACAAATATCAAAATTAAAAAAAAACCTTGATATGCGTTATGGCTATAGTTGTAAAGAATATGTGGTTAAAATTTCATAAGGATCCGTTCAGAAGTTTCGAAGATTTTATTAACAAGCCGTCAAAAAAACGTTGTTTCGAGAAAACCGCGTTTAAAGTTTGTTCGGCTTACATAAATACACAATTTTTTAAAATTAAATGTATTTATCAAATGTAACAAGTTTTAAATCAATATGCATAATATAAACCTATCAAAAAAAATCATCAAAATAGTCTTTTCTCAGCGTCTAAAGTGAGAAGAATTAAATGTTTTTGAAAATAAAAAAAAGTGTTTTCGCAAAATGTAGCCATTTTTTCAGAAAATTCGATCTTTTTGTTTCGAAGCGTACCACTTGATCGATTTTGAACATTTGTCACTTTTTCTTGGTTCACATTCTGCGTATGAATGTTACGGAACGAAAATGTTTCGTTGGTCTTTTTCAGATTAATCCCGCCGACGCTGTCACGCCGTCTGACAACATCCGCCGCAACCCGTTTAGAAGTCCATACTTCCGACATTTATAAACGTTAAGGGGTTACCCCCACTTGCGATTTTGAGAAAATCGATTTTTTTGTTAATGCATTTTTTTGAAGTACAAGTATCTGAGAATATGTCCTGAAAATTTCAAGTCGATCCGAACAAAATTGACTGAGATATGAGCGTTGAAAGAGAAGAATCCGCGTTGAAAGAGCGTTGAAAGAGAAACTTTAAACGCGTTTTTCTCAAAATGGCATTTCTGAAGTCGGTGACCAAGATTACTCGAACACTAATGAACCGATCTTCTTGAAATTTTGCAGGCTTATTTAATACATAAAAATGTAGTCTTTAAGCGTTCGATTTTTTTTTCGAAAAAAATGGCCGTTTTATAGCCAAAAAACGGCCGTTTTTTTTTTCGTTAAAATCGAACCATTAACTTTGACTGTCCGCCATTTTGTGAAAAATGAATATCTTTTAAAATCCTTCGATTAAAGACTAGTTTATACTTATATTTGACTAAATCCATCCGCATTTTTTTTCAGATGATCCACTTCGCCGCAATGTTGGTCACCGCAAACCGTGTATATAAAAACATTATTTCATTGACGGCCATTTGCCACTAAACAATGTAATATTTTTCAATAAAAAAATTACTGAAAGTTCTTCAAGATGTGTTCTTTAAGATGGTATATTGATCGATTAAAAAAGTTTTGTAGTTTTCTTTAAAAAAATTCATGAAAAAGGCCTTTTTTTGCGCTACAAGTGGGGGTAACGCCTTAACAAAGAAAAAAAATACCAATTAACAGCCAAAAATAAAAATAAAACATACCATAAGTCTTAAAAATGGTCAAGAAATCTCTCCTCTTGAAAAAAATGGCTGATTTTCATGATTTTGCTTCGAAAATTCTTGCTTTAAGGGGGGAGATACTTTTGTATATTCCCCCTTAAAGCAAGAAGTTTTCATTCATTAAAAGCAAGATTTAGTCCTTCTGGTGCTGCCTTTTTTCGTTTCCAATTATTGATAATATACGTACGAGAATATGCTGAGCGTGGACGCAGATGATACCAAGTACTATCGTCAGCGGTGGGGCGAGCAATAATCCAGCATTTTTGAAAGCGTCACCGAGGGCAAAGATTCCGGAACCAACGTTGCCCTTGAACAGATGCATCATCGTTTCCAGGTACCTTGAAACAATTGCACAATAACGTGTTTACGGTATTATTTTTTTTTTCGACAAATATATCAAGTTTACCATCACGAGAATATACGATTCGATAACTTTGGAAAAGTGGAATAAAATTGAAAAATCCCATCATCCCAGAACGTTACAACGAAAAATCTTCGAAAATGAAATATATATTCTTAACAATGAAAACGAAGTCAGCGATTTTATCATTTCTTCAAGAAATGTTTATCAACGAAGGAAAATAATTCTTTTGTGTACTTACGATGTGGGATGATGGACATCCGGACCATGTCCTGGATCACCGCGCGAGCTGTGATTATCCTTGCTGATTGACAAAATTGGATCCTTCGATTGAAACGCGCCATAGTTGTCGACGGTGCTCCTGTAAAGAAATCAAGAACGATTTTAATTCCGATTAATTAAATTATATATATTATATATGGGGCATTCCACGCCATTTCACCTAGCTCTTGACCCCGACCATTTTTGATTTTCCTGATTTTTTTGTAACATTGTACCCTATGAAAGGAATATCCACACCCGTTTTCAGATTTTCATCTCTTCTCGTTTAGGAGTTGTGATATTCCAAAAACCGTCGATTTCTAAAAATGTTTTGGAAACATTTAAACGCTGATAACTCCTGAACTAAGTGAGATATCGAGAAATGTCACTATTTTTTTTCTTCATTTTAGAGCATACTTTCGTTAGAAGATATGACAAAATTATCAATTATCAATGTCAACGTTTTTTTTCGTCAATAAAACATTTTGAATTAAAAAAAAAAAACATTTTTTTCCTTAAATTCAGCACAAATGAAATATGAATCGTTCCAGGCCCGACGAAGCCGAATTGGAAATCACAAAATCATTAACAGCATCATTGCAACTTAAAACGATGAAAATCTTCTAGAAAAAATATAATTAATTCGAAAAAAAATAGAAAGAAAAATAGGCCCACGATAAGACTAGTCTTGAAAATCATCGAATAGGTCACTCTTTTTTAAAGAATTTTTTGGAAAAAATTTATAAAGGCGATCTTTAAAAAAAAAAAAAGTTTTCGCTTTAGAAGCAAAAAACCTTGAAATTGATAATTGATATTTTTTAAAATATTTTTTAACGAAAGTATGCTTCAAAATGAAAAAAAATTATATAGTGATATTTGTCGATATCTCAATTAGTTCTGGAGTTATCGGCGTTTAAACGTTTCCAACACTTCCGAAATCGACTTATTTTGGAAAATTATAACTCCTGAAAGAGAAGAGATCAAAATATAAAAATTGGTGTGAATATTCCTTTTATGTTATATATATATATATATATATATATATATATATATATATATATATATATATATATATATATATATATATATATATCCGATGTTCCTTCTTTTCCTCTTGCGATACCATATTCTCTATTTCATTTTCATTTTCCGATCGCAATTGTCTTGTGCAACGCATTACGAAATATTCGCCGCACCGTCCTCGGGACAGTCGAGGAACTCAAGTTCGGAATGAAAAAAGAAAAACGTCTATTTCGCCGAGCACGCGATAACAGATATTTTGATTTTTCGAAATTCATTATACGTGCCTACGTTAGATCTCAGAAGTAGGTCAAATGGGCTCGAAATAACCAACCGTGCAAGTATAAATGATGCGCCGGTAGCGCAGAAACCGCTGGCAGTAAGCCTGGAAGTTTGAGAATTTAACGGTAACTTGCCCACTTGTTCCATTGTGAACCAGCTTATCGAACACACGCGGCTTGATGCTTGATTTACGACGAACAATTTTAACGACGAAAAGTCACGCGCACGAAAAAAATCCTCAATACTATAGGTCGCAAAAAGATTGATTTCACGTTTGCGCTTCTTACCCCCTTTCTTTAAAAAATCGAATGAAAAATCAAATGAAATGTAATAATATTCAAGATAATAAGAATCATACAAAAAAATACATAGATATTAAATAAGATATCAAAAGTGCATAATATGGAGTATCGAAATAAATTGAATAAAATATTAAATATATAATAAATAACGAATGATATAGTGAAAAAATTAAAGAATGTGATACAGAGTAGTGAGATCGCAACCATCGAGCAATGAATAGTAAAATTCTTCACTCGTTTAAACATATGAAACTTTTCAAGTTATTAAAAAATCGAATGAAATGCAATAATATTCAAGGTAGTATTCAAACGATAATAAGTATTTCATAAAAAATACATATATATTAGATAAAATATCAAACGGATATAATTCCGAGCATTGCAATAAAATAAATAAAACATTAAATATAAAATAAATGATTATTTAACAGTACAATAAAATACTAAACGAATGTAATATTGAGATTGAAAAAAATATATAATGAATCATGTAATAATTCAATGAAACGTTAAAAGATCATAATATTGAGTACGAAAATCGCAACGATTGGGTAACGAAACAATGAAAATTCTTCACTCGTTCAAACGAAAAATTCGAGTTATTTCGTTCCACAGCTCATCCGGAAAAAAAATAGTCCAGTACACGAACGAAGTTTTTCCTTTCTTGAAGAATGTCAACTATGCACGCACGTCCCAGTTTCGTGACGATTACTCATGAAGAATGAGTAATCTATCACGAACTTCGTGAAAATAAAACGAGCGGAAAATCACCCGAGTGGCGTGGTAGTTCCTTCGAGATTCGTCTCAGCACCGATTCTCGGATCACACTTTCGCGAGGGTCCCGACGATTTCATATGAAATTCCATCTGCAAAAGAAAGAAATTTCATCTTCACTCGTTGCACGGATACGTCGACTGTCAACGCCTATAAGAGATCATCACAGTGTAAAATCTCAAAAAATCGTTTTTTTTTGTGCATTATCCTATAGTATAGACGATTATGAACATGGTCCCGACATCGCGGATTGATCGTAAACAGACAATTTATATGAAAATTCCGCACTCGAAATATCGTTTTTCAAAACGGTGTACACTCTCGAAGAAACAATTTTCAAGCTATTTTCAAGCTATTTCCGTCTCAAATTTTGACACAACATTTTTCACGCCCTTCTTTATATTGCTGCGGAAGCTGTTTGTTTTAATCTTCATATTTTTTTAACGAAAAACTGTCGAAAAAAAGGCCAGATTCGATACTTTTTTTCGAACCGCCGGCATTTTGTCAATTTTGATTTTTAAAAAACCTCCATAGCAAGATTGCGGCTTTCATACTGATGAATAAACGTTTGACAAATTTTTGCTTCAGATCACGTTTTCAACCGTTAAAAAAATGCAAAAAGAATAAAAATAAACGTTTAAGGAATTATTCTCTGTTCTTTCAAATCAGACTCGTTAGCGTCTTTTAACCATAAAAAAAATCGCGTAAATCAACTATTTGCCGACCTGCTACACAGTGATGATTCCTTAAGGGGTTTTCTCACTTTAGACGCCAAAAAAGGCTATTTTGACGATATTTTTTTGATAGATTTATATTATAGATATATATAGATATTACATATATATATATATATATATATATATATATATATATATATATATATATATAGATATTATATATATTATATATATATATATATATATATATATATATATATTCATATAAAAGTTGTTACACTTAATAAATACAGTTTCCAAATACATTTTTTTAAATTATGTATTTATGTAACCCAAACAAATTTTAAACGCGTTTTTCGCGAAACAAAGTTTTTCGATGGCTTGTTGATAAAATCTTCGAAACTACTGAACCGATCCTTATGAGATTCTAACCACATATTCATTGCGACTATCAGCTGTAAATTAAACATTTTTTCAAATTTTAATATTTACTATTTTTCTTGTCAAAAACGGTGAAAAAAAAACACTTTTTCGTTGTTTTGTCGAAGAACGTCCGCCATTTTGTTATTTTTGCATATATCAAAAATCGCATGATATGCGCTATAGCCATTAACATACTGAATCTAGACCCGTTTGATTTTTTTGTTTCGGATGATCCATCTTCGAAATTAGACCTACAACTTTTTTAACTACCATTTTCGTCTACAAATAGTGACTAAAATAAATAATTTTTTTTTAACTGTATTTCGAAAGTGTATTTATGAAGTGTAAAAACTTTTATATCAATATCTATAATACAAACCTATAAAAAAAAATCAAGAAAATAGCCGTTTTTTTAGCGTCTAATGAGAGAGGACCTCTTAAAGAAAATGACCAATTTCCCACCAATTCACACATGTCGATATCCCGCTCTCAAAGACCGAGACATTTTCACCCATCGAACATTCACATTCGCAATTGACACAGCACGTGACCTCGAATAGTTTCGTACGAACGTATTGAAAAGCAAAATTGATAAACGAATGTTCCACACGTTCGCGAAATATAACGTTCCAAATCGAAAGGAATTTTAATACCCACGTCGGACAATTCGAAATCGTAGAGACGCCTCGTCTCCCAATTTGGCTCAGGTGGCGTCATTTTCTGTGATCTACTCATATCCGAATTTATCTCTGACCACGAAACTTTAAATACACTTTACCGGCTCCTTCGTTTTGCGTTAATTTTTTTTTCTGTTTTTCTTTCAATCTACACGCAAACGCATTTCACGATCGGCTTTTGTAGATAAGATGCACTTTCAGGATGCCGTTCGTACGTTTGTATCTTCTCACGAACGTTAGCTCCCGGAACCTCGACAGAAACTGGACATTGCAGTCACGTGAGAATGCGCAAAAAGAGGAAAAAACGGAAAAGGAGATTGCGCCTTATCATCGTACATACGAGGTGCGATTAGAGGCCCATTACAAACGCCGGGAATTTTCCGCGTTTCCACTTCAAACAATTGTACTGGATTATTTATACTATCGCCTGTTCTCAATCTCATTGCGATCTGTGACGGATTATCAAATGTAATTATAGTCCGCCGATGACCACGCGTTACAGTGCATGTCCTTGTTATTATTGTTATTGAATTAGCAATTATCATTGTGGTTGCTATTAAATATTTCATAGTGTTCTATCGATTTATTGACACGTGTACATAGAGGGTGTCCTGCCATGAATGGATAATCCTGCAACTGTCCATAGGTCAGATCATGTCCTACTATGTGAAAGAAATTCTGTTTAGTAAAAGTCCCACGGTTTGCGAGATTTTGGGCTTTGCGTTGTTTTTTTTTTAATCATCTGCTTCTGGTTTTTCCCATACCTTTTCTTCAAATAATATGAAGGGTGGGGGTCAAAATGTCGAATGACCAAATATGGAACGACAAAGATTTCGAAACAACAGAATTACGAACTCCTTAATTCATTAAGGTTAAATTATTTAGTTAAATGAAATTAGTAAGTTTAAGTTAAATTATTAAGTTTAATTAAATTATTAAGTTTAAGTTAATTTAAGTTAAATTAAATTATTTATTAGTTAAGGTTAAATTATTCGAAATTTTATCCTTTGACCGATTACGAAATCGAATAACTATTACACCAAAGGATTATTTATTCGCGAGCTCATTTATTTGAGAACATATATTCAGATAGTCTGCAGTTTGAGTCATACAAATACAGATTCAAACAATCTACAACATTCATATCTCCGAGATAGAAAAAAAAGTGAGTATCTAATATTCGTAATACCGTCTATAGAAAAAAGCCATATATCGAGACTACAAACTTCGAATGTGTAGATCTTAGAAATGCAAATGATCGGTGGTCCGAAATGGCGAATACCTGAATGGCGAACATGGCATGGCTGCCCGACCCGAATGCCCACTAACGCCATCTGCCATCTTCATTCTGAAGCGCAAGTGGTATTGCTCGATTCCAAGCTTTCGGTATCCGGACCGTTCGCGATTTTCGCCCATCGCTATTTTAACTGATCGACTTTTTGGTCCTTCGCTTTACTGAATTCGAAATGGTAAACTGTCGTAATATTTACAATTCGACGATTTGACGTCTCGAATTGATTGGTGTATATATACAGGCGAATCGATATTATGTCTCTCATTATTTTGTTAACGGCCTATACCAGTGTGACACTTTCAAAAAGTCGACTTTTTTGTTGCCTTTTTCGACAGTTTGTTCTTTCAAGAATATCATTATCATTTATATCATTTATATCAATATCATTTTATCTTGCAAAAATCGATCGTTAAATCTTTAACCCTCCCTGGGGGATCCTGTATATGTGAGTGTAATATTTGTAGGATTTAAGGCTTTCAGACTTGTTATTATTATTTATGTATTATTCATATGATTTAATAATGAAAAATAATAATACTAATAAATATTATTACTAATAAACATTGTTACTATTATTGTTAATCTATTATTTACATTATTTAATAATAATGATAACAATTATTATAATAAATAAACATTATTACTATTATTTACTTATCATTTATATTATTTAATAACAAAAAAAATGTTCATTACTATTATTCTTATTATGAATAACTATTATTATTTATATGTACTTCCACTTGTATAACCTTGCGGGCTTTTACATTCTCCGTTCCGTCCCACCTTGCTTCGCTTACACTATTCTTAAACTTAGATTTAGAATGACAGATACATCACACTATTATTATTAATATATCATTTCTATTATATAATAATAATAATGATGATGCTAATTATTATCATTGTTATAAATAAATAATATTACTATGAATATTTATTTTTTAATTATTATCATTATAAATGAATATTGTTACAGAGCTCGAACCTCAGGAAATCAAAATAATAATTTCTTCTCGACGCCCCTAAACGTTTTCACTTTTCCTTCGTAAAAGGAAAAAAAAACGCAAGAAAGAAAAAGAAAAAGGCCAGCCTCGATTCTCGCGAGACCGAATAAATCGCGGTTAAGTAGAACGAAACTTGGCGATTGTCGAGATTTTGCAAGTCCGTGAGTTTATCTCGTTTAGCCGGGTATAATCCGCGTTTGAAAGTGAACGGCGAGCGATCGACATTCTCCGCGCGACTCGAATGAATAATCCTGCCGCAGGTAATTGGATCGAGATATAAAAGATGCCGGGGGGGGGGGGGGGGCGAAATTCAATCGCCGTATAGTTACGAACAAAGTACGGGAGGGCGGAGTCGCGATAATCGAGGTGAAAATATGACGTCGTGTCCGAAAGTCACTGACCTCAGGGCTAAATTTTCCGAGGTACCGGTCAACATGGCGCATATAAAGGGTGTCTCAAAATGACCTGCCATTTCTATTTATTCATAAAACGTATTATTTATTTGAAAAGTACGAATATTTTTTATTTTAATATAAGGTACAAACATGGAGGTTATGTGTGGAACACAATATCCGATAAGTGGCCGCCTCGTCCCTGTTTGCAAACGTTCACTCTTTTGACGAAATTTTCAATAACATTTTGCCATAATTGCGGACTAATTTCATTAATGGCGCGTCCAATTGCTTCTTTGAGCTCGGGAATCGTCTGTGGATCATTGGCTTCCTGATGCCAATACTTCCTGATGCCAATTTTCAAAGATTAGTACTCCATGTTCGCCACAAAGCAAAATGGCGCGCGATTTAAAATGTCAGGTAATTTTGAGACACCCTTTACACGGGGTGTCCCAGAACTGAATGCATTCCCTGAAATGGGGGGTTGGGGGTGAAATTCTGAGTCGATTGATATAAGCATGTGTGGGTCTCAGATCAAGCCCTGAATTATTATTAATTTTTAAAGGCGGACCAATCAAGCGCCCGATGAGCCGGCGTACGTGGGTGAGCGATACGCGCGGGCAGTGGTGCCCCCGCTAGGCGGGAGCACCGCACCTACGTCCGCCGGCTCATCGGGCGCGCCTGATTGGCCTGCTTTCAAAAATTAATAATAATTCAGTTGATCCGAGACCCCCACATGCTTATATCAATCGACTCAGAATTTCACCCCCGACCCCCCATTTCAGGGAACGCATTCAGTTCTGGGACACCCTGTATAGTACGAGGCCTCAACGAGTAATGATTCAACAATTACGCGTGGATCGAATCAAAACGAACATCTGGGGCAATTGAGTGAAAAAATACTAAAATAAAACGGCGATAATTCATCCTGTCTTTTCGTTGAAAGTGCAATTGACTCGAGTAAGGATTAACGAGAGATTGCAATTTATTCGCGGCAAGTACGAAACACTCGACGGACAGGAAATAATTGATAACGAGGTCAATTTAGATTGTATCGTTTCCTCAAAAGTCACGTTTCACATCATGGTTGTTACGCATTAATGACTCAGAAATTTCCTGACCTTTCCAGGTTTTGCAAATATTCCAGGGAGATTGGCGTCAAATAAATAACATCATTCATTTTAAGATCAAATACATGAAAATGTTAAATAAAAAAAATTAAAAAAATTAAAAACTGAAATTCGAAAGATAATTTGAACACCGCAAAGAAGAAAAAATACATTTAAAGAAAATACAGAACCTGTTTTTTTGCTATAAACAGAAGTTTTTATGTCGGTGGCAATAAGTAAAGAACAAATATAAACACTTATCTACAATAATAATTGTGTCGTTGTGTATCGACAAATCAAATGCAAATGTATAGAGCTTTACAGTAAATTAGTTTTCATTTTTTGAAATTTTCAATGTCTGGCATTAACGTAACTTTCTTTTGTATATAACAAAGAATAATATAATTATTTAAAATATACAAAAATATTGATTTTTATACTTTTCAGTTTTTTTTTCAAGTCGGTTTTATTTTTCGTAATTCTAGCAAAAAGTAAATATTGAAAAAATACCAGAGAATTCTCAAAGTTCCCTGAGTTTTCTCGGTTATACGGTTAATAGTCATGCATACATTCTGTACACTAGAGCAAGGGAGAAATCAGCGGATTCCAAAGAAACTCATTTTATAATTGCGCTAACAAACTTGGCACTACGCGAGAAATATTCCGATTGCATACAAGGATTTCACCTT
Organism: Ophion ellenae; assembly: GCA_963210295.1. Lineage (NCBI taxonomy): Eukaryota > Metazoa > Arthropoda > Insecta > Hymenoptera > Ichneumonidae > Ophion > Ophion ellenae. The sequence goes on from OY723395.1 coordinate 17,545,303, forward strand.
GTATACGCGTAAGTGAGAATTGTGTATGCGTTTGAATGCGGCTATAATTGCTGATTTACGCAATCGCCCAATGGCATATTTATTTGATGTTCTATGTTCACGCAGCCATGATTTATTAGATGTAAGGACTTGCGTCGGGTTTTCTTCTCAAATCGCTACGTCCTATCGTTCTTTTTCGTTTTAATTCGTCCGTCTGTTCCACTGGAATTCTACTTTTGTACTTTAACAATTATCATCGTTACCTACTTTTAAAATAACGATGCCTGTGTGTGTGTATACGTAATAACAATAAAGATAATAAGAAAAAATGAGGGCATAGTCTTATTGCATTGTCCAAGTTTTATTTAAATTTCGCATGAATGCATACAGGTTTCAAGATTGTAAAAGTAATCAACGATGGTAGTTGTCGAATAGAAGTTGATTTCTATTTATAAATTTGTGTGTGTGTGTGTATTGCATAGATTTTTATTCCATATATGAATGTGTATGTAAGATATATGATCTTTTTATGAAAATGTAAATTCACATTCAACAAGCTACGATCATTAACAATAATTAGTAATAATAATAATAAGACTTCATAAAATTTCATGAAAAATGTAAGCGTACATCCAACGAGCTAAGATCATTAACAATAATTATTAATAATAATAATGGTAATAACATAATCTAGAATCATAATAAATAATAAATAATTATGATAACAATAATGAATGCATAGGTATCGATATTTTAGACGTAATTAACAATAATAATTGTGAAACAAAAAGGTCAAATTCTATTTTTACACACACACATACACTAACAGCCATAAATTTCCGGACACTTCAGATAATGGCAAATTTATGTTAGAATTGTGTAATTTATTATACAGAGCTAAATAATATCTTTGTAAAATAATAAATGAAATGAGCTGTATTATTCTAACATCCATTGATCGAAAGCTTTGCATTATTCTGAAGTGTCCGGAAACTTTTCGCTAGTTGTGAGTGTGTGTGTGTGTGTGTGTAAAATTCATAAAATTTGGTGATAAAAGTAAGTATTATTAACTTACATTTTATTCAATAATAAAAAATAATAAAATTTCTGAAAAATATTTCGAATTCAAAATCAAATTATAAATGTAAGAATTATTAACAATAACTAGTAATAATGAGAAAAAAAATAATATCAATGACGCTTATAATAATAATAACTCCAGCGTTATCATTCCATCATAATAATACTAATAACAAAAACAACAACAATAATAACAATAATATCTTCATAAAAAAAATTGCCAAAGAATAAAATAGACTAAAACATACCAACAAAACAACAAAATAAAGTAGAATGACATACAAAAAAAACAGTAATCACCAAATGAACCGCTAAAATGTACAATAAGAGCGGTATATTAACATATCGAAGCGAAAGAATAGCTGATTGGTCGTATTCATACGAAATGAGGATGCATTCATAGCCTCTCTAAAGAAATTGTTTCTCCGGCATGAATGAACGTGTGATCGGAATTGTATACGTGACACACACGACGTGTGTTGTAATTCGTTTTAGTCTGTCAACGCGGCGGATTGACGATATTAGCGAAGCGTCGAAACGAGATTGTGAATACAAACTCGCCACTATATACATATATATACCAATAGAGGCTCCGCATCCTGGTGTATTCTAGTGGGAGAGCATATACGTCTGTGTGTTTCTATAAAGGTTACTCCTTTCGAATCCCCGCGTGTATCACCCTATATGTATCTACTGTAATAGTATTACATATATATATATATATATATATATATATATATATACACATGTATATGAGTCAGACGCTTTCGCTACTTCTCTCAAGGTTTAAGACCGCATTAAGTAACTTTGTCGCCCGCGACCTCCTTGAAGGAAGGTAACTGATTTCGGTACGAGGATAACTATCGACTTCCTTTCATTATACTGTTAACGACGTTATGCATACGTGTGCACCTGTATGTATATATATTGGGTTTGCGACTCAAGATGTAATTAGCATAAATTTTATATGCATGCACGGATGTATCTATATACGTATATGTGTATCAAATTTATGATAATTATTTCACAAGTCTCGAACATAATTTGACTACGAAAATACGAGTCAGGTCGACTGAACGACACTTGGTAAACCGAGTCGTACAATAGAGAGGGAGAGAGAAGCCCTCGAGGTTATATTCGCCTCAGCGAGGCTTCGAAATTTTTTTTTTAATGGGGGAGATATCTTTACGCGATAAAAAAATTGGCTGTTTTTATCTGATTTTTTACCATTTTTTAGATTTAGGGTATGTTTAGAGCATACACATCCGGTTTATCGATAATATCGATAATCCAGAATATTGGACCAAAATCCGATATTGGAATCGAATAATACCGATATTTCGATATCAGAGTTGATAACATTAAAATATCATTATAATTGTTATTATTTCCATCTAAGTTACTTTTACTTGTTTTTTTACCAAGTTTAACAGCCTTGAAATATTATTACCTACATTAAATATTTCCAGAGTGTCAACTTATTTATCCACGAGTGTGGAATCAGAAAAGGCCTTCTTCCGCTGCTTATACCTGCAATGAGATGAGGTCATCTCTGAAAGACGAAACTTCAGATGCCCTCTGTTTTTTGTGGTCATTGTTTCAAGGATCTCAATCGCGTTAATTGAGGTAGGCCTATCGCCAGGCCTCAATCCAAAGGATTTTCATAATTTTTTTTTTGAGGCTCACTAAATATATTAATGATCGTCTCTGTAAAATTTCAGGGTCGTTTATCGACCTAGTTACAGAGAAAAGAAATATTTAAATTGCGTATTTTTGTGAAGGAATTCCGAGACGACATACAAAAACCCATTTTCCGGCCGCTACAAAGGTGTATATAATAGTGGGAATCCGTCAGATTCTTAGAAGAAATAAGGTTTACATACTTGACACTTGTAGTTATCCAGTGCGCTCAGAAAACATTACGCTTATTGACTTAATTTTTATGTAATGTCGAGTTTAATTTGAACTTCCGGTATTGAATTTTTTACCACTTGCTACGACAAAGAGACGTGACAGCAAGGCAACAGCTGACTGTAGTCCTAACCTCATCTCACTCATTCGAATTTCCACACATATTTCATTTTTAACCGACATATTTCGCCGACACAAATTTTCCACGCATTTTAACAGTCGAGGCCCAAATACAATGCTTTATATTTCCCGCACCTGACATTGTTTTGACAGATCGACGTTGAAAAGCATGGAGGTTAAACTCGCCGGGTTGAGTAAAAAGAGACGGAGATAGAACCAATATTGCCAAATATAAAACGTAAAAATACTGCGCGAATCGTTGGAATAACTACTTTTTCATTTTTCTTATTAAATGTGAACATTCATTCAACAGTTTACACATGGAAAATTTAGTGATTACACATTTTTTGTTGTTGCATATGTTAAAAAAATATATTGTACAAGTCTCAAGTATGATCAGTGGTATGAATAGTGTGAAGCGATAGGACTATCTTAAAGTGACCATGATGTTGCCTGTCTGCCTGCCTGCCAGCCACAACCCAGGTAGGGAATCAAAAGGCTGACGATGGAAACATACTTGTGCGAGCCTTGTTTCACCGAGCCTGAGTGAGACAGATCTGGGCCAGGTTTCATTGCATCGTTTGGAGCAGCCTGGAACCAAGACTGGCTGCTTAGCCTAATCTCAGGGTTATTTCAAGCTTTATTCAGCCAGTGAATATTAAGGCTAAAAAATCAAGGCTGGATGCAGGCTTGTTTCAGGTTGTGATAAAATAAAATAAATTTTAAATAATATTTTTTCTGTACTTTTATGAAAAAAAAATTAGCAATAAATTTGTCGGGTGCGAAGGCACGAAAAACGAAAGCGAAGGAGGCAGCTCAGAACATTTAAACATATTCTCTTATCGATATTTATGCGGTACACAAAAAAGTTTTTTTCTCGTCACATACACATTTCGTATATACTCACTCTCTGGGGTTTGCGTACACTCTGTGTATTACGTGTCCCATAAACAATAAATAAAATGAAGTATTGTGTTTAAAATATTTTATATATATTTTATAACAAATAATATAATGAAAAATAAATATATATAATAAATAAAATGAATTCTTTACAAATTTATTCAATTTATCCCAATGTAGAATATAGAAAACTAAAAAACAGGCCTCATATAGTCTCGAGAAGAGTTTGGGATAAGCCTGGTCATGAATGCTCGTGCAGGCTTCATTAAGGCTCGTTTTGAACCTTGTTGTTTCGTCGTTTCAGGCTTAGTACAGGCTTTTCTACCAGCCTTTGGTCAAGCCTGTGTGCAACAGCCTGAAACCGCGTTATCATTCAGGGGTTCAGCTAGGCCTGAAATCAGGCTGGTGCTCAGCCTGAATAAAAAAAATGTGAGCCTTGTTTCAGAGCTTGGCGAGCCCTTTTTTCATCGTCAATTCCTACCTGGGAAGCTACGCGATTTGCTTGCATTCTGGTAGCTACTACTGCGCTGACTCTCATAAAACTCCCTGATTCTAATTTTTCTTGTTTAACGTTGCTATTTTTGTTTTTTGTTTGTTTATTTATTTCATTTTGTGTTGGATGTATTTAAGAACATAGTAGAGTATGTTTAGACATGTATAATAAATGAAGATCTCAATAAAAGACGGTGATTTTTAATAAATACTGTGGTTTTACTTAGTTCCACTAGGTTTCACTTCACACTATTATTTCTACAACTTCGATCTTCACTTTCAAGCTTGCAACGTTTTTGACGGGTTACGTGAGTTTGAAAATTTCAAAAAATCATTTTTTATATTTTATTATATAATAGTACAATATGTCTAGAATATTTTCCCAAAGTTTTAAGTCAATCGGAATAAAAGTCTAGCAGAGAGAGCCTTTGGGAATTCCCCCCGCTGGGAAAGACCGGCCGGGAGCGATGAAGTATATTGCATTTTCCTCAAAACAATATTTTTGAAGTCGGTGGACACGATTTCTCAAAAACTAACGCACCGATCTTATTGAAATTTTGCATATTTCTTCAAAATAGCATTGACTAGTGATTGAACGAAGGTTTTTTTTCGATTACAACTAATTTTACAAGACTTTGAAAAATTGAACTATTTTGCACACAATTCTGCCAAAAATTCAAATTTTAATTTTTGAAAAATCCTTTGTTCAATCACGAGCTATACTTATCTACTAACAGAAAAAAATTGGTGTTTTAATTTCAAATAAAGCTATCATGTGCCTCTTGACCACCACGAGGACACTTTTTTTAGAGGTCTCCGGAAACCAGGTCCCACCGGCTCAATTTCCCAAATTATTGGATGAAATTTTTGTTAAATATTGTTGAAATGTTGCTCTTTTATGTGCTCAACGTTTTGGGTAAAATAATTTATATATTACATATATATTTTTTTAATAGAGAAATTATGCTTTTTTTGCTTTGAAACCCACGTAACCCCTTAATCAAGGTTACCCATAAATATCGGAAAATATCGAAATAACGATATTCCGGCGTTGCAACTCTTTGATATCGAAATAATACCGGTAATAGAAAAACCTCCGATAGTCCAAGCTTTAGGTACGTTTTATTCGGCAATTTCATGGTGTTTTAATTTTATTTTATTAATATTCAAAAATGGCGGAAATATGGCACGGTCTTCTAATCTACATTGTCAAAACTGGCGTGATGTATAGCCAAAAAAGTAATCGACCGATTCTGACGAAATTTGGTATAAATCTTTCTAACCTTATGTACTAAAAAATTACCCTAAAGGTTCTTCAACTTTTTTAAAAGTATTTTTGATTGCAAAATATAGCCATTTTTTCGGAAAATTCAATCTTCATTTTCGGAGCGTACCATTTCATCGATTTTCAACATTTCTCACTTTTTCTTGGTTCATACTCTGAGTAAGAGTGTTAATGGGAGATAAATCGTGGTTGGTTTCTTCCTTCAGATTAATCCCGCCGTTTGTTTTTATTAATAAAAATAAAAAATACCAAGTAGCAGCCAAAAGTAGTGATGGAACATACTCCTAGTCTCAAAAAAGATGAATAAATCTTCCCTTAAAAAAAAGTCATGAAAATCAGCAATTTTTTTCTGCCTAATAAAATAAAACGTATTCGCACTATATTTCATGTCGAATAGTTCATTTTGGAAAATATTTTATTCGTCTTTTTTTCGGTTTTAAATATAAATGTGAACATTTTTAGCAAATGCAGGTGTTTATTGGAATAAATTAGTTCTGTTGGAATCGATGGGAGTTGGTGAAAAAAAAGAGAAAGAGAGGGAGGTGTGAAGAGAGGGGGGGAGAGAGAGAGAGAGAGAGAGAGAGAGAGAGAGAGAAAGAAGAAAATAGTATTCGTCAACGTTCTCGGGGTACCAAAAACTTCTCGAAGTGCACGGGCTCTCACACACTCCGCGTGATCCGTTCTCACAGGCCGATAAGCAACTATTTGGCAGTCATCCAAAGCGCCAAGAGCCACCACCAACAACGACAATTCGAGAGCCACGGGCGAAATGACCGACAGACCTGAGATCTCGCCCGGCTGGGCGACTCCTCTCATCCTCCGCGAAATGTTCTCATTATTTGTTGTTAATTATTCCCGATGGGCGATCCGATTCGAGGTCGCGTTCAAAATAGTTCGCCACGTTCTCATAGCGGAAGAATATAAATATTTCCGAGATTACTCAACGCGATGGAAAGTTTCGTCGTATTTGTTGTTTATTAGAGTCTCGGGGTCGATCATTGACAAGGAATACCTTTCTATGTACATACATGTTTTCATATCGATTATTTTTCAGTGACTTTATTTTTATTTGTTTCTTTTTGTCTGTTTATTATCACGAATTTTTGTAATTTTATTATCAAAAGTCGATAGTTTATAAGGGACATTCGAATCTTTTTTTTCTTTAGTACCGAATATTTTTCTTATTTTTATTCTTATTATTTCATTTACGCCGAAAAAATGTTTTATTCCTTATTCTTTTGTATTTATACATTTTTCGATTCCTTGTCTTCTACTATTTATTTATTTTTTCCTTATTTCTTTGGGTTCAATTTTTTATTCCCGATCATTTATATTATGGGGTCTGCATGGGTTCGAAATTTCGAAAAATACGATTCTTGGTCGCATTTTTTATAGCTCAGTGGTTTAACTTTAATTTGCAACAGAGATATTGTGAAAATGGCAAAAATTGACCGAGTTGTGACGATTTTTGTGAAGGGTCAAATCGCCTACTGCGCTACGGCGAATCACCGCGCCGCGATTTCCCCTTTTTTGCGATTTTCTCTACCACTGTTTTTAAAAACGGTGTACGATTTCGTCCGACGCGAATTTCGACTCTGAAATTCCTGGCGATTATTGGCTATTTATAGAGAGATATACAATAACTTTTGTACTAAAAAAATCGCGGATTCACCTTCTGGAACGATTCAACAGTATTCGTGATTTTTTTTGAGAATTTTTAAAGCAATTTGACACGTTGAAAACGTACGTAGACGTTTTGGTCCCAGTGCGAACGCGCAGGTATAATATTTTTGTCTATTTGTTAATAGCAAATAAAAAACTTGTTTTTTGTCTGTTGAAAATCGAGTTTTTTTTTTCTATATCTCGTCATTTTTGTAAGTCTCAAAGTTCCGAAAAAACATCCGGTTATATTTTTATAATTATACTAAAAGTACATTGTTTTTATTTTCATTTCGGATTATCCTAGTGGCCAGAATCCCCTACACCGATCGGCTGTGCAGCAACAGCACTCAGTATTTAGTAATTAAAAAAAAAGTGAATCTCCGCAAGACCGTGCATTAATTATGTGTCAAATCCCAACCTCGTCATTCCAATACTCTCATCAGAAAACAACATTGACAATCGACCTGTTTTTTCGGCCCCAAGCTCACACGCAGACCCGCAAACATTTTTTTACCTGTTTTTTATTCCTCATTTTTCTCCATTTCTTTTTTTTCTTTTAATTATCTTCGCGATATTTGTTATAATATCATGCATTTATTGCAGGCATGATAGAACATTCGAATAAATTGTTTGTCGACTTTTCGAGCACGTCTAAATTGGGCGTGGCGCAGAAACTTTTTTTGTTCTGTTTATGGCACTGACAAATTAGTGACGAGTGACGTTTCGAAGTTATTATAGGTCGATGATGATCTATAGCGAAAAGAGCTCCGTGTTCACGTGGACAGAGAAGCACAGCAGAGAGAGAAAGAGAGAGAGAGAGAGAGAGAGAGAGAGAGAGAGAGAGAGAGGAATGAGCGAGACCTCTACGCCACGCGTAGGGAAAAAGGGAGGGACAGAACTGATCACAGCCGAATCGGTTTGGCAATGCGTTCGCGGTGAGAGCACTAAAATAGTAACTCAAGTGATGAGCCCGCGAGCGCCTCTTTTTCTCTCCTTCCGCATAGGTATTGTATACAGCGCTGAATAGATCGGACAATATCGATAAACATCTTCGTCGCGACTAGCGAAACGACAAAAAAAAAAACTGTTTCGCCATGCCACGCGATTAATCGACTGCGATACTCTATTCAAAGAGGATTGAAAAATCCTACGCCTCAAGTGTTTTGTTTTTATTTTCATTGTGTCGCAATATTCATTGTAACTTACGATATATTTTCGATCACGAAATTCGACTCGATGCAATTCTACGTATCAGCATTTCAGAAACGAGAACGTGCTGGACAACGCGAAATATCCGTATATTTATTATTATTATTATTATTATTATTGACTTCTCGAGATTTCGAAAGATTGACATCGAAGTTGGTGCAGATTAATGACGTGATTATTATGAGAAGATAGATCAATATTCGTAGCTCAGACGATTCGGATAAACTTGATAGATGTTTGGGTTTTTTCCAATGAGACCAGATAAGTCCACAAAGAACCCCAATAAACTCGAACAAGATCTTATACGAATGACATATATATATATATATATATATATATATATATATATAAAGGGTGTCTCCAAATTATCTGACATTTTAAATTACGCGCCATTTTTTTGTCGGAACATAAAGTACTAATCTTTGACAACTGTCATCAGGAAGTATTGAGGTCAAGTCATGGAGAATTACACGATCGAGCAACGAATAGAAATTGTTATTTGCTGCATTGTTACTGCATAGTTATTGCAGACGAAGTTTCATGGTCGTATTATCTCTCGCCGCGGCAATGTGAATTGGCCACCAAGATCGTGCGATTTGACGCCATTGGACTTCTTTCTTTGGGCTTTTCTGAAAGGAAAAGTGTATGCCAATGATCCACGTACCATTCCGGAGCTCAAGGAAGCAATTGGACGCGCCATTAAAGGAATAAGTCGGCAATTGTGCCAAAATGTTATTGAAAATTTCGTCAAAAGACTGATCGTTTGCACACAGGGACGAGACGGCCATTTATCGGATATTGTGTTCCACACATAACCTCCATGTTTGTACCTTATATTAAAATAAATATATTCGTACTTTTCAAATAAATAATACGTTTTGATAATAAATTTAAATGCCAGGTCATTTTGAGACACTGTTTATATATATAATACGAACTTTATACGCCAATCAGACTGACTTGAGTGAAAAACTGGATTAGCTGGGTTTGAAAAGTGTAGCTGGATTCAAAAGACGTACGGTTGAATCCCATCATATTTAAATTGAAAGAAAAACGTGAGCGTTAGTTCGATTCCTACGCTCGTGACGTTTCGTGAAAACGCACATGTACATTCGACAAAAGTATACCACGAATTCGCAATGATGATATGCGAGATGACTGAGAATTATCGTTGCATCCATTTACGGTGCTAGGCTGTCTACAATTTTTGTCATCGGATGGATCTAATGTCTCATCATCATCACCATCATCATCATCGTCGTCATCATCATCATCGTCGTCATCATCATCACCATCATCATCATCGTCGTCATCATCATCATCATCGTCATCGTCATTATCATCTCCTCGACCTCGTGTGCCTATAGCGATGCATACTCCAGATCAATGTTTACTCGCGCGACCGATATCCGATCCCCTTATCGGATAAGCCTTGGCAATATCGAAGATTAATTCAACATCGAGTACCAACTTTGATTCACTACATAGCAATTCTTCGTAATCGTAGCTCAAAAAAAAATCGCGACATTGATCGTGAGCAATACAATTCAGTTGAAATCTTTCCTTTCGCATGGGTAATTGAAGACTCGAGAGATAGGATTTATGCGGGTGTTTGACCTACTCGATTTCGATTTGAACATTTGTGCATGGTATCTGATTTCAATCACAGAATTTATCGGAAATCGAGAAGGAATTCTAGAAGTGGGATGAGGGAAATTTACGATGTTTGGCTTAAGGGGTCTTCTCACTTTAGACGCTAAACAAAGGCTATTTTTATGAATTTTTTGATAGGTTTATATTATTGATATTGATATAAAAGTTGTTACACTTAATAAATACACTTCCGAAATACATTAAAATTTATTTATTTATTTATTTTAGTCACTATTTATAGACAAAAATGGTAGTTAAAAAAATGTCCTAAAAAAATTTTAGGTCTGCGCTGTTGAAATCTCGGAGATGGATCATCCGAAACAAAAAACGATTTTTGATATATGCAAAAATAACAAAATGGCGAATATTTTCGAAAAAAAACGTGTTTTTTCACCGTTTTTGGCAAAAAAGTGAATATCAAAAAAAAATTAAAATCCCTGTTATGCGCTACAGCTATAGTTGTAAAGAATATGTAGACAAAATTTCATAAGGATCGGTTCAGTAGTGTCGAATATTTTATCAACAAACCGTCAAAAAACGTTGTTTCGAGAAAATCGCGTTTGAAGTGTGTTTGGGTTACATAAATACATGAAAAAACCTTTTTTCAATATCTCTAATATAAACCTATTTAAAAAATCATGAAAATAGCCGTTTTTAGCGTCTAAAGTGAGAAAACCGCTTTATTAGAGAAAGTTTTATTTTAACCATAGGAGTAAACTCATATTTTTCGCTGCTCAGTTATACGCACTGGGTCTGTGAGACTCGGTCAACTTTCGAATGATGTAGTTTGTTTGAAATTACGTATATTCGGATGATTTTTTTTTTAATGAAAGAGCAGACTGTTAGGAAAGCTCCTGTGAAGGAAAAATCTGTCTTCGATTCGTATTTTGATTGAGGAAGCTGAGCAGATAAAAATGTTTCGCAAAAGAGGGAAAACGCGACTTTTGCACTTTTTGGTGGGGTCTCTGAGACTCAAGAGTGTATAATCCCGGGGTTAAGGGGTTTGGCTAATGTGAAAATGACGAACACTCGTTCGTTGCTTGATGGAACTCAAAATGACGAGGAAGGCCCATCATGCGATGCAGCAATCGCAGGTTGAAGGTAAACTCATGATTACAACGATTGAACTGCTAGTAAAACTTTAAGGTCTCAGGCCACAGTAACGTTACATTTTTTTTCGTACGAAAAAATGATTTACTCACAAAATTAATTACACATCTATTTAGTAAGAATTTCAAACTGTCAGAATTGTTTTTTTCGATGTACAAAATGGCCGACTAATAAAATATACCCTAAGTCTCGAAAATGGCGAAGAAATCTTAACTTTGAAGGGCTATACCAGTGAGACACTTTCAAAAAATCGATTTTTTCGATGCCTTTTTCGACAGTTTATACTTTCAAGAATATCATTATCATTTCTATCATTTTATCTTGCAGAAATCGATAGTTGAATCTTTAAACGCGTTTTTCTCGAAATGAGATTTTTAAAATATGCTGACATTGTATCTCAAAGAGCAATTATCCGATTGACTTGAAATTTGAACTGAGCACTCTTGAATATATTTACTCTACAATGACGTAGGATATTTTTGATAGGATGAAAATTGACGATTTGACATTGAAAAAAACGACCATAGGCAAGAAAACAGACATTTTTCATAACAACGCCATTTCGTTAAATTTTGGTATTTTTCGAAAATCCTACGTCATTGTACAGGAAAAACTTTCCAGTTTAATATTTTTTCCTTTTTCGGTTTCAGCTACTCAATCGGCGGCAATCGTGTCGGCAGTGGAGGAACTTTTTTTTGCGCCTCCGAAGGCAGCATACAAGTCGCTTGGATCGCAATATTGTTCTATGAAAAAATTATGTAATATAGGTCAAATACAGCCAAATATATTCTTAATTTTCCGAAACATTTAATTGAGTACTTTTCTTCCAAAAAATTCCCGAAAATCACCCAAATTTACAGCGTTCACACTGGTACAGCCCCATAAAAAAAGATTATGAAAATCAGCATATTTGGCTTCGTTTAAAGGTATCTCCCCCCTTAACTCAAGTATCTACAGCAAGGTCTCAGAAGTATTGGCCTTTCGCTGACTGGATGACGCGCCAGTCGGTGCAAGTCCGAGTATCGGCCATGCACATTGCTGCTCAACTCGAAGTACCGCCGGAGCCTATACTAGTCCAGTAAAAGAGACGAAAACCCAGCACTCTTTAGCGTAGAATATGAATTTTTGACTGAAGGTAGATGGTTGCATACTGAAAGTAACCCCAATGAAATTTTGCCCGTCAACTCGTCCCAACCCTAAGAAATAGGGGTTGAAATCTTAAAAATCGCTTTATCTCGATAACTAATAGCCCGATCAAGAAAGGTTTCGAACAAAAGTTGTTTGGAATAATAAAATTCGTATAAAGTTATCTGACGTTCAACCCCCTATCTTCGAAAATAGCGGCACAACTGTCCGGGTCAGTGGTGCTCTCGTGTTTATGTGCCACTATTTTCAAAAATAGGGGATTGGAGGTCAGATGACTTTATACGTATTTTATAATTCCAAACAACTTTTGTTTGAAACCTTTCTTGATCGGGCTATTAATTATCGAGATAAAGCGATTTTTAAGTTTTCAACCCCTATTTCTTAGGGTTGGAGCGAGTTGAGGGGCAACATTTTATTGGGGTTACTTTCAGTATGTATCCATCTACCTACAGTCAAAAAATCATATTTTACGCTAAAAAGTGTTGGGTTTTCGTCCCTTTTACTGGACTATACGCCGACCGCTCGTCCATCAGTGTCGGTACGAAGACGCAATAATGATGCGTTGAAAAAATAATTGACCATCTATTTAACTACCGTACGCGACTGGTCTTTTCGTTCGTTTTGTCGCGTTCATTGTTTTCAGTATCGCGAAGTGCGTATGTGTACAGTGACGGTGATAGTATCCCGTGAAATAATGACCCACGACGTGCAAGCGAGAAAACGTTGATGTATAGTGAGCGTACAACGTTTGCTCGTTTATTTTCCTTCTTATTTTCTTTCGTTGACATTGCACGAAATTCGACCCGCCTGTTTCTTGCACAAAAATGCACAGAGAAATTCCTTGTCGTTGTTATTATCATCAATATTGTTGTTATCATTTAGAAAGCTTTATTTAAAAGCCTCGGGTTTATTGTTACTACATTATCCATATTATTGCACTATTGTTATTCTACTATACAGACCATTATTATTGTTGCTGTTGGTATCGCTGCTATATCATCGATGTAATTACATTATTATTATTATTGATTACTATTAATATTACTATTTTTGTCGTTGTTATCGTTATTATTGTTTTCTTGTCGATAAAAAAATCGTGAGATTGAAGTTACATCATTGGAATGCAGTTACATTTTTGTCTTTTTTCATTGCTCGAATTTCAATCGATTCAATTGGTAAGGGTGATACGTAAAAACCCGCAAGGGTATGTTGGAACTCAGGAATTAATTGAGACCTCGATAAATAAAATATAATCAAAATATGAAAATAAAAATATAATAAAGAATTTTCGTTGCATTCCAACGAAGAATAGTTCTGGATCGTGGAAGATAGAGAATTTGTTTTACAACTTTCACCCCTGATAAGGGTGAATTCCGGAAAACGAAAATGGCTCATTTTTTTTTCTGGCTTCTCTATGGTTGGTTTACCCGTACCGTCAATAAAAAAGATCACTATCTTCATACCGTGGGAGATACGATTTTTTACAACTTTCACCCCCTATTAAGGATGGGTTCCCTTAGCCGATGTCCCTTAAAATGTTTGATATGATCTTTTATAGGCACCCAGAAACGGGTTGAGCGAAAAATTGATTGAAAATTTTAAAAAAATCGTTGCTTAGCAACGATGCGAACTTCAGACTCATAAGAAATCTTTATTGCAGCAGAAGATGACAAAAATCACACTGGTTACAATGATCATTGTTATTATCATTCCTATCTGTCCGCAGAAAAGAAAACCTCTTTAGTCGCTTGTTTAAAGATTTATAATATAAATCGTTAAAAACCGTTTTGGAAAATGATAAAAATGTGGAAATAAATATATAAAAAAGAATTTTCGTTGCATTCCAACTTTCATTGCATCGTATGCAAACTTCAGGACCACAAGAAATCCTCGTTGCAGCAAAAGTTGATAAAAATCACACTGTTTAAAATTATCATTATTATTATCATTACTATCTGTCTCCAGAAAAGAAATTCTTACCGCAGCAACATTGTAAAATGGAAAATGAAACGATTACACTTATAGTGATGACTGTGATTTTTTTTTCGGTAAAGAAACCCGGACGACGACAGAATTTTGGCAAAGGAAATATGAGAACAAACTCCAGTCGTTTAGCGAGCTCGGATCGTGACGCGGTGATGGAAAAAAAACATTGAAATTCATTTCCTTGGCCAAGTGAATAAGCTTTGGTAGTGAAACCGCCTTGTGGCCAATTCATTCTCCGTTTTCCTCTATTGTCGTACGATTAGCACAATATCCAAAATAGAATTGATTCATGTACATAGATATAGCGGGTGACGCAACAACTATTAGCAGTGGAAATATTTCCTAACCTATTAGACTTAGGATAACACTTTTTCCACTAAAGTTGTATAGTTCGAAGGAGATCATTGAGTGGCAGCTACGAGGTTCATCCATGCTGTTGACGTTTGCATCGTTGAAATTCAACGAAAACTCTTTTTCATTTTTTCATTTTTTTATCTTCATTACTAAATAGAATTTTTTTTGCTGCTTTTGGTTATAAATTTTTAATAAGGATTTTCGAAAATATTGCAGTGACTTTCAAAGCCAAAATGTGGCGAACCAAAATACGAGAATACGGAATATATATATTTCCGTTGCATTTTAACGTTGCAAACTTCAATTCCATGTTTATCTAGGTAGAAGCGCTTCCGAGATTTCAAGGTCCCCTCCATTTTGTAAATGGAGTGACAATTTTTTTCTAGAATTTTATCAAGCAACGAAAAATGAGTTTGGACATCAAAATTCAAGATGATCGGTCAAGGTCCAGTATTAAGGGATCAACACAGATTTTGAAAAACCTATTTTGTTTGTTTGCATTATCAGATCTTAATCTAATTTGCATAATCAGATATGCAATTTTTAGATCGAAATTCGAGTTATTTTGGTTTTCTTAGAACTTTGAACGCGTTTTTCTCGGACTGGTGTTTTTCAAAACGGTGGCGACTCTCAAAGGAAGAGTTTCCAAGCTATCCGTTTGAAATGTTAACAGAATATTCTTCACGCCATTCCTTATATTGCTATGGAACCTTTTTTTAATGTTTCTATTTTTTACGAAAAACTGTCGAAAAAAGGCTAAATTTGATACTTTTTGTTCAAACCTCCGCCATTTTTTCAAATTTCACTTTTAAAAACCCCCATAGGAGCATAGCGGCTTTCCTACAGATTAATAATTATTTAAAAAATTTTGTTTCCGATAAAATTTGTTGCCGCAATCCTGGCCACCACAGGATACAATTATTTTTCCACGCAATTTTCCGCAAATCAAAACAATGTTAAATAATAAGTAAAGAACTTTTTTAAAATCATTTTGTATTCCTTATCGCTGCATCAATTTGTAACAAAAAATTAGACCGATCGGCTTATCCTATCCACCTAAAAAAAAATCGCGAAAATCGGCTTTTTTTGGGCGGTCACACTGTGATGATCCCTTAAAAATCGATAAAAAAAAGGAATTTCAATGTTTTTACGGTGCAAACTTTTATGCATTATTGAATGGCCCCTTGTAACCTGATTCGCGTTGATTGTATTGTCTTATTAAAGCCTTAGGCCACTCTAAAGGCCGAAAAAATAGGCTTTATGGGGATTAAAAAAAAGTACAAAATTAATCGAGATTACAAAAAAGGGAATTTATCATACATATCAGTGACTGTATACAATAATTTTTTTGAAGCGATTAATTTCAAAATGGCGGCTGTGCAGCGTTTATCTCAAAACTCCTTTTTTTAAGTTGTCCGGAAACATAACCCAGACAATTTTCAACCGATTCACTTGAAATGTTGAATATATCGTGAAAAATACATTGTCTATGGAAGTACGTAGGATTTTGTTTTATATTGCATAGTTAATTTGTTATTAACAATTATTTGACGACTTTATAGGCAAATTTTTGGAAAGTGAAAAATTTCGTCAGATGATTGTTAATAACAAATGAACTAAGCAATATAAAAAAAATCATACGTACTTCCATAGACAATGTATTTTTCAAGATATATTCAACATTTTATTGAATCGGTTGAAAATTGTCTGAGTTATGTTTCCGGCCAACTGAAAAAATGCAGTTTTAAGATAAATGTAATAAATGTATGTCTTTTTTGTAATCTCGATTTATTTTGTAGTTTTTTTGAAAAAAAAAAAAATCCCCCAAAAGCCTATTTTTTCGGCCTCTGGAGTGGCCTAACCCCTTAATCACGTCAGTCTGTATTAACGAACAGGCTTTGATTAAGGTTTCAATGGTACTTAGCATTGAACTATTCACTCGGTATGGGCGGCCACAAATCGAGGTTGAAGCAAGGAAGAGAGCGAGTGGCTACATATCAAACATACTAAAAAGGGGGCATCCATTAATTACGTGACGTGATTTTGGCGATTTTTCGACCCCCCCTCTCCCCCTGGTGAGATGTCGTGAGATTTTGCTCGACCCCCTCCCCCCTCCCCTAATCTCACGTGAGATTTTTCAAAATGCATACGTTCACGGAAAATAAATTGTAGTAGAAGTAACTGCGGTTGTAGTACCATTTACTCCACCATGTAAAGTAGTAGGGAGACTCTCCCTACGTGATAAAAATTGTGACTACTAAAATTACTAAAATTACTAAAATTACGTGATATTTGCCGAAGCCCCCCTCTCCCCCACGTGAGATTGGGTAAGATTTCGCTCGACCCCCTCCCCCCCCTAAGCGTCTCACGTAATTAATAAACGCCCCCAAATGGATAGCAAGAGACGTTAAAGAATTTGTCTCAGTGAAGAATTAAGGAACTGGGCAAATGGAAACCCTTCCAAGTGGGCTAGAGAAATGAAAAATGCGTTTAAAAAAGTAGGAAATGGGAAATCGATGCTAAGAATAGGAATAGGTGAAGATTTGAATCGACTAGAAGCTAAGCTAAAAAAGGGATGTGAAATACTAAATGATCAAATGCAGCAAGACTAGTGCAGAATAGACACCTCCTAATACTGTATAGAGTTTCAATATCACATAAGCAATGTGAAGATGCAAAAATATTGGGAACGGAAAAGAATAAAAGGAAAAGATAAAGAACGGTGGGCCGAATAAGGAGCGGCAACATGGGGAGGGAGGGAAATAAAGGGTTCAAAGAAGATTCGTGCAGACTGTGCGAGAAGGGAAAAGCGAATGTAGAGCATATAAGGCAATGTGAAAAATTTAGGAAAATGATGAGTAGTGATGTAAGAATGAACGTGAATGAAGTCTTTATGTAGAGTGTCTCAAAATAACATAACATTTTTATTTATTAATAAAATGTATTATTCATTTGAAAAGTAATACCAACGATCCACACACGTTTAGTCTTCTGACAAGAGACTCGACATCAAACACAACTCCGAAGGAATAAATAAACGAAAGAGCAATTTGACCAACAACCGAACCATAGGTGACTGATTCATTGAAAAACGAAGTGATATCGTTTGGATTTGACGGACAATTAAAAAAAAAAGGATCTAAAGAAGAATTCAACAAAGCAACCATCCATTGGAAAACACCGTTCGATTTTGTTTAATTAATTTAAGTATTTGTATTCACGGTTAATTTGTAGTTTAAGATTACACGCACCCTACGGTGCGTAAAGGATTTTTCCCCCAGATAAAAAAAAATTGTCGAAAATTAAGAACGACGTGTATTCAGCGTTTTTTGGAAAATCGGAGTGGCCGAAGCCGCGCGTGAAAGCTAGTGTATACAGGGTGAGGTACATAAAGTGTTACAGAGCAATATCACTCAAACTATTGATCATATCCAAAAATGTTTCAGACACAAGTTTCGGACACAAGGAGGCGCTGAAGCTACGTCAAGGTCAACTCCACTTTTTTAAATGGAACCATTTATTTTTTTCGATTACATTATTACCGATTTTAAGGCGGTCCTCTAGTTTCTCGGGTAAAAAAAAATCGATTTTTTTTTTCATAAATCACATCTACAACCTGTGTAGAAAATGTGTGCCAAAGGACTTTTCGATATTCGAAGTGGTTCACAAGTTACGGCCCTGGAACGGAGCAGGTATACGGAGCGCGCGCTGGGAGCGCGAACTTTCAAACGCGTTTTTCTGGAAACACCATTTTTCGAAACGGTGACCACGATATTTCAGAAACTACTGCACCGATCTTGTTCAAATTTATACAGCATCTTTAATATGTTATAAGCCAGCGATTGAACGAGGATTATCATGATTGCTTCGATAGTTTTTTTTGTACGAGCGAAAAACTTAAGAAAAAATGAGTAAAAAATAGAATGTAATTTTCAAAAGTGTATAAAAAAAGTCAATTTTTGTAATTTAGAATTCACTCTAGTTCAATCGCTAGTCTTAAATATGAAGATTAAAATGCCGTTTGGTTTTTTTTATTTCAGATAAGCAGAACAGCCGCAATCTTGGTCACCGTCAAGCACCTCTTTTACTTGATGTCTTCCTGTCGGCCACTATAACGTTTATTCTATTATATATTTTGACTTCAAAAAAATTGTAAAGCTTATTTGAATGTTAATAAAGATTATGCAAAAACAATGAGATTGATTATTTCGATGCTTTGCCCGTAAAAAATTATTGAAAAAGCCGTAAAAAAACAGCCGAGAAACTAGAGGACCGCGTTAAGACGAATTCAGTGACCTACAACACAAGATCATTCTAGTCACGCAATGTATAAAAATAGTCGAAAAATCGAAAAATATCGGAATAATCACTTTCAAAGGATCGACTAACCTTGGTTTGGATCTACCTACAGAAGATGCTCGAAATGATGACCCTCGACTTGTAAGCACTTGTCAATTCGCTGATGAAAATACCGTCCAACTGCAGCCAACATTTGTGGTGTAATTTCGGTACATGCTTTTAGAGTGACGTTGCCTTTAGAGTGACGAAAAAAATGCCAGGAGGTGATTTAATTGATTTTTAAGGGTTGATACAGTGGTGAAAAATTCATTTTTGTCAAGGTCATAGTTGTTGCGGTCTCAAGGTCATCAATGGTTCTTCAAATGGGAACATGTTTCTTTTATTAAGACGTTGTAGCTGATACTCAGAAGAATCCAACGACCGATCATATCATGACCTTGAAATTATTTTTCACCAAAATACACGCGTAAAAACGGGAAATCGTGATGGCATTGACCATAAGAATATCCGAGTAACGTAATTGAATTTTTTGTGCAGAAAATTTATTGCAACAAATGTTCGAAGTGATGGCCATTAACCTCGACACATTTTTTAAGACGTCGGATGTATGATTCTCTTGACCTTCGGATAGTTTCTGGTGTGATAGCGGCGTAGGCTCTTGTAATTCGTTCTCGCATGTTCGCCGGCGTCGTCGGAACATCATGGTAAACACGATCCTTTATAGCTCCCCATAGGAAGAAATCAAGTGACGTTAAATCCGGCGAACGAGCAGGCCAAGGGATTACTGCACCTCTCCCGATCCAGCGTCCGGGAAATTTTTCGATTCAACACTTGGCGAGCTATAACTGCCCAATGAGCTGGACAGCCATCATGTTGATACCACATTCGGTATCGCTGTGCTAACGGGACATCTTGCAGCAATTCCCCAAAGTGTTAAAAAAATCGACGTATTTCCGTCCATTCAAATTGCCGTCTATGAAAAATGGTCCAATAATCCGGTCCTCAAGTATGCCACACCACACATTAACACTCCAAGGACGCTGTTGCATAATTTGCCGGAGCCACATCGGATTTTCGATTGACCAATAGTGCGTGTTATGCGTTTTCAACTGTCCATGGTGTATGGTCAACTGTCCAATATTCTTATTGTCGATACCATCACGATTTCCCGTTTTGAAATGTGTATTTTGATGAAAAATCATTTCAAGGTCATGATATCATGGTCGTTGGATTCGCCTGAATATCATCTACAACGTCGTAAGAAAAAAAAAAGATGTTCCCATTTGGAAAACTACTGATGACCTTGAGAACGCAAAAACCATGACCTTGACATAAATGAATTTTTCACCACTATATCAGCCCTTCGAAATCAATCAAATTACCTCCTGACATTTTTTTTCGATACTCTAGAGGGAACGGAGATATTTGGGGTGGTCACGTTAAGGGGATATACCAGTGTGACAGTTTGAAAAAATCGACTTTTTTTTGCCTTTTTCAACAGTTTATCCTTTCACGAATATCCTGTAAAAATTTCAAGGCCGTATCTCTATCATTTTATCTTGCACTAATCGACAGTTAAATCTTTAAAAGCGTTTTTCTTGAAATGAGATTTTTCAAATTTGCTGACGTTGTATCTCAAAGAGCAATTATCCTATTGACTTGAAATTTGATCTGAGTACTCTTGAATATATGTACTCTACAATGACTTAGGATATTTTTGATTGGATGAAAATTGACGATTCGGCATTGAACAAAACGACCATTTTATCGGCAAGAAAAGAGACTTTTTTTCATAACTACGCCATTTTGTTAGATTTTGATGTTTTTCGAAAATCCTACGTCATTGTACAGGAAATACCTTCCAGTTTAACGACATTTTTTCCTTTTTCGGTTTCAGCTACTCAATCGGCCGGAATCATGTCAGCAGTGGAGGACCTTTTTTTGGCGCCTCCGAAGGCAGCGCATAAGTCGCTTGGATCTCAATATTCTTCGATGAAAAAATTATGTAATATAGGTCAAATATAGCCAAATATATTCTGAATTTTCCGAAACATTTAATTGAGTACTTTCCTTCCAAAAAATTCCCGAAAATCACCCAAATTTTCAGCGTTCACACTGGTGTAGGCCTTTCAAAGGTCCACCCTGTATACAGAGGGTGTCCCTCTTATCTCTGCCACCCGAAATAACTCGGTAATTATCGACGTCACAAAAAAATGTTCCAGAAAAAAGTTGTACGGTGTGAAGGGGGCCATCAAGTGCGACCGTTTTTTTTTATTTCGGTGACGGCGCCGGCGCACAGTGCAGGTCACCTCCACTTTTTCAAATGGAATGGTCTGCCCCCTGGCACTGCTGGGTCTATCGTGTCCCGTTATTGTCGCCACGTAAACTAACCCACCATGCGGCGCTAGTAGTCACCCGCATGACCCCCACTCCAGTCGGCAGCGTTTGCATAATTTGCATTCGACGCGTCTGGATAATTCATTGTTTAGAATAGAATTTAAAAGTATATGTGTAGATACGAAGAGATGCAATATTTATACTTGTTGCAATATTATGTGTTATACAAATATTTATTGAACGAAATAAACAGATAATATTATTATTTTTTAAATAATGGATTAGTCACGTTGTACAATGTTTTGCCATTTTTTCTTGTCGAGATTGCTTTTTCTTTGTTCTGCGTTGAGACGTGTAGAATATTGGTGCATCCGCATCAATATGTAATATTGATGCGCACGCTGATTGACCAGACTTAATGGATTTGTCTGTGGGTCCGATGGCTTTTCTCCATAATTTCAGGGCTTCTGGATCTTTTGGAACATTGAAAAAATGCGATTTTTCCTTGTTTGATTGATAACCTGACGTGCAGCCAAGAACCACGCACGCAGGCATTCTCAAATATGAGCATAAAAACCAAAAAAAATATTTTTTATTTTATCGCTACACTAAAATTGTTTATTATTTTATAACTATGTAATAAAATAATTACGATTTTACCAAACTACAATTTTTTTTATTCGAGAACAATGACAGATCTAGAAAACGAAAAGAAATATTCACTTGGTTCACGCGACGAAAAAGATGACGAAATAATACGGAGAGGTGCTTTGCGGAGTGGGGGTCATGCGGGTGACTACTAGCGCCGCATGGTGGGTTAGTTACGTGGCGACAATACGGGGACACGTTACTGTTAAGAGAATTTATCCCAGTGTCAGCCCCCTGGGAATGGTACAATTTTTCTTCAACCATCTTGTGGAGCACCTCAAGCCACATAAAAAACATTAGGAGGTCAGAGCCGTTTAAGGTCAGTCAAGGTCAGTATCGATGAAACAAATCTAAATATCTCGGATCACTACCAACTATTTGGTAGCGATTCGAGATATTTAGATTTGGATTTCATTTTAATAGGTGACCTTGAATGACCTTGAACGACTTTGACCCCCTAATGTTTTGCGGCTTGAGGTGGAAAGATGGTTGAAAAAAAATGTACCATTCCATTTAAAAAAGTGGAGGTGACCTTCACTGTGCGTGAGCGCCTTACGGAAATAAAAAAAAATTGGTCGCATGTGATGGCCCGTATAACTTTTGTCTGGAACATTTTTTTTGTGCCGTCGATAATTACAGAGTTATTTCAGGTGGCAGAGATAAGAGGGACACCCTGTATATATATATTTGTTGAATAAGCGAGCTGATACGACTAGTCACCGTGGCACAAAATGTTTCGCGACTAGTCAATTATTAGTTTGCTCTTCGAGCATATTACAAATACGCAACGAGACATGTAATACACACGAGAGCACATTATGCCGCGTCTTTGTAAGCGCGGGAATTCGTTGATGCTCAATCATCGTGCACGAGGCACAACGTGCTCGCTTTTGTTCGCACCGAAGCTGCGTGCACAATCTTTCTCCGTACAATGCAAAAAACGGAAAGAAAAGACCCAAGAGTTTGTTTTCTTTCTACCTACAGACGTTCCGTTGAGTTGGGTGCCTTATCCGTTTCGTTAAAACTCAAAGCGCGAGCGCACGGTTCCGCATGCCCGGAAACGTCCCGAGAAGAGAATTTTCAACGGAACATGCTAATTCAGTATTTAAAAAAATCAACAAGAATAAGAGAAAGAAAAAGAAAACGACGATCTGATTTATGCGGTGCATGAATTTTTGAAAATTCCTCACTGCGATGCGTTTAGATACACAGGGCTCATACGTATGTGTGTATATGATAGACGTTTGTTTCATTATCTCGTGGACGCGCGACGAGACGATGAGCGTGATATGTGATTACGAATAATCCGTGAGCAAAGCAATTGATAAGTGATGAAATCTATACTTACGTGTGCGTGTATGTGTGTGCGTGTCTGTATATATATATATATTGCGGCTCTTATCGGCCACAGATAAGTGCCGATTTATCCTTTATCTATGCAGATGATTATGCATGCATATATATACAGAGTATTTGGCGCATGGACCGACACAATTTTTTGGGGATTGGGGGGGTCATTCGCTACTTTTTTCACCCTTAGACCCTATGTTCTAAGTGTCACGGTAATTAAGATATGATTTTTTAAAACTTTTTCTTTAATTACCCGAAATTTTGCCTTTAAGGGGTTAGGCATAAAATCATGTGCGATATTAACAAATTGTTTTCGTTTAAAAAAGTGATTCACTCATAAAATTAATTACACATCCATTTAGTATGAATATCAGGCTGTTAGAAAATATATATTTTTTTTTTGATGTACGAAATGGGCGACTACTCGAAACTTCTCGAAACAGCTGTTTTTCCAATTGGCGTGACAAATAACTTCAACAATTTTCACTCGATTTACTTCAAATTTAAAAGTTATGTTCCTAATTGCATTTCGCAGAGAATGCAATTGAAATGAGAATATATGAGTTGACATTTTTCGTACATTTTCACTTTTTCAAGACTGGAAGCTCAAGTCATTTTCTTGAAACCAATTGTATCAAATAATGATTTATTTATAATAAGCATACATTGCAGAATACAACAAACGTTATTTCGTGCTATTACAACCATAAATAAAAAAAGTTATGACGATTGAAAGGCGAAATTTCGGGCAATTAAAAAAAAACATCATATCTCAATTACCGCGGCACTTAGGACATAGTGTCTAAGGGTGAAAAAATAGCAAATGAACCCCCTCCCAGTCCTCCAAAAAAATGTGTCGGTCAATGCGCCAAACACTCTGTATGTATGTGTGTGTGTGTGTGTGTGTGTGTGTGTGTGTGTGTGTGTGTGTCCATAATCATCTAGATAGATAAAGGTATAGTTATCTGTTGCCGATAAGAGCCGCAAGCACTTTCGCCCACTTATCTTACTCTTCAATGATTTACGTGCACGTACGCGTAGTAATAAATGCAAACGATGATGAGCATATGCAAGACTGCAGATCGCGTAGAGAATCGTATTTATTTACATTTCAGATTATCGATAAGGGCTGCTTATCTATTTGGAAACGTCCTGTCAAAACGACGAGATATGGATGGTGTTGAATTTTTGAATCGTTGGAATTCAGAAATTTTATTTTTCGTTGCACTCCAACGATGCAAACTTCAAGCTCACCAGATATGATTGTTAGTACTGCTATTAATTTTTTTTTTATTTCATTAGTGGTAGGACTTTATTCCTGTAGTACCCTTTTTGAGGGTATTTACATAAATGCCCCTCCGTTCTGATTTTTTTCAATTTTCCAAATTTTCTTTGGCAGATTCGAGCTACGAAAATCTTGAAAATATTTTTTAGCTTCTCAATTTAGCCATCTACAACCGAAATCTGCCAAAGATGACTTTCGATGATAATGAAATTTAAACCTTTAAATGAAATTTCGTTGAATGTCAACGACGCAAATGATGATAATGGATGATAATGACATTTACACATTTAAATGAAAATTTCGTTGAATTCCAACGATGCAAACTTCAAATCCATTCTTATTCGCATAAATTATTTTACATTGGTTTTCATATATCTAGCCTAGTTTCTCAAATTGTCTGATGTATTCGACTAGTTGCTTTGCCGGATGCATTTTCAGTTGCCCTTCTGTTTTCCGGTTAATTTCCAACCCCCTGCTTCTTCCCAACCGATGCTCCAGTTTATTGACCATTTATTGGTTCAGTTTTACCTCAAGGCGAGAAATCCCTTTAGAATTTCCAAAAAATCGATTTTTTTCTCCATATTTCGAAAGTACGATACCCGAAGAATATACTGACCAAAGGAAAACTCGAAATATTGAATATTTGCGGAGTTATCGCATATAGTCTAGAGCGCGGGGACAGCATGTGGTCAGGTAGCGAGTAAACTTTAAACGCGATTATCTCGAAACTACTTTTTGAAAAACTGCTCGTGTTGTAGCTCAAAAAGTTATCGACCGATTTGGATGAAATTTCGGGAGGTTACTCTCAGTAATATTATCGGAAGGATATACCTAAAGTTTGAAAGGCAGCGTGTAAATGAATAATTTTTTGGGGGTCAAATATGCCGAAAAAATGGTCGAAAATTCGAACTTTGGAGTAAAAAGGCTCCCAAATTTTCAATTTTGCACTTTTTCGTCATTTTTTAGATATATCCTTCCCCTTAATATGTCAGTAAACGAATGACTCTTATTAAATCTTTTTCAGATCAACAGAAAATGAGTGACAACTGCAGCACTTTTCGATGTCGTGGAAAACAGGCGTCCGAAGACCCTTAATAACACCATTTTGTTGGTCATCCCAACATTTTTTTTTTTAAATTGACAGTTATAATAAACTCATGTCCAAATTTGAAAACGATTAGATTATTTTATCCTCTCTAAAAAAATTCCCGAAAAATACCTACTTTTCACGCTCCTAAAGGGATTTCTCGCATTGACTTCCGTACACTCGCAAATTTTCAATTGCCTGCTTGCACATTCTACATTTGGCGTCTGCATACCCTTTTGCTCGTCTTTCCCGACATTACCACATCTTATCCTTGCCCACGTTTCCACGGGATCATCACAGTGTTAAATTTTCAAAAGAACCATTTTTTTCATTGTAGGATAGTATAGACGGTTATAGGCATGGACCCGACATCGCCGATTTATCGTAAGTAGACAATATATATGAAAATTTCGCACTCGAAACTTTAAACGCGTTTTTCTCGAAATGTCGTTTTTCAAAACGGTGTACACTCTCAAAGGAAGAGTTTTTGAGCTATCCGTCTCAAATTTTTTCTCAACATTCTTCACGCCATTATTTATCTCGCTATGGAAGCTTTTTTTCATCTTCATATTTTTTTAACGAAAAACTGTAGAAAACATAGGCGAAATTCGATGCTTTTTTTTTCAAACCGCCGCCATTCTGTCAATTTTGATTTTTTTTTAAATCTTCATAGCAGTATAGCGGCTTTCATACTGATTAATAATCTTTTTACAAATTTTGTTCCAGATAATATTTACAGCCACAATCGTCTCCACCGTGAGAACACGAAGACATTTTTTCGAAGACATTTTCAACCGTTAAAAAAATGTAAAAATAAATAAAAATAAACATTTAGAAATTTATTTGCTGTTCTCCATGAATCCTTTGATTTGACATAAAAAATCAAACTGATTAGCGTATTTTAACGTTCGAAAAAAAAATCGCGAACATCAGCTTACTTTCGACCCGTTGCACTGTAATGATCCCTTAAGGCCAGAGCCTGAATCAAAAGGTCCGAATAAACGTTTTCTTTATTGCCTTTATCGATAGATGAACTATCCAAGAATATATTTACAAAGTCACAGAGGCCAATTCTAAATATTTTCGAAGATACAAGGCCAAAAGCAGAGAAGCGATTGATATTCGATATTGATATTTCCTCCTATTGAAAACTTTAAGGCGCGTTTTCTCCAGATTTCATTCTCACGATTTTTCCAAATTGGTGGGCGTGATAGCAAAAAAAAAACTCAACGACCTATTGAATCAAACCAAAGTTTATTTTCTTCAGTATGAAAATCTCTTCTAAGTGAATTAAAAAAGTCCGTGAAAAAGTCTTTTTAAATAATTTTTATAGCACGTTAAAGTGTTTTTTTAACACATTTTTTTCCAACCTGAAAAAAGTTATGGACTTGGAATTAATTCGTAGCGTTTTTTTATTGAAAAAAAAAATTATTTTTAATGAATATAAAAGAATACATTAATTAAAGTATTGCCCCTCGCTTTCTACTACTTTTGACCATCTTTCGGGCAGGGTACGAATACCGTGTCGGAAAAACGCCTCGTCTTTAGTTGCAATCCACGCATCGACCTATTTTTGACAATCTTCCTAAGAAGTGAACTTCTGCTCAAACAGGCTATGAGCGTGAGGTTAAATGGGCAAGACTTTCACACTAAAGGTTACGTAATTTTTTTTGTTATTTAGCACCAAGATAAACCATTTCTAAAAACAGATTAACGCAAACTGAACCTTCGCAAACATTTAGAAAAAAAGATCCTCATTTTGCCTATCGTAAACCATGGGCCAATAATCTCGTGACGTAAATATGAATATGCATAATTATAAATTACTCAGAATTTCATTGTGAATTGTATAAAACATTCGTTCTTGTAGTTTTTTTCATAATAATCATCGATAATGTTATACTTTTTTAAGTTGGTAGTAACCCAAAAGTTTTTCTACTTTACGTAATAAAAATATTAAAATGCATAATTTTGCCTTTTAATTATATATTTAAAAAAATTAACATTACAGAATAAATCTGTACCTCGTATGCATTTTTTCGAGGTTCATTGAAAAAAAAAGAATAAATCGTCATTTGACTCAACTGATTCGCTCCAACCTCCTTAACCCATGAATTTCTGCGCTTCGGATTGTCGTAATGGATCCATTTTTCATCACCAGTGACAATTCGATGCAAAAAACCGGGAAGTAAAACTCCCCGCAAAAACACTTTATTTGGCACAAATGTTGACGCATTCAATAAATTATAAAGTGTTGTTATTTACGATTCATAAAGAGGTTATGTACAGCAAATGACATTCAATGATAGCTGTTTCACGATGCATACAATACTGTCGGTAACAACGAAATACTGTACTACCAACGCCATCTCTTGTAAAACGCTACGAATTAATTCCAACACCTAATAATTTCACGATCTTTTCAGCTTTTTCTTAATTCACCCAGAAGAAAAATATATGACAATTGAAAATTTGATTGGTTTTTTTGTTTCAGCCACGAATTACGTGGAATAGGCTGATAAATCTGCAATCATTTATTGTTCCATGTTGATTTTTTAAAATACATTTCAAATATACATGAAAAGATACCTCAATGTTTACTGGGCTCACTTGTTTGTTTCCCTTCTAAAAAAATGCCCGATAAAACCAGAGGTTTTATCGGGCCAGAAGGTCCAAATTTTTTTGGACCTTCTAATTCAGGCTTCCGCCTTAATTCTCCGCTAATCATCTTATCTTCCCAATATTTTTCCATGTGTATGACAGTTTTTCTACGTTTATATTCCTTGCAGTATGTTGACCCATCGATTTTGCTCCAATCGTATTGAATGTATTGTTCAATTTTAATTTCTGTGCCTCTTTCTATTTTTCTTTCCAGCTCCCCTGCATAAGCATTCCATGCGGCTTGCCAGATTGCCGCCTCAGCTCCGCTTTCCATTGCTTCTTTTGTTTATTTTCTCCATTTTTATGGATTACCATTTATAATGGCTCTTACTTCTTCCCTTAGTCATTTTCCGCCACCATCTCCCATCTTCATCATTTCAAGTAAATACCTTTCGGCCCTTTTTCATACCTCACCTTCCATTTCTCCGCACACCGTTATTTTTTAAATGTTTTATTACTTATTATTTAAATTATTTTATTTTATTATTTATTATTATTCCATGTTATTTTTATTAGTATTATTATATTTATATATGTGTATATAAAATTCGTTGCCTATGCGGCAAAAATAGGACCTTTTTTTATACGCAAAATCCGCAACGACTCTTATTCCTTTCATTTGGCAAACATACATAAGCGAAAGTTGCGGTGCATTTTGAGAGCCGCGCGCGAATAAAAATGAATTGGTGAGAAGACATTGTGGCGGGAAGCTTCATGAAAATGTCATACATTCGACGTCGCTAATTCATCGATGATCATTATTCTGTTTAATCCGCACATCGCGTGTCTTATTTGCACGCTGATAAGTGTGAGCGCGCGAGACGTGTGTCTCTTTATCCAAAGGCAGACTCACGGATTTCTGACCGTGGATACGCGAGTGAGCACGTTCTTTTTCTCCTTTCTCCTATCGCGATTCTTGTGTTCTTTTTGTTTCAATTGTCTAAAGTCTAAAGTTATTTATCTTTCCTTTCTTCTTGGTATCTTTCTTTTGTATCTCTTATTTCGTAGATATTTTTCTTTTCCTTTCTAGCTACTCGATCTTTTCGTTTTTCTCATTTGTGTACAGTTTTTGTTTCTCTTTCTTTTCGACTTCGCGAGCGCGTGTGTCTGTCGCAATTTCTCGCGTGTCCTCGTTCTTATTATTGTTGACGGTGTAACGTATTGCGTGTGCGACGGATCGGCAGTGAATACAGGATCGATTACAACGCGGGTAACAATCTTCGGCATTGTTTTGTCACTTTGCGATGAAACGAAATGAATTTAGTTTGAGCAGTATGTTTTTGGTGAATCATTGAAAAAAATTTCCGTGTTCGATGAGTCGTAAATTAATTCGTTTTTAGATGAATCAATTCGTTTTTAGATAAATCAATGCGAAGATCATGTGAATTAATTTGTTTTCAAATAAATCAATTCCACCAACCAATTAGGTTCCAAGTAGATTACTTCGTTTTCAAGTAAATCAATTCGCATTAAAATAAATCGAGGGGTTTTCAAATAAAATAAATCGTTTTTAAATTAATTCATTCATTTTTACGCAAAATAATTCGTTTTCAAATTAATTCATTCAATTTACGCAAAACAATTCGTTTTCAAGTAAATGAATTCGTTTGCAAATAAATCGAGTCGTTTTCAAATAAAATAATTCGTTTTCAAATAAATCAATTCGTTTTAAAGTAAATTCATTCATTTTCGCGTCGAATTTATCCGTTTGCAAATTTAAAAAATGAGTTTCCAAGTAAATTACCTCGTTTGCGAATAAATCGATTCGTTTTCAAGTAAAATACTTTGTATACAAATAAATTTATTTTTCTTCAGGTAAATTTATTCGTTTGCAAAAGAATAAATTGATTTTCAAGTAAGTTAATTCGATTACAAATAAAATAATTCGTTTTCAATTAAATTGATTCGTTTCCAAGTAAATGAATTCGTTAACAATTAAATAAATTCGTTTTCAAATTAATTAACTCGTTTTCAATAAAATAGAATAGTTCATTTTCAAATAAAATACGTTGTTTGGGTTTGTGTAATTTGTATTCAAATCAATTGAATCTTTCTCAAGTGAATGTATTCGTTCGAAAATAAATAAATTCGTTTTCAGGTAAATCAATTCGATTGAAAATAAAATAATTCGTTTTCAAATAAATGAATTCGTTTTCAACTAAATTACCTCGTTTTCAAGTAAATCAATTCGTATACAAACAAGTTAATTTTCAAATGGATGAATTTCTTTCTGAATGAACGCCTCTTCGACTAAATGAATTCCCGATCAACTAATCGAATGACTTCCCAACTAAAGCGATACCTCTCTGGTTTCAAGTCCGCAAGTAATTTTACCGGCGGACTTTCGATTTGTCGGTCAATCGTTTGTTCCGCAACGTTGCGAATTCGCGTTTGGCGTGAATTAAAATGGGAGAATTGCATTAAACAGCAATTGTCATCGATACGAGCGAGTGACACTCGGGGAAATGATATCGCGGACGTACCTTGTTATCTTTTGTAATCGGTTGGTATCGAGTAGTCGTTAATTATCCAAGCACTTCGATCGAGTTATATCACTTATCCATTAGGAATTTCTTATGTGAAATTACGAGAGACACGACCGGTTGTCCGCACTCGACTGATGAGATCTCGTGTATACTCGCCGATATCGCTCTCGTCTTTTTGCTACAGAAACACACGCGTACACACACGCGCGCACCCTTGCGCGCGCACGCACACATCTTGGCTTTCTTTCTTGGCACTCATAGCAGAAGGAGGAACGAGGGGCGAAGGGAGAACGAGAGAGAGAGAGAGAGAGAGAGAGAGAGAGAGAGAGGAGAGAGAGATAAAGAGGGGGTGAGAAAAGAGAGAGGGACTGTTTCTCCGATCCCCACCAATGCAAAATTTCCAACTATCTCACGCTCGTGTGGTGTGAGCCTCACGATGAAATACATGTATTTCGGTGAGCTCCTTCGCCACTGAACATGTGGACCAGCCATCAAACCGAGAAAAACACTCGCGCGCTTCTTTTTATTTTTCTTCAGCGCTGCTCTTCCGTGTGGCAATTTTTTGTCTGCAAAATGGAAAAATAAAAAAAATACCCCCCTCGACATTAACGACGATAGCGGGATGTGCGCGGCATCGGCGGTCTCCCGTGTCGAATGGCGTTGGCCCGGCCAACACATGGATGGGTGACCGCTCGGCTCGCGACCCGGGCGGGACGCCATTTTCACCGAGTTTCCGATGGTGACCGCGACCGATGACTCGGTGACGATATGGCCGCCTGTATCGGCGAACTTTTACTAGTTTCCCTGTGCCCTCGTGGGCTGGGGCAAGTAGCGCAATGGGAAACGAGTGCGGCTGGGAACTACGCGGAGGCTTCAGGGCGCAATTATACATTTACAACGATCAAAAAATCGATTTTTTTTCTTTAAGGGGTTATACCTAGTTGGAAATTTCAAAAAACGATTTTTTTTTTCTTTAAGGGGTTATACCTAGTTGGAGATTTCAAAAAATCGACTTGTTTTGTTTCTTTAAGGGGTTATACGTAGTTGGAAATTTCAAAAAATCGATTTTTTTTAATTGTATTTTCGGAACGTACATATATTTGGGTATATTTTCTGAAAATTCCAAATCGATCCGGCAAATATTCTTGGAAATACACGCATGTGTAATTCCAATTTTAACCATGTGTAAACGACTCTTGAAACTTTGAACGCGTTTTTCTCAAAACGGTGTTTTCAAAGTCAGTGAGCACGATTACTCAAAAACGGCTCAACCGATCGGTCTGAAATTTTAACACAACTTTCTCAGATTTATTCCTCAGGTATGATCGAAGGAATAAGATTTCCAATAAGTATTTCTATTTATTTGAACAATTTTTCGCGAGAATTTTGGTCGAAAAATCAAAAAATTTCTTTACATAGCCGCCATTTTGTCAAAAATCTAAATTTCGACTATTCCTTCGATCAATACCTAGATTCATCTATCCACCGATAGAATATTTTTGGTTTTTTTTTTATTTCCGATAACCCAAACCGGAAATATCGTGCTCACCGCGAGACGTCTTTTTTGGAGGACCTCCAGGAGACCGTCTACAGGAACAGTGCAGATCAATATTTTTAAAAATTATAAAGTTCCTATATGATTTTAAAAGATACCACTACATGTCTTAATACTTTTTTTACTTGTAAAATAAAATACCTTTAAAAAAAAATCGTAAAAAAACGACTTTTTTGGCCTTGCAACTAGGTATAACCCTTTAAACGATAGACCTATATGTGTAGAATATTTTCCCAAAGTTTTAAAGCGAAATTCGAAAAACTTTAAGGAGCTATACCAGTGTGACACTTTAAAAAAATCGATTTTTTTTGCCTTTTCCGACATTTTATACTTTCCCGAATGTCATTATCATGTTTATCATTTTTATCAATATCATTTTATCTTGCTAAAAGTGATAGTTAAATCTTTAAACGCGTTCTTCTCGAAATGAGATTTTTATCAAATTTGCTGACATTGTAACTCAAAGAGCAAATATCCGATAGACTTGAGATTTGAACTGAGTACTCTTGAATATATTTACTCTACAATGACGTATGATATTTTTGATTGGATGAAAATTGACGATTTGGCATTGCAAAAAAACGACCGTTTTATAGGCAAGAAAGCAAACTTTTTTTCATAACTACGCCATTTTGTTAGATTTTGATATTTTTTTCGAAAATCCTACGTCATTGTACAGGAAATACCTTCCAGTTTAACGCCATTTTTTCTTTTTTCGGTTTAAGCTACGCAATCGGCCGGAATCATGTCAGCAGTGGAGGAACTTTTTTTTGGCGCCTCCGAAGGCGCCATAATATTTTTATATTATGGCGCGAATATATACGAATATTTTTCTATGAAAAAATTATGTAATATAGGTCAAACATAGCCGAATATATTCATAATTTTCCGAAACATTTAATTGAGTACTTTTCTTCCAAAAAATTTCCGAAAATCACCCAAATGTTCAGCGTTCACACTGGTACAGCCCCTTCAACGTTACAGCCCGTCAATGCTGTGCCTCACCGCTCGGATTCGGAGCGGGCGTGAACTTCGAACGCGTTTTTCTTAAATCTGCATTATCGGAATTGGCGTGCAAGATTGCTCAAAAGCTATTAAGGGGAGGGTAGGGGTTTCAGCGTGAAAAAAAACACTTATTTGCGATTTTTTTCATCTATTTGGATAGAGTAAATTTATTGAAACCTTTTGTACATTGTTAAGTGTCATTTCAAGAACATTACGTGAAATTTGTACGCGAAAACATCCACAAACAAGCCGGTGCCGCGTTTTTCTCGAAACCACTTTTTCAAAGTCCGTGTTCACTGCCATTTGAAAACTACATGACCGATTTATTTCAAACTTGGTACAAACTTTCTACATATAAAATACCTCCCCCAACGGTTAGTTTGAGATTTTTTTTACCTTGAGGGGGTTTTCCACACCCAAAATGGCGGAATTTTTCATGAAAAATAGCACTTTTCACTTTACATGACACAAAAAATTGAGAAATGAAAAAAAAAAATTATCAAAGACCGTTGGGGGGAGGATTTGATGATACTTTGAATAAATTTTAATGGTACTTGATTTGAGATCATTTCTAGCTGAGATACAGTGAACACCGCAAATCGTGTTTTTCCAAAGGCGTTCTTGGAAAAGCTTTGTTACCGGCTTGTTTGTGGATATTTTCGCGTACAAATTTCACGGAATGTCCTTGAAATTACACTTAACAATGTACAAAAGGTTTCAATAAATTTACTCTATCCATATAGATGAAAAAAATTTGCAAAAAAGTGTTTTTTTCACGCTGAAACCCCTACCCTCCCCTTAAGCCGATTGAGTTGAAACTTGGCAGAAATATTGGTACCTTTTACTTGACGGGAATTGTTTTTGAAAAATTGGAAAAGAAACTACTTTTTTAATCTACATTTTACAGAAATGTTGCGTGAAATGTTAATTTTTGTTTGTAAATGCGTGCCATTTTCTTAAATTTGAATTTTCTTCATTTTAATTACCGTCGCATAGAAACTATACATGTTCTAACTTTTTTGCAAATCAAAGTCTACGGGAAGCTAGACTGCACGGCGATTCGCAACTCCCGCGGCGACCTTGCTGTGACACTCTGCCACAGCTCCGCCATTTTGATGATGAATTAATTTTTAAAAATCGTTTTCTATACTCAAATATACTATTGAAGTATACCTAAAGTTTGATAATTGTAGAATAATTATTTCTTAGTTTTAAAAAATTCCTCAATATTGATTATTTTTTTTCCTATCTGTATATCCCGCCTTAGGCTACCGGAAGTAGCGTAGCGTAGGAAGTAGCGTAGTGTGAGTTAAAAGTAGAAAGAATGACGTCGTGAAATTAAGCAAGGTGAATACATGAATACCTACCCCGTCAAGGGGTTGGGCTACAGTGGAAATTTAAAAAATGTTTAAAACTTTAAGGGGAGAGACATTTGCTGGTTTCCATGATTTTATTTAAAGCAAAGACTTCTTCGCCGTTTTTGAGACTTAGGGTATGTTATATTACTACTTTTCGATGTTACATGGTATTTTTTTAGTTTTATCAATCTTTAAAAAATCATTTTCAAAACGGGCGTGACGTATAACTAAAAAAGTAATCGACCGATTCTGATGAAATTTGGCATGAATTTTTCTCACCCTATTGTCTAAAACATGACCTTAATGGTTTTTGAATTTTTTTTTGAAAATGTTTTGAAAAAGTATTTTTGTGCAATAAGTAGCAATTTTTTCAAAAAATTCAATCTTTTTGTTTCAAAGCGTACCATTTCATCGATTCTCAGCATTTCTCACTTTTTCTTGGTTCATATTCTGCGTATGCGTGTTAAGGGGTTATATTTTCGAAATATAACCCCTTAAGTTAAAATTGTCCAAAAATCGATTTAAAAAAAAATTATTTTCGCAATGTACATATATTTAAGTACGCACACAGAAAATTTCTTCTCAATCCGGCGAATATTCTCGAAGTTACACGCACATTTGTAATGACGTGTCAGAGCGTTCGAAAGTGCTTTTGAAACTTTAAAACGCGTTTTTCTCAAAACTGTGTTTTTAAAGTCGGTGAGCAAGATTTCTCCGAAACAACTGAACCGATCAGTTTCAAATTTTAAAACAATCTTTTCAAGTATATTTTTTTAGTAATTAATCGAAGGTTTTTTCTCACCGATAAATCTTTTCCATTTTATAAACAATTTTAGGCCTACATTTTTGTCAAAAATCGAATTTTTTCTGAGAGGCCGCCATTTTGTAAAAAAATATTATTTTGCTTATTGCTTCGATCAATTACACGATAATCCTTTATATTAACAAAATATTTTTGGTTTTTTCATTTTAGATGGTCCAGTCCAGAGACATCGTGCTCACCGCAAGACGCCTTTTTTAGAGGCGCTCCCGGAGATCAGCTATAGCAGCGTTCAAAGTAATTATTTTTACAAATAAAAAATATTATAAGTTACCATAATATGTGTACAAATTTTTACGTTAATAGATTCAAATGTCTTCTCGAGAAAAATTTCTGAAAAATCGATCTTTTTGGGCCTCCTGACTTTATATAACCCCTTAATGAAAGAAAAATCTTCGTAAGTTTTTTTTTAGATTAATCCCGCCGAGGCTGCGCGTCACGCTGTCTCACAACATCCGCCGCAACCCGTTTAGAAGTCGTGCCATACGTCCGCCATTTTTTAAGATCAATAAAAAGAAATACCATGTAACAGCTGAAAGTTGTAATAAAACATACCCTAAGTCTGAAAAATGATGAAGAAATCTTTGTAAAAAAAAAATCATGAAAATCAGCAAATTTTTTCTCGCCTGAATGTATCTCGCCCCCTTAAACGCGTTTTTTTCTCGAAATTGTATGTTTTCAAAACGGTACAGTGTAATAGTACCGTAGTAGTTTAGTCTTGACCGACGCTTTTCTTCTTAATATTTTTTTTCGTTAGTTATTAACAATAAAGATGTCATTTTGTCTCGAAAAATCGAAAAAGAATAATTTTTGGCGATAATTGAAACACTATACAAACAGAGCTCTTACCCAACAATAAGAATTACCCAATATTATCTATTTCAAGGCGTTAACCCCACTTGTAGCGCAAAAAAAGGCCTTTTTCATGAATTTTTTCAAAGAAAACTACAAAACTTTTTTAATCGATCAATATACCATCTTAAAGAACACATCTTGAAGAACTTTCAGTAATTTTTTTTATTGAAAAATATTACATTGTTTAGTGGCAAACGGCCGTCAATGAAATAACGTTTTTATATACACGGTTTGCGGTGACCAACATTGCGGCGAAGTGGATCATCTGAAAAAAAATGCGGATGGATTTAGTCAAATATAAGTATGAACTAGTCTTTAATCGAAGGATTTTAAAAAATATTCATTTTTCACAAAATGGCGGACAGTCAAAGTTAATGGTTCGATTTTAACGAAAAAAACGGCCGTTTTTTGGCTATAAAACGGCCATTTTTTTTCGAAAAAAAAAATCGAACGATTAAAGACTACATTTTTATGTATTAAATAAGCCTGCAAAATTTCAAGAAGATCGGTTCGTTAGTGTTCGAGTAATCTTGGTCACCGACTTCAGAAATGCCATTTTGAGAAAAACGCGTTCAAAGTTTCTCTTTCAACGCTCTTTCAACGCGGATTCTTCTCTTTCAACGCTCATATCTCAGTCAATTTTGTTCGGATCGACTTGAAATTTTCAGGACATATTCTCAGATACTTATACTTCAAAAAAATGCAATAAAAAAAAATCGATTTTTTCAAAATCGCGAGTGGGGGTAACCCCTTAAGAAAAAAGAACTCGTTTTTTTTGCTTCAGATCAATCGGGTGACCAAAATCAAGTACACCGTTGAGTCCTTCACATTCAAAGGTCTTTCACGAGATTTTTCATACTGTCTTAAATTATTCATATTTTTCCATGAAATTCGGTGATTTATTTAAATAACCCGATTTTTGGGTCGTCACAATAGCCCTTAATGCTGATGGAGTTTGCATCGCTGGAATGCAACGATAGTTTTATTTTATATTTGCATTTTCTTATCTCTATTATTACAAAAAATCTTTATTGTACATTGATTTTTATTGTAAATAATAGATTTAACGATAGATTTATGTTGTAAATTTCGAAATAAGTATCTTGAAAAATGGTTGAGGAATTTCCAGCAATTCGGAAATATTAATTTTTATTGGATTCTTGCGATTTCATTGGATTGGTACACTAAAAATACATTT
The DNA here is from genome assembly GCA_963210295.1 of Ophion ellenae. Taxonomy (NCBI): domain Eukaryota; kingdom Metazoa; phylum Arthropoda; class Insecta; order Hymenoptera; family Ichneumonidae; genus Ophion; species Ophion ellenae. The sequence continues at coordinate 17,583,137 of OY723395.1, forward strand.
TTTTATTTTTCAATTCAGATCACTACAGTTGCCAGAAGCAACCACGACTTTTATGAATAATTGGTCATGACTTTTATGAATAACCATAACTTCATTGTTTATCAATATTTTTAAATTTAAAAAACTCAAACTTGGCAAGACTTTGTCTTTTATTGTGTGTAAAATTCCGACGTCGTCATTCCAATAATCTCATCAGACAAAAGAAATAAAAAATTACCCTTTTTGGGCCCGAAGCTTACGGAGAGTCGTCAATTGAGTTCGAACGATGAGAACGATCCTACCGCTAATATTTCCAGTTTGGTTCCTCGATTTTTCTTTAATCAATTTATTCCAAATCCATTTTTTCTCTTCGACGGATGGAGACCGAAGATTCACAGATTCCGCGAGATGTTTCCTAACACTTTCAACGTTGGTAAAAAACACAACGCTACAAACCCAAACGACAATTAATTTTTTTTCAGACGAGAATTTAAGAAAAGCTGCGCCCTCTCTTATTGCGTTTATTATCGCAGGAAGACTTCAACGTTTCGCTCGCGACGATTGACTTTGTTCCACTGAATAACAAGGAGCAAAACCGTCCGCCGAGTTGATAAAACTTGATTACGATAATCGCTCGGGGTTTGTAATTTTTTTTCTTTTTTTTTTGCACGATGAGATCTATCGCTCGCCAATTATGCAACGAGCTGTCGAACCCCCGCCAGATACGAGCAGGGTCGCTTGGATTTCGAGCGAACCGCAAAAGAAACGAAAAACACGTAGGCCAGAGTTCCATCCGAACATTCTTCTTCAGTCATTATCTTGGCCTAATTGGCATATCGCACTTTGGTGCATATCTTTTTCGTTGCTGTTCACTCCCTTTGGAATTTTCCAACGAAGCGAAACTTCCTTTCTTCTTTCGAGTTTTATTCTGTTTTTTTTTCTTTCATTTTTAATATTTTTCTGAATTATCGAATTAATTTTAATTTTTAAGATTTTTTCAAACTGGAGAACTAATTTTGATTTTTACGAATCGTTTTAATGGTGAATATTTTAATTTTAGAGAAGTTTTATATTGTAGTAATGTTCGTTTAGGACTTTTTTTATAAACTGTCGTAATTTTTATTGTTGAGAATTTTTTAATCATGATTCTTCGTACGGGACGAAAATTTCCGGTGTTCTGCTTCGCTACACGTTTATTATTATTATTATTATTATTATTGTTTATTATTATTATGACTGTTGTTGCTGTTTCAGCTTCCGTAGTACGAGGTCCTTTCTTTTTTTACATTTCCACCACAGTCCACTTTATTATTATTATTATTATTATTATTGCATTACTTAACGGCGATCTCAGCATCGCCGCCATTTTGTCTTCACCGCCAAACGCTGTTCGAAAATATTTATTCGTATCGACGATCATTTGACATAATTATCGCCACGTGAAAAATTGCCTTGCATACAAATATATAAGACAACGTGTTGCCCTGACATTGAAAACATATGTGAATTGCGACAATTCGCACCCACTTAGGAAATCACACATACCTTTCCTCTTCCTTCTCCGGGCCGCGTGTAGCGTGTATTTCGAGTGTTTTAAGCTCCGCCCACGTGAAACAACACAACATTTTCCGTCGCACTTTTGTGTCTTTTCATTCTTAGGCAAACAAGCTTTCGGTGCAAAATTGGGGGTAAAAATGGAGCGTTTTGTTGAATCGAAAGAGAGAGCTTGTCAGCGCCCGCGAAGGTGGCGCTTATGTCCCGGATGCAAAATTCGAATAAACTCGTACGGACGACTGCAGAAAACAATTATTCAGTACGGATTGGAGATAAATCATGTGAATTTTTTCATTTCCGCTATGAAGCGGAAGTGGCGGTGAGACATTGAGGGGCGAGAGTTCGAGGCGGAAACATTGGTGGCGCAGTGCGACAGGTGGCGCCGCCTGGCGAAATCTTCACGGCGTCGTCTACGGTGCTCAGTCGCATGCGCTGTTTGCGCAACCTTGCCGTCGCGCAAATATCGTGAATATTCAACAAATGGAATTTTCCCAACGGCGGATTAAAAATACGACGAACGAACAATACAACCGTGGTGAACGTTGCGACAATCGGTTCGTTCGGCGTACCGTGCGCGGAAGAAAAGATGGGAGAAAAATTTCACGCGTCCGTCGGGGAATGCGCGCCGAGAAGTAGAGGCGCGTCGCGGATTCTTCGCGAACTATTGAAAAGTCGAGCGTTTCGCACGGTTGGCGCTAGCGACGCATTCATCCTCTTTCGACCTTTTTCTTCGTTCTTGCATCAATTCTGCACGCGAGCGTGTGTTTCAAGCTAACTAAAAATGAGTAAAATCGTCGAACTCGTATCAAAACGTAATTTCTGCGTTATTCTAGCACGAGGAAGCCTCTCGTGTTGCGTCAGTTTCACCTTCCGTTTCCATTTTGTTGCTGCGTGTCGTGACAAAATGGCGTAGTGCGTGTGACTTCGGTGTTTATCCAAATTCTTTTCCTGTTGATTTTTTAATCTGGCCTTGCCGGGTTGACGAAGAATAAAGTGGTGAGCTTTCACGATGTTTTGGAAAAAATCGTACCGTACGTTTATTCAGTATGTGAAGAGAAGAAAAGCAACCATCTCACTTTCTCGATCCTATCACGTTTACATGTGTTTTTTGCTTAATAGCGTCAGCAAATATTCCATATATATATATATATATATATATATATATATATATATATATATATATATATATATATATAGGCAGGGTGACAATTGTAAGGTGACCATGTGTTTTTTAAGGGGGGAGATCCTTTTATAATGTAAAGAGGTTATGGCCGAAAATGAACTCCACGAGAAAGCTGATAGACTTCATGGCCCCAGAATCGCAGATTAGTATGACATTTAGTAAGAAAAAAATGAGTTTTGAAACTAAACTTTTCTGACAACCACTTGTGAACCTTGTACGAGATAACTCAAAAATTATTTGAACGATCATTCCAAAATTGTTGATACTTTTAGATAACATGATTATCCTGTATGTGGACCTAGAGTTCCTTGATGATTATTTGCAAAAACTACTTTTTCGTTAACAAATACTATAGTAGAATTTTTTGGAAAAATACAGCATTTCTTTCAAACACGTACTATTTATCGAATTTTCACTTTTCTTCGGTTTTTTAGGTTCACATAGAACATGTAGGTCTTAGAAATCTTAAAATTCGTGTCTCTGATGTTTTAGATCAATGCACTAGACACTACGTTGTACACTGTGGGAGAACTCTGGCGGCAACTGTCTCTAAAGCAAGTGTCGTATGGGCAATTTTTCATTAAAAAAAATCTAGAAAATCACCAGATGTAATAATACGCACAGAAAACTTTACTTATGTGGAATGAATAGTTTTTACACAATTGAAATCTTGAATATTCGCTTTTTTTCGGCTGCCTAAAGGGACCTCCCCCTTAAGGGTTTGGTGCAAAGATCTTGCAATTGAGAAAAATTATCGTATTTTACGGTTTTACACGTCTCCTCGTAAAAAAATACAACACAATTTTTAGATGTGTACTGTCCAAAAAGAATAGAGCATTTTGAGAAAAAAAAGTCAAAATTTAATTTTGAGCTCAGCGGAATGAAGGTAATTAAAATCCGTGAACACAACACTGCTAAATTTTTCGAAAAGTTTTTTTTTAATGGAATTAAAATCCTCTCATCCACTTAAAAATGCATCTTTGATGATTTTTTTCTCTCAGGCATGATCAACAAAAAAGTTATTTGCGATTATTTTGTATTGGGAATTTAATTATCCTCATCCTGTTTAACTTAGAATGGAATTTTGATTTTTTTTGCAAAAACCTTATTTTTTCTTGTTCAATACTACTCATTAGAAAAATAGGCTATGTTTCTTTTAAGAAGCCTTAAAACATTATTAAAAGTCATTTTTTTCTTGCAAAATTTCCATCCAAGACCCTAAAAACACAGGCCACTTTATAATTGTCACCCCATATATATATATATATATATATATATATATATATATATATATATATATATATATATATATATATATATATATATATATATATATATATATATATATATATATATATATTCATACATATTATGTATATGCAGTCGCACAATTGTTAGCTTTGCGTATACGAAGTTTTTTTGTTCGTTCTCAGTCATTACTCAGATTATTGCTTACGATTTGGAGTTTACGATGATTATCCGACCCGTGTGTATGCGATAGGTAGGGCAACTGTAAAAATGTGCTCCTCTTAGCGAGATTTAACATTCCTTCGCACCACGGGGAACTGAGTCCACGGCGAATATAGATGGTGTTAAAGTTCGCATAGTTGGAATGCAACGAAAATTCTTAATGTTTTCATTTCTTTGTCTTTAACACGTTCTGAACTTTTTTTTTGCAGGTTTAGTTTATAGACCCCTAGTGAGGATCTTCAAAAATGTAAGTGATTTATGTAGGCAAAATGTGCCAAATAAAATGGGCAATAAGAAAAAAAATATTTTCGTTGCGTTCCAACGATGCAAACATCGATAATATGAGTATAGAAGCTCGAAGAAATCGCATTTCTCGTCAAGGTGAACGGATCGATACCGAAGTTTTTAGGGGCCTCGAACGAAATATTTCATCGGAGCGGTGGATCGAATCAACCGGTTTCACGACATATTGTCACACGAAAACAAAACACCGACAAAACATTCAACTATCACGGACTAAGCGTATTGAAAATCCATGTATTCGATAACTCGCGTAAAATAAGTAATATCGATTTCAGCTGGTGAGGAAACTTTCGAAAGCTCCAAATGGATTTCTTCACCGGCCAAAATCGCGTGTCGTTTCTGCTTGAGAGTAAAAAAATATGGCCAACGATAGTCGTGTGTTTATTTCGCGTGTGACATCGCGTCGTCCAATCGACCAACATTATTCCCCAGTTACTCAAATCCTTTTCGTTTACAGACGAAAAATAAGGATGAACAAACGGAGCATCGTATACGGACTAGACGAAAGGAATTATTATCGGAGTATCCGAAAGTGCGAGAGACGCGAAATATTCTTCCACCCGGAATCGTCTCAGAATGACTTTTTATTGCGCTGCGGCATTATGTATTCCTTGGCATACTCGAACACGGCGAGCAGACTCGAGCGTTTTCTCCGTCCCGAGAAGTAATTCGCTATGACGTCATCATCTGCGAAAAGAGAGAGATAACATTTGCGTGGATCGTCTTTGGAGGATTCGTAGGAACAATCGCAACGAAGAGACTAGAGGTAATTATTTGTCTCGTTGGGATGAGGCCGAGCTCGTGTCGCTTACCGACTCGTGGTCTCTCGCTCTGGAACGTCGTCGGGAGAACGTTCTCGTTTGCCGACAGGGACACGAAAAGAGCGAACGGAATGAGCCACAGACAGAGCGTGAAGTACGCCATTACCTGGAATCCAGAAATAAGGACAAGGAAAAAAAAACAATATTTTTATCGATTACTTGCAATTCCTCATCAGGTTCGTCGCCGATAAATCGCAAGGACCATCAACTTCAACGTTCCCTCCGTTATTATTCATTACCTCGGAGAAGTTGTAGATATTTTTGGCGAAAAACGTGAACGCGAAGTAATGATTGATCACGAGGAGCACGACGGTAACGACGAATCCGGGAGAGGTGACGCTCACGTATGGAAACGACTTGAGAATGTAGAGGTGAGCCGCCTGGGCGACCATTCCGCACGACGTCATCAACAGGGGAACATCCTCGAACAGTAAGAGCCCCAAGTGGATGGCGCACGTTATCTGGATTTAAATTTAATAGAATACAAAAATAACGTTCATTAATCGTATACAATCGGTAGTAACGAAGAATTGTTCGAAATGGGTGGGCAGTTTGATCTATCATCTTGTGCGTACGTGAGTACTGCGTTATGAATTTTATTTAATCCATTTATTGAGCCAAGTATTACCGTTGGTTCACATATTGTTTTATGTCGTATTGAACTTATTGTTCAGTAATTACAATTTTTTATTTTATTTTGTCACTATATACACTAGTGGAATTAGTTCTGGGTTCAATGTTAAAAGTTCCCAGAATTAATTCCATTAGTGTATGTGTATATGTATGCGACATTCTCATATTAGTTGGCGTTGAGACATCGCTGTGTCTCTTGATATACATATATCTGGGTGTTTCTCTACTAAATGAAAAGTCGCCAATACAAATGTTTGTGTAGTTGTATGGGCCCATCAGCCCCGGTTCTAAGGGGGGGCAAACCGGGGTACCTGCCCCGGGCGGCAATTTAAAGGGGCGCCGAATTCTTGTGTTTGCAGCAAAATTGTTTCACTGAAGCGTCTAGCATCCAGGGCGCTTTAGTGAGTTTCAATGGCCTCGTGATTCTAGCCATCGAAAACAAAAGAGCCTACGAGACGAACTTTGATGAAGTTTTCCCTTAGGCCTCTTTTGAAAAACTGCCCATATATAGCTCAACAAGTTGTCGATCGATCTGGCTGATCGCGCAAATAAATTACTTTTTTGGGATAAAAATTGTCGAGAAAATTGTCAAGAATATGAAAATTTGATTACAAAGCCTACTTAATTTTTAATTTTATACTTTTCTATATTTTCATAGGTATATCCTTCGAACAATGTTATACTGAGTAACCTCCCAAAATTTCAGCCAGATCGGTCAATCACTTTTTGAGCTATAACATGAGCAGTTTTCCAAAAGACGCCTAAAGAAATACCTTATAACGCCGCCATTTTGTTTTGTTCAAAAAATAAATCAAAATTAATACTTAAAAGTTGTAATAAGATAATGTCAACATTTTTAAATGATGCGATTATTTCATCACCTTTAAAAAAATGTATGAAAAATGACTCATTTTCGGGCGTCTAAAGAGATTTCCCCCCTTAATCTCAAATGCTGGAGGGGAGGGGCGCCAATGTCAAGTTTTTGCCCCGGCTCGGAAAAATCGTAGATCCGGGGCTGGGGCCCATGCATGTTTTTTTTTTTTAATAAAAAACAAAGTATGTGTTACGGAAGGCAGTAATAAATTAAACATACATGAATTAAAAGCCGACACGTTTTCTCTTTATTTTGCAACTTGTGGGCGGTTTTTTGAAAATTCGTGACGGGCGACTGTAATATCATCCAGGGGACTGTTTAAATTGAAAAAAAGTATTTTAAATCGAATTTAACCAATCGAATGTCGTCATTTTTGTTAAAACATTAACATAGCTTATTACGTATAACCAATGACTAAATCAAATAAAAAAACAAATGCTGAATTATTGATGTTTTCCTTGGTCTCTTGATTTCCTTGATTGATTATTGAGCATTCCGGTATAACTGGAATTGAACTTATGAAAATGAACTTTTTACCTTCAAAACGTGTGCATTATTGAACTTTAAAAAATAACAAGGTCAGTGTTGTCATAATCTTCACAAAGGAATGTTAACTGCTTCGTACAAAACAAACATTATCTTATTCTATTAAATATAATCACAATCAAATCATAATCAACATCTTGTTACTAATACCTTTGGTAGTATTTAATTAAATAATTGTCATTATAGTTTACAACGAAGTCAGTCGTATCGTTTTTTATTAACAATCAGCCCCAATTTATTTCTCATAGACCGGTGGAGGTAATGTAAAGTAATTAAGATATTCTTTTCCCTTTTAGGGTCCGATTTGAATTTGGTAATTTTTGCAATATTTGGTTGAAAGCTATATCAGAAACATCAATATCATCAACTCTAAACGTGTGGCACTTATTGTCACAAGCTTGCAGAAAAATTACGGTTGATTCGCAATCCTCATTGTCTATCTGATTAATTACACCGATATACCTACATTCCTTATTTTTGCACAGGAAGGGATCATCACAATGGTCGGGTCGACAAATAGCTGATTTTCGCGATTTTTTTAAAGATGGTTAAATGCGCTAATCAGTCGGATTTTTTTTTATGTCGGGTTAAAGCAAATCAAAGCAGTCATGAAGAACAGAAAAAAAATTTGTAAACGTTTAGTTTTAATTTTTCACATTTTTATGACGGTTGAAAATATCTTCGAAAAAAAGGACTCGTCGCGGTGTAAACGGTTGTGGCCGTAAATAACTTAAGGTAATCCCAACGCTTCACACTAGGCATACCACTGATCATATTTGAGACTTGTACAATTTATACTTTCGACATATGCGAAAAAAAACAATTTGTAGTAACTACAATTTTCCATGTGTAAGCTGTTCAATGAATGTTCACATTTAATTAGATAAATGAAAAAATAGTTATTCCAACGATTCGCGCGGTATTTTTAGGTTTGATATTTGGTAACATTGGTTCAATCTCCGTCTCTTTTCACTCTACCAGGCGAGTTTAACCTCCATGCTTTTCATCGTCGATCTGTCAAAACAATGTCAGGTGCGGAAAATATAAAGCATTGTATTCGGGCGACGACTGGTAAAAAGCGTGGAAAATTTGTGTCAGCGAAATATGTCGGTTAAAAATGAAATATGTGTGGAAATTCGAATGAGTGCGATGAGGTTAGGACTACAGTCAGCTGTTGCCTTGCTGTCACGTCTCTTTATCGTAGCAAGTGGTAATAAATCCAATACCGGAAGATCAAATTAAACTTGATATTATGTAAAAATTAGGTCAATAAGCGTAATTTTTTCTCAGAGCATTGGATTACTACAAGTGTTAAGTATGTAAATCTGATTATTTTTAAGAATCTGACGAATTTCCACTATTATATACACTTTTGTAGCGACCGGAAATTGGGTTTTTGTATGTCGTCTCGGAATTCCTTCACAAAAATACGCAATTTTAATATTTCTTTTCTCTGTAATTAGGTCGATAAACGACCCTGAAATTTTACGTAGACGATTATTAATATATTTAGCGAAGCTCAAAAAAAATTAAAATCCAATGGGTTGGGGCCTGGCCATAAGACTACCTAACTTCCGTTGCGACATCAGCTGTCTTAAGGAGAGATATACACCTAGATGGGCGAAGTCGAGGATTTAGAAGCTATGAACATTCCGTCGACCGTAGAAGACCTACACTATGGGCCTGGTATCGATGATTCCATGTAAGTTGACAAATTTAATGATTTATTCGTTCCCAAATTTTCAAACGCGTTTTTCTCAAAACCTCGTTTTTCAAATCGGTGCCCAAAATTTCTCGAAAACCAATGAACCGATTGCCTTGAGGTTTTTTGTGGTTATTCTATACACCATTATCTAGTACTTGTCATAGGATTTTTTTTCTGTTACTTAGTTTTTGTTTTATAGGCAAAATAATAACTAATTTTTGGCCCAAAAATCACTATCTATGTTCAAACGTCCGCCATTTTGTCATAAATCGATATTTTCAAAATCGGCTATGACAAGTACTAGATTATAGTATCTAATTTAATAATCTTTTTGGTTTTTTTACCAGATGATTTTTGAAGAAACGCCAGTGGGTACCGTATGCGCAGATTTTTTTACGACGCTCCAAGGATCATACAATATCTTTGTATATTTTTGATATTTTTAAATAAAGAAAATTAAACATATTTTTGAATGTATACACTTTTAGATAATTAAAACCCCAATCCGAAATTTCAAATAGTTTTCCTTGAAAAAATTCACAAAAAATGACCTTTTTCCGGCTGCTAGGTGTATATCTCCCCTTAAAGCTACACTATAGCGCATTTCCCGGGGGTGCCGGGAAACTGTGGAAACTGTGGAACTGTGGAAATCAAAGAGTCCCCATATTCATCTGTTTCTTTTGTGCACAGACGTTTTATTCAAGTAAAGGGTGTCTCAAATGACCTGACATTTTAAATTGCGCAGCATTTCTTTTTGTGGCGAACATAGAGTACTAATCTTTGACAACTGGCATCAGGAAGTATTGAGGTTTAATCATGGAGGATTACACGATGGAGCAACGCATAGAAATTGTGAAAATTCACTACAAAAATGGTGAAAATTTTCCAGAGACGGTTCGAAAAGTTCTTACTGCGGACAAAACAATGCAGTTATTGCTGACTAAGTTTGATGGTCGTGTTATCTCGCGCCGCAGCGATGTGAATTGGCAACCAAGATCGTGCGGTTTTACGCCATTGGACTTCATTCTTTGGGATTTTCTGAAAGGAAAAGTGTATGCCAATGATCCACAGACCAGTCCGGAGCTCGATGAAGCAATTGGACGCACCATTAATGAAATCAGTTCGCAATTATGTTATTGAAAATGTCGCCAAAAGAGTGAACGTTTGGAAACAGGGACGAGGCGGCCATTTATCGGATATTGTGTTCCACACATAACCTCCATGTTTGTATCTTATATTAAATTAACCCTTACTTGCCACTGTGAGGTTCGAAGCACCCAACCCACTTTTTTTTCTTATGCGAAAATGTATTTGTGTGTATTCTACAGAAGTGTGGCAAGTAAGGGTTAATGTTGATTTTTGGCTATATAACCTACATGGTCTTTCAAAGTGAACTCTTTACATGATCTGACAAGATTTCCAAGTAACAATATTCAATAGTTTATGTTTCATAACAATTTTTGTGGCTGGGCTGTCAACCCCAGTGTGGCAAGTACGTGATTCTACAGAAGTGTTACAAGTAAGGGTTAAAATAAAAATATTCGTACTTTTCAAGTAAATAATACGCTTTATTAATAAATTAAAGTGTCAGGTCCTTTTGAGACACCCTTTATATGCTGGAATTTCAGTTTAGTAAAAGCCCCACGGTTTTCGAGATTTTCGGCTTTGTTATTTAAAAAAAAATAATCTGTTTTCGGTTTTTCGCATGCCGTTTTTACAAATGATATGAATCCACAATAACTAAGCAATTTTTTAAAAGTAATTGGCACGATTGGCCTAGTATTTTTTTTTACACTGCAGGGTATCAAAGTCAGATGTTCGAATTGGTTTGTATGAAAATTCTGCATAAGATCTTTTTTCATAAAGTTTCCTTGACATTTAAGGTTAAAAAGAAGACTTTTCTAGATAAAACAAATAGCCAAGAGTATTTTTTTTAAACAGGTAAAAAAAGTTATCATTTGTAAAAATGGCATGCGAAAAACCAAAAGCAGATGATTTTTATCTCGAAAACCGTGGGACTTTTACTAAACTGAAATTCCAGCATATATTAGGACATGATCTGACCTATCGACAGTTGCAGGATTATCTATTCATGACAGGGCACCCTGTGTGTGGGTGTGTAAATTAATTAAGGGGTTAGGCCACAGTAGAATTTTCAAAAAATCGATTTTTTTGTCGTTAAAACGGTGCTTTATCATCATAAGAATAAGTTACTATTCGATTTATAGCAAGACATTTTTTTTCATCGACTTTGGGCGTATAACGTAAGCCCACCTCTGGCACAGCCATAGAGTACCTAAAACTTTAAAAGCGAATTTCTCGAAACAGCTCTTTTCCAATTGGCGTGACAAATAACTTCAACAATTTTCACTCGATTTACTTCAAATTTGAAAGTTATGTTCCTAATTGCATTTCGCAGAGAAGTACGTACGGAATTTTTTATTAATTGAAAACTTTTCATTTTCTGAGCAGTTTTATACGAAATTTTTCACTGAAAATTCATTCAAATACCTACAACTTTTGAATAAAACAATATTTTTCAAATTCCGTACGTAATTCTCTAGGTATTCTAATGTAAATTTACGAGAATTTTTGTTTTTTGTTCTAGGTAAAAAATTGTGGATGCTAAATGTCACGCCGCGGAGCGCCTAAACAAAAAGATAAAAGAAAATATTAGTAGTCGGCCATTTTGTAAATCGAAGAAAATTTTTTAACAGCTTGATATTCATACTAAATAGATGTGTAATTAATTTTATGAGTGAATCACTTTTTCATACGAAAAAATGGTTAAATTCGCACATGATTTTATACCCGTTACTGTGGCCTAACCCCTTAATTATATTAGTACAAAATGAAACTTTTGTTTGATTCGAGCTCTATATAAATCACAGTATTGAAGAAAGCTCCGTCATTTTGATGATGAATTAATTAAAAAAAATGGCTTTGTATACTTGAATATACTATTAAAGTATACCTAAAGTTTGCTAATTGTAGAATAATTATTTCTTAGTTTAAAAAATCCCTCAATATTGCTTATTTTTTCCTGTCTAAGTGTATATCCCACCTTAAGAGATTTGAAAATCTTGTAAAAATGCCCGAAATTGACCGAGCTATGACGATTTTTGTGCAGGGGCGAACCATCCCACGGCGATTCTTTCTTTTGCATTATTCTGAATTGCTATGTTTTATGAAACGGTGTATGTCGTATCTCAAAATCTATTCGTTCGATCCACTTCAAAATTGGACATGTTTATAACTTTTTTCCCCATATGGCCGAATGCTTTTTTATGCGTTCATCCATTTGTTGCTAACAAATGAATTTAAGTTGTTCCTTTCGTCGAAAATCGACGTGTTTTTTGTGCTTCGAGCTTACGCAAACCCGTTAAAATAAACGACTCGATCATTGTATCGCATATAATACTTTTTAAACCGCGAATTACGTAATAATCGACTACAGCATAAAATTCACCTCCGCAATTTATCGCTACGATTATTTCGCGTTTCTTTGGCAGCGTCGGGAATTATGTCGGTCCCGTAGTTTTTTTTATATTTCTCAAAGAATGAGAAAGAGCAATTTCGCGATTGGACGCGCTCACACGAGGCTATAATATAGCGAGAGGGTCGTGCGGCGTACCAAAAATAAATCTTTCGATCGCAGACGCGTCTCGTACACACACAAACACCCACCTACGGCTATACGAAGAATCAAGTCTCCCAGTGGTGTGTGCAAAGACACGTGGACAATAAATACGCGGAAACGAATGACTTTTGAAAATATCCAACTGTCTGAGCGAGACAAAAGACGCGACAGAATGACGAGGGTACAAGCACGCGACACAACGAACGTTTGGCAAAGCGGGCTTTGATAAATCATTCATTGGCGTCGTGCGGGATCTGAAAACTGCCGCGTATTAATTCGCGAATATTTATAGCCGTCGAAAACCACGTTGTCCTCAATGATCCGCAAATCTCTTCCGCTACTACATTTTCTTAGACTGCAATTGATAATCCGAACTTTGTTTTCGATGATTCGACAGTTTTTTATTTCCCAGACGTAGATATAGGAATACAGCTCACGATGTGTCAGCGGCAACAGCTGATCCGCTGGTGCGAGAGAGAGGGAAAGATCGCGCGTATAAAATCAATCTAAAAACAAAACAACCGTAAAAACTCACGAGACTGAAAATTTTGATAATCCTCTTGGACAGTACGGTGTACTCTTCGACGAATTCGGCGATGTAGTACAAGCCCGCGGCTGAAAGTCAAAAGCGTCTCGTGAACATAACCTCAAAGTGAAAACTGAGCGTGGCGTTGACGTGTCCCCGGGGAGAGGAATACGTCGGCGTAACTCACCGATTGATATTGTGACGAAGGATATTTGAACGATCAGGGATATCCAGCTTAGAATGTAAAAGAATAACATCGCACACTGTCACTTTGCATACCTAACGTTACGGAGCTGCGTCAGTGCACGCACTATTGACACTGAGCGACGCGCGTCAGAAAATCACTTTACACGCACACTATGAAATGTGTCGCGAATCGCAGTTTGGAAGAATCGTACCGGCGCATTTCGGAAGCTAAGACGTCGAACTTACGTTCTTCCGCTTGGCAAGGCTCGGTTTACGATTGTGCTGGAACAAGTGGGCGCCGAGAGGTGGCGCCACCGGACGGCTGCTTCGGCTTGATTTGCTCCGCGGGCACGGCAGATCCGCCTTGAATCCGTGCCGCAATTTTATCCAACCTTTACCTCGAAATAGCCAACTTTTACCCTGAAAAATGTACGCGTCACACGTTGGTCGGTAAAATATCCTGTAGGCGAGTTGTCCCTTACAAGGAACATGCCTATGGTGTCCGATTTTGTTGAAACTCACGTGCATGGTGGTGCATAAAACATGATCAGATACGTACGTTTTGAACGACGGTAAAACAGTTTTAAGGGGTGTGACGGACCCTTAGTGATGCATGTCAAAGGCTGATTCTGCAGTTTCATCGATTTCAGTCAATCAGAAACGAATATTCTTCTAATGCAAAACGATCAGAAATCTACTATGTATTGAAAAAAGAAATTAGGGATGAACCATCCCCTTTTTCTTACTCTCGCCACTCTCGTATTTAGGGAGTAAAATGCATCGATGTGGACTTGTAGAAAAAATATTAAAAATTCAAATGAATTTCCCATTTCGGATAAAAATAAGTGGCTTCACTGAATCGTCGATAATTAATTTTCTAATTGGATTTGAAACTTCGCTTTATGCGCATTCTGTTTGATATCGGTTCCTCTCTAAAATACCGTTTGATTCATGGAGCTCCCAGGATTTTTCTATTTTTGGCAGAATTTTAAAGACGGGCCATCGATTTTTGCCAATTTTTTCCATACATACCCCTTTGCTTCTCTTTCGGCCATTTTTCGAGTGCACTTTGCGGGAAAACTATTTGAGATATCGGGATAAATCCAGCGGCATTTTCTAAGTCTATCCAAATCCTTTTTGAAGCCCCCCTTAAGCTGTAGCCGCTACGGCTGTTTAAAATTTTGGGATTTTGGAAAAGTGGTCGAAAGGGTCGATTTTTTTCTCACCTTTTTCATGTTTGAGAAGTCCATCCGATGAGAAATTTACCGCCGATTATGTCTATCACGAAGTTTTCGTCCAAGGCTGTAAATTACACTGGGAAAATGTGAACAGCGGGTTTCTACACACTTTCGATGGTTTTTAGGGAAAATTAAGGGGTTTTGGAGAAAGCAAATGGTTAATTCGTATTCAGGCGGTAAAATACATCGATATGAACTTATGAAAAAAGTATGTAAAATCCAAATTTTTTCGCATTTCGACCAAGAAAAAGTTTCTTCACTGAACCGCCTGTCATTTATTTTCCGTTTGGATTTGAAATTTCCCTCGGCGCTTATTTATTTTCGTAACTGTTTTCTGTAAGAAATGCCGTTTGATTCATTGAGATACGATGATTTGTCGATTTTTGGGGGAATTCAAAAGGTGAACCATCGATTCTTGCCAATTTTCGTAAACTCTATATCAATTTGTACTCTTAAGGGGGGAGATACCTTGAGACGGGGAACAAATTTGCCGATTTTTATGATTTTTTTTAATAGGAAAGATCTCACCATTTTTTAGACTGAGGGTATGTTTTATTTAGGGATGTAACGATACTTTTTTAGCCGACACGATACCGATACAATTTACAAGAAAACGTGATAGATCGTAAAAACTGTTCTTTTTGTACACTAACCAATGAGCTGAAACATTAAAAAGGTACTTAAGGGGCTATACCAGTGTGACACTTAAAAAAAATCGATTTTTTCTGCCTTTTTCGACAGTTTATTCTTTCAAAAATATCCTGTAAAATTTCAAGGCCGTATCTCTAATCATTTTATCTTGCAAAAATCGATAGTTCAATCTTTTAACGCGTTTTTCTCGAAATGAGATTTTTCAAATTTGCTGACATTGTAACTCAAAGAACAATTATCCGATTGACTTGAAATTTGAGCTGAGTACTATTGGATATATTAACTCTACAATGACGTAGGATATTTTTGATTCGATGAAAATTGACGATTTGGCATTGAAAAAACGACCATTTTATAGTCAAGAAAACAGACTTTTTCATAACTACGCCATTTTGTTAGATTTTGATATTTTCCGAAAATCCTACGTCATTGTATAAGAAATATCTTCCAGTTTAACATTTTTTCCTTTTTCGGTTTCAGCTACTCAATCGGCCCGAATCATGTCAGCAGTGGAGGAACTTTTTTTTTTGCGCCTCCGAAGGCAGCTTGGATCTAAATATTTTTCTATGAAAAAATTATGTAATATAGGTCAAATATAGCCAAATATATTCCTAACTTTCCGAAACATTTAATTGAGTACTTTTCTTCCGGAAAATTCCCGAAAATCACCCAAATTTTCAGCGTTCACACTGGTATAGCCCCTTAAGTAAAAAGATGAAAATGTGAAAAACTATTTACCTACCTTCCAGGAGCGAAAGAATTGTCAAAATCAAACAGAAATATAATTATACTCTTCTATTTATTATTAATTTCAAGTTCAGTGCTTGAAGTAATCTAAACTCGAAATTGTACTGATTAAGGGAGACTTTGTCCTTGAAATGCAGCGGGAGATGTTAGCGGCTCAACATGAGAAGAAGAGGAGGGATGCCTCTATGGACCAGGCATTGCCGATTAGCGGTAATTATAAACACATTTGTGTAAACACTTTACAAAACTTTAAACGCGTTTTTCTCGAAAACACGTTTTTAAAAATGGCTGACATTCTCCTGACCGCTGTAATTAACATATCGACCTGAAATTTGGAGAGCATACTCAGAAAATATGTCTTCACGGAATGACGGGTCGTTTTTTCGATAGATACATTTTTGCATTTATTATTTTTCTTTTTATGCGAAAAAAACGCGAAAATTCGATTTTTTTTAAATTGCCGCCATTTTCCGAAATTTGTACTAAACGAAAAATCCATCCGTCATTCCATGACCAAAGGGTCACAGATTGATAATATGCTTTGAATTTGTGTTTCAGATCAACAAAGAGGGGGCAGTGATGTCAGCCGTTTACCTCCCGCGATTTGAGGACCTGTTTTCGCGGAGCTGCAACGGCCGCCATTTTGGTTTTTGTTTTCAAAAAAAAATTTTTTTAACGTTCTGTATATCATGAATAAAAGCAAGAAAAAACCGCACTCAAAAAGCTTTACTCGTTTCCTTAAAAAAAACTAAAATGTAAACACCTGAAATATGGCACTCCAAGGACAAAGTTTCCCTTAAACTCGAAATTGAACTGAACTCTAGAAAGTCAGGTTTCTACAGGGTTTTAACGTAAGTAGCTTTTAGCTGTGACGTAGATAGTCAATAATCAAACTTGACCTTAGGGAGGTCTTTGTTATGAAAGCAGAGCTCATTGAGGTTTATTTGCTGACAATCGGTTGCGCAAATAATTTCGAATAAGACCCGCAGTTGAAAAAAGTTGTTCTGAAGCAACCGAGGCCAATTGATTACATTACAGTTACAGCCCTAATTTTATTACTACCTTTAGCTGTCACACGGTACTTTTTTCATTAATCTTTAAAAATGGCGAAGGTACAGCACGGTCTAACATTATTGTCTAAAACATGACCGTAAATGATCTTGAAAATTTATTTGAAAAAATATTTTTTATTTCAAGATTTATTACACTATTTATTATACTCTATTTCCTTCGTGAAATTCAATCTGTTCCAAAGCGTACCATTTCGTCGATTTTCAACATTTCTTACTTATTCTTGGTGCATATTCTGCGTATGCGTGTTAACGAAACAAAAATCTTCGTTGGCTTTTTTTTCCAGATTGATCCCGCCGGCGCGGTCACGCCGTCTGACAACATCCATCTGAACCCGTTTGGAAGACCGTGCCATACCTTCACCACTTTCTAAGATTAATTTTGAAAAATGGTAAATATTTACAAGTGGGGTTCCAGCTGGAAAAGGGGTTTAGAAATTTTGTACCGAGTCGATGTATTTCAGGGCACTTTGTTTATAATATTCAAGTCCGGGGAAGACAATTTCAACCCCCAAACGCTTTTTTAAAACTTCTTTAAAGGTATGGAGGAAACGGGTTTGGTGACATCAAGTGGGTCAAATGACAAGGGCTTGACCCAAACAAATTAGAGTAAGCATACAGAAAACGTATTTCAAAAATCGAATATTTTTCGGACATGTTTTTTTTTTCTTAGTAAAATACCCCTCCCCGATCATAAAAAAATTATTTCCATACTGCAAAGTAGCCCCGAACACGTGAAAAAAATATTGAAGCCGATTAGGGCTGGAGCATCACTTGTAAATATTCACCAAAAAAATACCGCGTAGCAGCCGAAAGTGGTAATAAAACATACCCTAAGTCTCAAAAATAGTAAAGAAATCTTTTTAAAAAAAAATAATGAAAATCATCCATTTTCCTCGCCTGATATTATCTCCTCCCTTAAGGGATAACACCACTCTAGGATTTTGGAAAAATCGTTCTTTTTTCGGCTTTAAACACACTTTGGGGTCATAAAAACTATATGCAATTGGTCCTGTAGCGATTTTTTTTAACGTCCATTTATCGTTTTTGCCGCAGCGTCTCGGACTTATTTCAGGCCCCTCGTACAACGTTTCGTACGTGTTTTTCTCGAAACCACTTTTTCCAAACTGGGAGGACGGATTACTCGAACACCTTTGCATGGATCGATTCGAAATTTTGATCGTAGCTTCACAATTACATTTTCTATGGGAGTACGTAGCCGTTTTTTGATTAAATGTACACTTTTTTTATAAACAATTTACTGCTTATTTTCTGGGCAAAATATCAATTTGTTTCTTTCAAAGTCCGCCATTTTTTCAAAATTTAATTAGAAAAATCCCTACATAGGCCCATAGCTAATAATATGTAGATTATAATTTTGTTTGGTTTTTGTTCCAGGTCTTATACTTTACGAGAAAACCGTCCTCCCGTGAAGCTATTTGTAAAAAAACACGTTTTTCAAGATGGGCTCTGTCGGCGCCATTTTGTATGAAAATTATAATAATTTTTTTATACTTTAATATGTGTTAAATAAACTCTCTCAAAAGAAAGCCTAATGCTTTTTTCATACTCCCAAAATAAATTGTCAAAGTTAGGCCTCATTTTCTGCCGCTAGAGTGGTGTTATCCCTTGAGGGGAGGTACCTGAGTAAACGGCGAGAAAAACAGGTAAACTTCGGGAATTTTTATCTCAAAAACTAATGTTTCGATTGGATCCGGGTTTTTTTTATTGGACAATATGTACATTGAGGTATGTTTAGGAATTTTTAAAAATAAATTCGTTGACTGGGAGCGATTTAAACGCGATTATCTCGAAACATAGTTTTCAAAGTCGGTGCCAGATGTATCTCGAAAACGGCTTGTCCGATTTTGTCCAAATTTCGATAAAATGCTCTTCGATAGTTTTTCTCGTTCGCCACGTAGGATCTTTTTGAAATTTTCATTTTTGACGGAATTGCGACCGTTTTAATTTAACATTCGTTTTTCGTTCGCAATTTCCGACGATTTTGGATTGCATACACATTGCATAAAAAAGCAATGGTTCAATCAAATGAAAAACTCCTCCTTGGCGAACGAGAAAAACTATCGAAGAATATTGTATCCAAATTTGGACAAAATCGGACAATATATATATATATATATATATAGGGTGGATGAATAACTATGAGCACCTTGGATATCTTCGAAACTATAAAGTTCACATAAATATTTGCTGAAATGAAATTGCACAGTACGAAAGGGGCCATCCGATAATCGTTTTTTTGTAGGTGGAGGTACTTCGGACATTTGAAGGTCAACTCCATTTTTTAAAATGGATCGGTATGTTTTTTTTCTGTATCATGAAAGAGAAGGTCAAAACGAGTTCAACGACCTATAACATAAGGTCATTGAAGGTCATAGAAAGTACAGAAAGGCGATAATACTTACAGTTTCGGTAGGAAATAAAACTACTACGTTTATAGTAAGTGTTCGAAATGACGACCATCAACATCAATGCGTGCGTTATTATGTACGTTTACACATTTCTTAGACAGGCACAGAAAGTACAGAAAGGCGATAATGCTTACGGTTTACTTCACTGAAAATAAACACTGTTTCAAGGACACTTTAAGGGGAGGGTAGGGGTTTCAGCGTGAAAAAAAACACTTTTTTGCGATTTTTTTTCATCTATATGGATAGAGTAAATTTATTGAAACGTTTTGTACATTGTTAAGTGTCATTTCAAGAACATTCCGTGAAATTTGTACGCGAAAATATCCACAAACAAGCCGGTGCCGCGTTTTTTCTCGAAACCACTTTTTCAAAGTCCGTGTTCACTGCCATTTGAAAACTACATGACCGATTTATTTCAAACTTGGTACACACTTTCTACATATAAAATACCCTACCCCAACGGTTAGTTTGAGATTTTTTTACATTGAGGGGGTTTTCCACCCCCAAAATGGCGGAATTTGTCGTGAAAAATAGCACTTTTCACTTTACATGACCACCAATAATTTAGAAATGAAAAAAAAAATTATCAAAGACCGTTGGGGGGAGGATTTGATGATACTTTGACTAAATTTTAATGGTACTTGATTTCAGATAATTTCGAGCTGAGATACAGTGAACACCGCAAATCGTGTTTTTCCAAAGGCGTTCTTGGAAAAGCTTTGTCACCGGCTTGTTTGTGGATATTTTCGCGTACAAATTTCACGGAATGTTCTTGAAATGACACTTAACAATGTACAGGAGCTTTCAATATATTTACTCTATCCATATAGATGAAAAAAAATCGCAAAAAAGTGTTTTTTTTTCACGCTGAAGCCCCTACCCTTCCCTCAATAAGTTTGCAGGATAAGATAAACATGATAAGATTAGTACCGATAAATCGGTCAATCGAGTACACACTTGCGGGCACACTGATTTCCATTTCTTCATTCGTTACGCGTTTCTGACGTGCACTACTACAGGCACTTAAACTAACGGTTTGCCTAAGTTCATCACACACATTTTTAAATGTTTGACGCGAAGGCTGAGGCCGATTTGGATATCGTTCACCATACAAGGTTTTTGCCCTTACAGAATTTTGTTGGCATTCGCCATAAATAAAAAGCATATCGACTTGCTCTTCAAACGGATACATTGTACTCGATTTACCGATTCATCGATACTAATCTTATCCTGCAAACTTATTAAAGTGTCCTTGAAACAGTGTTTATTTTCAGTGAAGTAAACCGTAAGTATTATCGCCGTTCTGTACTTTCTGTGCCTGTGTAAGAAATGTGTAAACGTACATAATAACGTACGCATTGATATTGATGGTCGTCATTCCGAACACTTACAATAAACGTAGTCATTTTATTTACTACCGAAACTGTAAGTATTATCGCCTTTCTGTACTTTCTATGACCTTCAATGACCTTATGTTATAGGACGTTGAACTCGTTTTAAGCTTCTCTTTCATGATACAGGGAAAAAACATACCGATTTCTGGAGTACCAAATTTCTGGAGTACCTCCACCTGTAAAAAAACTATTATCGCTATCGGATGGCCCCTTTCGTACTGTGCAATTTCATTTCAGCGAATATTTCTGTGAACCTTATAGTTTCGAAGATATCCAAGGTGCTAACAGTTATTGATTCACCCTGTATATGACGTGGAATGCCTCAGCATTCCACGTCAGCCAGTAAAAAAAAACCATAAATAATTTTGAAAAATCGAGTTACTTTATTGAAAAATATTCACCGAGTGTCGACATTTTTTTAAAATTTCTGACGCTTTGTCTCATTGATTACCATTTTTTAACATTTTTCCATTCAAATGGCTGTATCTTTGGCAGGATTTGACGTGTTGACATTCGTAAAAAAACGAAAATGTGCGTCTTTTTATAGCCTTCCAGAAAAAAATTAATTTAGATTTTATTGAGTAAGTCGAACGTCCGTTTCAGGGCAAAATATGCAAAATTATTTTTTTTTCTCAAGGAAAGACACTCGTTATTTTATTTTTAAGAATTTCCCTGAATTGTAAATAGGAAAAACGGATTTTTGGTATTTTTTATATTATGGGATTCCTAAACACCGTGAAGTAACAGCTATTCTTTTTTCTTAAATATTCGACTGAGGAGTGTGGAGAACTCGCTGTATGTTTACCAGGTTTTTGAAATACATATGACATGTATGTCATATGTATTGGAGCCTTGGAGTGCTCCACACTCTGCAATCGAATATTAATAAAAAAAAAAATTTTATAAAAATAGCTGTTACTTCACGGTGTTTAGGAATCCCATAATATAAAAAATACCAAAAATCCGTTTTTCGTATTCACAATTCGGGGAAATTTAAAAAAATAAAATAACGAGTGTCGTTCCTTGAGAAAAAAATATTGTTGCATATTTTGCCCTGAAACGGACGTTCGACTTGCTCAATAAAATCTAAACGAATTTTTTTCTGGAAGGTTATAAAAAGACGCACATTTTCGTTTTTTACGAATGTAAATACGTCAAATCCTGCCAAAGATACAGCCATTTGAATGGAAAAATGTTAAAAAATGGTAATCAACGAGAAAAAACGTCAGAAATTTTCAAAAAATTTCGCCCCTTGGTGAATATTTCTCAATAAAGTAACTCGATTTTTCAAAATTATTTGTGGATTTTCTCTTTACTGGCTGAAGGGACGTGGAATGCCTCACATCGGGGTGTAGAGAAAAATGAAGTGAACAACAGATGCGAAAGGAGAACGGATTATCGTCGCAGAGGGAAAAATGATGAGACAGGGCGAGAGAGAGAGAGAGAGAAAGAAATAAAAACGCAGAAATGTATAATTAATAATGATCAGTAGCATTTTCACAGTCTCCGTACGTGGCATAAACCCAAGAATTTCAATACTTATTTTCACACAACAATGCGACATTATACAGTGAATAATGTTCGAGATCATTTATGGTGGTTAGCTGGAATGTTCAGCTCGAAAGGTTCGATCCATAGCGTCGACGTCCGTCGACGTATTGGCCAAAGTAATTTTTCCAAATTTGTACACTTCGTCGTTACTTTTAATCGTCGGGACCTCGTCTGTCGTGGATACTTCAAAGGTGGCTTTCGTGCGACCGGACTCTGGAAGAACTTCCTCGACGTTAGCTGCTGCTCCTGCGTTCCCTTTCTCGTTATCGTCGACCGTTTTCGGCTTTTTCGCCGTTTCGTCGATGCACGAATGCCCGTCGATATGTTCGAGGACGGGTGACGTCGTCGCGTCGTCAAACGAGGCGAGATTCGTTTCTACTTTGATGAATAATTTCTCGACATTCGACGCGTTTTTTTCTCGTGTATGCAGAGCTTTGTCGTTTTTCGCGACGTCGATGAAAATTTTCGTATCCTCTACGAATGTCGAGTCGTGATTTTTTTCCTCCTCGTTCCTGTCGATTTTGGACTTTTCGCTCGTCGCTCGATCGTCCTCGTGACTTTCCTGGGCGAGTCTTTTCGACGCTTCGCAATGTCGCGTAGTCTTTACCGATCCGTTGGTGGCGACAGCCTCCTCCGAATCCATTTTTATTCTCACTTGATAATCCAACGGTCTCGTCTGATGTTCGTCGTTGCTCGACGTTGTCGTTGTCGTTGTTGTTGTCGTCGCAGTCGTCGCCGTGCTTTTCGTCTCTCCTTTGTACTTGAATATCTGCGACGACAAACTGTCGGAATTTGTGCTCTCGTCGCCCGAGACGCTCTTCCCTTTTCCAACTTGTGTTATCGACTTGGTGCTGGGATTGGTCACGTTTTTGTACTCGGCAGCTTCCGCGTTGCTTATGTTGTCCTGCTTCTTCCACTTCGTGCGACGATTTTGGAACCATATTTTCACCTGGAAACCGAATTTGTGGTTACTTTTTGTTGTTCTGCAAAGCTTTCTCAACGGATTGTCACAATGTGAAATTGTCGAAAAATCGATTTTGTTGCATTATCCGATTAGTACAGTCGTGCTGTATATTGGTATCGGAAATAATTAGAAGGCTAGTTTTTTGACAGGTGATTTTGTATGTTCCGCGGGTGCTAAATCCTAGTTTGCCTAAAAATAGACAAACTTGTAGTAGGAGTAGGGTGTAGGGTTTTATTTTAGGGGATGAAGAGGGATGGGGGTGGATTAGTGCCAAACTACAACCTCCACGAGGTCGGTGCCGGGAGACAAAATGTTCAGAAAAATCCGGGCTTTACTTTTGTCCACAGCGCCGAATTCGTAGAAGTTCATTTTGGGGGTGAAAAAGTGGGGTGAAGTTTTGAAAAATCAGTTTCAATTCGATAACCCTGTAAGAAAAATTCATACAATTTTTGTTCAAATGCGAACGTTGTAGCCCTTGAAAAGACGCGTCGATCGAGTATTTGGTCATCCCTATCCGATAATATCTTCACTCCCAAAAAATCTTTGAAGTATCAAAAAAACTGTTTATTGAATAAATAAAAAACAATCGATTTTTCAGGGATGGTTTAAATGTACGAAATGTAGAGAATAATTTTCTCTATGTTTTCTCTGCCTTTTCGAACCCCTCGCGGGGGTTGAAAATTCGAAACGCTATTCTGGGAAAAATATTAACCGAAAGTAAAGAGATACGAGTTTGGCGCTGTGAACAAAAATGTAGCTGAGAGTTCAAGCTACAAATTGTTCCACGGCGGCGAATTCGTGCGGTCAGTAGTTTTCCCAGAATTTCATTTTAAATTTCCAACCCCCGAGAGGGGTTGGAAAATCAATATTCAAGGGTAGTCCATAGAAACGTAAATACAGAGAAAATTATTCGCTACAATTCGTACATTCAAACCATACCCGAAAAAACGATTGTTTTTTAGTTATTCAATAAACAATTTTGTTTGGTATTTAAAATTTCTTTTGGGGGTGAAAATATAATCGGAGAGTAATGATCAAATACTCGATCAACGCGTCTTTTCAAGGGCCGCAACGTTCCCATTTGAACAAAAAGTGTACGAATTTTTCCTAAAGAGTTATTGAATTAAAACTGATTTTACAAAATTTCATCCCACTTTTTCACCCCCAAAATGAACTTCCACGATTTCGGCGCTGTGGACAAAACTAAAGCCCGGATTTTTCTGAACATTATGTCTCACGGCGCCGACCTCGTAGGGGTTGTAGTTTGGCATCAATCCACCCTCCGTCCCTCTTCATCCCCTAAAAAACCCTGCATCCCGATTTTTAGGCAAACTTGGATTTAGCACCCGCGGCACCTACAGAATCACCTGACAAAAAACTGGCCTTCTAATTTTCTCCGATTACGGGGTTTTTCAGCGACAGCATGACTGTACTAGATAGTATAGACGGTTATAAACATGCTGTTCTATTTTTGGGGCAATATTCGAATAATTTCTGTCGCTACAGCCTTTCTTAGAGAAAGTGATTCGACCTGCGGCGTGCGCACTCGATATTTTAAACGCGATTTTCTCGAAACGTCGTTTTTCAAAACGGTGTACATATACGTCTCAAATTATGACACAACATTCTTCACGTCATTCTTCATCTTCCTATGGAGGCTTTTTTTTCTTAAGGCCTTATTTACACTTGTGATGGTCGGAAAAATGGATTTTTTTTAAATTGCATATTCTTCAAGTACAATATCTCAAGAATATTGTCACCAAATTTCATAAAGATCGGAGCATGAGATTTGCTGTTATAGGTATTTCAACCGCACGACCGCGCGAGTCGCGTGTTACGCTTGCCGGGCAAGCAAGCGCAAGCAGCCACAAGAGAAGGAAGAATGGCTCGTAGGCATTATCAAATCAATGTTTAAGAGGCTGCAGAGAATGCAGAAGGATTACTGTATGGCCCTGGAATCGACGACTCCATGTTAGTATGAATAAATTAACTTTAAGGGAGACTTTGTCCTTGAAATGCAGCGGGAGATGTTAGCGGCTCAACATGAGCAGCTAGAAGAAGAGGAGGGATGCCTCTATGGACCAGGCATTGCCGATTAGCGGTAATTATAAACACATTTGTGTAAACACATTACAAAACTTTAAACGCGTTTTTCTCGAAAACGCGTTTTTAAAAATGGCTGACATTCTCCTGACCGCTGTAATTAACATATCGACCTGAAATTTGGAGAGCAAACTCAGAAAATATGTCTTCACGGAATGACGGATCGTTTTTTCGATAGATACATTTTTGCATTTATTGTTTATCTTTTTATGCGAAAAAAAACCGCGAAAATTCGATTTTTTTTAAATTGCCGCCATTTTCCGAAATTTGTACTAAACGAAAAACCCATCCGTCATTCCATGACCAAAGGGTCACAGATTGATAATATGCTTTGAATTTGTGTTTCAGATCAACAAAGAGGGGGCAGTGTTGTCAGCCGTTTACCTCCCGCGATTTGAGGACCTGTTTTCGCGGAGCTGCAACGGCCGCCATATTGGTTTAAAAAAAAATTTAACGTTCTGTATATCATGAATAAAAGCAAGAAAAAAACCGCACTCAAAAAGCTTTACTCGTTTCCTTTAAAAAAAATAAAATGTAAACACCTGAAATATGGCACTCCAAGGACAAAGTCTCCCTTAAATGTAAAAGAAACATACTTGAATCTTAAACGCGATTATCTCAGAATCGTCTTTTTTGGGAAACACCTTTGCGGTGGACACGACCACTAAAAAAACTATTAATCCGATCCATACCAAATTTATACCACTTATTTATTATGATAATGGATAGGGCCTGGACGAAGGATTTCGAATTTTGTTGAACACAGAAAATTTGTAACAAAAAAACCGAAAATTTAGCTCTTCAAAAAATGAATTTTTTATTTAAATTATCGTTATTTTTTTTAATTCAAAATTTTTACAAATCCTTCGTCCAGGCCCAAGCCAATGCAATATACTAATGAAATCTCTTTCAAATTCTGATTTCAGATGAACCGTTCTCGAGTTATCATGTCCAGCGTAACTGGTGCTCAAAAGAAGGCGCTCCTGGAAGACAGCTGGAGTTCCGCCATTTTAAAATATTTTTCAATGAACAAAATTGTACATGTATATTAAAATATTTATTAATCGATGTTGTTAACAGTTTTTCAATAAACATTTATTGTCCCGTCGAAAAAAAAATCAAGAAAATCACGTCCCTTTGCCCGCTACAAGTGTTTATAAGGTCTTAAGGGGTGAGATGCAGTCAGGATTTTCAAAAAATCGATTTTTTAAAACATTTTCTTGAAGTATGTTTCGAAAATATTCCCTGAAAATTTCAAGTCGATCCGATTAATAGTTTCCGGGATATCCCGCAATTAGTGAAAGGGCGTCGGATCCCCATGGTAGGTAGCGGACGGCAGCTGCAGGCAACCGGTTTCGACCCCCCCACCCCATTATATTCTATAAATAGTCTTGAACAACAACAACAAATTGATATTTTGGAAGCTTCCACATCGGCAGAAGCCCTATTGTATGGGCCAGGAATTAATGATTCGATGCAAGTAATTTTTTAATTGGTATTTCTATACATCAATCAAGTGTAAGATTGGAAAAATCTTTCAAAAATTTTCAAAAATGTATTACTCAAAAACTATGAACCTTAAGTAAAATTTTATAAAGAATACTTTCGTTTTAAAATAGTCCAAAATATTTTTAAAAAATTCATCCCGAACACTTTCATTTTTTGAAAAATTGTTTCAACAATTGTCTATAAAAAACTGAAGCTCGACTTTTCGGAAAAAAATGTGATATTCGGATTCAACGGATTAAAATACATAAAAAAAAGTTTAGCTTCATCCATCGAGCTCAAAATTTTACGAACATATAATACCGTATCCACATCGAAAAACTTTAAACCCGTTTTTCTCGAAACTATGTTTTTCAAGTCAGTGACCACTATAATTCAAAAACCACTCGATGCATTTTGATGAAATTTGGTGTGCCCATTGATAGCATCAAAAACTAGTCCTTAAGGTAGTTCCTCTGCGAAAATCTCAACCAAAAGTTTACATACCATGTTCATGTTTAAAAGATTGATAATTGGTTTAATTAGTAATGAATAAAATTAAAAACTACGCAATATTGACTCGGCACTAGTAGATAATACGATGGATATAATTTATTGCCGTAAAATATATTTTATATTGTGTTTTTGATCGACCATTGCCAGTAAACTTTTTGCCGGGACTGTCCAGGCTTTGCCCCAATTGTTTTTTTTCCAGGCTTTGCCAGGCTTTGCACCAAAATTGTGAAGGCTTCTCATGGTTATATCTTGGAAACTAGATGGTGAATCATTCTCATTTTTTTCACATTATTCGTGATATCTTACTGTAGCTTATGCTCGTTTTTTATCAATTTCTTAATTTTAGTTTTGACGGTAGAATTAATGATGCTCTGTTTGCCCATCATAACGCATTTGTTACGTGTAAACCAAGCCAACTTTAAGTGTAAATATCTCAGGTTTGGGGTTGTCAAACTTATTTAAATTGCACAGACGTTTGGATAATGTATTAAATAACGTATATGTCAAATTTCAACCATTTCTTAATTCAACTCTTCTGTGGAGGTACTACCTTGAAGTTTTAGGTACTCTATGGCCGTGCCAGAGGTGGGCTTGCGTTATACGCTCAAAGACGGTGAAAAAAAGTTCTTGCCATAAATCGAATAGTAACTTATTCTTATGACGATAAAGCACCGTTTTAGCGACAAAAAAAAATCCATTTTTTTGCAATTCTACTGTGGCCTTACCCCTTAATAATAATAATAATAATAATAATAATAATGTTATTTTTTCTCGAAAATCCGAAAAAAAATTCAAACCTTTTTTTGTTATCATTGAAACATGATGACAATCAAAAGCACTGTCAAATATTAGCGAATATTATCTATTTTAAGAAGAAAAAAACTTGATTTCCGGATCCTCATAGTAGCCTCACCCCTTAACATCGTTACCATGGTTAATATTATTATTCTTACTATGTTACCAACATAATGACCATTAGTGTTGTTATTATGGTTACAAGTATTATTAGTAT
Organism: Ophion ellenae; assembly: GCA_963210295.1. Taxonomy (NCBI): domain Eukaryota; kingdom Metazoa; phylum Arthropoda; class Insecta; order Hymenoptera; family Ichneumonidae; genus Ophion; species Ophion ellenae. Next base: position 17,611,720 of record OY723395.1, read on the forward strand.
AATTATTGATATTACTATCAACCTCGTTACTATGGTTAATGTTATTCTCTCATAAATGTTACTAACATAACGACTAATAGTGTTATTATTATTATTATCATCATTATTATCATCATCATTGTTGTTATTATTACTATCAGTACAATGGCTATTACAACTGTACTATCATTACTGTTTCTTATTGTTATTATGACCATCTCCACGAGGACTAATATTCTTTTTTTATTCACCTGAGTCTCCGTGACGTTGAGCAACTTCGCCATCTCGACTCTCTCCGACGAGCTTAGATACTTTTTCTTCTCGAACTGCTTCTCAAGGGCGAATATTTGCCTACCGGTGAACGTTGTACGGGCCTTCTTCTTCTTCTGATCGGAGATATTGGCATCCTCGGCTAAGGACGAGTCGATGAGACGTACGCGCGCCTCTTTCTTCGATTTTTCACCCGCCGCGAGCAGCAGTAGGGGTTGCTGCTGCTGCTCGTTCGAAGATGAGTTCAACTTTCGACCTTTCGTGCTCGAAGTTTTTGCAGCACTCGAAGCGCCGCCGGCGCCGCTCGCTGCAACGAACAGGGTGAGATGAAAACAATTATTTCTCGCACATTAACGGACTAGGCCACTCTAGAGGCCGAAAAAATAGGCTTTTTGGGGATTTTTTTTCTTCAGAAAAACTACAAAGTAAATCGAGATTACAAAAAGATTGTTTATCGTACATATCAGTGACTGTATACAATAATTTTTTAAAGCGATTAAGTTCAAAATGGCGACTGTGCGGTGTTAATTTGAAAACTGCATTTTTTAAGTTGGCCGGAAACATAACTCAGACAATTTTCAACCGATTCACTTGAAATGTTGAATATATTCTGAAAAATACATTGTCTATGGAAGTACGTAGGATTTTTTTTATATTGCATAGTTCATTTGTTATTAACAATTATCTGACGATTTTTTAGGCAAATTTTTGGAAAGTGAAAAATTTCGTCAGATTACTGTTAATAACAAATGAACTATGCAATATAAAAAAAAATCCTACGTACTTTCACAGACAATGTATTTTTCAAGATATATTCAACATTTCAAGTGAACCGGTTGAAAACTGTCTGAGTTATGTTTCCGGCCAACTTGAAAAATGCAGTGTTGAGATGAACGCTGCACAGCCGCCATTTTGAAATTAATCGCTTCAAAAAAATTATTGTATTCAGTCACTGATATGTATGATAAACACCCTTTTTTGTAATCTAGATTTATTTTGTAGTTTTTCTGAAAAAAAAAATCCCAGAAAGCCTATTTTTCGGCCTCTAGACTGGCCTATGGCCTTAAGGCGTTACCCCCACTTGTACCGCAAAAAAAGGCCTTTTTCATGAATTTTTTAAAAGAAATCTACAAAACTTTTTTAATCGATCAATATACCATCTTAAAGAATACATCTTGAAGAACTTTCAGTAATTTTTTTATTGAAAAATATTACATTGTTTAGTGGCAAATGACCGTCAATGAAATAATGTTTTTATATACACGGTTTGCGGTGACCAACATTGCAGCGAAGTGGATCATCTGAAGAAAAAAATGCGGATGGATTTAGCCAAATATAAGTATAAACTAGTCTTTAATCGAAGGATTTTAAAAAATATTCATTTTTCACAAAATGGCGGACAGTCAAAGTTAATGGTTCGATTGTAACAAAAAAAACGGCCGTTTTTTGGCTATAAAACGGCCATTTTTTTTCGAAAAAAAAAATCGAACGATTAAAGACTACATTTTTATGTATTAAATAAGCCTGCAAAATTTCAAGAAGATCGGTTCATTAGTGTTCGAGTAATCTTGGTCACCGACTTCAGAAATGCCATTTTGAGAAAAACGCGTTTAAAGTTTCTCTTTCAACGCTCTTTCAACGCGGATTCTTCTCTTTCAACGCTCATATCTCAGTCAATTTTGTTCGGATCGATTTGAAATTTTCAGGACATATTCTCAGATACTTATACTTCAAAAAAATGCAATAACAAAAAAATCGATTTTTTCAAAATCGCAAGTGGAGGTAACCCCTTAACACCTGCCGGGTCAATCGCCGTGATCTCCGAAAACTACGAAAAGTAAAGAATCGGGGAAAATGTTTTGTGTGTGTGTGTGTGTGTGTGTGCGCGTGTACAGGGTGTCCCTCTCATTTCTGCCACCCAAAATAACTTGGTAATTATCGACGTCACAAAAAAATGTTCCAGACAAAAGTTGCACGATGTGAACGGGCCCATCAAAGGCGAACAATTTTTTTTTATTTCGGTGGAGGCGCTGACGCACAGTGAAGGTCACCTCGACTTTTTTAAATTGAATCCGACATTTTTTTTCAACCATCTTGCGGAGAACCCCAAGCCGCATAAAAAACATTACGGGGTCAAAGTCGTTCAAGGTCATTCAAGGTCACCTATTAAAATGAAATACAAATCTAAATATCTCGGATCGCTACCATATATTTCGTAGTGATCCGAGATATGTAGATTTGTTTCATCGACGCTGACCTTGAATGACCTTGAACGACTTTGACCCCCTAATGTTTTTATGCGGCTGAAGGTGTTCCACAAAATAGTTGAAAAAAAATGTACCGTTCCATTTAAAAAAGTGGAGGTGACCTTCACTGTGCGTCGGCGCCTCCAGCGAAATAAAAAAAATTGGTCGCATTTGACGGGCCCCGTCACATCGTGCAACTTTTGTCTGGAACATTTTTTTGTGACGTCGATAATTACCGAGTTGTTTCGGGTGGCAGAGATAAGAGGGACACCCTGTATATACGGAGTCTCCTGTTATGAATGGATAATCCTGCAACTGTCGATAGGTCAGATCATGTCCTACTATGTGCCGGAATTTCAGTTTAGTAGAAAAAAGCAGGATTATCCATTCATGACAGGGCCCCCTGTGTACGTATGTATGTATATATGTATATATCTATTTTCTTAAAATCAATAATATATTGGTTAAAAAAAGTTATGACCCTGTGCGTATATATATATATATATATATATATATATACACAGGGTCATAACTTTTTTGTTTGCGGTTGTAATAGCACGAAATAACTTTTGCTGTATTCTGCAATGTATGTTTATTAAAAATAAATTATTATTTACTACAATTAGTTGTAAGAAAATTACTCATGATCTTCATTACAAAGTCTTGAAAATGCGTAAATGTATGAAAAATGTCAACTTCTGAAGTCATTATAAAAAAAATAAAAACTATTTTGGTCTCAGCTTTGTTTCAAAAAGTTCTCCAGTTTATACCCTTTCCAACAGTATGCTATATGTCATAGAAATCATTCATTATCCCGTCAAAATAAAGAGAATAAGTGTTTTATGTTATTTAGGAGTTGACATTTTTCATACATTTTCACATTTTTAAGACTGGAAGCTCGATAGTCACTTTCTTGAAACCAATTGTATCAAATAATTATATATTCATACTAAACATACATTGCAGAATATAACAAAAGGTATTTCGTGCTATTACAACCACAAATAAAATAATTATGACGATTTAAAGGCGAAATTTCACGTAACTAAAAAAACGCAAAAAATAATATCTCAATTACCGTAACAGTTAGGACATAGGGTCTAAGCGTGAACAAATGAGCAAATGACCCTTTCAATCCCCCAAAAAAAGCGCCGGCCCATGCGCCACACACCCTGTGTATATATATATATATATATATATATATATATATATATATATATATATATATATATATATATATATATATATATATATATATATATATATATATATATATATATATATATATATATATATATATATAGCGTGAAACCGATTTTTTGTTTGGGATATGGACATATCGAAAAAAATGAATCCTTCATTCTGGATACAGAACGATCTTCGAAATGTTATAGATATATGCTTGCAACATACAAATGTTGTTTCTAAGGATTTCGATTTTACATTATATCGAGTATGGGAATACTTAAGGGGCTACATCTACCTAGAGGCATGAAAAAAATGGTCAAATTCCGATTTTGAATTCTGGGAAACAATAAACACGAGTCATTGACGATCGTCGATTTTCAAAATAACTTCTTTCAACAACGTAGCGATGAATTGAAACTCAAGCATACACAATCTATGAAAAAAGTCGTCATTTTTCACGTAACTATAAATAAACGACGATCGACTTTCCAAAAGTGGGCTCTTCAACGACCTTCAAACGTTGCTCATCGTATTTCCTGTAAATTTGGAAACAATCCATCAAGTGGTTCTCGAGTTATCATGTCTACCGACTTCCCGAACAGTCTGTCCAGAAAAAAGCGGTTAAAGTTTGAAGTACGTTGCTGCTACCGCCCGACCGACTCTCACAATTAAGGAGGTTGGAGCCATTCAGTTGAGTCAAATGACGATTTATTCATTTTTTTTTCAATGAACCTCAAAGAAATGCATACGAGGTACACATTTATTCTGTATATGCTAATTTTTTAAAATATATTATTAAAGGGCAAAATTACGCATTTTAACATTTTTATTACGTAAAGTAGAAAAACTTTTGTGTTACTACCAACTTGGAAAAGTATAACATTATCGATGATTATTATGAAAAAAACTACGACAACGAATGTTTTATACAAGTTCACAATGAAATTTCGAGTAATTTATAATTATGCCTATTCATATTTACGTCACGAGATTATTGGCCCGTGGTTTACGATGGGCAAGATGAGGATTTTTTTTCCAAATGTTTACAAAGTTTCAGTTTGCGTTAATCCGTTATTAGAAATGGTTTATCTTGGTGCTAAATAACAAAAAAAATTACATAACCTTTACTGTGAAAGTCTTGCCCATCTAACCGCACGTTAAATTACATACGTTAAACTATTTTTTATCTCTGGTATTAGGTGGTCAAAAAAGTTTAAAAAAATCGTAAAGCCTCAGTATAGTCTAAACAATAACCCGTATTTTTTTAAATTAAATTTAACCTTGGATTGTGGCTAACGCTCCAACCTCCTTGAAAGCCGTAGCTCGTTCAACTTTCAAATATTTCCACGAAATTTTCCGGGACTAGCTTAAGGGTGATACTATGGTACAAAACTATTTTCGAAAAAAAAAAAAAAAAAACAATTTTTCGACCCACCTAGTCAATATAGCCCGTTAACGATTACGAGAACGCTCGCTGCAGTCACATGCCGCAAAATCATTTTTTCCACGTCTATATACACACACGTGTGCCTACCCGCGTCTCTCACACCCAAACGCAACGAGCTCTCGAGCTTCGTTTAATTAATTATTCAATCGTATTCCAAAGTACGCAGGCATTTGACCCTCGATGTCGATAAGGGCCAAACTTATCGATCGATCGATAACACACATACACACACACACAGACACAAACACAGACTTTTGAAAAAATGAAACAACGGAACCCGTAATTAATTACAAAGGGCAAAGTTCTTTATTATCGTTCCGTAATGTGTAACCTGCAGAATCCAATCTCGATTATACCCGTGTGTATATACATAAACACACACACACACACACACACATACACACACACACACACACGTGCGCAAGCAAGTGTGCGTGTATGTACATAGATATAGATATACGCGTCGCTCGCTTTCGTAACATGAAATAATAATAAATGTAGGGTGTATCGCGAAACGTTCTGAATGTACTATCTAGTTAAAACGGCTTAGGCAAGCGGCGCTTATTGATCGGTTCCACGGACTCATCCTACACACAAAGTAACCCCATCTCGCCCATACACACACACACACACACACACACACACACACACACAAACACACGCACGCACGCACGCAGACACACACACACACACACACACACACACACACACACACACACACACACACACACACACACACACACACATATCCGCACACTGATGCAACGTGTATACAGTGACATTCTGTATGGGACGAGGGAGGTGATACGCCAGCCAATTAACACCCCTAAACACGCTCCATACCGGAGGAAGCAGAGAGAGAGATCGAGAGAGGAGGGCAGGTGTGGGTGTGTGTGTGTGTATGGGAGAAAGCGAGAGAGGTAGAGAGATGATATGCCAGGGCATCCTCTCGTGGATATAGTCACCCGACTCGCGCACGCGGGGATAACCGAGTGAAATATATCACGATATAAACGGAAATTTGCTCCAGTGTCGACTCTACAATTCCATCAGCGTGAAACTTTATCAAGTGCACACTTGTACGTGCTCGTTCTACCGAGGCAACATTCTCCTTTTTATTTGTTTTTATTCCCGAAGTGTTTCTAACGTTAGTCCCGTATGCACCACCGAGGGCTTTCACGGTCGGTCAACTTTTGCGCCACAATTGGCACTTCACTACTTCCGGTTGTTTAGGGAGGACGAAGGAGTCTTGCCCACGTTGCTGTTACGCATTATTGAGTCAGAAATTCCTTGACTCTCCCAGGTTTTGGAAGATTCCAGGGAGATTTGGGTGAGATGGAGAGCATAATTTTTTTAAGATGAAATATATGGAAATGTTGGATGATTAAATTAAAAGAATGTAATTCGATAAATCATTTTAACACTAAAATAAAATAAAAATACGTTAAAAGAAAATAGAGAAGTTGTTGTTTAAGGGGTTATGTACAGTTAGAGATTTTGAAAAATTGATTAAATAAGAAATTTCGTAATGTACATATATTTAAGGGGCTATACCAGTGTGACACCTTCAAAAAATCGATTTTTTTGCCTTTTTCGACAGTTTATGCTTTTAAGAATATCCTGTAAACATTCCAAGGCCGTATCTCTATGATTTTATCCTGAAAAAATCGATAGTTGAATCTTTAAACGCGTCTTTCTCGAAAATAGATTTTTCAAATTTGCTGACATTGTAACTCAAAGAACAATTATCCGATTGACTTGGAATTTGAACTGAGTACTCTTGAATATATTTACTCTACAATGACGTAGGATGTTTTTGATTGGATGAAATTTGACGATTTGGCATTGAAAAAAACGGCCATTTTATAGGCAAGAAAACAGACTTTTTTCATAACTACGCCATTTTGTTAGATTTTGATATTTTTCGAAAATCCTACGTCATTGTACAGGAAATACCTTTCAGTTTAACGACATTTTTTCCTTTTTCGGTTTCAGCTACTCAATCGGCCGGAATCATGTCAGCAGTGGAGGAACTTTTTTTTGCGCCTCCGAAGGCAGCGCATAAGTCGCTTGGATCTCAATATTTTTCTATGAAAAAATTATGTAATATAGGTCAAATATAGCCAAATATATTCCGAATTTTTTGGAACCTTTAATTGAGTTCTTTTTTTCCAAAAAATTCCCGAAAATAACCCAAATTTTCATCGTTCTTTTCCATTTTATAAACAATTTAAGGCCTACATTTTTGTCAAAAATCGATTTTTTTTTCGAAGCCGCCATTTTGTCACAAATTATTATTTTGCTTATTCCTTCGATCAATTACAAGCCAATCCATTATATTAACGAAATATTTTTGGTTTTTTCATTTTAGATGATCCAGTCCAAAGATATCGTGCTCACCGCAAGACGCCTTTTTCAGAGGTGCTCCCGGAGATCAGCTATAGCAGCTTTCAAAATAATTATTTTTACAAATTAAAAATGTTAAAATGTAGTTAAAACTTACCATAACATGTGTACACATTTTTACGTTCATAGATTTAAAGGTCTTCTCAAGAAAAATTCTTGATAAATCGATCTTTTTGGGCCTCCTGACTGTATATAACCCATTAATGTAACGGACATTTTTATTTCGGTGCTGGTAGGTAAAAAATAAATAGCTTATCTACAAAAATAATTCTGTGGTCGTGTATTGACAAATCGAATGCAAATGTATAGAGCTTTACAGTCAATTGGTATTTAGTTTTCGAAATTTTCAATGTTCGGCATAGTCTTGAAGTTTGCGCCGTTGGACGGCGAAATTCGTGTTTCTTCCCTTGTTTCTTTATTGTCATTATTAATGAAAATGTTTTCTTGCCAATTTGTGGTGTAGATTTTTAATGAGGAGCCTGAAAAACGTTGAAGTTATTTTTCTAGTCCAAATTTGACAAAAAAATATTTTGTAAATCTATAAGAATGACTTCAACGTCATTGTTTGGCACTGACATAATTTTTTGCATATAATGAAGAATAATAGGAACATAAAAAATATATGACGCTGAAGTTTGCATCGTTGAAATGCAACGAAAATGATTTCTTTGTTATTTCCCAATTTTTTTCCGGCAGATTTAAGCTACGTAAATCACGCTAAGAGTTGTTAAGATTCCTATTTAGCGATCTACAACCTAAATCTGCAAAAATATATTTTTTAATTACGTTGGTTTTTTATCAAGTCGGTTTCATTTTTCGTAATTCTTGCAAAAAGTAAATTCTGGAGAAATTCCAGAGAATTTTCGAAATTCCCTGATTATTCCAGGAGGAAAGAAATTCCATGAGTATTCCATATGCGTAACAGCCGGGCAAAATCGTTTTTCCAATGCGAGTAGGGTCGAGGACAAGGGGCACGGGGAAACTGCGGAAAACTTGTGCGGATCGCTCGTTGTAATGATGATAGGATGCGTATGATCGGTAACGAACTGCATATATGGATCGTAAGGATTTTTTGACATCGTCTTTGTATCGTACACTGAGAAGAAAATATCATTGATCCAATATCATTAGTGTTATTGAATGAAATTTTGTTGATTCAATTGTAAATGTGTCGTTGTGAATAATCGGATTTATTAGTCCAAACAAAACGCTATTGACTTTAATAACATGATAAAATTAAAAGTTTTTTTTTTCATTCAAAAGATATATTGTTAGCCGAGAACAATATATTATTGAAACTATGTAAAAAATTATCGCGAACAAATTATATAGTTTTGAATGCATTTTCTGCAACGAACAAAAAAGCGTTTCAATTAATAACATGAATATTGTTGATTCGAGTACACAAGAAAAATTGAATTCCGCTCGTTTGATTCAGATAAAATTTCTATTGAGAAAATATATGTTATTTTATTTTTTTCACCATATCCGATATTGATTTCCAAGTACATTATTCGTTAAAATATTAATATTTTATTTTAATTGAAAAATATTAAGCAAATGTCTGAATTGGTCACAAAATTATGCGAAAATAAAATTGGTTTCTTGCGCATTTGGTTAAAAAAATTCAACCAAATCATGGCCGAGCGCCACCGAAATTATAGGTATGAGGAAACCCGTAATTCTCGGAGTAACCGCTAGAAGCCACACGCGCGCTCGTTTCTCGTAAGCGTAGCGCGAACCGAAAATCTACTTAAGGGGTTACCCCCACTTGCGATTTCGAAAAAATCTTTTTTTTATTGCATTTTTTTGAAGTATAAGTATCTGAGAATATGTCCTGAAAATTTCAAGTCGATCCGAACAAAATTGACTGAGATATGAGCGTTGAAAGAGAAGAATCCGCGTTGAAAGAGAAACTTTAAACGCGTTTTTCTCAAAATGGCATTTCTGAAGTCGGTGACCACGATTACTCGAACACTAATGAACCGATCTTCTTGAAATTTTGATGGCTTATTTAATACATAAAAATGTAGTCTTTAATCGTTCGATTTTTTCGTTAAAATCGAACCATTAACTTTGACTGTCCGCCATTTTGTGAAAAATGAATATTTTTTAAAATCCTTCGATTAAAGACTAGTTTATACTTATATTTGACTAAATCCATCCGCATTTTTTTCTTCAGATGATCCACTTCGCCGCAATGTTGGTCACCGCAAACCGTGTATATAAAAACATTATTTCATTGACGGCCATTTGCCACTAAACAATGTAACATTTTTCAATAAAAAAATTACTGAAAGTTCTTCAAGATGTGTTCTTTAAGATGGTATATTGATCGAGTAAAAAAGTTTTGTAGTTTTCTTTAAAAAAATTCATGAAAAAGGCCTTTTTTGCGCTACAAGTGGGGGTAACGCCTTAAACGCCGGAGAAACTCTAAAGCGTATCGCTTCTTGGCCTTGGCTAAGATCAAAGTGTAATATCTGTTCTTATCAGTTGAATATCTGATATTCTCTCCATGGATATTCCATTGGATATCTGATATTCTCTCCACTGTTATCGTGGATGATGATTCTAATGCTCACTTTTTATTTAAGTTTAAAACAAATTAAAAAACTCACGTCCCATGGCATATTCGTTTCGATGTAGTAAAGAAATAATTAATTCTATTGATTATATTTTTGTACGAAATAAAAAGTGTTGTAGCAACCGCTTAATTTTTTCATCCAATACATCTACATTTGGATCAACCAATATACTTTTTTGATTCAATTGGTTTTTTTTCTCAGTGTATTTCTCATCGATAAAGATCGTTTTTCTCATCGATAAAGATCAGGAAATCCCAAACGGGAAAGGACAGTCGATGAGAACTGATAAGTTAATGAAGGTTTATCGATCGGTAATGACAGGAAAAGATCGGCAATGAATCTGACGTACGGATCGTAATGATTTTTTCTATTGCTTACTGTGCAAATGCCGGGTGAGGCAACAACTATTGGACGTAGAAATATTCTCTAACCTTTCAGACTTGGTAGAAAACTTTTTCTACAAACGTTGCATAGTTCGAAGGGGGTCATCGAGTGGTGGCTACGAGGTTCATGCAGGCGGAGGCGCTTCGGAGACTTCAAGGACATCTCCATTTTTTTTAGCGGACCATTATTGTCACTTCTGAATTTTATCAAGGAACTAAACATAAGTTCACACACCAAATTTCATGATGACGGATCAAAATCTAGGTTAAGGGGTCTTCTCACTTTAGATGCTAAAAAAGGCTATTTTTATGAATTTCTCGATCGGTTTATATTATAGATATTGATATACAAGTTGTTACGCTTGATAAATACAATTTCGAAATACATTTAAAACAAAATTATTTATTCAAGTCACTATTCATAGGGGCCATTCATAAAACACGTGACGCAGTGAGGGGGGTGGGGGGGTTAGGCAAATCGTCACACTTTGTCACAAAGGGGTGGGAGGGGGGTCGAGCAAAAGTCACGAGACGCTATAAGCATATTAAATCTGTAAAAGGGTGATACTGAGACGTTGAACATTTTCTGTGCTGCCCACCCAAAGTTCCGACTACGAGGAAGTCGCAACTTCTGTGATATCGATTGAGACTCACCTGAAGCATCCTCGGGAACACATTGCATTCTAGGTGCATCGTGATAAAGGATTATCGAATTATTTATTATTGATGTACGTGGTGTCGTCCATTAAGGCCTTAGGCCACTCTAGAGGCCGAAAAATAGGCTTTTTGGGGATTTTTTTTAGCAATGATACAAAATAAATCGAGACTACAAAAACGGGTGTTTATCATACATATCGGTGACTGTATACAATAATTTTTTTGAAGAGATTAATTCCAAAATGGCGGCTGTGCAGCGTTTATCTCAAAACTGCAATTTTAAGTTGGCCGGAAACATAACTCAGACAATTTTCAACCGATTCACTTGAAATGTTGAATATATGTTGAAAAATACATTGTCTATGGAAGTACGTAGGATTTTCTTTATATTGCATAGTTCATTTGTTTTTAAAAATTATCTGACGATTTTTTAGGCAAATTTTTGGAAAGTGAAAAATTTCGTCAGATAATTGTTAATAACAAATGAACTATGCAATATAAAAAAAATCCTACGTACTTCCATAAACAATGTATTTTTCAAGATATATTCAACATTGCAAGTGAATCGGTTGAAAATTGTCTGACTTATATTTCCGGCCAACTTAAAAAATGCAGTTTTGAAATAAACGCTGCACAGCCGCCATTTTGAAATTAATCGCTTCAAAAAAATTATTGTATACAGTTACTGATATGTATGATAAACACCCTTTTTGTAATCTCAATTTATTTTGTAGTTTTTCTGGAAAAAATCCCCAAAAAGCATATTTTTTCGGCCTCTAGAGTGGCCTAAGGCCTTAAGGGACGACCCCACGTATAAATTGTACGTTTTTATATATTACATATATATTTACCTAACGTAAACAATATGAATTGTTCGTTCCGAAATAGCTTATTAAAATGGTTTTAGTATTTTACTTGCTTCTTTTTGTTGAAAGAAAAACGAGAGCAGAAGGGGGGGCGGGCTCCATGTCACGTAGTTTTCAGGAGCTGCAGGGGGGGGGGGGGGGGGGCACCGGCACCCGTCACGAAACGTCACAGAGTGGGGGAGGGGGGTCAAATATTGATAAAATTTACGTCACGTGTTTTATGAAAGGCCCCATAGACGAAAATGGCAGTTTAAAAAATGTCCTAAAAAATTGTTGGTCTGCGCTGTTGATGAAATCTCGGAGATGGATCATCCCAAACAAAAAATCGAACGGTTTTAGATTAAGTATGTTAATGGCTATAGCGCATATCATAAGATTTTTGATATATGCAAAAATAACAAAATAGCGGAAATTTTTCGAAAAAACAAAAAATCGGCTTTTTTCGCCGTTTTTTGGCAAAAAAAGTAAATATTGAAATTTGATAAAAATCTTTGATATGTGCTATAACTATAGTTGTAAAGAATATGTGGTTCAAATTTCATAAGGATCGGTTCAGTAGTTTCGAAGATTTTATTATCAAGTCGTCGAAAAACGTTATTTCGAGAAAAACGCGTTTAAGGGGCTATACCAGTGTGACACTTAGAAAAAAACGATTTTTTTCCGTTTTCGACAGTTTATACTTTCAAGAAAATCCTGTGAAAATTTCAAGGCCGTATCTCTATCATTTTATTTTGCAAAAATCGATAGTTAAATCTTTAAACGCGTTTTTCTCGAAATGAGATTTTTCAAATTCGCTGACATTGTAACTCAAAGAGCAATTATCCGATTGACTTGAAATTTGAACTGAGTGCTCTTGAATATGTTTACTCTACAATGACGTAGGATATTTTCGGTTGGATGAAAATTGACGATTAGCTATTGAAAAAAACGACCATTTTATAGGCGAGAAAACAGACTTTTTTTTATAACAGCGCTATTTTGTTAGATTTTGATATTTTTCAAAAATCTTACGTCATTGTACAGGAAATACCTTCCAGTTTAACGACATTTTTTCCATTTTCGGTTTCAGCTACTCAATCCTGCCGGAATCATGTCAACAGTGGAGAAACTTATTTTTGGCGCCTCCGAAGGCAGCGCATAAGTCGCTTGGATCTCAATATCTTTCTATGAAAAAATTATGTAATATAGGTCAAATATAGCCAAATATATTCTTAATTTTCCGAAACATTTAATTGAGTACTTTTCTTCCAAAAAATTTCCGAAAATCACCCAAATTTTCAGCGTTTACACTGGTATAGACCCTTAATATCAAAATATTGAAACCTCAATTAGGTTTAGTGGCTGTTCGTTGATACAGACTGACGTGATCAATAAGACGATACAATCAATGCGAATCAGATTGCATGGGTGCATTAAAAGTGGTGGCCCCTCACTTTGAGCACCTTCCATAGGAGTAAATGTTGGCACCGTTTTTCAAATCGATTCTAGGCTAAAACCATTGAAATGTCTCTTTTATCGATTTTTCATACTAAATCTTGATCGGTCATCAAGAAATTTGCCGTGTGAACTGATTTTTAGTTCCTTGAATAAATAGTGAAAAAAAATTGTGGTCTCGTTAGAAGAACATGGAGGTGACCTTGAAATCTCCGAAGCGCTTCTACCTGGACGAACCTCGTGGTCACCACCAGATGACCCCCTTCGAACTATGCAACGTTCGTAAGAAAAGTTTTCTCCTAAGTCCGACAGGTTAGAAAAGATGTCTACTGCTAATAGCTGTTGCCTCGCCCGGTATATTCATTCAACATGTATCGTTGATCGATAACAATTGAGAAATCTCGTAACGGTAAAGACGAACAGCCAATGATAATTGATAAGGTAACAAATGTATATCGATCGATAATGCGCAATTTTCACGTCCTAGAGGCGCAGCGATATTTCAATATGGCCGGTCAAAGTATAACCTCAAACGTAAGCAATTACTTCGTTCTTGATTTCGTGGGAGCTGGCTATTGGATTTACCTCCATGATAGATTGTAAAGATGCTACTGCAATGAATAATTAACCCTCAATCCGTGAACCGGGGTCGTTTACGTCCGGGCGAAAATTTGTTTTCGAAATTTCTCGAACGTCGCCGATGTCAGGGCCCCTGGACGGGGACGAAAAAAAAAGTATAGGCAGGTAGGTTCGTGAGCGCACAAGGTCAGGTCTGGCAGTCAGTTACTCTCGAACTGGCGTGCGAGACAAATCGGAGCAGGACGAAAACGACCCCTGTTCACGAATAACGCAAGTAAAATTGGCGGTTTTCGATTTTTTTTTGTTTTTTGTTCATATTTTGATGTTTTGAACTGTAAACAATCAATGTAACGTAAATATTACAGTTTAAAAAAATATTATGGCGGTCAGAAGGGCCGAAGAGATTTATTACTTATGGTCCAATAACATAAATGAAACATAAATATGGTCTAATGACATAACTAAATGTTACTTATGGTCTAATAACATAAATAAAATAAGAAAAAATATCTTGGACATTGAGTATTTTTCCCTCGTTTTAACCTCCCAAAAATATGCCTATGCTCCCGGTGCAAATAGGGTATCTGGTTCATTCCTACGATACTGCAGTATTTTTTTCCTTAAAGAACAACATTTTTCATTTGAATAACCGTTTATTAAACTATTTTCCCATAATTTTTACGCCCGCTGCATTTTAAAAAAAACGTTTTTCGCGTGCATTGCTTCACATTTGTTGAAAGAAAAATTATAAAAATAAAAATACTAAAAATTTTCTGTTTTCGCTTTAAAAGGAAAGTATAAAGATAAACCATGATTTTTTTCAGATTTTTTTGACGAATATTGTAAGTGTGACAGCGCCCAGCCAAAAACGACCCAGGTTCACGGAATTAGGGTGCCGAAAAAACCTTCACGGATTGAGGGTCATTATGCCACTCTTTTTTCAGTCAGCTCTGGATTTATTGTTAGATTATTTAAGGTTATGAGAATCACCCGTAGGTTTCGAGAAGGAGCGATTCTATTTTTTCGAAGCATACTTTTTACAAGGGACGTCTGAAATTATATTTATACATTATTCACAAGAGAAATAACTTTTAATATTCCTCGCTTTATTATTTGTAAAGATAAATCCTTGAATTAAAAAAATCTTGTGGAGTGACTACAAACTCGTCTCGATGGCCGAAAGAGAGTAATTTTCGAAGCGAACAACCACTTTTCAAAGACTTTATCATTACGTGACTTATGGAAGGACAATTCACTTTTATTATCCGTCTTAAACCCTGGAACAGAGGAGAATCGCGAGTAATTTTTAGTTTTTCAAATTTTGTCCCTTGTTATCAATATATTTTCGCCAAGTTTACTATACTAGTAGAGCTTCTGCCTTAGGCCGTGAGAGGCGCCAAGACTTTTGGGGATCGCGAACGGCGTGGACGAGAACCAAAGTCCCGAATACGTAGGATAGAAAATAACCAACCGAAACATCTAAGCCCCGTTAGTCAGCAATGATCAACAAGACCGTAAAGTATGGCAAAAAAAGCGAGAAACAAACCCAGACGAGTATCAGAATCCAAACAAACCTTTGACTGTCGTTGCAACGGGATCAAGCAAACTCTTCGGCGTGTTCCCGTTGTCCCGAGCGCCATCTACGTGGGCCTTTGCCACCTTGTGCGATTTGCCACGACAGGGTTTGTCCTCGCGATCGCGCTCGATTCTCCGATCGGCAAGATAAGCGCGCGTCGATCCCTTGCACGAGCTGTTACGATTCGATTTATCGACATCGGGCGAGTCCCGGAAGTCGTTGGATCTCGAGGTGACGGTAAGATTGAGAGGAAGATCGTCGGATTTCGGGATCGTCCGACGATCGGTAAATTTGGCCGTGTCGTCGTTGGGTGCATTGGAGGAGGCGTCCGTCGACAGGGCGTGAAACGTCGATTTTGAGGTTACGTGAGAAGCCGGAAGTGTGGCCGGTGAGAATGAATTTCCGGTGAACTCGGTGCCGATCGAGTCGGGCGTAAGCCTCGACAATTTTGGCGATTCGTCGAGGACCGAAGTACGGGACGAGGTTGCGGGATGTGAAAAACTCGCAGTTGGTGCAACAAGTCGCTGAACGTTCAAAATCATTCGATCGTTGCTCGCTACGTCCGCGAGTCCGTAACATTTCGATCCGGCCGCGAGTCTCTCGCGCTTCTTCGTCCAGCCTAGTATGTCGCTTATCATGTGAGCTGTTGGTACCCTAGGTGGCGCTGCGTAAACGTGCTCGTGCCAAGTGCCGCTGACGGCGCTCGCGTCGCTGTTTACGTCGCTGCCCGTAGTCGCGGCGCTGCTGTCGCTACTGAGCTCGCTGCTCTTGCTGCGACTGCGGCTCCTTCTTCTCCCTCTTCTTCTTCTTCTTCGGCTTATCCCCCGGCCGCGCTTATCGTATCCTTGTCTCGTCTCGTTGTATCCTCCGGCTCCGCGTCTTCGATCGTTCGAGCGAAGCATCGATTCGTCACGCGATGATTCGACACCCTCGACTATCTCGATCCTCACACTCGGCATTCTCTCCCCGTTTTCGTACAATCTCGGACTTTTATCCCTCGCATTCCCCTCCGCAATCTCGTTATCCATTTAAAAACGTCAATTGCCAGTCGTACGTGATCTTCAGCCGTCCACGACTTCAGAAAAGTGCCTCCATGACGTTGCTTTCCGAACGTTTATCTCTGTACGAAAGCAACGGGAAGCTTCGCTCTTCCCTTGTACGAGATTTTCGTCATTCCCGTTGATATCGCGAGTCTCTTCCCAATTCGCAAATATTTACCGATCAGGAACATCGCACTATGTTAGCTCGTGTGTGTACGATTGAAAAACCGCGACTGGCACACCAGGCTGTTCGTCTACCCGGGGCTCAACTTCCGGCTGGCGCGTGTGACTTCGAAATCTTCATTTCGTCATTGAGCCGCGTTGATGCGCCCACTCACAGAGTTCAAGGAAGAAACAACATTGACACTCGAACTTTACCAAGTGTTCAATTGTCTTAGCCGGAAACTAGCGAATAACACGTAAATTATTCCTTCGCAACAATCGAATCGTATACTCGGCTTACGCGCAGTTATTTTCATCAATGTTTCATTTTTATCTTCGCAACGCGAGTATATGGAGAAACGCAAAAGAAGAAAAATAACATCGACACTCGAAGCTCCGCGACAATGCACCATTCGTACACAGCTCGATAAATATCTCGCACAGGCTCTCCTCTCGGCGCAGTTATTCACTCGGTGTCTCATACGTGTATATGTGTGGCAGCATCGCTGTATCTCTCATCTACATTCACTTCGTAACCTCTCCGCGACGTCTTCGCCCGCGTTCCTTCCCGTCGAAACTGGCTCAGCCGAAGGAAAAGGGAGAAGAAAAAAAAACAAGAAAGCAGAAGAGAAAAAACGCCTCTAAGCGAGATTCATAAACACGTGGAATCCACGTGCGTGTATGGCGCACTCTCGAGCTCTGGTGTGTGACCGAAAGTTGCGTGTTTAAGACACGGAGAAGCGAGGGGTTCTCGCTCGTGCGGAAAAGCTTTTCGGGCACGTGATCACTCTTTGCGCAGTCTCTATCTCTCTCTCTCTCTCGCGCTCGGCTCTCTCTTCCCCCTCTCCTGTGGGTCCTTGTATAGGAAATTGAGCCGGTCGAAGAGCCCTGTACCAGCGCGCGCGTGGGCAAGCTCGTTGACGCCCGATTACTGACTGATTGTCGCAAGATTGAGGGTTGAAACGGGCGGCCCAGAGAGAAGAGCGAGCGCGTTCCCTCTCCCGGTTTTCCTCTCTCTGGCATCGCTTACCGTGAGAGGGTTGACGGAGGGTGGGACGGTGCGAGGAGTGCACATTGCGGCTATTGGGGATGCCCGAAGAGGGAGCACGACTGCTGATGGGGTTAGCAGGACGAAAGGGGAAGCTTGGCTACTGCTGCATTCTCTCTCTCTCTCTCTCTTGTGTATACACACACTCGTTGCTGATGCTGCCGCCTCCTCCTACTCCTCTTGCTTTTCATCCCCCTTCCTGTTATCCGCGTTACGTTCCGACAAGCTAAAGCGTCCCCGGCTATATGCTATCACCACAAACGCTGTAAATTCTCCGTCTCTGTTTGTGATGAGTGTCCCATCCCTCTATGTTTTCCCGTCTCTCTCTCTCTCTCTCTTTCTCACTCCGCGCGTATACACACGTACATACATGGGGTATTCCCTGTGAAACTGAACGATTATTTGGTCGAGGACATTTTCGAAAGCCGTTTAAGGATGCTTACCGTGTATAGGCTTGTTCAAAAGTTACACGAATTACGCCAAGTGCTCGTGTGTTGCACTTGCGGAACTCCGCGTATAGTGACGATTGTTCTTCTCTCCGGAAGGCTTCTGCTCTTTGTGCGAGGGAAGTTGGGTGAGTTGCGCGTGCGGCTGGAAAGTGGTGGGGGCACCGCGCTTGCGGCGCGACTGCGAGGAGTGGGGGTACCGGGCTCACGGCGCGACTGCTGGAAGTGGGGGTACCGAGTTCGCGGCGCGACTGCTAGGAGTGGGGGTACCGCGCTCGCGGCGCGACTGCGAGGAGTGGGGGTACCGAGTTCGCAGCGCGACTGCCAGGAGTGGGGGTACGGCGCTCACGGCGCGATTGCCCGGCGTGGGCGAGCCGCCACGCGGGCGCAATGGACAGAAGTGGGGGAACGGACCTCGCGTAATCACGGTCGTCTCGGACGTATATTATTCGGAGTATCGCGCGCCTATTAGTACCCAAACAATGCGTTCCAAACAGTCGGTAACATTCGCATCGCGGAAACTTGCCTCGTTAATTATAAAAAAACGCCTTTAATGGGGGAAATCAATGGGGCCTCACAAGGTTAGGCGTTTTTCTATAGAATTTTTGTTTACTTTGAGGACACAGTGAGGACAATATTAAGTGATTACGTACATCAGAAGGAATCGCCGTCTTGTGTTCGAGATATTAGAAATCGAAGATTGCACAGTTTTACACGTATTCTTATGGGGAGCAGTGGAAAATTTCACATTGCACGCAATAACTTGGAAACTTTTCTACGGATTTTTTTTCTAATTCTCAATTACAGAGGAGCATATGACGAAGCTAGTAAAAAAAAATCTAAAAGTTTCACCGTCTGGTTTCAGACAAATAGCGACGTAAGTTGTGCAAAGTCTAGCGACGCTATAGCCACGAAGCGACTGGAGCAAACTAGAGCCGGCGATCTGGCACCGCTGCAAGCGTTTGGCGCGTTCATTGCGAGAAAATGCACTTAAGACGCAGCGGATGTTTATAATACTATTTTAGTAAATAAAAATATCTACTAAAATGTTTATATTATTATTAAAAATATTTATATGACTATATAAGTAATAAAAATTAGTGATCCAATAAAATTTTCGTCGTTCCTAACCTCTAAATTCTTATTTTTTTCGTTTCCTCTTTTTGTACGGGTCATCATTTCCACCGCTTTTCTATTTTGGGTGATCGTTTTTTGTTTGGCAAAGTTGCCTTTATGTCGCACCCGTTCCATTATTTCGGCCACGGTTCGAATCCTGCATTTTCAGTTTACACTAAATATCACGACTAAAGTTCGCTGGGTTTGCAAAGTTGCCACGACCTCCGGGCTGGCTAGACTACAGTAGTGTGTGCATATCTGTACACGCAGAGTGTCTACTAATAAGTGACCGGAATGGTTAGTCTGATACAAAAGTGAGTGTTAGGGGATGTAGGAAGGGTTATTTTTGGAACTCTGAACATTATATTAGGCTTTTTTTGTCATTACTTTATTAGTTTTCACATCCGGATGAGATGTACAAGCTACATTGTGAGGATATTTCGCAACATATCGAAGTTTTCATCCATTGAGAGGAGAAAAAAAACTTTTGGACGTGACTGTGGCGAGACTACTACCTTAAACGATTCGGTTTTACAGAGAAAAGCCCGTTTACATACGTATATATGTACGCAGCTCGTAGACTCCGCCTGCGAGGGAGCGAAAGGGCATAACTCATCGATTTGCGCTTCGCGTTATGTACATTACGCCCTTGTACTCCTTAAGAGCCAAGCCTTGTACAATGAGCTAGGAGAACATATATATCCATAAGTATATATATGCGCGTATTTATGTATCTTCTTCTCTCTCTCTCACTCTCTCTCTCGTTGCCGATGTCCCCTGGAAAGCTTCTCCCTCTTGCCCCGTGCCGGCGCACCTCCGGGGCACGCTCTCAACGACCCGCACGGATCAAGCTTCACAACTAATAGAAAAGCGATAATCGGGACAATATTCATTGACGTTACGTACATCCTTCGTCATATGCTTGGGTCAAAAAAACATTGCGACTGATTTTCCGCAATCAGATCCTTATTAACGTATTGAAATGGATCGGGTGGTAATATAATTTCGCATTTTTCCAACAAACAAATGATTCTCAATAACGCGGGTAATAATTCAGCTTTGTGAACACAACAAGAGGTCAATTGACCGCGAAGCCAAATTGGGGTCTCCGTGAACGGTTTTACATACGATAATAAATTCAATACATCGTTGCAAAGTTAATTGAATTTTTCATTAATGATAAGCGATTGTGGGTACGAATATGACCGAGCGTTCGTAACGAATATCGCAGGTATTATTGTTTCCGGCCCATCGGGCGAAGAATGAACGACGAAGCGAGGAAGAGTAATCGATAAGAAATTTATTTAATATTGCGGGATACATCGAGTCTGGGATTCGACCTCGATACACATATATGTATATATATAATCTCTCTAATGAAATAAATAAGACGTATAAATAATACTAACGTTGCTTGTTCTCCGTAACTATATTTACACGATGATGCGAATGTGTTCGTTCGAGACTGTCATATTTGGTATTCGCATCGTCGAAGGAATAAAAGAGAAGACAAATATGCGTACGAGGTTTACCGATGCCTTGTGACAAAACTATGTACAGGCATATATTTATAAAGCAGTGAGCTTTCGTTTGTTCGCGCCGCCCTTCCGCTACTCGATATTTATTATTTCGCTGAAACAATCACGCTTTGCTGGGATCTTAACGTTCGAAATATTTATAATTATCTTGCTTTTGTCGATTGGAAAACATTTACAAATGTGTGATGGGAGAATCGTTGAAAAATGAGTGGAATTGAATAAGTGGATCGCGGAAATAATCTGTACCGATTAAAGGACGGAATGACGCAGTCACGCGGCTAGACCCAATGGAACAAAATCTGATAAGTACAGACCACGGTTGTATATACAGATTTGGAAACTCTCATGGTGAGGGCTGAAGCCCTCGACGGAAACGTTCGTGGCAGTTCGTTCAGAGGCATGCATGAACCGGAGATTGTTAACAACGAGAACTGTCGACGCTCCTGCGAAATGAAGTTTCTCGGCAGGAAGTGAACAGGCCCAATCGAAGTAAAGACATTTCCGTTACCGTGTGTCGGTAATCGAGAAATCGCCTCAATTTGCACGATCATAATTATCATGGAGACTAGATACAGGAGCCTAAACTCCAATGGGGAAACGACAAAAAAGCGTGCCCGAGAATGAAGGCAACAGGGATGGCGTTGCGATCGCGGTGCTAGCTTCACTCGACACAAACCGGACGCGAGTTTAACACGTTGCTAGAGCGAACGAAAAGACTGCGAAAAATTGCGAAATTGAGAGCGGTCGATAAGTCGATGGTTATTATATTATTAATAAATAAGTATTTTCAACTTTTAAAAGTTCAATATTCGTTTATTATAATTGCCAATATTCCTCCACATGTTTCTACAAGTTTTTAAAGTTCTCAACCTTTCGCGTTTACCCCAACGTGTTTGATATCTCATTAATTAGTACGCTAGCATAGAGTACGGAGCCTTCTCGCACTATGATATAGCATAGTGGTGAGATGGACGAGCCCAGCAATATACAGAGTGTAACGCGAGGGGGAGCAAACGACGCATAAGGATGGGGGACCTCAATACCTATCGATTGAACCCCCATGTATGTTATACGATTTTCAATGGTTTAAAAGTTATTTTGGTTTTTGTGATTTTTTTGTAAGATACTAATTTTATACGACAGTTCGTAAATAAAATTAAATTATTAAGCGTACTCCCGTGATTTTTTTCTTTACGGAGTATAATAGTGGGCCTAACGTACTAAATTACTACTTTCGCACATGAGACGAAAAGTTTTCAAATAAAAAATTAAGTCCGTAAATATTTTTGCAAATCTAATTTTTCTACCAACTTTCAAAGGCTCTAGGATAAAAAAATCACATAGGGTTGTTTTCTACAACTTATACATTTGAAACTTAATGGAAAACTACACACACGCACACACACACACACACACACACACACACACACACACAAATATTGTCATGTAAAAGTATTATGATATTATTATTAGAGTATTTTCCACTTGAAAATTACGAAAACAAAATTCAATGTAACGTCAAATTCGCGTTCGGTCCGTTGTCGAGTGAAGTTAGCACCGCAACCCTTTGCGCGATTGTAGCGCCATCCCTGTTGCCTTCAATTTCGGGCATCACTTAAAATGCCGAGTTTAGGCTCCTATATCTAGTCACCATGATAATTGTTTTCCCAATCGCGTATGACTGCATTCAATTTCGCATGGTGAAAAATAAATAGAAAAATAAGTTACGCGAAGATAAAATAGAATACACAATTAAGGTGCACAGGTGCGCCCGTAACGTCGCGAGATCGCAGCGATCGGTACGGTCATCGGAGAAGCTACCAAAATTGTTTTCAACGAGAGCGTCACGCTCCCCCGCGCTGCCCAAGTTTCCAGTTCTGTACGCAAGAACGCGTTACCGACGGTCGATAAGTTCAATTTTTGCCGGACAGTTCGTGAAAGAAAGCCTCGATCGGTAAGGTGGGGTTTTCCTGATTGATTCTGAAGCGACTGTTGATAAGAGCGTTTTCGGCGCCGGATGGAGCAACGGAAACGGCCTTGAACATGCCAGGCTTGTCGTACAAAGCGGAAGCGGAGCTCGTCAAATCGGCGACGCTCTGGGACGCTTTGGCGAACAGATCCTCCTCCAGTTGAGAATCGATTGTCACGTGATCGTCTTTAACGAGAGCTTCGGTTTGTCCGGGCTCGGGGTTGATCGTGGTAATTTGCTGATGTTCGGAGACGTTTGTATCGTCAACTCTGATCGGTTGTCCGCTATCGGCGTTCTCGCTGGGCGGTGTACTTCCGGTGGAGGATAATTCGATCTGTTCGGTCGTCGAGTTGACCTCGGTGCCTTCGGTATCTTCGTTGATCACGTGCCTCTCGGTCTCGTCCTCGCTCCTCGTCGTGCTCGAGGGATCGGTAACAAGAAGATGGGAAATGGCGGATGAGTAGAAACTCGTTTCCTCGGGCACCATTTCGGTCGGTTCTCTCCTGTTCGACGTTCTCGAGTCGCTGGATTGCGTGAAAACTGCGTGTTTCATCTGCGGTCGTCTTCTGATAGATGAGGAAAAGACGTTTTCGTTCCTCACAGAGGTCTGTCTCGTCGACGTGGTCGGGTCCGAAGCGTCATTGGACAACGGCTCGACAGTGGTTGTAGTGCTGGATATTTTGCTTCTGTACAAATGATTGTTGTGCAATCGTCGTTTGGGGGTGAATCGGTTGGTCCTCTCGGTGGTCGAATCGTTCGCTTCGCCTCTCGTTCTCCCGGCGTGATAAGATGGCGTCGTAGTTGGCATTCTGTAGGAGACCCTGGGCATGTGTCTGTATCTGAGAGTCGTTGATTCCATGGGTTGGATCTCCGCTTCCTGTTGCTGATTCCTCGAACTTCCGGTCTTCTGGCGGCTGGTGGAGTTCGGCGCCTCGCTACTCGTCGACATCCGGTTTCGATAATCCAAACGAGTCTTGTAATCCTTGATACTGAAGCGCGGCCGCGTCGTATTGCCGAATCTCATTGGTCGCATCCGGTGGCTCGTTGCGCGCGTCGTGTGCGCAGTCTCGGGGCTGCTCACCGGCGTACCCGTCGTTCTCGAGGGCGTGCCTCTCGTAGGTGGCTCCACTGTCGTGGTCGTTCTCGCGGTAGTTGTTGTCGTGCGCGGTGTTGTCGACGGCGCTGCAGTCGTGAACGGTTTTTCGGTTTCGACGAAAAGTTCCTCCAAAGGTACGCTCGTAAATACGTTCTTCGTGATTTCCACGTTATCGACAAATTCCCGCTCACCGGAAGCGCCGTGATTGGTGCGTGGCGGGGAACTCGCTGGATAAGCGGAAGTCTCGTAATCGGCGAATTCCTGAGTGGTGGGAATTTGACCGGTGGTTACTTGACCTCTGGTAGTTTGACCGGCGGTCACCTGACCTCTCGTTAGTTGACCTCTGGTCACTTGACCCCGGGTTGGACCGTTGGTCACTTGACCGCCTAACTCACCGTTGGTCACTTGACCCCTGGTTGGACCGTTGGTCACTTGACCGCCTGATTCACCGTCGGTCACTTGGCCTCTGGTTGGGCCGTTGGTCACTTGACCGCCTGATTCACCGTTGGTCACTTGGCCTCTGGTTAATTGACCGTCGGTAACTTGACTACCGGTTACTTGACCGTTGGTCACTTGACCGTCGTAGCTAGGCGTGTAGTACAGTGAATCCTGCTCATTGCTGCCGTAAGAGTAAGTTTGCTGTGGCGAAACTTGATCAACCTCGAAACTGTAATTTTCCGGACTCTCCGTGATGTAATCCTGATCCACAGCGCCCAACTTGTGACCGTAATTTTGTATTTCGAATCTCTTTTTCTCGGTGCTCGTCGTAGATTCGGGATCTTCGTAGAGATTCTGGGATATCGGCGACGACGGCTTTATCTTTCGTCGTCTCGTCGTCGGCCTCGTCTCGGATTCGTACTTCTCGTACGTCGTGTAGTCCTCGTGTCGATAATTTACCGACGGTGTTGTAGTCTCGGGTTCTCGAGTTGCAGGTGTACCGACGGTCGTTGAGGTGGGTCGTCTTCTTCGCCCGGCCGATAAATTACCACCGGATGGTCGTCGAGTTCTCGGCCGTTGAGTCGTCGCGTCAGGGCTGCTCGTCGCGTCAGGGCTGCTCGTCGTCGTTGGAATCCTGGTGGATGTTGAGCTTGGCTCGGAAACTACAGGTGCCGTCGTTACCGACGGATAACTTGCCTGATAGTTCGTCGTCGGCGCTTCAGTCGACGAGGGACCGGAGTTGGGCGACGCGGGACTTTGAACGATCGGATTGGGCGACAAGGTCGAGATGTACTCCTCGTGAGGACGATCGTAGGAATGTTCCTCGTATACGGGTGTCGTGGGCTTTCTGCGACGCTCGTTGCTCGCCGAGGGTTTCCGGGGACGCGTTCGATGGCCGCTCGATGATGGCGCCTCTGTGGCTTCCTGCGTCGAGGTCCTTTCAGGCTGTGCCGTGACCCTGAGGTAAACCTCATCCACGGCGCTGACGTTCTCCACCCCGTGAACAGTCGGCCGTTCAAGGTCGGGTCGCTGCGTCACGAATGGAAATTCCTGATACTCCGGGCGAAGATAAACTTGTCCCGGAAGTCTCGGAATCTCGGGTACGTTGATAGGTTCGCGGGGATAAGCTACGGTCGTGTCGATGTACTGAACAGTTGGCCTAGGCGTTTCCGGAAGTGACGCCGTGGTAGCTTCTTTCTCGCGTTCTTTGGCTACGGCCGCTATCCTCCCAAGCTCGATCTGTTGCTGTTGCCGTTGAAGCTCCTGCTCCCGCAGGCGGTCCCGGTCGCGCTGAAGCAGCTGCTGCTGGAGGCGGTGCTGTTGCTCGTTGAAGTGCTTCAGGGATATGCTCTCGGGGGTCTCGAAGACAGCTTCCGGCTGCTGATTGATCAGGCCCAATGGATTGTTCGAGTAGTATTGATGGTGCTGCAGCTGCGGCTGTTGAATCTCCGAAAGCGGAAACAGGTAGTTGGGCAAGTTCTGACGGACGACATTGGGGGCTTCCCCGGTGAATTTGGCCGGCCGATTGGCCTTTGGCAACACCTCGTTTATGTCCGGGGTGACTTTTGTGCTCGCTGGCAACGACCACGTAGGCGCTGGAGGCGTCAAACTCTGCTGTTCCGATATGTAATACGTATTGACGATACCGTTCGAGTACGGGGCATCGGGAGTTACGACGCTGTTCTCCTGATTGCCATTGCCGCCATTTTGGCTATACTGCGAGTACTTCTCTTGCTTCTGCCTCGTATTGTCCGGTTTTGAGGGCACGAATTTCTCGGCCTGCGCAACGGCCGGCCTCGAAGTCGAGTAGCGCTCGGGCGCGTGAAGACTCTCGTAGGCTGCCGGAGGCCGGAAGTTGCCGAAGGCTGCGAAACCCGGTTGACTCTGGAGTGGCGCTGCGGTCGGATAGCTGATCTCGTGACTCTCGTGCACCAGGAAGGACGGATCTTTCTCGAGTTGGGTACGAGTGTTGTAGATGCCGGGCGGCGAGGGATGATTTATATGGCTGTAAAAGTTGCCGGAACTCTCTTGGCTAAGCTGCTGCCCATGGGGATTCGTGATGAGCGACGGGGCGGGATATCTCTCGAAATGATGGCGCTGGTCCTCAGACGGCCGTTGAGGGGACTCGAAACTCGCTGGATTTATACTTGGGGGCTGCAGATAAAGCTTGGTGTTCGAGAGTTTCAAAGACTCGAAGGGAGCGTGCTGCTGCTGCTGGACCTGCTGGAGCTGCTGTCTTGGTGGTTGTTGCAATCCGTTGCCGTTGTATTCAGCGATCAACGGACGATTCTTCGTGGCCGTCGGAACGTGCGAACTAGCCGCTACTGCAGCGCCACCGGTCGCGTAGTACTGTGGATTTCTCACTTCCGATTGGCCCGGACCGTGCGAGATTACGTATTGTCCAGGCTGACGCGGATAGGCCTCGTTCTCCCGAAGTATCACCTTCCGATAAGGATCAATCTCGTAGCGAAAAGGTTCACGAGGAGGTGGCACCAAAAACGAATACTCCCTCGTCTCGGAGGCGACGCTTCCTTGAGGCTTCTTGCCCACTTCCGGATTACCGCGCAGCTTCGCCATTGAGTGACCGAAGACGCTGAAACTTCCGAGTATACTCGGCGGACTGTAGTCGTGGCTCTGCTTGACCGGCTTGCTCGACGCGACGTGCTTCTCCGATTTAGCCATGTGCTCCTGATACTTCCCGTGCACCGGATGATGCGGACCCGAGTACCTCTCGTTCGGAGATACACCCGATCCGCCCGTCCCTCCGAACGTCGCCGTTTGATGTCCTGCGTTTTTGTTACCTTCGAAGCCGGCCAATGGACGCCAACCGTTCGCTATCATCGACGAACGAACACCCGCCTGTACAATAACCAAATAGCCGTGTATGTGGGATAATGCTGCTGTAGAAAGGCAGGGTTTGTGTGGGAATGGACATTTATCGAGGGACTATTCCGGTTTGGATTTGTTTGAAAATTCTTTTTTTTGTTGCATTTTTTGGACTAATTTGGAATAAAGATGGTAAATTTTGGTCGCGAAACTTGAATTATTCTGGTCGCTTTCTTGGAAGAGTTTTTAAGGAGGTACGGTGATGAGCATGCTAGTAAACTTAGAGTCTATTTCACGCCGCAATACCGCCACGTTTTAGATATATGTATATGGCCTATTTTTCGAGAAATATTTTTTAAGTATTGAATTTCGAGTTTCCTATTATTTTTATAATATGGAAACAAGCTTAATAATTTACTACTCGACTTCAGTAGTACGCCATATCGCTGACGTTTAGCATCGTCGCATTTTCGGTGGCCGTCATCGGTTCCACGCGCCCGGCTTATTATTTTTTGTAGCCGGTTAACATGGAGATTGAAAATACTGTGGAAGTTTATCAAAAGAGTAACGGGATTGTACCTGAGGTCCAGTTTAGAGACAAATGTAGATTTTTACCGTCAAGAATTAGAAAATGAAAAGATAATATTGCGATTGCAAATAAAAAACGTCGCGTTGAAGTTAACCTCAATGTCCAATGTCCAATCTGTCCAAAGTCAAAACATATTTCATCGATTGTTATGTTATTTTTCCCTTTCCCAATTTTCACAATATTTGCAGGTATAAAAAGGAACGTTTATTTTATATGACGGTTCTCCCATGCTGAATTTATATATAGATGCGTTGTATAGGTATATGTAGCCAGAAAAATTGAGATGCCTTTGCTGTACGTAAAAGAACTTCAAGTAAATATCGACGAAAGGCCCTTTATAATCCATTAAAAAATGTACGGCTTCGCACAATCATATTTTTAA
Source organism: Ophion ellenae (assembly GCA_963210295.1). Lineage (NCBI taxonomy): Eukaryota > Metazoa > Arthropoda > Insecta > Hymenoptera > Ichneumonidae > Ophion > Ophion ellenae. Next base: position 17,639,986 of record OY723395.1, read on the forward strand.
TTCGCGTTGAAAATATCCGACAGACGAATCAAATTTGCGCGGGTATCCGGCGTTGCCACACGTCGAGCAAGATGGCTGCTGTTACGTCACGAGAAGTCTCGCTCTCCGAAAACTTCGGTTTTTGCGACTTTATTTCTAAATTTATTGCTTATTTCTGCGGTGAGCTTTCCAATTCAAGGTGCCTTATCGATCACAAAGATTCAACGAACGCAACCATCAGTTTTTTTACGTGTTTCTTGGCTCCAAGTAGCACAAAAATATCGATATATGAGAGGACAGGCACATTTTGTCGTCTACGTGTGACTAATTCACCAATTTAAACAATTAATAACTCGGAAAGTGTACGGTAAATCTCGTGGAAACTCGGCATACGCATGGACGAAGGTCTCGACAATGCTATAAAAAAATCGGGCTTTTATCTTGAACTCGCTCCAATCACCGTACCTCATTAAGCTATCCGTCTTGAATTTTGCCACATCATTATTCACACTATTCCTTCACGTCGTACGGACGTGATTTTTTTTCATTCGAAAATTTGCCTTGTTTTTGTAACGAAAAACTGTCGAAAAAGGCCCAATTTGACACTTAAGGGGTAAGGCCACAAGAGAATTTTCAAAAAATCGATTTTTTTTCTCGCTAAAGCGGTGCTTTATCATGCTGAGAATAAATTACTATTCTTATTATGATAAATCGATATTCGATTTGAAGCAAGATATTACATTATATTATTTGTAGCATGATATTCGATTTATGGCAAGACATTTTTTTTCCACCGACTTTGGGCGTATAACGTAAGCCCACCTCTGGCACGGCCATAAAGTACCTAAAACTTTGAACGCGTTTTTCTCGGAACAGCTTTTTTCCAATTGGCGTGACACATAACTTCAACAAGTTTCACTCGGTTTGCTTCAAATTTAAAAGTTATGTTCCTAATTGCATTTCGCACAGAAGTACGTACGGAATTTCTGATTAATGGAAAACTTTTCATTTTATGAGTAATTTTATACGAAAATTTTCACTGAAAATTCATTCAAATACCTACAACTTTTGAATAAAACAATATTTTTTAAATTCCGTACGTACTTCTCTTAGTATTCTAGTGTCGATTGACGAGAACTTTTGTTTTTTGTTCTAGGTAAAAATTAAACAACAAAGAAAATATTAGTAGACGGCCATTTTGTACATCGAAAAAAAACAATTCTAACAGCTTGATATTCAAATACTAAATAGATGTGTAATTAATTTTATGTGTGAATCACTTTCTCATACGAAAAAAAATTGTTAAATTCGCACATGATTTTATACCCGTTACTGTGGCCTAACCCCTTAATTTTGAAATGGCCAACATTTTGGTCATTTTCTCTTCGTTCGCCTCTACAGTTTTTCATACTGATTAAGGCGGTCCTCTAGTTTCTCGGGTCGAAAAATTCGATTTTTTTTCTTCATAAATCACATCTACAACATGTGTAGAAAATGTGTGCCAAAGGATTTTTCGATATTCGAAGTGGTTCACAAGTTACGGCTCTGGAACGGAGCAGGTATACGGAGCGCGCGCCGGGAGCGCGAACGTTCAAACGCGTTTTTCCCGAAACACCATTTTTCGAAACGGTGACCACGATATTTCAGAAACTACTGCAACGATCTTGTTCAAATTTATACAGCATCTTTAATATGTTATAAGCCAGCGATTGAACTAGGATTATCATGATTGCTTCGATAGTTTTTTTTGTACGAGCGCAAAACTTAAGAAAAAATGAGTAAAAAATGGAATGTAATTTTCAAAAGTGTATAAAATAGTCAATTTTTGTAATTTAGAATTCACTCTAGTTCAATCGCTAGTCTTAAATATGAAGATTAAAATGCCGTTTGGTTTTTCGATTTCGGATAAGCAGAACAGCCGCAATCTTGGTCACCGTCAAGCACCTCTTTTACTTGATGTCTTCCTGTCGGCCACTATAACGTTTATTCTATTATATATTTTGACTTCAAAAAATTTGTAAAGCTTATTTAAATGTTAATAAAGATTATGCAAAAACAATGAGATTGATTATTTCGATGCTTTGCCCGTGAAAAATTATTGAAAAAGCCGTAAAAAAACAGCCGAGAAACTAGAGGACCGCGTTAACAATCTTTTTGGTTTTTTTTTGTTCCAGATAATTTTTGGAGGAGTAGGACTTCCCACTGTCAGGCGCTATTCTTTTAGGCATCGTTTTGCAGTGGTCGAAAAAATTATATATAAAATAAAACTAGAACATTAAAAAATATTGTTATTTACAACATAAGTCATTTGAATAAACGAAAAAATATTCGAACTGATTATCGAATACATTTTTTTCTTCAAATCATGAAAATCAGCTTTTTAAGCCAGTCACTGGAATGGTCCCTTCAAATTGCAGGATGATGGTGGGAAGTCAATAACGCAAATACATTCAATGCATACTTACGGGAATGCTTCCACGATTCAATTGCCCCGTAACTTGAGACAGACTCCATATCACTAGAATATCTAAAGGTGGAAAACATTGTCAGAATATTACTTCCGGTTGAAATTTGAGTTTTTCATTGTGTGGTTGCATATGAAACGACCCATGTTTGAGCGAACGAAAAAGTAGTGGTTTGGTAGCGAATGAGCGATTTGCATTCCACTTTGGCAAGAATCCGGCCCTTTGGAAGTAACATAGTCATCTAGCCATTTTATGACTCCGTCTTACGAGACAAAGTGCTGAGCATTGGCGTAGCCAGCCTTTTTTGGCGGGAGGGGGGGGGGGCTGACAAAAAAGTGGTTTCGTTCACAATCATCCTTTTTTTTAATTGACATAATAGTCGATAATCACGTAACACACATAAAATATGAGGCTCTAATCACACGGTCATGTTACCATTGCTATCAAACTCTTGCAATACCTTAAAAAATGATCAACTAATTGTTCACCATTCTTTAATTCAGTTACCAGTCTTTAAAATTTACTTTCAGTAAGTACAGTACAATCTCGATTATCCGAATTTCCAGTTAACCGAACGCTTCGACGCCTTATCCGAAATCAATGAAGGTCTTTTTTCGCATTGTCAGTTAAAAGATCGGTCTATAATATCCCCCCTTTTTGCTCTAATAAAGCTGTTCCCTAACACTTCGAGATATTTTCAAAATACATTTATTGCCTGTATGTAACTTTATACTCAGTTGAATGTACTCATTTAAGGGAGACTTTGTCCTTAAAATCGGCGGGAGATGTTAGCGGCTCAACATGAGTAGCTAGAAGAAGAGGAGGGATGCCTCTATGGACCAGGTATTGCCGATTAGCGGTAATTATAAACACATTTGTGTAAACACATTACAAAACTTTAAACGCGTTTTTTCTCGAAAACACGTTTTTAAAAATGGCTGTCATTCTCCTGACCGCTGTAATTAACATATCGACCTGTAATTTGAAGAGCATACTCAGAAAATATGTCTTCGCGGAATGACGGATCGTTTTTTCGATAGATACATTTTTGCATTTATTATTTATCTTTTTGTGCGAAAAAAAAACGCGAAAATCCGATTTTTTTTTAATTGCCGCCATTTTCCGAAATTTGTACTAAACGAAAAACCCATCCGTCATTCCATGACCAAAGGGTCACAGATTGATAATATGCTTTGAATTTGTGTTTCAGATCAACAAAGAGGGGGCAGTGATGTCAGCCGTTTACCTCCCGCGATTTGAGGACCTGTTTTCGCGGAGTTGCAAAGGCCGCCATTTTGGTTTTTTTTTCAAAAAACATTTTTGTTAACGTTCTGTATATCATGAATAAAAGCAAGAAAAAAACCGCACTAAAAAAGCTTTACTCGTTTCCTTTAAAAAAAATAAAATGTAAACACCTGAAATATGGCACTCCAAGGACAAAGTCTCCGTTAAATAAGTATTCTATTTTTCCCGCAGATCGGCCCAACACTATTTTCGCTGGAATTTTTTTTAACAATGTCATTCGGTCCTGACGGATTGTCCTTCTGAGTCACGTTTTTATCTGCCTCATGGCATAAAAATTCATTTTCTAAGCGTCTGAACTAATTTCTGCATGTTGTTTCCGACACAACATGGTCGGCGTAAGTCTCAATAAGAATTCTGTGTGCTTCAGCTGCAGATTTAAAAAAATAAAGTAGTAATATTCCCCGCAAATACCCTTTTTCGGCACAAAATTTGACTAAGAAGAAAAAAGTTGTTTACACTTCGGCAAAATGACGTAGGGAAACTCCGGGCAAGACGAATACGCGGGGTGAGATGAATCATAAACCTAGCCACTAAACAGTGTGTGCGAGCACAATGCTCCCGTTTGAGTTTGGAGGGGTGACGGTGAGGTGAATGAGTGTGAAAGTATCAACTGTGGCGGAAGCACGCGTCTCGGGTGAGAAAATAATATCGATTTTTTGCAGAAACGATGTAATGTTTGGTAAAGTTTAACATCGTTTCAGTTTATTTGAGTTGCTGATATTTATTAGAGACAAGTCCCCCATGGAAATTTATATACGCAAAAATATACTGCAAATTTATTTTATTAATAATTGTAATATATGTGAAATGTATGCCATATATTGAAAATATATGGTGCATATATCTGCCAAATTCTTATTTTCGTAACGTTTTTATATATGAGATGTATATGCGTGGTATTACTGTATATCAATGTATGATATATGCATGATATATGCAGCATTTACCCTGCATATATACCACATATATTTAGCATATATGTTGCATACACACTGCATACATACCACATATATACTGCATAAATGGTACATATACGCCACATATATACAGATATGCGTAGCCTATCTGTATATAGTGTTTATATGTAATCGTGTACTTCAACTGTAAGTTAAATTTTTTTAAGTTTAAGTTTTAAGTTTTATTAAGTTTAACTGTAATAGTGTTTATACACACCATATATTTCTCGTCGGGAATATGTATCAAAAATGTATGCGTCATTTATGACGCATAAATGACACATATATGAGTCATATATGACGCACACATTTTTGATATATTTTTCTGACAAAAAAATAGATTGAAAATATATCGAAAATATATGCGTCGTATGTGCCTCATATATGCATCATATATAGTGTTTATACGTAGCATATATTTTTTGGTCAGAAAAATACATCGAAAATATATGGGTCATATATGCGTCAGATATTTGGTGCATATATACTGAATATATACGTATTATTCTATTTTTCGTCATTATATATGCGACCGATATATATATATATGTAGCATATATTTTCTGCATATATTTTACATACATACATTTCCATGGGGGGTAGCTATCCACAATAAAAGTACTAATTATTAATATAATAAAACCGGTTTGTCAGAAATTTTCAAGGTTATTGCGTGATTTTTTGTTAAGGGGTTAGGCTACAGTAACGGGTATAAAATCATGTGCGAATTTAACAATTCTTTTTCATATGAAAAAGTGATTCGCTCATAAAATTAATTACACATCTATTTAGTATGAATATCAGGCTATTAGATAATATATACTTTTTTTTCGATGTACAAAATGGCCGACTACTCGAAACTTCTCGAAACATCTTTTTTCCAATTGGCGTGACAAATAACTTCAACAATTTTCACTCGATTTACATCAAATTTAAAAGTTATGTTCCTAATTGCATTTTGCAGAGAAGTACGTAAGGAATTTCTGATTAATCGAAAAATTTTCATTTTATGAGCAGTTTATGAGCAGTTATAACGAAATTTTTCACTGAAAATTCATTTCTTAAGTTCAAATACCTACAACTTTTGAATAAAACAATATTTTTTAAATTCCGTACGTACTTCTCTAGGTATTCTAATGTAGATTGACGAGAATTTTTGTTTTTTGTTCTAGGTAAAAGATTGTGGATGATAAATGTCACGCCCCGGAGCGCCTTAAAAAAAGATAACAAAAGAAAATATTACTAGCCGGCCAGTTTGTACGTCGAAAAATATATATATATATCTCCTAACAGCTTGATATTCATACTAAATAGATGTGTAATTAATTTTATGAGTGAGTCACTTTTTCATACGAAAAAAAATTGTTAAGTTCGCACATGATGTTATATCCGTTACTGTGGCCTAACGCCTTAATTCGTTAACCGTCTAATGGGGTAGGATGAATACCAGCTATCGCAAACCCGGAAAATTTTACAACGTACCACTATTTACGTTAGAAAGGGTGACATGAAACTAGTAAAGCATTTGGTTCCTCTTCAACCGGTTTTTCTTTTGCTACCAGGGGAAGAAAAAGAACTTACGAATGATCAAAATGATATGGAAGCAAGATTATTCGGACTAATCCTACAGAGCTTAAACGATTGGCTTATCAAATTGATGGTGTTGAGAATGCAGCCACTTTTATATGCGAAAGATGCCAATAATTCGTGTCCCGTCATTATGCCAGCGCTGTTTCATATTGCCCCGCATACGAGGAAAGATGGGAAAAATAAAGGTTTAATTAGAAACACAGTTGGGCGTAATTCTATTTATAAATACGAATACGAATTTATTCACATCGTGATTTTCATGTGAATATAAATACAAATTTATTGATACTTCACTTATTTGTATTGACATGAATGCATACAAATACAATTGTATTCACAAATATTCTGAACATACAAATAACTTCACAGAAAAAATTGTGAATATTCACAAAAAATGTGAATATTTACAAAAAACCTGTGAATTAAAAAAAATCACATAAAGATCTGTGAATGCAAATGAAAAAATGAATGAAAAAAAATGAATGAAAAAATTCACAAAATAAGTTGTGAATTTTTTCGTATTCAAGACAAATTAAAATCGAATTTACAATGATTAGATTAAAGTTTACACCAAAAGTGAGTTCTTACTTGTTGAGTTCAACACGATGTTTTCTCTCAAAATACGTAAGGACTCACTTGTGGTGTAAATTTTAATATAATTGTCGTGAATTCGATTTTAATTTTCTTCGACTTGAGGAAATTCACAACACATTTTGTGAATTTTTTCATATATATAATGTAATATTTGAAACTCACAACTTTTTTTACAAAAATTTCTTTGCCTCAACACAATGTTTTCTCTCAAAATACGTAAGAACTCACTTTAGGTGTAAATTTTTATCTAATGATTGTGAATTTGATTTTAAATTGTCTTAAATGCGAAAAAAAATTACAACTTATTTTGTGAATTTTTTTGTATTTACATTTTTGTGAATACATTTGCATTCACAGATTTTGATGTGACTTTTTTCTAATTCACAGGATTTTTTGCAAATATTCACATTTTTGTGAATTTATTTGTATGTTCAGAATATTTGCGAAGATAATTGTATTTGTATGCATGCATGTGAATACAAATAAGTGGGGTATGAATAAATTTGTATTTATATTCACATGGAAATCACAATGTAAATAAATTCGTATTCGTATTCATAAATAGAATTACGCCCAACTCTGATTAAAAATATATATTGTATGGTACAAATCAGAAAAGCTGATTTTTTTGCTTCCAAAATTAAAAGATTAATAAACGTTGATTAGTTCAAAAAACGATTAAAGTTGACTGACTCATATATGCATTGTTTTATTTGAGCATGACCTTAGCGTTATCATCGTGCCCTGACTTCCCCTATATTAAATTTCAAGCTTGCTTATAGTATTTCTTTATAGATGTGTTGCCATCTTAAGCTACACGCACGCAGATCTGGTAACGTCACCTCTTGGAGAACAGCGAGGACTTTTCCAACGTCCAAATATTAAAATTTTAGAATATTTATTCAAATAAATTTCATTTGAAAATAATTATTCAAACAAATCGACGTTTTAGATTTACAATAATATCACTTCTTACTCAATAGTAAATGTTTATCTTCCAGTATTCTTCCGGTTGTGTATCGGCCGGCAAATCTAATGTATTTCTTTTGCCCACAGTTAAATTAATTGTGAAATCTGATTATCTATTTGCTTTACGTAACGAAATAGCTTCTTTTATACAAGTTACGAAATTACGACGAATAAAACAGTTCAAGTTTTATTGAATCATTTATTTATGCTTGCTTGGGCGAAACAAATAAAATTAACCGAATATTAGAATTAAATTATTTTCTATCGATTTTTGACTGGTTGGAGACGGGGGGGGGGGATGTCCACCCGTGCTGAGCAAATGTTAATTGGAGGGAGCGATGTCCAGGGAATATGGCCGGTTTGTTTTCTCGGCCGATTTCGTTGCCAGGAAATAATGGAGCATATCTTTCCGCAACTTATTGTGTGGAACAAAACTTGCCATTGTAAATACAATTAAAATAGATGACGTTAACGTGATGCGGAAATGTCCCCTATGGCATTTTAGCCGCACTCTATGGACCTATCATCATGTGTATTGCCAACTTTTAATTCGGGAAAATAGTGTACCTAACGCCATCTATTGCCAGCGGGTGGTTTCATATGCAACCATCTAATATATATATATATATTCATAAATATAATTAATATTTTATGTCATAAATATTATTTTAGTAATGCATAAATATATGGATGATTTGTTTTGTAAAAAGCTTTGTGAAAAAGTTGTACAAATAAAACTCGATACTACTATATGAATGATTTACCAATAATTATTGTCATTATAGTTAATGAATATTTAAACATATTATTCCTTTTACGAATAAAATATATTTATGTATATATATGTTTATAATTTGAATTCTGGAAATTATATTTTATATTTGATGTGTATCTATATATAAAATTATTAAAATTAATAATAATGTATGGATAATCGTTACCACAATGATTAATAAATTGTGTATATATATATATATATATATATATATATATATATATATATATATATATATTATTGGTAAAACTAATAATATGTTTATGCATTACTGTATATTATCGACCCAAAAGAAAAATTACGGAATTTATAATAATAATAATAACTATTATATATATATATATATAATTTGAATGCTGAAAATTAATAATAATGCACATAAATATTCGTTGCTATAATGATTGGTGAATTTCATATATGTATAATCATTATAATAAATAATTTTTTCGCAGTTTCAAACAATTTTCGTAATTTTTTTTACAGAATAAAATTGTACAAAAAGCAAACGACATGCGTATAAGATGTAAAAAATGATTCGGATGTTCACTTACGACATAACGCCGCTTTCGATATCATTTTTCCGGGGCATCAGATCTCCCGATTGAAATGGACACTGAAAAAAAAGCAAAGAAAGGAGAGGAAAAAAATGTGTCGTTTCTCTGAGACTCCGCTTCGACATACGAATTTACAAGGATCTACAAATTTTTCTTTTTTTTTCTTTTCCTTTTCGGATCAACTTTGCGTGAAATTTCGGTCCAACGATTGTGGACGATGATAAATAAAATGCGATTAGGGCTTAAATCGGGCGCGCGCGAGAGCTACTTTGGAGAAACAAAATGCACGAACTCGCTGAGCATAATTGGTCGCGCTCTGATTCCCTATATATCGCCTTTCCCTTTCTGCTCCGCGACTTCGGCCCAATAAAACATAAATCATTTAGACCTTTATACACATTTTATTCAGCGATCGAAAGTTCGCACGATACAGTGAACATCGTCCGTCAAAAGTCGAAGAAAGAAAGCAAGAAAAGCACGAACTAAGGCGCACACACATACAAAAATTCGAAAATACATATATTGCGGAAGATCGAGGAAGAATATCTTTCTAATTTTCACACGCGTGTATTTTCCTACTTCTCTTGGAAATTTCGCTATTACGGCGAATGAAATTGCCTATTACGGCGAGACAACACTGTGACGAGTAAAAAAATCGATTTTTTGCATTTTCTCAATAACTAAGGTCAACATAAGGTACATTAGGTACCTTATTTTATTTTAATAACTGAGGTCAAAATAAGGTCAAAGTAAGGTATATTAGGTACACGTATTCATATTGAAGAATATGGCAACGAACTTTCAAATTAAAATATTGAAAATTGACCAATTCACTGACCAATTCACTGACGCGTTCTTCTCGAAACGACTTTTTTGTTGTACGTAGCCGTTTTTTTTTAATTTAGTATTTTTTATGCCCCCGAATATGAGTAAAAATTTCGCCAAAATTACACGTTTTTCAACACCCGCTGTTGTGAGATTTTTTTTCTCGAAAAATAGCTACGTACACCGAGAACTATATTTATATAGATTATAAAACTTTTCTATTTTTCAGACCAACCCCTGTCGAGTTATCGATCCGGCCGTTGGATCACATTTTTTATACAGAGGTTCTATTGCACCTGAATAACGCTGTTAAGCCTTAATTTTTGAAATAAAGATTGACACGAAAAAAGTTAAGGCGTTACCCCCACTTGTAGCGCAAAAAAAGGCCTTTTTCATGATTTTTTTTAAAGAAAACTACAAAACATTTTTAATCGATCAATATACCATCTTAAAGAACACATCTTGAAGAACTTTCAGTAATTTTTTTATTGAAAAATATTACATTGTTTAGTGGCAAATGGCCGTCAATGAAATAATGATTTTATATACACGGTTTGCGGTGACCCACATTGCGGCGAAGTGGATCATCTGAAAAAAAAATGCGGATGGATTTAGTCAAATATAAGTATAAACTAGTCTTTAATCGAAGGATTTTGAAAAATATTCATTTAATCGAAGGATTTTGAAAAATATTCATTTTTCACAAAATGGCGGACAGTCAAAGTTAATGGTTCGATTTTAACGAAAAAAACGGCCGTTTTTTCGCTATAAAACGGCCATTTTTTTCGAAAAAAAAATCGAACGATTAAAGACTACATTTATATGTATTAAATAAGCCTGCAAAATTTCAAGAAGATCGGTTCATTAGTGTTCGAGTAATCTTGGTCACCGACTTCAGAAATGCCATTTTGAGAAAAACGCGTTTAAAGTTTCTCTTTCAACCCTCTTTCAACGCGGATTCTTCTCTTTCAACGCTCATATCTCAGTCAATTTTGTTCGGATCGACTTGAAATTTTCAGGACATATTCTCAGATACTTATACTTCGAAAAAATGCAATTAAAAAAAATCGATTTTTTTCAAAATGGCAAGTGGGGCTAACCCCTTAAATGTATCCTCAATAACGTCCCTTATTATAAAATCCCAAATAAATAATCTAGTAGACAAAAAAAGTCGTAAAAGCGACCTTTTTCGGTCCGTCACAGTACTGTCCACCCTTAAGGGGGTAATACCACTGTAAAATTTTCAAAAAATTGATTTTTTTATTGCCTTAAGAGATGCTTTGAACCATCTAGAATAAGGGGAAAAACGTTTGCTACCTGCAAAAAGCAGTGGCTAGTCCGTGTGCGAGACGTCGACCGTTTTTTTCGGAACACAATTTTTCAAAAGGCCACGCAGCATAACTCCAACAATTTTCATTTTATTCCCTCCAAATTTCGAGCACATCTTTAAGGGGTTTTCTCACTTTAAACGCTAAAAAAGGCTATTTTCAAGATTTTTTTTCATAGGTTTATATTATAGATATTGATATAAAAGTTGTTACACTCAATAAATACACTTTCGAAATACATTTTAAAAAGTTATTTATTTAAGCCGCTATTTATAGACGAAACTGGTAGTTAAAAAAATGTCCTAAAGAATTGTAGGTCTGCGCTGTTGATAAAATCTCGGAGATGAATCATCCGAAATAAACAAATCAAACGATTTTAGATTCAGTATATTAATGGCTAAAGCGCATGTCATACGATTTTTAAAATTTGCAAAAATAACTATGGCGGACATTTTTCGAAAAAAAAAACAACAAAAACGTGTTTTTTCACCGTTTTTGGCAAAAAGAAAAAGGAAAATATTAAAATTTAACAAAATCCTTTATATGCGCTATAGCTATAGTTTTAAAGAATATGTGGTTTAAATTTCATAAGGACCGGTTCAGTAGTTTCGAAGATTTTATCAACAAGCCTTCGAAAAACGTCGTTTCGAGAAAAACGCGTTTAAAATTGGTTTGGGTTACATAAATACATACATTTTTTTAAAAGTATATTTCGAAAGTGTATTTATTAAGTGTAACAACTTTTATATCAATATCTATAATATAAACTTATCGAAAAAATAATGAAAATAGCCTTTTTTAGCGTCTAAAGTGAGAATAAGACCCCTTAAAATAACATTCCGAAGAGAAATACGTACAGGATTTTCCATAACTTAATTATAACATTATTTATTAACAAATGATTGTCCATTTTTTCTGTCGAAAATTGAGTTTTTACTGTAAATGCTTGCCATTTACACAAAAATTAACATTTTCAAAATCCCCTACACATTTCTCTAGCTATACTCATGTTTATTAATGGACTGAATTTTTTTTCCCAAATTTAAATTTGCGTCAGTTATACTGCGTGCCGCAGAGGTTCCCAAATTCAACATGCCTCGCGAGAATGGCTTCAGCGTCACCATTTTGTACAATTTTTTCAATACAAATGTTTTTTTGTTCACTTCAAGATATGACTAATAACATCCTTGAATATTATTATTCTTTTACTTGTCCTTCAATCAAAAAAAAATCGCCAAAAATTGCTTGATTTTAGACAGTTACAGTGGTGTTACCCCTTAACCCACTCACCGTCGGCACTTGACTCTCCTCGTTATCGGTCAACTTTTTGTCTTTCTCCCGTCTGTTTTTTTTCATCTTACGAGCCCGCGGAACAAAAGACCACGCGGTTTTACAAACGAGGCTCAACGGCCCGTGAACCATAAATTGGCCAATCCGTAAAAATACACTATCACCGTTATTGCCAAGCCATAAAATTACCAATAATGCAGACAGGAGAAAAAGTCGCACGCACGCAGGCAGTTTCACTTTTTATAGAGGGAAATTGCCGTTCGTTTTGTTTCTGGCGCGTCGAAAGCGCCAAGCTCGAAGGGAAGAAAACAGAAAAGGAGTTTTCCCCGTCAAATTGATCAAACACGTCAATTGTACGGTCGTTTTGTGGAAGGCGAGGCCTTTGGTATTAATTGCAGTGTGCGAAAAAAAATTGAGAGTCAACGCGACTCCTAAGAATCTCAATATTATATATATATATATATATATATACACACACATTCCCTCAATCTCTCACTTTTTTCTTCTCTCTCCCTCCTGCTCTCTCCGTCTTTCTCACTCTTTTTCAACAATGGATCATCCATTGTGCAATGTGAGATTAAAACGAATGTTTCTCAACCACTTACGTACATAATACGCGCAGCTTTCACCTCTACAACAATGACAGATGATTCTCGATCTTTAGATGCAGGTCCCTGACATAATGGGCGAAAAAAACCAACAGAAATCACCGAGATTACGACTGCTTTTGTTTTTTCTCTCTCTCTTTTGCGACGCTTCCTGCACGTAAAAATGAGATTGGCTCGGACGTCACTGTGTTCTGCATTTCCCTTTTTGTTCCTCTTCGACTTTATTTTTTCTTCTGCGTTATTATTGTTATTGATATATCACTATTATTATTATTATTGTCAAATGATTACTTTCTCATTATGGTCGTTATCAATATTGATATAATAATGATTGTTATCATTTTTATTACTATTGTGATTATTATCATCGTTGGTCTTACTATCATCATTAACACGACGATTATGATTATATTAAAAAATATATAATAATAATGGCAATAACAGGAGTTATTAAATATTATATTGTTTTTATAAATTATTATAATTATGAATTATAATTATCAGTTTATATTTCAAATTATTATTTCTGGTGTTCATGAATTATTATAGTCTAGTAGCCTGTTGTTTCCCTATAGCGGAAGGCTATGGGGGGGGGGGGGGGTTATGTCTAATCACCATTTGAGGGTGTTTATATTTATAAATTATAATTATCGATTTATATTTATAATTACTATGATTGGTATTCATGATTGATTATAGTGTAATAGCCTTTTATTTTCCTATAGGGAAAGGCTATGGGGGGGGGGGGGGCTTTTTTAGTACCTAATTTTGCGAAATTTTCCATCAATCATACTTACCGTGATAACTCGAAATCCATAGACTTTGGACTAAGGTAACCTAGCTAGATATGTTCTTAACGAGGTGACCTATCACCCCCGTAAGGCTTTACATGGACCTTCCTAACACCCTGTAGATATAGTCGGCGCGCGTTACAAAAAAAAATTCAAATTCAATATCTCGAAAACTATTGCGAGTCACCAAAAATTTCCTTCAGGGGTTGTCTTAGAATATTAAAAGGATGGTTTGTGCAAAATTTCAGCTTGATCGAGGGGGGGTTTGGAACCTTGTCTTTAACAAAAACTTAAAAATTCAATATCTCGAAAACTATTGCGAGTCGCCAAAAATCCCTTTAGGGGTTGTCTTAGAATATTAAGGTAGTCCTATTGCTTTACACTAGTCATACCACTGATCATACTTGAGACTTGTACAATTTTTATATTTAACATATGTAACAAAAAATTGTAACAACTAAATCGCTTCACACTAGTCGCCATAAACGACTGATCATACTTGAGCCTTGTACAATTTATATTTTTAACATATGCAGAATTTTTTTTTTTGGTAATAACTAAATTTTCCATGTGTGAACTGTTTAATAAATGTTCACATTTAATTAGAAAAATGAAAAATTGTTTATTCCAACGATTCGGGCAGTATTTTTAGGTTTGATATTTGGCAATATTGATTCTATCTCCGTCTCTTTTTACTCAACCAAGCGAGTTTAACATCCATGCTTTTCAACGTCGATCTGTCAAAACAATATCAGAGTGCGGGGCATATAGAGGCATTGCATTCGGGCCACGACTGGTAAGAAAGCGTGGAAAATTTGTGTCGGCGAAATATGTCGGTTAAAAATGAAATATGTGTGGAAATTCGAATGAGTGAAATGAGGTTAGGACTAGTCAGCTGTTGCCATGCCGTCACGTCTCTTTATCGTAGCAAGTGGTAATAAATTCAATACCGGAAGTTCAAATTAAACTTGATATTACATAAAAATTAGGTCTATAAGCGTAATTTTTTCTGAGTGCACTGGATTACTACAAGTGTTAAGTATGTAAATCTCATTATTTTTAAGAATCTGGCGGATTCCCTCTATTATATACACTTTTGTAGCGACCGGAAATTGAGTTTTTGCATGTCGTCTCGGAATTCCTTCACAAAAATACGCAATGTTACTATTTCTTTTCTCTGTAATTATGTCGATAACGACCCTGAAATTTTACAGAGACGATTATCAATATATTTAGTGAGGCTCAAAAAAAAATTATGAAAATCCTCTGGATTAAAGCTTGGCGATAGGACTACCATAAAAGGAAGGCATGTGGAAAATTTCAGCTCGATCGGAGATTGAGGGTTTTCGGAACCTCATCCTACTATTGTTATAATAAATAGAATAAACTAACGAATCATGGATGAAAAAGTCCTTCAGAATTAATGCACATCCATTGACGAGAGTTATTGTGGAAACCGTATAATGATGAAGAGTAAAGCATATTTGATGAAGAATTAAATGACTTTTGCGAATAATTAAAACGAACGATTCGCTCGTCGCTCGTTATTCGAAAGATCGAATAATGGGCGACGACTGAATGGATGAAAAGATAATTCCGCAACGATTATAAATGATATCCGGTGTTGTTCTTGCAACCTAATGCATACCGACACGAGCCCCCCCCCCCCACCCCCCCCCCCCCCCCAGCTATACTCTCTACGCAGACAACTTTCGATTGTGAAGGCCAATTGTTTAGTTTGAATCGTTTAGTGTTCTCGTGTGCAAGCAGGAAAAATTCGGTACGGTAATTTTCAATGATTTTAATAGAGACGTCATAAATAAATAAATAGGTAAATAAATCCATGTATATGTGCATGTATGTGTTCAAGATCGTATCAATTTTTCCAAGAGTGTAGGAACAATCGTTTCCCATTTATGTAGTTAATTGATTGTAGTACATCGCAATTTCCTTTTCTCTTATTCACTGGAACGAAAGGGAAATTTCCTCGAAATTTTCTCGCAAAGGAAAAAGAAAGGAACGAAAATTTCCTACGCCGTAAGTGCCAGGGCTATTAGAGAACTCTGCGATTATCATAATTGGGTGCGCAACATTTGTTCAGTCTCTCCGACAAAATTCCGCAGTTTCTGAGAGAGAGAGAGAGAGAGAGAGGGATTGGTTGATTGTTTGATTGATTTTATTATGCTTTGGTGACACCTTGAAAAAACACAGAAAAGGGAAATAGTGATAATAATAGTATTAATAATAGTAATGGTGATCATAATGATTCATATAATCATAATGAAGTATAATATAATATAATAATATAATCTAATAATGTTATCCAACAAAACAAAACAAAATTATAATAATGAGGTAATAATAATGCCAACAGTGATAAATACATAAATTTGGGGTAAAACGGAAAATCCAATGTAAAATAAATCTAAAGTATACGCCAGCTAAGAAGTGATTATCCTTCTAAGGAGAATAGGTGAGCAAAGTGCATAGAGATGTGGAACGTAGTAGGAGTTATTCGTCTCGTAGGGCGTTTCAAAAGACGTGCTCGTTGAAATGGTGCATTAATATGATGAATATTATAGAATGTAGCACCCACGAAATATAGTCGCCTGGATTTGACAGTAAGCCAGCCAAGTCTCCAAGGGAGAGAGGGAGAGAGAGATATTGATTGATTGATTGATTGATTTATCGATTGATTGATCACTTTATTCCATGTCCTGGTAACAGAGATGTGACAAAATGGAAAATTTAAAAGAATTACATAAGAAAACTTAAACAGATTACTTAAGGGACTATACCAGTGTGACACTTTTAAAAAATCGATTTTTTTGCCTTTTTCGACAGGTTATACTTTCGAGAATATTCTGTAAAAATTTCGAGGTCGTATCTCTATCATTTAATTTTGCAAAAATCGATAGTTAAATCTTTAAACGCGTTTTTCTCGAAATGAGATTTTTCAAATTTGCTGACATTGTAACTCGAAGAGCAATTATCCGATTGACTCGAAATTTGAACTGAGTACTCGTGAATATATTTACTCTACAATGATGTAGGATATTTGTCATTGGATGAAAATTGACGATTTGGCATTGAAAAACATCACCATTTTATAGGCAAGAAAACAGACTTTTTCATAACTACGCCATTTTGTTAGATTTTGATATTTTTCGATAATCCTATGTCATTGTACAGAAAATACCTTTCAGTTTAACGACATTTTTTCCTTTTTTGGTTTTAGCTATTCAATCGGCCGGAATCATGTCAGCGGAGGATGTCAGTGGAGGAACTTTTTTTTTTGGCGCCTCCGAAGGCAGCTCATAAGTCGCTTGGATCTCAAATTTTTTCTATGAAAAAATTATGTAATATACGTCAAATATAGCCGAATATATTCTTAATTTTCCGAAACATTTAATTGAGTACTTTTCTTCCAAAAAATACCCGAAATTCACCCGAATTTTCAACGTTCACACTGGTATAGCCCCTCAAAGCTAAAACTTAAAACTAAATAACAAAATAGAATGATCCTCTCAAAGCGGTGAAGAGCAGAAAATCGAATAGCTTCAGGTGTGGCTATGATACCAAATTTGATACTATTTGATACTCTCTTGCATCTACCTACATTAGATGGAAGAAAGAGAGCGCAGAGAGAGAGAGAGAAAGAGAGAGAGAGAGAAAGAGAGAGAGCAGAGAGAGAGAGAGAGAGAGAGAGAGAGAGAGAGAGAGAGGGAGAGAGAAACAGATGGGAAATGCGTACGTTATTAAAAAGTTGATTAAAAGTGCCCGAGCACGTTTTATTATGTAAATCAAGTCTCTAGCCGAGTGCCGAGGGTGTGAGAAAGGTTCTCTGCTAACGACATGTGCCAGAACCCGCGCGATCGTTCGTAATCGTGACGGTATGCGATAGTCCGCGATACGCGTGCCGAATTGGTCACGAGCGGACGGAAGAAGACGCTTAATAAACGACCATCAACTACTTTCTTTTCGCCTGACCTACCGGATTTGCTTTTCATTCGGTGTCTTTGTGAACTTGCTCGCACCAGCTGTTCGACAAGTGTGGCTCGTACATATACACATACAGACATACGTATATACGTATATACATATTATATTCATATATTTTCGTTTCTCTAACTCCTGTGTTCCTCCCTTTTGAGCATATACAAAAGAGAAGGAGCGAGAGGGGGGGGGGGAAATAAATTTTCAATATATATTAGTTTGTTTGAACAGAAGCTGGAAACCTCCTTTTTTAAGGAGGTTGGAGCGGTCCAGTTGAGTCAAACGAAGGTTTATTAAGTTTTTTTTCAATAAACCTCAAAAAAATGCATACGAGATATAGATATATTCTGTAGATGCTAATTTTTCATAAAATATATAATTAAAGAGCAAAAATATGCATATTTTCAATATGTACATTTTATTAAAAATATAAAAATATTTTTATATTTCTATGACGTGAATAAGAAAAACTTTTGTGTTACTACCAACTTGAAAAAGTATAACATTATCGATAATTATTATGAAAAAATTGCGTCAGTGAATGTTTTATACAAATCACGATGAAATTTTGAGTCATTTATAATTACGCCTATTTACATTTCGCACGAGCTTATTTATTATGATCGTTAAGGGCCCTTCTGACTTTAGACGCGAAAAATGGCTATTTTCATGAATTTTTTTGATCAGTTTATATTATAGATGTTGATATAAAAGTTGTTACACTTATAAGTACACTTTCGAAAAATCTTAACATTTTTTTTACATGTATTTATGTAACCCAAACAAACTTTAAACGCGTTTTTCTCGAAACAACGTCCCAAGTAGAAATTGTGTTTGGAATCCTATAGGATTCCCCTACTTCTCCCTACTCCCTGATAGGGATCCAACGGGACACCCCATTGGATCCCTATCAGGAAACGTCACGCTCGTACATTGGATTCCAAGAGGGACTCCCCATCGGGATCCAAAAGGGATTCCCATCGGGATCCAAAAGGGATTCCCATCGGGATCCAGTAGGGATTCCTATCGGGATCCAAAAGGGATTCCCATCGGGATCCAGTAGGGATTCCTATCGGGATTCCATAGGGATTCCATAGGGATTCCCTATTAGGATCCAATAGGGATTTCCCATCGGAATCCAATGTAAGAATCTTAAAGCTTCCCCACAGTATTGAACGGAATCCGATACGATGCTTGATCGATCATATCGCATTCTGTAAGCCCAAAATGCTACAAAAAATAAAAGCATCGATACACTAAAGAGATCAATTTATTGTTTACACATTTTATATTATTATTAAATAAAAATTCTTGTGCGCATGGAATTTTCTATTCGGGGTAACGGCAATCAGGTTACGGTTGCGCTTGACGTTGAGCAGGTCGGCGGCCATCCCAATCTTTGGAATTAGCGATTGCTTTCCCACAGCACAGCAGCGCTTCATCGGTAGTAACGTAGGTTCCATCGCTGTGAGTGTGGAGTTTCGTGAGAGCGGCTTAAATGAGATTTAAAAAGAAGTTAAATGTAAGTACAAAATCCTAACCAAATAATATCTTTATCAATATGATATACCTATAACACATTCGCCAAAGCTTGTAGACCGCAACAGCAATTTCCCCTCGACTTTTTTTTTCGCTGTAAACTTTGCCATAAGCTGCCTTGTAAAAAATTTACGAAAAATCGTCGTGCAACTCTTGGTCATGTTATTGGACCGGTCGAGCAAATACCGTAGAGATGCGATCTGAAATTTGTATAAAAATATCGTAAAAATCGTTTGTCCTATCGCTCATTACCCATAATTTTCTAAGGTTACTCACCAAGTTTTCATTAAGCTGTCTATCGTTTTTTAACTGCTGATCAAAGACTTCAAAATCTTGAAGAGTTGTGAAAGGCAACTGGAGCTCATGTTCACATTTGAAGTTCTCGATTGTGGCTTTCCGCGGATCCACCGAGCCGTTATTCACCAATGCGTCGTGTAAGGAATTAATGGCTGCTGTGTTGGTTTTTAAGTCTATGCTGAATCTTTTTAACACTGACACCAACAACATGGTATCTGAAACAGGATAGGAATACAGGCCATAACACGGAGTGAATGACTCAGAATTTTTCACATATCCTAATATTCCGAACTTGCAAAGATCGTTTCCATTACCTGCAGAATACGGTGGGTCCATCCTGTCAAGTTTTTCGAATGCGTCAGAAACCGAACACATTTTTTTTTTAGCTGCACCCGAACCCGCGGATTTTGTTGAGAGCGTTTGGACATCTTCCACCGACTCATCTATTACGTCGAAATGATGGATAGAATTTTAAGTTCATCGGTGTATAAAAATAGAGCCCGCAATCGCAAATTTTTTTTTCGAAATACTTTCGAGTTTAAGGATGTTGAGTCCCAAATCGCAAATGATGATGAAATTCTGAAAATTTGGTATGTTTTTGTATGAAGTATTTCAGAGGTCGTGTAAAAATTTCACGACAATTAGGAAGCTCGTTATAGAACAATTAACATTCACAAATTAAATGTTATTTTATGGAAATTGATGTAACTTTGCAATAAGTTTTTTTTTATCTCTGAATTTTATAATATCTACAATATACTGAAAGCGACGGAAACAAGACGAAGTTTATTGATAAATTTCTTTTAAAGATTTTTCTCAACAAAATCTTAATTTTTTAATAACGAGCTTTCTAATCGTCGTGAAATTTTAACACGACCTCTTAAATACTTCATACAAAAACATACCAAATTTTCAGAATTTTCTTATCATTTTTTATTTTAACCCTTAAGGAGGTTGAAGTATTGATGATAGAATTCTGAAAATTTGGTATGTTTTTGCATGAAGTATTCAGGAGGTCGTGTAAAAATTTCATGACGATTAAGAAGCTATTTATTGAACAATTAACATTAGCATGTTTCATAGGGACTCAACATCCTTAAGGCGGAACCTCACTGTGACGCCATCATGATATCGATTTTTTGGTATTTTCTTGTAGTAGTGGAGAGGAGGGCAAGATGGGGTTGCGGTCAGAAAAATAAGCTTTTGTCATGAATTTTATAAATTTACTTAATGGTTATTTTGTGCTCAATTAAATATATGTAATTTCACAAACGTTAAAGTAGATTCAAGTGAAATTTATGAAAAAAAAACAATAGTTGAAGTATAGTAAAGGGCAGAGTTAACGCCTATCGAAAATTTCCCTCTTCCTGGTGGTGGGATTTAACGGAGACTTTGTCCTTGAAATTTCCAAAAAATCAATTTTTTTTATTACGGATTCTTAATCTACATGGAAGTACAAATAAATTGCCGGCATTGCCGATTAGCGGTAATTATAAACACATTTGTGTAAACACATTACAAAACTTTAAACGCGTTTTTCTCGAAAACACGTTTTTAAAAATGGCTGACATTTTCCTGACCGCTGTAATTAACATATCGACCTGAAATTTGGAGAGCATACTCAGAAAATATGTCTTCACGGAATGACGAATCGTTTTTTCGAAAGATACATTTTTGCATTTATTATTTATCTTTTTATGCGAAAAGAAACGCGAGAATTCGATTTTTTTTTAATTGCCGCCATTTTCCAAAATTTGTACTAAACGAAAAACCCATCCGTCATTCCATGACCAAAGCGTCACAGATTGATAATGTGCTTTGAATTTGTGTTTCAGATCAACAAAGAAGCGGCAGTGATGTCAGCTGTTTACCTCCCGCGATTTGAGGACCTGTTTTTTGCGGAGCTGCAAAGGCCGCAATTTTGGTTTTTTTTTCAAAATTTTTTTTTTTAACATTCTGTATATCATGAATAAAGCAAGAAAAAATCGCACTGAAAAAGCTTTACTCGTTTCCTTTTAAAAAAATAAAATGTGAACACCTGAAATATGGCACTCCAAGGACAAAGTCTCCGATAAATCTCTAATTTGATTTGTCAAACAAAAAAAAACGCCCCTAATCTTAATGGCGCTATTGTTAAGCGTAGCCATTCTTGATTTTGTTCATTTTTCGAAATATGGCCACGTTTTGAAATAAAAAGTATTATTATCACCTAAAATATTTTCATTTAGGATGCTTTAAGGAATAATCATTAAAAAAAAAAGAAAAACGGCTACGCTCAACGATAGCTATTACAATTTTGAAAAATGTGCAGTAATGTACATATCCGACTATTGTTGCTCGCGTTATGGTCCGCACTTGTTCGAAAAAAATGTATTCGAGAAAAACGCGATTCAAATTTCCCCATTTTATTCGAACTGGTGCAGACGATAACGCGAGCAATAATAGTCGGATATGTACAATGTTTGCACGAAATTTTTCGTAATTGTAATAGCTATCGTTGAGCGTAGCCGTTCTTTTTTTTAAATGACTATTTCATAAAACATCTTGAATGAAAATATTTTAGGTGAAAATAATTCTTTTTATTACGAAACGTGGCCATATTTAGAAAAATAAACAAAATCAAGAACGGCTACGCTTAAAAATAGCGACATTAATCCAGATAAAGCGCAATGTTTGTTTAACGAATTAAATCAGAGATTTCAATCCCACCAGGAAGAGGAAAATTTCCGATAGACGTTGACTCTGCCATTTACTGTACTACAACAATTGTGTTTTTTCAATCAATTTTACTTCAATCTACTTTAATGTATATAAAATGAAATATATTTAATTGAGCGCAAAAAAACGATTAAGTGAATTTATAAAATTCAAATATTAATAAATATAAAAATAAATAAATAAAATAATATAAATAAATAAATAAAATATATCAATAAATAAATAAAATAAATAATATAAATAAATAAAAAGGCAAATATAAATTTAAAGATTTTTTTTATGTATGAATTTGGTTGAGAATTCGGTTGATTAAGCGATGTCGACTACTCACCGAGTTGATCTTTCGTCTTTCCGTTGTTGTTACCGTCACGATAGTACGTTTGTTGACCTGTAGAAAATTGTAAGCAGAAAAAATATACATAATTTATTGCGCTTCATTTACGGAGTTATTTCGTCAAGAAATATCACTACAACAGAATGGAATGAAAATGCATTTTTTTTTCATTTCGAATTAAGAATTAGCAATCATCATACTATACTCATTACATGTATAGCAATGAATATTTCTAACATTTTCTAAGGAAATATATATTGTCGCTATCATGCCATTTTGTTGCAGAAATATCTTTAGGTAACGTATACGAGTAATGAAGTGCATAAATAATTAATACTTTTTCTTTATAAGTTCATATAATTTATAAAAACAATATTCTGTACCTGATGTTTCCGCTGCTTCCTTATTTAGGCTCCCGCAATCCTTCTGCAAACCTTCATCCGACGTCGATTCCGAGGCAGTAATTTGTTGATAGCGAGCTTTCTTTGATGATTTTTTTTGTGCGAACGATTTGGTTCGAGCTTGCTTCCCAAATTTCCATACTCCAGTGCGCCCAGCGGATGACGATGACTTGGATGAGTTCGATGACACTTCCTCGCTTGGCACTAAGAAGGGATAAGTGAGTGTTATAAATTTAATTTTTTTGCATTTATATCCTTTGCATCGTCCAATAGACCATGTTGAAAATTAACTTTTTAACATCTAGAAGTCTTACCATAATTATTGCCGTCATTATCAGCATCTTCAAGGCTTGGCACCTTCAGCAATTCCGTGAGTGACGTACGCCTGCACTTTTCGATGATACTGTTGACTTTTTTGTTCGGGTCCCCGTCTGCGTCAGTTGTGAACGCATACTTTTCAGTTTTCAATTTTTCCAGTCGATGCAGCGCGACATGGTATGATGCTAAAATTTGTCGAGAAGGTTAGGTTGTGCCGATTCATTTAATAAGTAATACAAAATGTATGAATAATGCTTACGTGCGCTTCCTTTGACACAAATCAACCATGATGGCCAACTCTCCAGTGGCGGCTGCTCTCTATGAACTCTAGCCTGAAGGATACAGCATGATTTTTTCGTGTATGGAGGTGGCGGATATTTGGCATAACATTCCTTTGTTTCCCAGTCGCAGAAAATCCATGATGCGGGAATAACATCGATGTCTAAGATCCCCTTTTTTTGGCTTTCTACAAATTGAACGAGAAGAAATTTCTTTCGTTCATCCTCACTTGATTTTCCTGAAACGAAATACAATATAATGGTATTTCGATTCTTATTAACGAAATCAAATCACAGTCCATCAGTACTCACCTGGCTCTGTTCTAAGTGCTGCGGAATCCTTTTTTTTTTCCTCAGCCATGTCGAAGAAATTTTTTCATCTGACCATGAGTCAGCACGTACCAGGAAGCGTGCGGGTTATGTTGGCTCACTTCGCGCGACAATTCGGCCTTTTTACGATATAATTTCTTTTTTCGAATCTTTTATTTTATTAAAACTTTCTTTATATTTCGGCACGGTTTTTTTTACACTAATTATTTTTCGACCACAAATTATTTTGACGACACACGTACCACGAGGCGTGCAGGCTATGTTCGACCGCGCGGTCTTTTACATTTATTCTCCTTTCTTTTTTTTATTTATTTGTCCTAAGGTTTTATTATTTATCACATACTCGGTTTTAAAAATCGAATAAATCTTATTTTAGACAACACGTGCGCAGTTTAATCGATGCGAAAATCGTTGTTCCGCGTCGTCTCGATAGTCGCGTCCTTTTCCAAGTAAATACGACTTATTTTTGCGACGCACGTACGACGAGGCGTGCAGGTTATGTTCAACGACCACACGGCGCTTTTCACTACTTTTTCTCTTTCTTTTTTTTTATAATAGCTGCGTCCTTTTCAATTTCAACACGAATATGCGCGTACAACATTACTCTTTGTTTTTTATTTATCGCGATTTTTTACTACCTTTCTTGTTTTTATTATTCTTAGACGTTCTCGTTGTTCGATTACTTTTGATTCACACGCGGTTTAAAAAAAATTAAATTTAACTTATTTTGTTGCCACCAATTATCCCGACGTATTTCTTATTTTAGTGCACTATATTAAGGGATCATCACAGTATGAAATTTTCAAAAAATCGATTTTTTACATTATCCGATAGTATAGACGGTCAAAAACATGCTGTTCAATTTTTGGGCCGCTATTCGAATAATTTCGGTCAATACACCCTTTCTTAGAGAAAGTGATTCGAGCAGCGGCGTGAAACTGCCACTCGAAAGTTTAAACGCGTTTATCTCGCACTGTTTAAACCTAATGATGAAGTAGCGGTAAAACGAACACCCTCGGACTTCTTTTTTGGGGCATTTCAAGCGACAATTTCACCATCTTCGTTTTGATAAAATTCACAGAGCATGTCACGGTCTTAGAAGAAAAACTTTCATGTAATTCCCACATATTCAGTTTTCCAGATGGAGTAGGGAATTTAAATATTTGCCGTCTGAGTTTCCAAATAGCCCCTTGTACTTGGATATCATTAGAAGACGTTTCAGAGTGCCAAATCTTGGTAATTTTTATAATATTCCTGTCTTTGAGCAAAACAACATCGTCCGGAGCATTGGCCGTTAAAGTATAGTCACCGTATTTCAGTTTGTGCACTTCTACAGATTGGTTGATTACGGTACGGTTTTTTTTTAGTACCTGTACTCGATGTCCGAGCACCGCTCTGTCTTTCGGGACGAAGTCTTGCTCATGAATACGGCGGCATATCTGTGCCAAAGGTCGGTTCGGAGTACGCACAAGTTTTTTTAACTGACCAAGGAAGCTTTCAAATGGAAAAGCACATATTTCACTCAACGTGCACTTCATATTTTTGACATCATCCGCAAGGTGAATCAGATTGTGCATGTTTAAAACCATGGACTCAACTCCATATAAACGCGGCAACATTAGGAAAAATCGACGAAGATATAAGTTTGCTAGCCTATTGTGCTTCAGTGCGAGCTCTTTGTCGCACAAAATTCGACACGCCACGTGGAGCAACAAAAAGTGCTTATACTTTATTGGCGGTAGGAGGTTTTTCAGCACAATCGGTCCACAGTACAACAAGAAGAAACGGAACTCGGTCGCTTTCCACAGTGCTGCAAGTAGGACGTTTCTCGGCTTTCTTTGAAATTCTGCTGGAATTTGAGTGCGTAAACCTTCTAACCGCCTTGATAATTCCGCTTTAGTTTGGCGGCACATACGCATGTTCAAATTCCCAGTAAGCCAGTACTGAACCAAAAGCCTTTTCATGACACCGATACAGCACAAGTGCATAAAGTCAAGCACGCAACACTTAACCATATCGATCCGTGGATAGATTCTGAGCAGTGCCGATATTCCATTATGATGTTCTTCTTGCTGCATGTTGCGGAATGATTGGTCAGTCCTCTCGGGACAGTCGATTTCAGGATAGGCTGTTCGACGCTTCACTCTTATCCCCTGCACTGTACAACGTTCGCAAGCGTCGAATCCACCATGTCCTTTTGTTTGCTTTATGAACGACCGTGCCGGTGTGTCACATATGAAGCAGTGGACACGTACAGCAAAAGGTTTTTCCATGATGAAAATTCCATTCGCGAGCAATCCATTGAGTTCATTGACAAAATCTCGCAGGAATAAATTAACCTTTTGTGGTTTGGCTTCTCCACAATATATTGCGACGAGAAATGGTTTGTATACATCCTGCTGATCACAGTACACTTTGCAGAGAATCGGCCACAACTGCAATTTACTTGAGCGAAATAGTGGCAATCCGTCGATGTTGAATTGCAATTGCACAGTTTTGGTTGGATGAAACACTGGGTTAACACATATTTGCAATCCTTTTTCAATGCCGACATACACGTATGTGCCAGCGAGCTTATTATTATCATCTCGAACTTCCAAAACCTCATAAGGTGTCGATTCTGTGTCCAAAAACGTTTTCGAACTTTTGGGCAACTCAGGAAGCAAGCGAACTCGTAGAATTCCCAAAAGTTTGTCCAAGTGATCATGAGGGATATTGCAATCAAGAGCCCATTTTCGAAGTTGTTCACCTTCTCTGGGCACTGATCTGTGTTCATTGTTTGGCAGATCAATAATCGGTGGTTCTTCATCTTGATCTTCAGCTTGCGTTATTGATACGACATTCTCACCACTATCCACCCCAACATCCGCGTTATTTATTGCGGATCTAGAGATGGAATGTTCACTGCTCATCGAACTGAATGCATTTTCATCTGGTTGCGAGTCAGAAGCACTCCGGATTGTAGAAACGGCTTCAGTTTCCCTACTAGAACTGGGATTGTGCGATCTTTCGTTTCTGAATTGCTGAATATCTTCCTGAATTCCTCTTTGAACTTCACGGTGCCGCTGAGAACGAACTCGTGCCTGTTCGCGCTCCCGAAAAATTTTATTGTTCATTTTTACTTTTCACTTTTTAGCCACGGATTAGACCTATGTATTTTTAACATGACATATATGCGGTTTAAAGGAATGCAAAAAACATCGTTGGGAGTATCTCAATAAACGCGCGTCATGTTCTACATATATGACAGGAATGTGCGTGTACCACGAGGCGTGCAGGTTATGTTTGATAACGCGCGGTTCTTTACTATATTTATTTATCTTTTTAAAATCTATTCCTCATAAGTTCTCGTCGATCCATGTTGCTGAATTATTTATTCGCGCACGGTTTTTTAAATCAAATTCGACTTATTTTATACGACGCTTGTTTGGAGTAAATAAATTTTACGATCGCGATTGCGCAGTAATTCGATCGTCGCGCGCTTTTCAACAACGACACGAATATATATGTACCCTGCGCCGATTATGTTATATCGCCCGACGTCTTTCTTTTGTCGGAAGCGATTTTCTGAATCCTTATTGGATCCCGATAGGGAATTCCTATTGGCTCCCGACAAGGAATCCCTGTTAGATCCCGATGGGGAATCCCTATTGGATCCCGATGAAAAATCCACCAGGTCGGGTGGAAATTGCTGTTACGAGCTACAAACTTAAGCGAATGTGTAATAGGTATATCATGTTTATAAAAATATGATTTCATACTTACATTTAATTTTCTTTTAAAACCTCATTTAAGCCGCTCTAACAAAATTCCACACCCAAGCAAATCTGTGCACGGGACCATCAAAGAATAATTTTTTACAGAGCGCCGCGAAATCCCATTTTATATAATTTCAAGTAAAAAATTCTCAAACTACGTTAATCTGGAAACAGCCCAGGATCCATTTGGATTCCAATATGGTCTCCCTACCTGGGGTGTCCATATCAAATCCCCATAAGGATCTGGTAGAACCTGGGAAGTCCCCAACAAATACATTTGGATTCCAATGTGGACTCCCTACCTGGGCCGTCCCTATCAAATCCCCATAAGGATCTGGTAGAATCTGGGGAATCCCCAACAAATCTATTAGGATTCCAGTGTGGACTCCTTACTTGGGGCGTCCCTATCAAATCCCCATAGGGATCTGGTAGGATCTGGGGAGTCCCCAAAAAATTTCTGCATGGGGTTTTTCGACGGCTTGTTGATAAAATCTTCGAAACTACGGAACCGATCCTTATGAAATGTTAAGCACATATTCTTTATAACTATAGCTATAGCGTATATCAAGGATTGTTAAAAATGTTGATATTGACTTTTTTTGCCAAAAACTGTGAATAAAACGTTTTTTTTTAATGTCCGCCATTTTGTTATTTTTGCATATGTAAAAAATCGTATGGTACACGCTATAGTCATTAACATACTGAATCTAAAACCGTTTGATTTTTTGTTTCGGATGATCCATCTTCAAGATTCCATCAACAGCGTAGACCTACAATTTTTTTAGGAATTTTTTTTTAACTACCATTTTCGTCTATAAATAGTAAACTAAATAAGTAAATAAATGTTTTTAATGTATTTCGAAAGTGCATTTATTAAGGTGACAGTTTCAAAAAATCGATTTTTTGCCTTTTTCGACAGTTTATACTTTCAAGAATATCCTGTAAAAATTTCAAGGATCTCTAATACTCCCCGAATGGCAGCCTTCTAAAAAGCAACCGCTCGTAGGTATAAAATGTGGGATGAAAATCTTCAAACGCGTTTTTCTCGAAATGAGATTTTCAAATTTGCTGACATTGTAACTCAAAGAGCAATTATCCCATTGACTTGAAATTTGAACTGAGTGCTCTCGAATATATTTACTCTACAATGACGCAGGATATTTTTGATTGGATGAAAATTGACGATTTGGCATTGAAAAAAACGACCATTTTATAGGCAAGAAAACAGGCTTTTTTCATAACTACGCCATTTTGTTAGATTTTGATATTTTTCGAAAATCCTACGTCATTGTACAGAAAATACCTTCCAGTTTAACGACATTTTTTCCTGTTTCGGTTTCAGCTACTCAATCGCCCGGAATCATGTCAGCAGTGGAGGAACTTTTTTTTTGGCGCCTCCGAACGCAGCGCATCAGTCGCTTGGATCTCAATATTTTTCTATGAAAAAAATCTGTAATATAGGTCAAATATAGCCAAATATATTCTTAATTTTCCGAAACATTTAATTGAGTACTTTTCTTCCACAAAATTCCCGAAAATCACCCAAATTTTCTGCGTTCACACTGGTATAGCCCCTTAAGTGCAACAACTTTTATATCAATATCTATAATATAAAACTATTTAAAAAATCATGAAAATAGCCTCTTTTTAGCGTCTAAAAAGAGAAGACCCCTTTATTAATATTCAGTGTGGCCGAAATACGGCAACTCCGCGGAGGTTGGTAGCAATGCTCTTTATTTGCCAGCCGAGATTCGTGATTTTTTATCAAACCTTCATGGTTCAATATTGAATATATATATTGTTTACGATGGGCGAGATGGTTTTTCTTGTTATCTTTTCTAAATGATTACAAAGGTTGAGTTTTCGTTGATCCGTTGTTAGAAATGGTTTATCTTGGTGGTAGATAGCAAAAAAATATAATATCGGCATTAGTATGAAAGGCTTGCCCATTTAACCGCACGTAAAATTGCATACATTGAACTATTTTTTACCTCTGGTGTTTCGTGGGCAAAAATTTTCAAAAAATTCATAAAAACTCAGTACAGTCTGCACAACAACATGTATTTTTGTTTTTTGGTATCTTGGGTTGTGTCTAGAGCTCTAACCTCCTTAAGGAGTTACCCCCAGTTGCGATTTTGAAAAAATCGATTTTTTTTTATTGCATTTTTTTTAAGTACAAGTATCTGAGAATATGTCCTGAAAATTTCAAGTCGATCCGAACAAAATTGACTGAGATATGAGCGTTGAAAGAGAAGAATCCGCGTTGAAAGAGCGTTGAAAGAGAAACTTTAAACGCGTTTTTCTCAAAATGGCATTTCTGAAGACGGTGACCAAGATTACTCGAACACTAATGAACCGAACTTCTTGAAATTTTGCAGGCTTATTTAATACATAAAAATGTAGTCGTTAATCGTTCGATTTTTTTTTTCGAAAAAAATGGCCGTTTTATAGCCAAAAAACGGCCGTTTTTTCGTTAAAATCGAACCATTAACTTTGACTGTCCGCCATTTTGTGAAAAATGAATATTTTTTTAAATCCTTCGATTAAAGACTAGTTTATACTTATATTTGACTAAATCCATCCGCATTTTTTTTCAGATCATCCACTTCGCCGCAATGTTGGTCACCACAAACCGTGTATATAAAAACATTATTTCATTGACGGCCATTTGCCGCTAAACAATGTAATATTTTTCAATAAAAAAATTACTGAAAGTTCCTCAAGATGTGTTCTTTAATATGGTATATCGATCGATTAAAAAAGTTTTGTAATTTTCTTTAAAAAAATTCATGAAAAAGGCCTTTTTTGCGCTACAAGTGGGGGTAACGCCTTAATGCCTATTTATAATTAGTAGAACATTTCGAGTAGAGTTGCGGCGATTTTTGTGAAGGGTCAGATCGCCATTTGCACTACGAGAAACGTCCCGCTGCGATCTGCCCTTTTTTTTGTGTTTTCCTGAAACCTGTTTTATGAAACGATGTAAGTTGTATCTCAAAATCTATTCCTCCGATTCACTTCAAATTCGGACCGAGCATATTTTATAACACTTTCCATCGTATGCCCGAATGATTTTCTATTCCGTTCGCAAGAAAGTTTTTGCGTTTTATCACCAAAATAAAAATAAAAAAGCAGTCTTGAAACGGATGATTAAATTTATTCCAAATAATTCGGAAAAATTTATCATTCTAAACAGAATCCGACAGTGGATGCATAGAATAAAATTACAAAGACTTTCTTGCCAATCTTAATATGCTCGTCCATTTGTTAATAACAAATTGGTAAATTTCATTTTGTTTCCGTAGGAAATCGAATTTTTATTTTCTACGGCTTGCCATCGTCGATATTTAAAAAAATTCAAAACATTTCCAGTCATACGAAAATGTTACTATTATGTTGAACATAAATATTTTTCATTTCCATTTCAGATCCCACTCCGCCGGAACCAGCCACGACGATTGGCCATGCACCAACAGCGACACTTTGTTCGAATAATGATAACTTTATTGTTTATCCATATTGTTAGATAAAAAGAAACCAAAACGTGGCAAACGTATTTATTAATTGTGTGCAACAGACCCCGTCATCGCAATACTCATTAAAAAACAAATATTGAAACTTGACCTTTTTTGAACCCCAAGCTTATGCAGGTCTGTCCGATACAAAAATGTCGTTATATTTTTAAAAAACCCATGGGAAAATCCATAGAAATGACTGGAAGTTTATGAAGATGCCGGTAAGTCCCATCTTGTGTAAACGTCATTGTCAGCACCAATTCAACTTTTCTTTTTTCTCTAACCCCCCGCCCTGCTCGCCCTCAGCAGCCACTTTTCTCGTCGTCGCATCCGTGCGCCACTGCAGCGTAGATGGAAAGAGACAGAGAGAGAGAGAGAGAGAGAGAGAGAGAGAGAGAGCGCAATGGCACACGAAGACGAACACTCAGGTAAACGAAGCGCTCCGCACGCTCGGATCTCTATCCGTTACGACGACCCAGATTTTTCGTTCAACGAGCGCATCCGCGTGTCCGAGGAGCGAGTGAAAATTCGAACAGAATGGGCCCCTTAAGTGCCGTAATCAAAGGCGTAAAATTAGATCACACACACACAAACACACACACACACACACAAATGGATTTTGTATTTTCCTACATGATTGGTGGATAGTCCTTGAAGCAAGCTAATTGTTGAACGCGTATCCAGATAAAAATCGTTCTCCAATGGAATTTTTATTGGCGATTCAGTTCAGTTTTTCCTTTCCACAGGCTTTAGTTTCTTTTTTTTCTGCGCTTGGGTTTGTTGGTTTTTGCCGATCATTGAGCACCTCGTAGCGTACTGAATAGTTTCTATATACCGCAAAACAGGGTTAAATTGACATTACACTGACCGAAAAATTCTATTGATAATATAACCCCGTCTATTTGTTTTTTTTAAATTATCTAGGTTTTTCGTGAAATCAAATTTTTAGTATTGCATTTCATTATTGGAATTATTTATTTGAAATATATTTATTTATTCAAATCGAAATCTATCAAATATCGTCCAATAACTAAATATTTTATTTAATCCTAATAAAACTGTGATTCGGTTTGCATCTGATCAAAAAACAATTTAGTTGAATCCACTAAGTGTATCTATTTAATTGTTTTAAATTGAAATTGAATAGAATTTTCGTAGAGTCAACCATTTTTCTATTTGATTGAACTAATGGTCTGCCTTCAATGCAACACACATATTAAAACGGAGTGGGGGGGGGGGGGTAAAGAGGTGAAGAGAGAGGAATTATATATATATATATATATATATATATATATATATATATATATATATATATATATATATATATATAGGTTATGTTTGAAAAATCTATAGCATATTATTCGATTAAACTCTCTAATTATCACAATGATATAATCTAATTGATAGAATTGATGTGATCCAACAAATAATGATCGGAATTCTTTTGGTCTCTTATGCCAAATCTGCGACTACGATGTTAGCAACTCGGTAGCATAGAGGCAGCGTGCGTAGCTATGAGTAGATCGGTTCTAGATTCGATTCCATATAGGTGAAATATTTTCTTAAAAAAATAATTTCTGAAGGCCCGGAAATGACGCATTACGATACAAATTTGTTGTGGTAAACTCTCAATTAAGTGTTTCATTTCATTTTGGATTTATGAAATATTTTATGCATATATAGTAAGCAAATAAAGGTTTCTTTGAATCGAATCTTCATTTATTCAATTTGAATCTATATAATATTTAAAAAGAATAGCTGAAACAAACGAAAAAATATCTTTGAAACAAATAATTTCGTAGTAGGTCGTGAGACAAGGGAAAAAATCTATTTGATTTAAATAGATCCTATTTAAAATGAATATTTTTTTTGGCAGTGTAAAGGTAACTTTGACAGTTTTTGGGGCTACTCTAACAGAGCGCCAAAATACCGTTTTGTCTAATTCTTTTCTAATTTTTATTTCTATTGCTGCTCGAATTTGTTGTTCAAGTTTATTATAATGTTGCTGAAGTTGATTTTGATCTAAATGATAATTGTAAGACTGATTAAGTGTGTATAATTGTACACTAGGTACTTTATATTTTTATGTAAAATGTTTCCTTAATAAAGATGACAATTTTATTGTAAAAAATCGTTGTCTTTCATTTATTTCCATGTGTAATGCATACAATATTAAATGTCTTTATCAAAATGATGTTAAAGTACCCTTAATCTTTGACATAAGTTGCATCCCAATGACTTGTCAAAGAAACCCCATACTCGAGGTTACTTTGACACTTAAAAAAATATATATAAAATCTTGGAGGGGTGGTAGAGCTGGACTTTCTTAAACATTGTTCTATTGGAGCAAACTCGTCGGCATTTTACGATGTTAAAAAAAAGTTACCTACAAAAAACTTCCCAAACCTGTTCAAAGTAACCCCATTTTACGGTACATAAGCACCAATTCACCCATTAGACTCGTTCCCCATTCACCCATCACTTTCGTCGAGTGCTTGCACAAAACAGCGATTTTTCATTTCGCACTTTGTTTTACGGAAATTATTTTTGAAGCTCGTATTATTTTTTTCAAATTCCACGTTTCTTCGGGCCGCCGCTTTATTGTGAAACTACACTTCCGGGAAAGATCATTTACTTAGGTCTAAAAGTGAGCACGAGTCATTGGAGTTTTCCAATTTCTACGTCGTGTTTTTTGTTCTTCTCGATTCTCTTCGCCGTTATACTTTTCTTCATCGACATTGTATCTTGGAACGCGAAAGAAAGCAATGATTCACCCTGACAATGATTTCGCGCTCTATTGCTAATCGAGCGAGCCGTGATTGAAAGTGGCTAACCAGGCCACGCGCGCGCGCACACACACTCACGCACACACACACACACACTCACGCACACACACGCACGCACACACACACACACACACACACACACACACACACACACACACACACACACACACACACACACACACACACACACACACACACACACACACACACGCGCGCGCGCGCACGCACGCACACGCGCGCGCGCGCGCACACACACACACACACACACACACACACACACACACACACACACACAAACACACCCAAACAAACCCAAACATGAGCCTGAATGTTTTTGAAAATAAAACAAAGTGTTTTATATATTGCAAAATATAGCTATTTTTTTTGGAAAATGCAATCTTTTTGTTTCAAAGTGTACCATTTCATCGATTTTCAACAATTCTCACTTTTCTTAGTTCATATACTGCGTATGAGTGTTTATCCTATGCTAATCGAACCTAACCGGAAGTTAAGTTCAATTAGCATGGTGTTGAATTTTGCATCGTTGGAATGCAATGAAAATTCTTGTTCACGTGTTCGGTTCTTTAGTTCATTCATCATCCACAGTCTAACGCTGCAAAGTTGTACTACAGATGGCTGATGACGATCCT
Source organism: Ophion ellenae (assembly GCA_963210295.1). Taxonomy (NCBI): domain Eukaryota; kingdom Metazoa; phylum Arthropoda; class Insecta; order Hymenoptera; family Ichneumonidae; genus Ophion; species Ophion ellenae. The sequence goes on from OY723395.1 coordinate 17,674,932, forward strand.
AAAGACGATCGAGTGGTTTTCGATTTTTCGTTGCGTTTCAGCGATGCCAACTTCAATGTCATGGATTAGCGGAGTGCTGGTAGGGAGTGACGGGAAAACGTTCAGTTGGGAACGGGCAAAACCCAAACAAACCCGCAATGGTATACGTTGGAACTTAGGAATAAACAAATATATGTGTGATATTTATAATTAATTATACTATTGATATAGTATTATTATACACTATATCTTGTTACATACTAATATAATTAAAGTTGTACATATGTGTGTTTATGGTAACCCATCAAGATGGGGGAAATAAATCAATGAAGCAATCGAAGGCGTATAGTAGGGGACAATCGGGCAAACCGTGTGGAATGGGGTAAGGGAGCTGGAAAGAAAAACAGAAAGAGGCATACAAATTAAAATTGAACAAGATATTCCATCCGATTGGAGCAAAATCGATGGGTCAACATACTGCAAGGAATATAAACATAGGAAAACAGCTATACACACGGAAAAATATTGGGAGGACAAGATGTGGCAATATCGGAAAATACGAAAAAACGGGTAATAGACGCCAAATGTAGAATATGGAAACAGGCAATTGAAAATTTGAGACATATTTGCGAGTATACGAAAGTTGAGGGAAAACTAAAGTAAAGGAAAGTAAGGGAAAACAAAACCAAAAAAGTAAATAAACTGGAGCAATGGTTGGAAAATAGCAGGGGGTTAGAAATTGATCGGAAAATAGAAGTGCAACTAAAAATGCAACCGGCGAAGCAACTATGCGATTACATCAGACAATTGGAGAAACTACCAATTAAGATAGATATAAGAAAGCCAATGTACAATTATTGATGTAAATCAGAAAAGAGGGGCATTTATGTAAACACCTTTAAAAAGAGTATACAAAGAATAAAATACTACTACTACTATACAGTTGGTAAAAAAAAATATTTGTACATCTCACACGAAACTGTTGTCAATTTGGCGTTATTTTTTTGTTTCTGTTTTCCCAAGATTTTTGTATACAGACACAATGTATATTTAGGATAAGCTATCGAACACATCTTCATAAAGCATTTAATTGTTTTCGAAGGATAATTTGAGAGGATAAAAGACGACGTGTACAAATACTTTTTTTAGACACTGTATGGGTGTCCATATACAGAATCTTTTCCTCATATACTTGTGTGTGTGCATCATATAATTATTTCTTCCCATATGTCTATACAGTGCCGGTCAAAAGTATTCGACCACTTTGGATAATTGTAAAACTATATTCCAATAATATAGGGTATCTCGAAATGATCTGACATTGAAAGTTTTTAATAAAACGTATTATTTACGTGAAAAGTACGAATATTATAATTTTAATATGAGGTGCAAATGGAGGTTATGTGTGGAAAACAAAATCCGATAAATGGCCGCCTTGTCCCTGTTTACAAGCGTTCACGCTTGACGAAATTTTCAATAACGTTTTGGCATAACTGGGGACTAATTTCATTAAGGGGTTACCCCCACTTGCGATTTTGAAAAAATCGATTTTTTTGTTATTGCATTTTTTTGCAGTATAAGTATCTGAGAATATGTCCTGAAAATGTCAAGTCGATCCGAACAAAATTGACTGAGATATGAGCGTTGAAAGAGAAGGATCCGCGTTGAAAGAGAAACTTTAAACGCGTTTTTCTCAAAATGGTATTTCTGAAGTCGGTGACCAAGATTACTCGAACACTAATGAACCGATCTTCTTGAAACTTTGCAGGCTTATTTAATACATAAAAATGTAATCTTTAATCGTTCGATTTTTTTTTTCGAAAAAAATGGCCGTTTTATATGCAAAAAACGGCCGTTTTTTTCGTTAAAATCGAACCATTAACTTTGACTGTCCGCCATTTTGTGAAAAATTAATATTTTTTAAAATCCTTTCATTAAAGACTAGTTTATACTTATATTTGACTAAATCCATCCGCATTTTTTTTTCAGATGATCCACTTCGCCGCAATGTTGGTCACCGCAAACCGTGTATATAAAAACATTATTTCATTGACAGCCATTTGCCACTAAACAATGTAATATTTTTCAATAAAAAAATTACTGAAAGTTCTTCAAGATGTGTTCTTTAAGATGGTATATTGATCGATTAAAAAAGTTTTGTAGTTTTCTTTAAAAAAATTCATGAAAAAGGCCTTTTTTGCGCTACAAGTGGGGGTAACGCCTCAATGGTGCATCCAATTGCTTCCTTGAGCTCCGGATGTCACATAGCCGCAACGCGAGATAACACGACCATGAAACTTCGTCCGCATGAACTGCATTTTTTCGCCCCACAGGTGGCGCCATCTTGTTGAAATTGTGTTTTCCAAGTCCATGCAGTTTATGCCATTTACCGGATATTGTGTTCCACACATAACCTCCATGTTCGTACCTCATATTAAAATAAAACTATTCGTACTTTTCCAATAAATGATACCTTTTGTTAATAAATTGAAATATCAGGTTATTTTGAGACACCCTTATAATTCATTTTATTTATCATTTCACCAAAATGCTATACTATTGCTCTAAAAAATTAATTATATTATTCTAACATTATATTGCACTTATCCAGAGTGATCGAAAATTTTGCATCTATCCAAAACGATCGAAAACTCTTGAACGTCACTGTTTATCCATAATTTATTTTTTCGTTTTATTTCCCTCTTTATTAAGGATTTCTTTTCCGCCGAATTTCCGTATTTTACATCGAGAAAGTCTTTTCACCGCAACGAGATAAAGATGAATGAAAGTCGAAGAAAATCAACAAAAAGAAGCGAAGAGTCAGAAGATTCTCGTTTGAATATATTTGGGTTGACCCGTGGACGTTGGAAAAATATATAATGAGCAGACATGCAGTTGATGCTCGAATGTCGATCGCCCACAGATCTACACGTGCTCGAGAAAGGAAGGAAGGAATGAAACGCGTACGAGAAGAAAAGGGAACGATGAGACGCGCGTGCTCGCGAGAGAGTATTGCATTCGCTATAATATGAAGATTTTACAAAGCGCTATTACGAAAGTAGACCGGTATAATGCTTAGCCTTCATTTCTATTAGAAATTGCAATTTATCGTGAGCGCTTAAATGTACTTATATGTATGCGTGTGTCTATATACAATATTGCGAATACGTGTGCGTATTTACGTTTGTGTTCGACTGGGCAAATTGAAATGTAAAATAAGACGTGCAAGAAAGTCAATATACTTGGCAGCACCTCAATATGTATTTCGATGTGTGTTCATCTGCGAGCGAACAAAACACATTCATGTATTCCATACGTATGTAGACTCGAAATTGCATCTCATCCATGGACACTCTTCAATTTCTCTCGTCTAAGCTCCACAAAGTCATCGGAGCGCTCTTTCCGAATATTTCACACCGATATCGTGTCAATCGAAATGCCTGCATCTATTTTCTTCTCTTTTGGTGCACGGATCTCGAAGATACAGACAAAGGGAACGGTCTTACATTAGGTACCTAAGTAGCATCGTTTGCGGAAAATTCTTCGAAAACAATTGCCCGAATGACAATTTTTCTGATACAATTTCCCGAATGAACAATTTCCTGAAATAATTATTTCCTAAATGAACAATATTCGGAAATAATTATTCCCCGAAGGAATTGTTTCCCAAATGAACAATTTCCCGAAAAAATTATTTCCCGAATGAACAATTTCCCGAAAGAATTATTTCCCGAAAGTATTGTTTACCGAATGAACAATTTCCCGAAAGAATTATTTCCCGAAAGAATTATTTCGCGAATGAACAATTTCTGGAAAGAATTATTCCCCGAATGAACAATTTCCCGAAAGAATTGTTTCCCCAATGAACAATTTCCCGAAAAAATTATTTCCCGAGTGAATTATTTCCCGAATGAACAATTCCCCGAAAGAATTGTTTCCCGAATGAACAATTTCCCGAAAAACTTATTTCTCGAACGAACAATTTCCCGAACACAGTTTATCGTACGGACAATTTCTCGTACACAATTTGCCGAATGAACAATTTCTCGAATACAATATCCCGAAAGAATTATTTCCCGAATGAACAATTACCCGAACGAACAATTTCCCGAATAAACAATTTCCCGAATGAACAATTTCCCGAAAGAATTATTCCCCGAATGAACAATTTCTCGAAAGGATTATTTCTCGAACGAACAATTTCCCGAAAGAATTATTTCCCGAATGAACGATTTTCCGAAAGAATTATTTCCCGAAAGATTTATTTCCCGGATGAACAATTTCCCTAAGGAATGCTTTCCCGAATGAACAATGTCCCCGAAGAATTATTTCTCAAATGAACAATTTCCCGAAAGGGTTATTACCTGAATTAACATTTTCCCGAAAGAATTATTTCCCGCATGAACAATTTCCCGAAAGAATTATTTTCCGAATGAACAATTTCCCGAATGAACAATTTCCCGAAAGAATTATTCCCCGAATGAACAATTTCTCGAAAGAATTATTTCTCGAACGAACAATTTCCCGAAAGAATTATTTCCCGAATGAACAATTTTCCGAAAGAATTATTTCCCGAAAGATTTATTTCCCGGATGAACAATTCCCGTAAGGAATGATTTCCCGAATGAACAATTTCCCCAAAGAATTATTTCCCAAATGAACAATTTCCCCAAAAGGTTATTACCTGAATTAACATTTTTCCGAAAGAATTATTTCCCGAAAGATTTATTTCCCGGATGAACACTTTCCCTAAGGAATGATTTCCCGAATGAACAATTTCCCCAAAGAATTATTTCCCAAATGAACAATTTCCCGAAAGGGTTATTACCTGAATTAACATTTTCCCGAAAGAATTATTTCCCGCATGAACAATTTCCCGAAAGAATTATTTTCCGAATGAACAATTTCCCGAATGAACAATTTCCCGAAAGAATTATTTCTCCGATGAACAATTCCCCGAAAAAATTATTTCCCAAATGAACAATTTTCCGAAAAATTATTTCCCGAAAGATCTATTTCCCGGATGAACAATTTCCCTAAGGAATGATTTCCCGAAAAAACAATTTCTCCAAAGAATTATTTACCAAATGAACAATTTCCCGAAAGGGTTATTACCTGAATTAACATTTTCCCGAAAAAATTATTTCCCGCATGAACAATTTCCCGAAAGAATTATTTTCCGAATGAACAATTTCCCGAACACAGTTTATCGAACGAAAATTTCTCGTACACACTTTGCCGAATGAACAGGTACTCGAATACAATATCCCGAAAGAATTATTTCCCGAATGAACAATTTCCTGAACACAGTTTATAGAACGGCCAATTTCTCGTACACAATTTGCCGGATGAACAATTTCGCAAATGCAATATCCCGAATGGACAGTTCCTTGAATGGACAATTTCTCGAATAGACAATTCCCCGATTTTGTTTGTTTCTCGTTTGGGTTTGTTTTTGTTCGATTGGGTTGTTCATTCGGGACATTGTATTCGAGAAATTGTTTTCGGGGAAATGTATTTGAGAAATTGTTTATTCGGGCAATTGTTATCGAGAAATTGTCATTTGAGAAATTGTTTTTCGAGAAACTTTCCGCAAACCACGTAGCATACCTGAGTGCATGTGTGTGAGTCGTCTCCCTTTTTTTTATGATTTTGACTAATTTTAACCGATTTTTTGCGAAATATTTTATATATTAGGTTGGTAAAAAAGTCTTGCGACACAAACGGCACCTTTTTCTAAATAAACACAGTATTTTGTCAAGATAAGATTGTTTTATAATATAGTCTCCCTCTTCATCTACAACTCGTGCCCAACGCTCTCGTAAACTTTGAATGCCAGCCGTCTAAAAATACTTAGGTCTGCAATTGAAAAACTCTTCAAGACCATATTGAAGATCCGTTTCATTGTTAAGGCGGCCATCCTATGTGACACGTCCAAAAAAACGAAAAATTTGTTTTGCACAAATTGAAAAAAATTGGGGCGTGTTATATGAACCCGGCATAGCAGACTAATGGCGAGTAAACATTTTCTTTGTGTAAGTCGTATTTGAACTTTTAAACGCGTTTTTTTCAAAACTGTATTTTTCAAATTGGCTTCCACGATATCTCCAAAACTATCGAACGGATTTCACTCAAATTTTTATGGTATGATCAGCACATCTTTAGTTCTCACCCGAACTAGAATATTTTTGATATCTGCCGTAGTTTTTTTTTATTAAGCGACAAAAGTCGAAAAAAGACGAAACTTGGAACTTAACTTTTAAAAGCGTGGCAAGGGCAATTTTCGATATTTTTACTTTAGACTAGTTCCGGCGATAGCCTCAGGTCTACAAATTCAAATGCCGTTTGATTTTTTTTTTCGGATGAGCAAAACCTCCGGAATCATGGCAGCTGTCAACCAACTTTTTTTACACACCAGTGTCTTCCGAACGGTGTAAAATCGATTCAACTCGTTATTTTCGTTTGATATAATGTTGAGGGACTGTAAAAATGTTGATAAATGTGTGGTAAAAATTCACAGAAAGCGTGTTTTAATGTCTTATAAAAAAAAATCCCAAAAAATTCCCTTTCACATAGCTGCCACATGCGATAATCCCGTTAAATTGTTTATCACGTAAATCGTAGTTCAAAGTCCGAAATAATTGATAATCTGACCAGGTATCCGTCCCATTCTAATTCCGAACAGTTTTTTGTGTCATTTTAGCTACGTGGGGCCGAGCGTTGTCGCGAATGAGACGAACTAGTCGATATTTACGACGTTTTTGTTTAATAATTTCGGTCAGCTTCTGTAGTTGTGTAGAGTATATCTCGTCATTTATTGTTGTTTTAGGCGGAAGAAACTCGTAACATGCTAGGAAAAATATCAAACTGAGCACTTTATTGTCGCTAGACTTTCATACCAAACCAATATATTTTATTATCTAATTATATCTTTGTATTATATTATATTTTTGTACTGCATATATTTTGTTACCCAATTATATTTTTGTATTGCATATTGTCATAGGTAAGGGTTTTAACTTTAATTTGCAAAAGAGATTTTGTGAACATTGCAAAAATTGACTGAATCATGACGATTTTTGCAAAGGGTCCGATCGCTTACTGCGATTTACCTTTTTTTCTTTTGCGGTTTTGACGAGCACTGAGTTTTACGTCGTATCTCGAAATCTATTCGTCCAATTTACTTCAAATTTGAACAGAGCATAGTTCATAACATTTTCTATCGTATGACGGGATGACTTTTTATATGTTTATTCATTTGTTAACAACATAAGATTATAGTTGTTTTTTTTAATCCGAAAACCGAACCTGTTATTCTACAGCTTGACATTCTCATAATTAAAAAAAAGATTTTATTCAATATCTATATGAGTAAATATAAATAAATTAAATTAAGAAGTTTAATTATAAACCTAGAAGTAACTTTTTCATTTTTCATTTCGAATGAACTTAGTTGCCAGAACTACCTACACCAATTGGCTGTGTAGCAGCATCGGCACTTTTAAATAATATCAACTTCATTATTTATCAATATCATGCAATCAAAGAATGAATAAAAATTGGCAAGACTATAAATTAATTGTGTGTAAAATTCCAATCTCGTCCTCCCACTAATCTCGTCAGATTTTTTTTTGAAAATCGACTAGTTTTTTGGTGTCACCAATACAAGCTTGCGACCCGTTCTGCTTTGATAGAAAAAAAAAACACTCGTAAACCCGTTCTATTTCATATCCTCACTCACTCATTATCTCTTGCATAAGCTCTATGTATATACCACGAGATAAAACAAATGTTTACGATCCGACGAAAAAAAGAGTTGAGGATTGCAGCGAGAAATTGCACAACAATTTCGAATTCACAGACAATTCGCCGCAAAGCAACGAAAAATAAATAATGATACTAAATCACAATGAGTTTGATAAACGGTTCGTACATAAGTGGAACTCCATTTACTTCAATTTTACTAGCTCGTTCCGCTCGAGAAATGCGCTAAGTATAATTCGCCCAATCTCTCGTCGGGATCGCCCAAAACGTGGGAGGTGGAAAATAAAATGAAATAAAGAAAAGACAACGAAAAAAACGGAAGGAAAAACTTATCACTGGGATTTCTGTTCATTGCGAGTGGAATTGTGGTCCTGGAGTGAGGAAATTCATGAAATGCGTTCATTAAGATAGAAAAGAGAGAGAGAGAGAGGCGGATGGAGGAAAAAAATCTTTCATCATGCCTCGTTGTCGGGGAAGCATACATGCACACATGGGTATTAACATTAATTATCTAACGAGCCCGCGCGAGCGTGGGAGTACGTGAAGTAGTCAAAGTATACCACATCTCTCTCTCTCTCTCTCTCTCTCTCTCTCTCTCTCTCTCTCTCTCTCTCTCTCTCTCTCTCTCTCTCTCTCTCTCTCTCTCTCTCTCTCTCTCTCTCTCTCTCTCTCTCTCTCTCTCTCTCTCTCTCTCTCTCTCTCTCTCTCACTCTCGCTCTCTCTCTCTCGCTCTCTCGCTCTCTCTCTCTCTCTCTCTCTCTCTCTCTCTCTCTCCCCCCCCCACCCTCTCCCTTTATCCTTTATCTTCATATCCATTAAGGTGGACGCAGAGAACCTTGTTCCACAACTTTCTCTCGATGGAAAAGTGCAAATCGCTCGTATCTTTCAATCGTTACAATCGCCTTCGTTACAAGATTTGCACTTGCCACTTTGCATTTCCGATATTTCGTACAAGCAGAAATCGAACTTTTCGCCTGATTCGAATTTATCCGGATTCAAGCCGGAAAAATACGTGTTTTATTATTATGATTATTGTCAAGATTGATAATAAATGTTTGGCTACCGTGGCAAAAAAAAGTACTTGTACATTTCACACGGAACTGTTGTTAATTTGGCTTTATTTATTTGTTCGTGTTTTCCTAAGATTTTTGTAGACACCGTGTATATTTAGCATATGCTATCGAGCACAGAAACTTAATAAAGCATTTTATTTTTTTCGTAGGATAATTCGAAAAAGGCGACGTGTACAATACTTTTTTACCCACTGTACGTGTATCAACATTTCGTTGAGTTCAAATACGTTTACTTGCCCCGATGACGTTTAATACGGGGTGGATTTGAATGTTTACCCTACGATATTCATATTTGAATATTTAATTCGCGATTCGTTCATTAAGACGTTAACGCATCTACCATACTTGTACGATCGAACACGAGAGAGAGACAATGGAAAATCATAAATTTGCATCGTACATTGTGCAAGCGTTAAATATATTTTACGATCCGCTGTATCTGTGTTTCGATCGTTTTTCATCGCGATTTCGTCGAGGAAACGGCAATGCCTCGAGGAGAGCATAACTAATGTATTCGCTTTGCCGGTTTGTTGGAAATTGTTGATGCAACGAGTTTATATACACGTATTTTTTTCTCTCCAACCAAAAATCACAACTCGCTTTTCCAGGAAGTAGATTGCAAATCGCGGAACGAGATCTTGCGGCTCGGTGAAGTAGGTACACGTAAGCGTATATGTTCTTATGTATATCTAAATGGTTTCATAATAACAAAAATTGCTATAATATTGGCACTATGTTACCATCATAATAATGATATATATATATGGGGTGTCTTGTTATGAATGGATGATCCTGCAACTGTCGACAGAGGAGATTGTGTCTTACTATGTGCTGGAATTTTAGTTTAGTAAAAGACCCACGGTTTTCGAGATATTGGGGTTTATTTGGTGTTTCACATGCCATTTCTACAAATGATATGAAGCAACAATAACTAAGCAACATTTCGAAATAATTGGCGTGATATGCGTCGTACATTTTTTTACACCGCAGGCTGTCAAAGTCAGATGTTCAAATTGGTTTGTATGAACATTCTGCATAAGATCTTTTTTCATAAAGTTTCCATTACATTTCATTTTTTTAAAGTTTCCATTACAAATAAAACACTTTTGTGGATAAAATAAATGACCAAGAGTATTTTTGAAAAAAAAAACAGCGTCAAAGAAAGTCATCATTTGTAGAAATGGCATACGAAAAATCAAAAGTAGATGATTTTTATCTCGAAGACCGTGGGACTCATACTAAACTGAAATTCGACAGTTGCATTCATAACAGGATATATATAGGAAAAAGTTCATTGTACACCTGGTATTCAAGAAGATACGAAAACTATAATATTATAAAATAAAAAATGTTGAACAAACAAAATTTGAGAAAATAACAAATAGAATTGTTCCTCTAATACGGTTGAATTTCAGTCCGCGTCATGTTGCCTAACGCTCAGTCTTATCTTGCGAGACTTTGGCGACGGAAATTTACCCCGTCAACACCCGTGAAGTTAATTTTGCAATTTTTTTTCAACCATCTTTCCTTGCTGGCAATATTTCGATTGCTTTTTTTATCCTACGGACAAACTGATTTTACACCTGGGCAGATACAATCTACTTAAGCATTTCCTCCGAAATTATCTTTTTGGAAAAAATCTTTCTTTTTTATTCGTCTTACTTGGATCTTGTTTTTTTTTTCGAAATAGTACGAAGAATAAACGGCTCGTTGTCTTCATTCGGTTTTGTAACATTCCGGGCAACGATCCGACGAACGGAGTTGCGTACGTATAAAATGAGAAGATGAGAACAGTCGAGTGCAAGACCTAGATGACCATATGAAGAACACGTATCGTTTGAGCAGCGGCTTCTCGCCACTTTCAACAAACGCCACCCAATTTCGTATACATGATCTCTCCGCGATACCTACATTTCATTTTCTTTCTTTTATCCGTGTTTTCCGACATTCATTCGGCGGTAAGAATATTTTACAAACGCAACATTTCTACGTATCTTTTTCTACGATGGGTTTTCAACGTGCGAACAACTCATTAGGATTGACAGAGGAAAAATGGCGATTGAATTAAGGAGGGAGCTACCTTTAGACGAGGAACAAATTTACTTTTTTTCGTGATGTTTTTTTTAAAGAAAAATTTCTTCACGATTTTCGAGACTTAGGGTGTCCCATTACTATTTTTGGCTGTTACATGGTATTTTTTTTATAAATCTTTAATGGCGGAGGTACGGTGTTGAAGTTTGCATCGTTGAAATGGAACGAAAATTCTTCTCGACTTTCTCATTTCTTTATTTTTTATTATTATCTGAAATATTTTTCTTGCGGCTGTTGATTATAAATTTTTAACGAAGATTCGCATAATTTTTTTGGTAATTATCGTAGTCTAAATGCGCCGAAAAAATACGGCGGTAAGAAGAAAAAAAATTGATTTTCGTCGCATTCCAACGATGCAAACTCCAATACGATCGAAACTGGCATGACGTATAGCTAAAAAAAACTAGTCGACTGATTCGGATGAAATTTAGTATAAATCTTTCTAACCTTATGTCGAAAACATAAGCCTAAATGTTTTTTGAAATATAAAAAAGTATTTTTTTATTGCAAAATATAACCATTTTTTCGGAAAAATCAATATTTTTGTTTCAAAGCGTAACATTTCATCGATTTTCAACATTTCTCACTTTTTCTTGGTTCATATTCTGCGTATTAGTGTTAATAAATGAAAAATCTTTGTCACTTTTTTTCAGATTAATCCCGCCGGCACTACGTGTCACGCCGTGTGGCAACATCTGCCCCAACTCGTTAAAAGATCGTGCCATACCTTCGCCATTTTTAAAGATTAATAAAACGAAAAAAATACCATGTAACAACCAAAGTAAGTAATAAAACATACCCTAAGTCTCAAACATGGTGAAGAAATCTTTCCTTTGAAAAAAAATCATGACGATCGACAACTTTGTGCTCGCCTAAAGGTATCTCCCCCCTTAACGAGGCGGGAAAAATTGGTCGCCAAGTATGCAAGAAAGAATGTTCCTGATCGTATTTTCTCCACGAGTTTCTCGCAGGCTTGAAAGTGATGTGGGGACGAAAGATTATCAAAATGTGTCGACAGCGAAAATATGGGAATGAATTTCGTGAGACGCGCGGGCCTTGAATGACGATGACGCTTGCCTATTCAGCCGGCATTATTATGGACGTAACATTTCAGTCGTCACGACCCTAATATATGGTGCCGAGTGAAAACCACCGACTTATTGTTTCCGTTGTCCCGAATCTAATTGGCGATTTGAATTTTAATCACGCGTCGCTCCTATTTTCGATCGAATTTCCTTTTTTTTCTTCCTCTTTAACATTGCTTTCTTTACTCGGTGAGGCGAGTTGGCGCTCGAATTAGAGGTCGCACGTTTCGATAAATCCTTCGAGCATGTGGGAATTCTTTTCAAACGGTGGCAACCTTGGAAATAATTATCTACAGGATGCAATAAAATAATATGTTGTATTCAATTTTAAGGCAAAAAAAATTGGAAAGTATTGCTGTCGCTATTATTGTTTTTTTTCGGATTTTATTAAATTTTGTTTCGTGGGAAAAAAAAGATTTTTTAACATTCGATACTTGCAGCATTTAATAAATGACTTATCAATTCAATCGTCGAACTTACACACAATGTAAAAAATATTTTTATCCTTGTATATCTTTTTTTATTGAAATTTTTTTGCAGGCGAGATTTGAACGGTGCTCGAAGATTTATTATCAATCATGATATGAATAAAAATAAAAATATACACGGTGTTGGGAAGGTCGAGGCGAAGGCTTAAGGGGGTGATAGATCACCTCGTTAGGAACATGTCTAACCTAGGTTACCTTAGTCCAAAGTCTAAGGATTTCGAGTTATCATGGTAAGTACGATTTTTGGAAAATTTCCCAAAATTAGGTACTAACTCGTGTACCTCTTAAGTTAATGCTATTTTTTTTTAATTAGCATTAACATAAGAGGAATTTTTATTTTTTGACAAGTTTTTAATTATTCAACATGTCCCATTTAGTTAGTTGTGTGGATACAGATGATTGTATTGGTGTTTGTCGATTGAATACAGCTTGGACGCAAATAAGTTTTTACTTACCAATTATTGTCTGTTTGCACATTATGAACGAGTTAGTACCTAAATTTGGGAAATTTTCCAAAAATCATATTTACCATGATAACTCGAAATCCTTAAACTTTGGACTAAGGTAACCTAGGTTAGATATGGTCCTAACGACGTGACCTATCACCCTCTTAAGGCTTTGCATCTACCTTCCTATAACCCTGTATGTTGTATTCAATTTTTCGGCAATCAAATTTCGAGAGCATTGCTGTCGTTATTATTGTTATTTTTTAATTTTATTATAAAAATTTCATGGGAAAAACAGAATTTTTGACATACGGTATTGCCGTATTTAATAAATGATTTATATATGAATTATAAATTATCTTCATTATTTATATCTCAGGTCCAAACTTTTTCAACGTTAAAGAGGCTTTTTCAAAAAGACGATGCGCGTTTTCTAAATAATTGAATTTACACGATACAATTTAAAAAACGATGTTATCATAATTATTATTATTTATCCGTTTTATTCTCGTTTATCACGAGAAAAGATCGATTTTTGAATAGCTCAGTGTCTTCATTAGTTATCCAAAAAAAAAATTATCATTACTTATCTTTTTTTAATGAATATTTTTTTCGCGGTCGAGATTTGAACGGAGCTCGAAGGTTTATTTAAAATCATGAATATGAATTATTCGAAGTACTCGAGAATAGGACGAGCTATCGAGACGAATAAACGACATTCAATCCTGCCACTCGAAAAAGTCAAAGGGAAAGAAATTTTCGTGTCCGCACTTGAGCGGAATGACAGGAGAGTCGCTCGAGCGAGAAAACAACCGGAAGTGCGAGGACTGTTCAATCTCGGCTGTTCGTGTTTTATTTTTATTTTCGTTTTTCTCTGTTTTCTTTCGGCGATCTGTCGTCGCGATCGGTAATTGTGTCAGGAGGTTAGTAGTCACTTACACTTTAATGCGCGGCCACGAAGAGCGACCCGCGCGCACGTGGTTACACTCGATCGCGTACGTGGCCCTGTCCGGGCTATAAATCGGCATCGGTAATTCGTTCGAACAATCGTCGAATTTTACTACGCCAATTATTTGGCAAACATTCAATTCGCCGATATTTCTCTGAGGTCGTGACCTTGCATTTCTTTTTTCCTCTGGTTGTCAAGTGAAACATTTGAAATTCGAGAGTACGAAATAGCGAAGATTTCGAAATATATCGATATTGAAATATATTAATATTATAGTATGGTAATATCAAAATATATCATTGTTAAAATATATTAATATTATAATATTGTAATATCGAAATATATCATTATTAAAATATATTAATATTATGATATTGAAATATCATAATACAAAACAAGCATACGAAAAAATTACAGTTCGCGATATAATATAAAAATTATAATTGACTTGCGATTTATTATCGCTTGTTATATTTGCACCGAAAACTCATCAAATTATCGAAACTCGCATGAGAAAAGAAACGAAAATTAAATATAACCATTTACATAAAGTTGAAGAATACTCACCGAAAAAGTCGTGAAAAATCTTTTTAACACTCGTGGGCTCGAAAAACAACACTTTTTGTTTCTAACTACGAAAATTTCGTAACGAAAAATCACAGCTTCGGTATAGCCTCACTAAGATAGTTTGGTCGAGGGCATCGACGAGAGGACGAATTTAGCCACCGATTTCCAAGTTTGCTTGGTCCGGTAGACTGACAACGCGCATACTGGCTAACAGTTTTGCCAGTCTATCTCCACTCACTCCTCACCATCGCGTAAAACCGGCAGTCCCCTTCTTGGGATCATTTTAAAAGAAAGTAGGCTCCACCTGACGCTCCTTTTCATACGCCTCGGAACTCTATTATTCATGTATCATATACAACATATATATATATATATATATATATATATATATATATATATATATAAACACACACACACACACACACATTCTTTGAATAAAAACGCTTTCATAGCCCATGAAAAGCGCTTTCCTTTGCTTTGCATGTGAAAAATTTCGCTATGAGCCGGTAAAAGTATAAAAAATCGTTTCATATAGTGCACATCCCGTTGTTCGTCAGCACCTCCACCTCGCGTGTTTTCCTTTGCAATATTTATTTCCCTCCAGGCCTCCTCGTCAATCTTCGTGATCTTCGAAGTTTTTATGAACATTCAATCGCCCATTAAATCACGATCGTAAACCCGAAAAAAATGTGCAAAGACTTTTTGCCATTATTTTGCAATATTGAGGTACAATAAACATATTATATAAATAGGAATATATGCATTTATAGTACTGAATTTTCTGAGTGTTTAAGGGGGGAGATACCTTTAGGCGAGGAAATCATTGCTGATTTTTATGATTTTATTTTAAAGGATAGATTTCTTCACCATTTTTGAGACTTGGGGTATGTTTTGTTACTACTTTTGGCTGTTGCATGAACTTTTTCCTTATTGTTAATCGTTAAAAATGGCGGAGGTATGGCATGGTCTTCTAAACGGGTTGCGATGGATGTTGTCAGACAACGTGACGCTTAGCGTCAGCGGAATTATTCTGAAAAAAACTAACCGAGATTTTTCGTTCATTGACATTCATACGCAGAAAATGAACCAAGAAAAAGTGAGAATTGTTGAAAATCGATGAAATGGTACGCTTTGAAACAAATGAACTTTCCGAAAAAAATGGCTACATTTTGCAATAAAAAAATACGCCTTTTTTAATGTCAAAAACATTTAGGGTCATGTTTTAGACAATGAAGTTAGAAAGGTTTATACCGAATTTCATCAGAATCGGTCGGTTAGTTTTTTAACTACACGTCACGCCATTTTTTAAAATGCAGTCTAGAAGACCGTGCTATACCTCCGCTATTTTTAAAGATTAATATTTTTTAATAGGTTAAGGTACCCAATTATTGGAACTTTAAGCCCAATTATTGACACCTCAAGGGCCCAATTATTGGCACTTCAAGAGCCCAATTATTCCGACTTTAAAGGCCCAATTATTGAAGCTTCAAGGACCCAATTATTGGCGCTTTTAGGACCCAATTATCCAGTGTGACCAGGGCTATACCAGTGTGACACTTTCAAAAAAACGATTTTTTTTGCCTTTTTCGACAGTTTATTCTTGCAAGAATATCCTGTAAAATTTCAAGGCCGTATCTCTAATCATTTTATCTTGCAAAAATCGATAGTTAAATATTTAAACGCGTTTTTCTCAAAATGAGATTTTTCAAATTTGCTGACATTGTAACTCAAAGAGCAATTATCCAATTGACTTGAAATTTGAACTGAGTACTCTTGAATATATTTACTCTACAATGACGTAGGATATTTTCGATTGGATGAAAATTGACCAATTGGCATTGGAAAAAACGACCATTTTATAGGCAAGAAGACAGACTTTTTTCATAACTACGCCATTTTGTTAGATTTTGATATTTTTCGAAAATCCTACGTCATTTCACAGGAAATACCTTCCAGTTCAACGATTTTTTTTCATTTTTCGGTTTCAGCTACTCAATCGGCCGGAATCATGTCAGCAGTGGAGGAACTTTAGTAATTCATACGAAACACTCGAAATTTTCGTGAAAAATAATTGAATTTATTTTTAAAAAATACAAGGAAAAATGGGCCGACAACTAGCGTTAAAATTCATATAATTCATCATATTATGGTAGAGAATTTTTTGAAAAAACAAAAAAATGGCAATCATCTTTTTAAAAAATAGTTTTCACTTTACACGCTGCAAAATGTTGACAACGATGATTTTATTTTTTTTTCCTTTTTTTTTATTAAAGTGTGAACAAATATGAAAAAAATCGATCTATAGACATTTTTCGATATATCGATTAATTTAAGAGATACCTGCGTTAGAACGTTTCCGATCTTTCTGAAATCCAGATTTTTCGAAAATTGTAACTTATGAAATAAATGCGATAAAAATTTTAAAATTTGTAAAAATACTCCTTGCATAGCATACTATTTTATCAAACAAATAAAAAAAATCAAGAATGGTCAGGGTCACGGCCGAGCGAAATGGCGTGGAATGCCTCATATATATATAATATAGAAACATAAACATAATAAAAAATATTCTATACAAACCATCAACCTTTGTAATTTTATATATATATATATATATATATATATATAGTTACAAAGTTTTATTATATGTATAAAATATTTTATATGTGAGGATTCAGACCATATAATATTCGTTTTGCACTCCAAATGGCGCTGTGTTCGAAAAATTGAAAACCCGCGAAAATTCAAATGGCGCCTGGATATCCTCACAAGCCAATGTTTAACAGACGATCCAAAATCTACAACACAATCCGAACCGTCCACTCAGGCGAGACGATCGATCATAATCTCTTAACAAGACACGTTGAAAGCAAATTGTTCGCCATGGAAAAAAACATTTCGAATTGTCAATACCGGCCAGCACTCGTCGTGACGTAACGTCATGTGTTTCGTTGAGCTCTCGTGATTGAAACAAAAAGCGACTCCCGCCGCGACACGTTCGGTATTATTAGCGTGACGAACATGGCTGTGTTTTGGAAACTATTGAGATACTCGAGAACTTCAAAATTATTCAATAAAAATACTTTTATCGGCGAGCATCGTTGGAATCGTGAATTTCGTACGGTCGTCCAACAACCGGCCAAATCATGGTCACTGTGGAAAGTGAGTTTGGCGAGCGGGTGCGTCGGTGCTGTTATCGGTACAGGTTATGCTCTACAAAAAAGAGAGCGAGATCGGAAAAATTTCACTCTGGAGGGTAAAGAGATCGAGGTCGAAGTATTGAAGTACAAACCACCGATACCACCGTCCAGAAGGGTATGCTATATTGCCATCAATAATTCTCTTTTAGCAGAATCGTCCGAGTGTCGAAGTGCGACTTCGAAGATGGACCGCAATGCGATTACTTTTTTAAAAAGCCGTTACCATTGGCTATTCTAAGGTTTAAGTTTGTTTTGATTTTGATTGATACGTTGATCAGTATTTCATGGATGTTTTCGTCTTCAATCCACTGTTACGAATCTTAGCTTTTGACGTAACCTACAAAGTTATCACGCGAGGGTGCAAACGACGGCCATATTCAGTATGCTCGCAGTCGCTGGTCAAAAGAGAGTTTATTATGAAAACGCTAGACCCTAAGCTAAAAACCGTGCAATAAAAATGTTTTTTTTTTTACAATTTGAAGCTCATGCAGGTCCCTTAAGGTATTCCTTTCACGAACCCGAATATTCAACAATTAAGGGGTAACACTAGTCTAAACGTCTACAATTAAGCGATTTTTGCCTTTTTTTGGGGTGTAAGGACATGGGGATAATAATATTCAAGGATGTTATTAGTCATATGTTCAAGTAAACAAAATGAATGCATATAAAAAAATTATACAAAATGGTAACGCTGAAGCCATTCTCGTGAGGCATGTTGAATTTAAACGCTCTGCGGCACGCAGTATAACTGACGCAAATTTGAATGTAGAAGAAAATTTGAAAAATGCTTATAATTTACATGAGTATAGCTAGACAAATGCGTAAGGGATTTTTAAATATTAATTTTTGTGGAATTGGTAAGCATTTACAGTAAAAACTCAATTTTCGACAAAAAAAGGACAATTATTTGTTAATGAATAATGTTATGATTAACTCATGGAAAATTCCGTACGTATTTGTCTTCGGAATGGTTAATTCAAAGATGTGCTCAAAATTTGGCGTTCATCGAATGAAAATTGTTGGAGTTATGCTGCGTGCCGTTATGAAAAATTATGTTCCGAGAAAACGATCGACGTCTCGCACACGGGCGAGCCACTGGCACTGCAGACCCATACGGGCCATTTTTTTTATAGGTACCAAACTTTTGTCCCCTTATTCTAGGTGGTGCAAAGCTTCTCTTAAGCCAAAAAAAAATAAATAATTTTTTTACAAATTCTACAGTTACCTCTTAACTGATTTTCGTCTTTAATGAAGTAAAAATACATCCCAATATACTGATAAAACTTCAAGCCAAGGTACTGAACTTTCAACAGGAAATTACGACCCTAAAAATCTTTTCATTTATATCGCACTTTATGATGATGACATGCTGGCAACATTTCTATCTAATAATTTATCCACTAAATAATTCTAGCTCCCAATGTAAACTGCTCAACGTGTGAAAAAAATTCTAAAGGTTCTGTAACTACAATAAAAAAGATCATTGAATTGAAAAAATATATATTAATAATAAAACTTGGAAAAATATGACTGGCAGAATATTTGTAACTGTGTTTTTCCAGAGAAAACATAAGAATGTCTAAATCTACTAAATTTGAGCGATATTGTTTGTTCCAGTTTATTATTGGCGATAATGATTGATTGTGACTTATTTTTATCAAGCGCCACTCTCTCCAATGATTCAGAAGGGCCCCGCCGATGCCCCCACAAAATACGCTCTCCGCGAAAGGAATACCTTAAATATAATTTAACGCGTACACAAGTCATCCCATTATGACGATCCGCGAAATTTAATAAAACAGAAAATTTGTCGCTTTTTCACAATCGATTATGAATTACGAATATCGAAATCGATTTTCTTTCAGATAGTTTCGCCAGTTGACACGACAGGATTGAAATTGACGCTGTATCAATATCAGACGTGTCCGTTTTGCTGTAAGGTTGTAGAAACTACTAATTAACGCGCGATTCCGAAACTGCTAAAATTTCGATTTGCGACTGTGACGTTATTCGTTGAATATTCTCAGGTGAGAACATTTTTGGACTACTACGGATTGTCGTACGACGTAGTCGAGGTTGATCCCGTCTTGCGCAAAGAGATCAAATGGTCAGAGTACAAAAAAGTGCCGATACTGTTGGCCAAAGTGGACGGGGGTTATCAGCCGCTGAACGACAGCTCCATGATCGTATCGCTTCTGGCTTCTCACATTCACGACACTTCGCACAAAATAGACGAACTCTCCAAGTATTATCCGAACATAGGGGTGCACGACGACGGTGGAAATTTCAAGCGCGACGTCATCAACAAATATTTCCTTATGTATCAGGGTGCAATGCCCAATGGCAGATCCCTCGACCAAGTAGGGTAAGGGCTTGTGCTTCGAACCTTTCATTTTTTTAACGTCAACATTCACTCCCTTCATTCTGGAAAAATGAAAATGCACGATCAAACGATTGCAGAGAGGAACGGAAGTGGAGGCAGTGGGCTGACGAAGTTTTCGTTCATACATTGTCGCCGAACGTCTACAGAACTCTTTCGGAGGCTCTTCAAACGTTTAATTGGTTCTCGGAAGTGAGTAAATTCTTTTACTAGGTGCGCAACTAAGTTCCCGGGTTTCACACATGGATGGCGCTAGCGACACATGTAGTCGGCTTAGTAATTGGGTGTCTTTATAGCTTGGACATCCGTTCAGAATACCCAGTCGTAATGTAAACAAATATCGCAACACAACGATCTTTTTTCTAACGTCGAAAATGTCAAAGTTTGTGCCAAATAAACAGCTTTTGCGGGAAGCATTGCTTTTCTGCTTCAACCTAAAAAAAACAGCAGCTGAAGCACGTCGGTTACTTGAGGAGGCCTACGGCGAACATATACCATCAAAAACAACGTGTGAAGTTTGGTTCAAGCGGTTCAAAAGTGGCGTTTTTGAGACTGGCCACAAGGAGCGCTCGGGAAGACCGCAAACATTTGCGGACGCCAATCTGCAAGCGTTATTGGATGAAGATGACACTCAAACAGAAGATCAACTTGCCGAGGCATTAAATGTAACTCGGCAATGTATTTCGAAACGTTTGCACGCCATGGGAAAAATTCATAAGGAAGGAAAGTGGGTGCCGCATGAGTTGACTGAGAGACAAATGGAAAATCGAAGAGTCACTTCCGAAATGTTGCCTTTGCGGCAGAACAGAAAGAGTTTCCTGCATCGAATTGTTACTGGCGATGAAGAATGGATATATTTCGAGAATCCCAAACGCAGAAAATCGTGGCTTTCACTTGGCGAAGCGTCAACATCGACGACACGGCCAAATCGCTTCGGATAAAAGACAATGCTCTGCGCTTGGTGGGACCAGAAAGGAATCGTGTACTATGAGCTGCTGAAACCGGGCGAAACTGTCAATGGGCATCGCTACCGACAACAACTAATCGATTTGAACCACGCATTGCTCGTAAAACGGCCAGAACGGGACACGAGACATGAACGTGTGATATTGCAGCACGACAACGCTCCGTGCCATCGCAGTTCCATCGTCCAGGACACCATGAAAACACTGAAATGGGATCTGCTACCGCACCCGCCGTATTCGCCAGACCTGGCCCCTTCAGACTATCACTTGTTCCGTTCGATGGCGCATGGCTTGGGTGGGCTACACTTGGCCAATTACGATGCAGTACAAAATTGGTTGGACGAATGGTTTCAGTTCAAAGACGCGTCTTTTTATCGCCGCGGTATTTATGTATTGCCAGAGAGATGGCAGAAATGTGTAAAAAGCGGGGGACAATACTTCGAATGAACCATCTTTTGCATTTGTCTTGAAAATTTAGATTCTTTATTGGTAAAAAAAACTCGGAAACTTAGTTGCGCACCTAGTGTCATATAAGATCGAAATTTGTCTGCCGAAAGACCGGCAAGCTTCGTTCGTCCTAAGAAAACACAAAATCAGATAAAACGCTACGAAAGCGCGATGTTTTATTTCCACAAAGACATCGCAAACACAAAAGATCGCGACGGAATATAATTTCGTTTCTCTCAGTGGGTTCGCCAATCATAATTTTGATCGTTACTTCAAGGTTGGCAAATGGGAGGAATACTTTCCTGCCTGGGAGCGTTTCGTGATGATAAACGTGGGCGCTTGCGCGATGTGGCTGATCGGCAAGAGGCTAAAGAAGAGGCACAATCTTAAGGACGACGTGAGACAGTCGTTCTACGACGAGATCAACAACTGGTTGAAAGCGATTGACTCGAGGGGTGGACAGTACATGGGCGGTCAGACTCCAGACCTGTCGGATCTCGCGGTTTACGGCGTGCTCAGGAGCATCGAGGGCTGCGACGCCTTCAAGGATGCCCTCGAGAATACGAAGCTCGATTCCTGGTATCGAGCCATGAAGGAGAAAGTGGACAGTCACAGCGGTAGTTCGCTTCTTCCCGGTTGAGACCGCTTTTTTTTTCTCTTTTCTCGCACCAAGAAAAAAGCGTTTACCTATAGGTATTTATGTCTCCAAAGCTTGTTTTACGTTCTGATCACACACACACGATGCTTTACTCCGTTTTTTCGGTACATTTTCTTCTTTTGTAATAATGTAAAAACAAGTTATTCGCGGTCCGCGATAAACGATCCGATTGATTGTAACGACGTTGATGCGATCCTAGCGACGAGAAAATTATACACTCGAGAAGAATAAAGACTAATAATGTACAGTGGTGTCGAAGCCTCCAAACTTCATAGTCCCGTCAAAGGGTGCACGGTATCTGTCGATACTTCAGTACGAATCCTCGATTCTCAAAGTCGTTCGTTACTCCGGTGGCTTCGGGATTCGTCACCACGTACATGACGAATGGCTTGGAGCTCGCTTCGAAAAGTAAAAAAAATCTCGTTATCCATCAGGAATATTTTCGAAGGACAGTGAAAAAAGAGCCCAAACAAATAGAGTGCGCCGATGTATCATCTGTCGACTATATACGATTTATGTATATAGACATGTATAGATACAATATTGATCACAATATAATGATATATCGACACCAGGGTGGTTAAAAAAAGTTAACTTTTTTTTCGCGGTACTAAACGGAAAATGTTGCTACGTTATTAAAAAGTAATTCATACAAAATTTGAGAGGTCCAAACGTTTTTTAGGTAGTGCTCAAACGACTTTTAATTTTTTTTCTCGATTTTTCGTCAATTTTTTACCCGCCGATAGACATCATAATAATATAACTCAAATAATTTATCCAACTTATGTTTAAAGAGGTTTTCGTTGAACGATTGAGTTTGATTTTTCCGTAAATAATTTTTGTTCAATGCCGTCCACTCGAATTGTAATTTTTGTAACCTTTTGAAATTGATGCAAGATTGAGAAATTCCTATTTGGGCTTCGCTCCAAATATTTGTTATTTTCTCGATACCGTTTCGTGTACTCTCTCGAACAGAAAATTTAAGAGTATTATGATGGTAAAAGAATAGAATTGATGCTTCTCTATCCGTGGGTGATTTTCGCTCCACGAATTCTTCGATTTCCGACCCAATCAGATAAATTTCGGCACTCCCACTATCGCCCATACCCGCGAACATTTTTTACATTTTTATTTTTACGCGCACTGTGTCGTGCCTCAATTCAGCAACTACTGGGAACAGTCAAATGAATCGCGAAAATAACTCACGGGCAGTCAGAGAAACAAAGGCGTAGTAGCGTGAACAGCGCCGCGGTTTGTAACTCTCGAATCCGCATGACTTTGTTTTCTTACTCCAAAAAAACACGCATACTTGTCAGACGTTCAGTCATGTAAACACCGTGTTCTTGTCCATCAAGTGGTTGATGTAATTTTCACAACCGAATTACATATATTGATTCTTAAGGTAGTACCTCCACAGAAGAGTTGAATTAAGAAATGGTTGAAATTTCACATATACGTTATTTAATACATTATCCAAACATCTGTGCAATTTGAATAAGTTTGACCACCCCAAACCTGAGGTATTTACACTTAAAGTTGGCTTGGTTTACACGTAACAAATGCGTTATGATGGGCAAACAGAGCATCATTAATTCTACCGTCAAAACTAAAATTAAGAAATTGATAAAAAACGAGGATAAGCTACAGTAAGATATCACGAATAATGTGAAAAAAAATGAGAATGATTCACCATCTAGTTTCCAAGATATAACCATGAGAAGCCTTCACAATTTTGGTGCCAAGCCTGGCAAAGCCCGGAAAAAAAACAATTGGGGCAAAGCCTGGACAGTCCCGGCAAAGAGTTTACTGGCAATGGTCGATCAAAAACACAATACAAAATATATTTTACGGCAATAAATGATATCCATCGTATTATCTACTAGTACCGAGTCAATATTGCGTAGTTTTTAATTTTATTCATTACTAATTAAACCAATTATCAATCTTTTAAACATGAACATGGTATGTAAACTTTTGGTTGAGATTTTCGCAGAGGAACTACCTTCATCTGCAAATACAAATTGTTTATGGTAAAAACAAATATTCAAATGAAAAATGTGTATTGTTCCAGAAAAAATTAAATCAAGACTTACATTGGATCACGTACTAACATTTTCTGCGTCGAGATAAAAAAGATTAATACTCCGATAATCATGAAAAAAAAAACATGAGTAAGGCGTTTGAGCACTTACTAAAAAATTGTTTAGAACCCTAAAATTTTGCAAAACTTCCTTTTTCTTATCATACTTCAATTTTCCGTTGAAAAAAAAATCGATTTTTTTAACCCCCCCCAATCGACGCGTTATATTTGTTTGGATTTGTTTTGCGACACTTACACGTTGCCGTTGCAAATCCGTTGCCGCAGAATCGATCCACGTTGGCGGGCGTTCCGGCCAGCGAAGGGTTTGGAATAATGACGAAATTGTGGTCGCAGGCTGTACCAGACTCGGCGAAATCGCTTCCTGATCAGCATGCACAAAATATTGCAAAAAAATCCTCGTTTTCCTCGTGGTGAAAATTGTTTAAAAAAAAGGTCAAAGCTTTACCGGCGTTCGGATCGAGGACTCCGGTATCGCCGGAAACAGCGAACGAAAGTGGATCCGACTGCGACCATTCTATCGTGCAATAACCCAAGGCCATTCTCACGCAGACACCGTAATTGAGATATTGCATCTGTCGAGTGCCCACCGCGCCACCGAGGGAAGCTAAAACTGTCACGTTTTTTCCCGATCGTCAGACGTTCGCAACGATTCTATGCCCAGCGTTTTGCTAAATTTATTCGAAGAAAAGAATTACCACGTGGGTTTGGAACCGTGCCGTAATTGAAACTGCTGACTGTGCCGGTGGGCGTCTTGTAGTACTGAAGACAACCGACAGGAGCTGAAATCACCGGATCAATCGTTACAATTTATTCGTACGTTATTGGCAAGGGAATCTCTTCAAATGCGTCCAGAGCGAAGGCTGATTGAGAGAAGACACTTATTTTTAGCCGAGATGCGGAACAAATGTGGATCTTTAATATTTTTTTATGTCCCTTATGATGTATTTTTACCCCCTGAATACGAATTCCCCATGGTGTTGAAGTTTGCATCGTTGGAATGCAACGAAAAATTATTTTTTGCCTATTGCCCAAGTTTTGTTTGCACTTTTAGACTACGAATGTCACTAAAATATTTCTGGAGATCCTTATTGGGGATCTATAACCTAAAACTGCAATAGAGGAATTTAGATAGTAATGAAAATAAGAAAATAAAGAAGGATTTTCGTTGCGTTCCAAAGATGCAAACTTCAACACTATAATTCCTGATTAAGTTCCCTTGAAACCAGCGAGTTCTATCAAAAATCGTTGAATATGCATGGGAACACGTTTTTCGTGTTTACACGGCGTAATTTTCAGCTTTCGACGAAAACTCAGTAACACTCGTAATCGGCAGAAAATTTTCCGTCAGATAGATCATTGAAATCGCTTGGAACTAAAAAAAAAATTGTACTCGTTTGACCACTTTTTCAAAATCCCAAATTTCAAACAGTCGTAGAGCGTCGGTTCGTTTTGAATTACAAGAACTTAAGGGGAGATATACACTTAGATGGTCGAGGTCGAGAATTTAGAAGCTATGAACATTCCGTCGACCGTGGAAGACCTACACTATGGGCCTGGTATCGATGATTCCAGGTACGTTGACAAATTTCATGATTTATTCATTCTCAAATTTTCAAACGCGTTTTTCTCAAAACCACGTTTTTCAAATCGGTACCCAAAATTTCTCGAAAACCAATTGTCCGATTGCCTTGAGGTTTTTTGTGGTTATTCTATACACCATTATCTAGTACTTGTTATAGGATTTTTTTTCCATTACTTAGTTTTTGTTTTATAGGCAAAATAAATAACTAATTTTTGGCCCAAAAATCACTATTTAGGTTCAAACGTCCGCCATTTTGTCATAAATCGATATTTTCATAATCGGCTGCGACAAGTACTAGATTATAGTATCTAATTTAATAATCTTTTTGGTTTTTTTTTTCAGATGATTTTTGAAGAAACGCCAGTGGGTACCGTATACGCAGATTTTTTTTACGACGCTCCAAGGATCATACAATATCCTTGTATATTTTTGATATTTTTAAATAAAGAAAATTAAACATATTTTTGAATGTATATACTTTCAGATAATTAAAACCCCAATCCGAAATTTCAAATAGTTTCTCTTGAAAAAATTCACAAAAATGACCTTTTTCCGGCTCCTAGGTGTATATCGCCCCTTAATTGGGTGGTGAGAGGGGCGAAAAGGACTTTGGTAGACTTAGGGAATGCTGCTCAATTCATCCCGATATCTTAATTAGTTTTTCCGGAAAGTCCACTTGAAAAATGGCCGACGAAGTGGTAAAGGGGTATGGAAAAATTGACGAAAATCGATGGTCCAAATTTGAAATTCTGCCAAAAATCGAGAAATAATCGTAGCTCGCTTAATCAATCGGCATTTAAAAGAAGAAACGTTTGCGAATACAATGAGCTCAGGGCGAAGATTCAAATGGTAACGAAAATAAAAATGAGCGCCGATTGAGTGAAGAATCTTTTTCCCGGCCAAAGTGCGAACCTTTTTTGGATTTTCAATATGTTTATTCCAAGTCTATATCGATGTATTTTCACCTCCTGAATACGAATTCACCGTTCATTTCCCTCCAAGCCCTCAATTTTCGTTAAAAATCGTCATATGAGTATGGAAAAAAGTTTTTCGAGTTTAGTCCGCGTTATTATAAGCTGTCAACAAAAACTCCGTAATATTCGTAATCGGTGAATAATATTCCATCGGACAGACTCCCGAAATATAGTCAAAGTCGAAAAAAGATCGAGTACAAATCTAGCCGTCTCTCATCAGCACGAGTTTCGTGTGCAAATGCGACGCAGCGGTGCATTGGAAATATAAACAAGCAATTGTCCATCGCTGAGCTTACCTCGCCAAGGGGAGTCGCACGCAATCTGCTGAATTTTCAAATTCCACCGACGAGCCATGGCGTATGCGGAATTAGTCACGATAGAAATACTGATCGGATTATCCCCGTTGAAATAAACGTAAACTGTATTGCAATAAAAAAAAAAAACCTCCCAATCATGAACCGAAAAAGTCGTTTGACTTGCAAAATTCGATATGTATTTCTAAGCTGTACCGTGTTGATTCAGATTGTCGCCGCAGATTCTCGGCACTGTGGTAGAGCCGCGGGAGACCAGAAGGAAGTCGTAATCGCAAACGCCGTTCGCGTTTGGCTGTGCCAGACTTAGGTCCAAAAAGTCTATTCGCAACTTGGCGATTCGAAGCGACACAAACATTCGTTAATTCGTCGTTTAGTCACGACTAACAATTGCAAACAAATACACGTGTTTCTTCCATAGTAAGAGTAATCGATACCTGGCAGATGTCGGAGTTGCAACGGTAAACTTCGAGCGTACATGTCTCACCTCCTGCATACGTCATTGGATATTCAGGATTTACGAAGTACGTGTTGTTCATGTTGGTTGTTGTACCACAGGATTTTCGAACTTTGAAAATAATATTATTTTCGTGGGCAACAACGGTATAATAGTTGTATCGATAGTAATCTTAATAATAATAGTAACAGTGATAATAATAATAGTAATAATGATGGAGTGTCCGGTGGCTAGCAAGCTTGAGTAATCTTAATAATAATAGTAACAGTGATAATAATACTTGGATCTCTCCGTTTATTCCCCACACGGAAATAAAATATATGTAAAAATATATTTTTCGATATATTAAAAATGGATGTAAAATACATTTCAGATATATATTATCCATCTTAGATATAGATTAGATATATGCAATATATACGGGAAATGTATTAAAAATATATTCGCGATATCAAACTTTTCGGCCAAAATAGATCTTCAGAATGTATATAAAAAATATATGCTGGATAGGCGGTTACGTATATTCAAACTATATTGAAAATATACTTACGATGTACTCAAATTACCCTAAAAATATACTGTAAATGTATTTTAAGTGTATTCTAATTATAATTGAAATATACTTTAAATGTATTTAAACTACATCTAAAATGTACATGATATATGTTCATACTCCATTTAAAATATACTTTAAATATGTTCATACTACATTTCAAATAATATTGAATTATATTCAACGTGTATTTAAGATATACTTGAAATATATTTAAACTATATTTGAAATATTCTTAAAAATTTTGTTATGACGTTATTTACATCATTGCAGCCTTTTACGATATTTTTCGTTGTCATTAATTACGATTATGGTGTTTGCGCTTCAAATATATTAATGGTTTAAATTTAAATTATATCAGGCGCTTACACGCCCGTAAGGTGGTTTCGAACCCGGGACCTCTGAGTGATGAGCTGGGACGTTGTCCACTGAGCTAGTTCTACTTGTTAAATTGTTGAACTTTCGTATCGCCTACATATCGTACAATACACAATATTAGTTTATTGAGAAATGCTTGGATTAACAAGAGTAACTAAAATTATCGGATCAATTACTTAATTGCGTTCGCATAGAGAGCGATAATCGAATAGAATTACATAACCTTCAATTTTTTTGTCCGATCATTTATTCCGGCTAGTGCAGCTAGGTCATCGCGAGATACCGACGTGAAGATGTTTTTCATTCGCAACGTCATCTGTCACTCAAGTTGCTTAACCAACCATCTTCAAAATATATAAAACATACATTCAGCTTGTATGTTTGATATATTTAAGATGTATCTTAAATGGATTTATATTTATATATCGCATAGGTTTTACTCTTACCCAAAAATATAATTGGCATATCCAACTTTTCGAACAAATTATATTTAATACATGTTTTATATATTTTTCGATATATTTTTTATATATTTTATTTTCATGTGGGTCAGGAAAAACTATTGTGGATAGCGGAAGCCGCTCGCAGAGCGATATATAATTTTTCTCGCGTCTTTTTGACTGGGCGGCAGCTGAGGTTACATACGTACCATTGTATCGTAGCGATTTCAAACTGCACAGTTAAGGGGCTGTACCAGTGTGACACTTTCAAAAAATCGATTTTTTTTCGCCTTTTTCGACAGTTTATACTTTCATGAATATCCTGTAAACATTTCAAGGCCGTATCTCTATCATTTTATCTTGCAAAAATCGATAGTTAAATCTTTAAACGCGTTTTTCTCGAAATGAGATTTTCCAAATTTGCTGACATTGTAACTCAAACAGCAATTATCCGATTGACTTGAAATTTGAACTGAGTACTCGTGAATATATTTATACTACAATGACATATAGGATATTTTTGATTGGATGAAAATTGACGATTTGGCATTGAAAAAAACGACCATTTTATAGGCAAGAAAACAGACTTTTTCCATAACTACGCCATTTTGTTAGATTTTGATATTTTTCGAAAATCCTACGTCATTGCACCGGAAATACCTTCCAGTTTAAGGGGAGGGTGGGGGTTTCAGCGTGAAAAAAAAACACTTTTTTGCGAGTTTTTTTCATCTATATGGATAGAGTAAATTTATGGAAACCTTTTGTACATTGTTAAGTGTCATTTCAAGAACATTCCGTGAAATTTGTACGCGAGAATATCCACAAACAAGCCGGTGCCGCGTTTTTCTCGAAACCACTTTTTTAAAGTCCGTGTTCACTGCCATTTGAAAACTACATGACCGATTTATTTCAAACTTGGTACACACTCTCTACATATAAAATACCTCCCCCCAACGGTAAGTTTGAGATTTTTTTTTTACATTGAGGGGGTTTTCCACCCCCAATAAGGCGGAATTTTTCGTGAAAAATAGCACTTTTCACTTTACATGACCACGTAAAATTTAGAAATGAAAAAGAAAATTATCAGAGACCGTTGGGGGGAGGATTTGATGATACTTTGACTAAATTTTAATGGTACTTGATTTCAGATAATTTCTAGCTGAGATACAGTGAACACCGCAAATCGTGTTTTTCCAAAGGCGTTCTTGGAAAAGCTTTGTCACCGGCTTGTTTGTGGATATTTTCGCGTACAAATTTCACGGAATGTTCTTGAAATGACACTTAACAATGTACAAAGGGTTTCAATAAATCTACTCTATCCATGTAAATGAAAAAAATTCGCAGAAAAGTGTTTTTTTTTCACGCTGAAACCCCTACGCTCCCCTTGACGACATTTTTTTCCTTTTTCGGTTTCAGCTACTCAATCGGCCGCAATCATGTCAGCAGTGGAGGAACTTTTTTTTAGCGTCTCCGAAGGCAGCGCATAAGTCGCTTGGATCTTAATATTTTTCTATGAAAAAATTATGTAATATAGGTCAAATATAGCCAAATATATTCTTAATTTTCCGAAACATTCAATTGAGTGCTTTTCTTCCAAAAAATTCTCGAAAATCGCCTACATTTTCAGCGTTCACACTGGTACAGCCCCTTAAATTGAACGCCCCTAGTGTCTCCACACGCCACCGATATCGACGTCGATCGTCAGTTCTCTGCAAAAGCTCACACGAGAAACATGTCACCACCATTGAAGGTAACGGCGCACTTGCTATTTTTGGCTTGATTATGTGCATAAAGAAAAGAAAGTCATGCAGTGTATGGTGTAAGGACTGGCTCTTAAAAAGAAACATATATTCTCATACGAACTTATTGAATGAGTTGAAATTCACTCCAAAAGATTGGCATAACTATTTAAGGCGTTACCCCCACTTGTAGCGCAAAAAAAGGCCTTTTTCATGAATTTTTTCAAAGAAAACTACAAAACTTTTTTAATCGATCAATATACCATCTTAAAGAACACATCTTGAAGAATTTTCAGTAATTTTTTTATTGAAAAATATTACATTGTTTAGTGGCAAATGGCCGTCAATGAAATAATGTTTTTATATACACGGTTTGCGGTGACCAACATTGCGGCGAAGTGGATCATCTGAAGAAAAAAATGCGGATGGATTTAGTCAAATATAAGTGTAAACTAGTCTTTAATCGAAGGATTTCAAAAAATATTCATTTTTCACAAAATGGCGGACAGAGTTAATGGTTCGATTTTAACGAAAAAAAACGGCCGTTTTTTGGCTATAAAACGGCCATTTTTTCGAGAAAAAAAATCGAACGATTAAAGACTACATTTTTATGTATTAAATAAGCCTGCAAAATTTCAAGAAGATCGGTTCATTAGTGTTCGGGTAATCTTGGTCACCGACTTTAGAAATGCCATTTTGAGAAAAACGCGTTTAAAGTTTCTCTTTCAACGCTCTTTCAACGCGGATTCTTCTCTTTCAACGCTCATATCTCAGTCAATTTTGTTCGGATCGACTTGAAATTTTCAGGACATATTCTCAGATACTTATACTTCAAAAAAATGCAATAATAAAAAAATCGATTTTTTCAAAATCGCAAGTGGGGGTAACCCCTTAAGGATGAACGAGGAGACATACTTAAACCTCCTGGCTTTAGTCACTCTGCTAATAAAGAAAAAGGACACTGATGAGAGAAGCAATAAGTCCTCGCGAAAAATTGACTACTAGACTGAGATTTTTAGGTAGTGGTCGTTTCTCGACAATGATTCATCGAATAGAACATGCAACTGCCATACACACACGTTCGATGAATCTGCGCAAATCGATTTGCACGGATAAATCGCTACGATATATCGTTACGTGTGTAGCTAGCTTTAGGTGGTGTCGAAGCCCTCGAGTGCCGCCCAGCATTATTGTTCCGGTCTAGACTAAGATCGAGCCTAACCCCTGAGGGTAGGTGAATGTTTACCAATGCAAACTGAGGAAATGCGTTCCCCAGAGCAATAAAAACTAGTATATAATAATTATAGCAATCGTAACAATATTATCGACAATGATTATTATAGTGCACCGAAAAGCCCATACCGCCGATTAATTTAGAATTTCATGTTCCCATATATTTTGACTCGTTAATCACCAATATGATAGTGAAAATACCCGCAAATTTGATTTTCACGGTCAAAACTCACAAAAAACGATTCTTCAAAAGTTTTTCTATTTTATTTTAATAAATGTTGATCTTAGAGAAAAAAGTTTCCTACAAAAGTTGTAGCCTATAAAAAGATTAATCTTTTATGTTCTATACAGGTTTTGTCGAAATCCATTCTGTTTCGAGAAAAATGACATAATGCATAAGTACATTTTGGTAAACTCCATTAGTTTCGATATTATCTACTTACGCACTTTACTGTGGGAAGGTTGGATTAAGTCTTGAAAGTGCATGTTTATTTTATGCTTTTTTTGTATTTTCTTTCATTTTTTTTCATTTTATTTTAGGCTTTTTTGTATTTTATTTTATTTTTTGCTTTTTTTGTTTGGCTATAAAGTCTAAACTCCAACCTTCCCGCGGAAAAGTGCGTAAGTAGATAATATCGAAACTGACGGAGTTTAGCAAAATGTACTTATTGGAGCATTATCCCATTTTTCGCGAAACAGAATGGTTTTAGACAAAACTCGTATGAAACATAAAAGATCAATCTTTTCAAAGGCTACAACTTTTGAAGGAAACATTTTCCTCTAAGATGACAATTTATTTAAATAAAATATAAAAAAACTCTTTCAAAAATCAGTTTTTGAGAGTTTTGATCTTGAAAATCAAATGTGTGGGTATTTTCACTATCATATTCGTGATCAGCGAGTCAAAATACATGGATACACGAAATTTTAAATTAATTAGCGGTATGGGCTGTTCGGAACTTTATCCTCAGTATTACATGAAAATGAATATGGAGAATTGTTAATAATTTGGGTAAGCGAGTTTATTATTACTATTATTATCAAACTTGTGAAGATCGAATATAAAATTCCACTCAAAAAAGCTGTTTATTTCAATAAGCACAAACAATAGCATTAAAAAAACAACAAACTTACAAACGCAACAGACTCCGAGGTTTCCCGCACATCCTCCGTACGAAATACCGCCGTAATTCTTGCATTCTCTCGCGGTGAAGCAAGTGCCTTGAAAGTTGTTGCTCGCGGAGCACTCGTTGTTGGCAAATCTCACGACACTGAACAGCGGAAAGACTGCAATAGCACAAAGGACCCTTGCGATTTAAGATTTTTCAACGAGGATCGCATTCGATCCCTGAGGGACGCAAGCGAGAAGCTCATTAACGTTTGACACGATACAGATTTTGGACTCCAAGTGTTTTTCTCGATCTCGAATGATGATTTCCCACAAGCTTTTATTTAATTATTAATTAATCCGACCAAATGTCGGGCACAACTTTTTCTCAGTGCAAGACAGGAAGGTTTGCTTCGTGGTGGAATGTTCGAACACGAAACGAGCTTACATTTTCCCTGACGCTGCGAACTATCGAGCGAAGTTTCCTCGGAACTTGTCAACGAAACAGTATCCCTCAAGGATCCGTCCTGGTACGTTGTCTCACCCGATACGATCGTCACGCACGCGAGGATAGCGCCCAATAACAGGCCGAACATCGTGGGAAATGCGACCGACACGATCTGATCCTTACTGCCTCGTACGTGATGAAGCCCACTCAACGAGCCTCGTGTGTGCTTACTTAACGGTATTACGTACATATGCGCGAGGTTTGCTCGACAAATCATGGCAATTAGCGAGTTTGAACTCGAAACCGAATGCTTCGGGCAAGTAGACGAATTCTCGTATCCACAACCAACGAGGAGTAACTGTGTTACCCTGTCATACGTTTTACCGCTACGTTTAAAAACACCGAAATTTTCTTTTTCACCTCATTTCCCTATCGATGCTTCGCGATAAATTTTCGTTCTTGCCTCACGCTATCTTGCGCCATAAATTTGTAACTCGAGATCCGAATCGTAAATCTATGCTCCCTCTGCGAAAAGCAGAAACAACTGTGAAATACCTGAGAACGGCGATTGGCGTGTAGTAATCCAGGAAAATGTCTCTTCGGGGGATTCACATTTCTCGTTGCGTAACTACAACGATAGGACGAATTGGAGGCCCCCCTTGTAGCTTAAATTTAACCAAGTTTCTTTTAAGGCCAGGTTACCGTTCGTGACGATGAAAAATGCGATTTTTTGAGATAATTTGCATCGGCGAAGTGTTTAGAACACGTGGGTAAAAGGATATTTTCATATCTAAAGTATTTTAGAATTTACAGCCTGTTGAGCGGAACCGTCCGCCGGCTGGAAAACCGGTAGCTGAGGCGCTCGGAGCGTTTTTCTGGAAACAGCAGTTTTCAGCGCGCGGGGTTCTTTACAGCTTCAACGGATGAACCGATTTACATGAATATATGCACAATTGAAAGGAAATGCAATTTGCGGGGCCATCAGGAAGCGATTTTTGTCAAAAATTGATTTAGAAATTTTTTTTTCGTCCGTTGAAGGAAAAAAAACGGGAAAAAAATTGGTGTTTTTTCTTCAACCGACTGCCATTTCCTTAACCAGGGATTTTTCAGAAAACGCAAAACGATAAGGCCCCCCAAATTTAGTCTAGTTTAAAATTTTTTAACACGGTTTTGTTTGAGATGAACTGGCAAAGCTGTAGAGCGCTCCGCGCAGACCAAAACACGCCGTGTGTGGTTTTATTTAATGGAAGCTGCAGCCGACATTTTGAATTTTTTTAAATAAATAAAATTGGAATTTACTCTCCATTGATAGAAAAATAAAATACGTTGAAACCCATTTTCAAAAGTATCATTTATTGGGTTATACTATTGTATTCATTCCACGGTATACCCTGTACGGGTGTTTTCACCTATACTCCCCCTCACCTTCTCTTCACCTTTACACTGGTTCTTACAATTTGTTTTCATGGCTTTCCGTTTTCGCAACATTTTTATACACCGGTATTTCCTTCTCTTCGCGCTACCTGCTTCGTCAATATCTCAAGCTCTTTTACGTACGGGTATATCTGTTTGACCGGCTTCTTCCTCACTAATACTTCTAATTTCTGTCTTAGTTCTTCCCCCTCTTTGTTCTCCAGCACTTCTTCCAGT
Organism: Ophion ellenae; assembly: GCA_963210295.1. NCBI lineage: Eukaryota > Metazoa > Arthropoda > Insecta > Hymenoptera > Ichneumonidae > Ophion > Ophion ellenae. The sequence continues at coordinate 17,709,998 of OY723395.1, forward strand.
TTTTCCACTACTTCCGCTCCGGTATTTTCCTTCACCGCTTTCCAACCACAAATGTGTTCCACACTCTCTTCCTCCTCCCCACACATTCGGCAGTTGATGTCTCTATACCCCTTGTTACCTTTTTTCCCTACATTCTCGCACCTTACCCTTGCCCATAATTCCTTTGTTTCTCCACTGAGATCCTTCATTTCCCAATATTCTTCCATTTCTGCGTTTCCTTTTCTGCCCCTGTATTCTTTGCAGTACGTCGATTTGTCGATCCTCCACCAGTCGTTCTGAATGTCTTATTCCCTTTTGATTTTTATACCCCTTTCCACTTTCTGCTCTATTTCTCTCACATTCTCGCTTCTTATTGCCTGCCATATTCCTTTTTCTCCTATTCCCTGCATGGCATTATCCAAGTCCTCCCCTCATTTTGACGGGTTTCCATTAATAATTCCTCTTACTTCTTCTTTCAAGCACACCTTCCGCCACCTCCCTTCTTCCATCTTTATTACTTCTACCAGGTATTGTGCCGCTCTTTTCCAGGCCTCTATTTCCACCCCCCCATTTCCAAAAGTATTTATTTTATATTTAAAAAAAAAATCCGACGTTGATGCGGTTTTCATGCCTCTCGACAGTAATTTGTCCATAAATACGATTCCATAAATAGTTCGTAGTAATAAGAGCGAGCTAATCGGACGAAAGTATTGGTAAATCAACGATATTTATTGGACGGAGTTTTTCGTACTTCTTTTAAAAAAAGAGACGAGTATAATTTTTCGCTTGAAACAACGAGTATTAAAAATGTCAGGTACACACGAATCAGGTTCTAACTGGCGGGAAGGTTCGGAGCCCGACAGAAGGGACAGTGTCCGTGTCGGAGTAACGCTAATTCGTAATCGTCCGCGTGAAACAGCTGGAATGCAATGAATTAATTAACGTTATTACTATAATGACCACCATTGATTATAATTAATAATAAAATTACTATTATTATAATGAATTGTTATCATTCATATCATTACGAACATAATTAACATGAAAAATAAATTATTACGAAAACATTTTTTTTCTCGCAAGAATGAGTATTAATTCATAACATTAGTACTAATAAGCAAGGGAATAGGGTTTGTGATGAAAAATGAGCGACGAATGATATAGGAAAGATCATGGGAATGGAAGACTAGTGTTGGCCCAAGAAATGTCTGAGGCATGAGGCGAGAGAGATGCAAAACGGGAACGGAAGAAGACTTTTCTGGATAAAACAAATAACCAAGAGTATTTTTTTAAAACCGGGTAAAAAAAGTCATCATTTGCAAAAATGGCATGGGAAAAACCAAAAGCAGAAGATTTTTATCTCAAAAACCGTGAGGCTTTTATCAAACTGAAATTCCAGCATATAGTAGGACATGATCTGACTTATCGACAGTTGCAGGATTATTCATTCATAACAGCACACCCTCTATATGGTTTACGACGGGCGAGATGGGTTTGTTTTTCTTCTAAATGTTTACAAAGGCTTTTGCGTTGACCCGTTGGTAGAAATGGTTTATCTCGGTGCTAAATAGCCAAAAAAATTACATCACTCGTCAACGTCTTGCCCATCTAACCGCACGTAAAATTACATACATTAAACTATTTTTTATCTCTGGTGTTTTGTAATGAAAAAAATTCAAAAAATTCGTGGACTCTGCATAGTCTACACATAACGTATATTGAAAAAATGTAATCCTTGATTGTGGCTAACGCTCCAACCTCCTTAACAGATATTATTCCAATGTTTTATGATTAGTATCATAATAAATGTAATTAACTGCGGAAGGTTGAATAATTTTTGTTTCAATTTATATCCCTTGGGATTTTCCTTACCTTTAAGCAAGTTTTGCAGAACGTCACTTGTAGATCGGTCAACAAATTCCTGAAGTATCTAGTTTTGAATGGCTTCGGCCACTGGACGATCAACACGCTCGAGGGTTCCATGCTCTTCAGTACGTTGCGCCCCACCCTTATCGTTGATCCGCCAAGTTTTTCCTGCACCAACGAGTGAAGCGTACAGCAATAAAACGGAAGAAAATAACGCGTGAAAATGTTCGAAGCAATTGATATCTAATGAATTTGCGTGTACAGCATCAAAATGTTTTTTCGTGAAGAATTTGCAACGCTAATCGAACGAATAGCTCTCGCGCGTTTTGCTGAATTCGCGTGTAAAACAGCTTCGGAAATAGTAGGTGTGAGCTGACCTCGTATCGCATGAGTCTCGCAGTGAACAGGTCGGCTTCGTTGGAGGGCAACGTCAATTGATCCTCGACGAGTATCGTCCCGTTCTCGAGGGATGTCGGCTCTTCGATGAGCCTCTGCGCCTCCTCGTCCGTTATACTCTCGTCGAGCTCGAACTCGATCAGAGGCAGAATTTCTAGAAAGCCCAAATATTGTCCACTTCCTTATTTCAAGGGCCCACATCCGGTTTCGTGATAACACACTCGAGACAGACTTACCGAACATGACGAAGGAGTGCTGAAATTTGAGGCCGCACTGAAGGCACTGATTGCTCGCCGCATTTTGCGCGGGCAAGAGGGCGTTGAAGGTCGAACATCTGTAGCAGAGAGGCAACAGCTCTTCGGGATCCCTGTACGGATAAGCTCTGGCTCCGAGGGTGGAAATTTCGATCTGCGCCGAGAGATTATCCGGTACTTTCATGCCCCGCAGACGCTCGAGCAACTGCATCGCCAATTCGTTAGCACCCAACAAGCGCGCTTGCTTCACGAGGGCGTACGTTATCGTCAATTTCGATACCCCCTCGACTTGGACACCCTGGGTCTTCGTCAGCAGGTATCGCGATATGTTGAACAGGGCCTCGGGCATCAAGGATGTGAAGGGCTCTTCCTACGACATGCGATATAACGAAACTTTTCTTTTACACACTTTTATTTAAGGAGTCTTCTCACCCTTAGACGCTAAAAAGGCTATTTTCGTGAATTTTCTTGATATGTTTATATAATAGATATTGATATGAAAGTTGTTACACTTAATGAATACACTTTCGAAATTTTATTCATTCAAGTCACTGTTTATAGATGAATATGGTAGTTAAAGAATGTGTTTAAAAAATTGTAGGTCTGCGCTGTTAACACAATCTCGGAGATGGATCATCCGAAACAAAAAAAAGGTTTGAGATTCAGTATGTTAATGGCTATGGCGCATATCATACGATTTTTGATATATGCAAAAATAACAAAATGGCAGACATTTTTCGAAAAAACAAAAAAGCGTGCTTTTTTCCGAGTTTTTGGCAAAAAAAATAGTGAATATAATTTTTTTAATCTTTGATTTTCGCTATATCTATGGTTGTAAAGAGTATGTGGTTGTGATTTCATAAGGGTCGGTTCAGTAATTTCGAAGATTTCATCAACAAGCCGTCGAGAAACGTTGTTTCGAGAAAAACGCGTTTATAAGTTTGTTTGGGTTACGTAAATACATTAAAAAAAAATTCTAACGTATTTCGAAAGTGTATTTATTAAGGGGTTAGGCCACAGTAACGGGTATAAAATCATGTGCGAGTTTAACAATTTTTTGTCGTTTGAAATAGTGATTCACTCATAAAATTAATTACACATCTATTTAGTATGAATATCAAGCTGTTAGAAAATATATTAATTTGTTTTCGATGTACAAAATGGCCGACTACTAATATTTTCTTTTGTTATCTTTTCTTAGGCGCTCCGCGGCGTGACATTTAGCATCCCTCATTTTTTACCTAGAACAAAAACAATAATTCTCGTTAATCTACATTAGAATACCTAGAGAAGTACGTACGGAATTTAAAAAATATTGTTTTATCCAAAAGTTGTAGGTAATTGAACTTAAGAAATGAATTTTCAGTAAAATATTCCGTTATAACTGGTCATAAACTGCTCATAAAATGAAAAGTTTTCGATTAATCAGAAATTCCGTACGTACTTTTCTGCGAAATGCAATTAGGAACATAACTTTTAAATTTGAAGTAAATCGAGTGAAAATTGTTGAAGTTATTTGTTACGCCAATTGGAAAAAAGCTGTTTCGCGAAGTTTCGAGTAGTCAGCCATTTTGTCCATCGAAAAAAATTTATATATATTTTCTAACAGCTTGATATTCATACTAAATAGATGTATAATTAATTCTATGAGTGAATCACTTTTTCATACGAAAAAAAATTGTTAAATTCGCACATGATTTTATATCCGTTACTGTGACCTAACCCCTTAAGTGTAACTTTTATATCAATATCTATAATATAAACCTATAAAAAAAATCATGAAACTAGCCTTTTTTTGCGTCTAAAGTGAGAAGACCCTTAACTTGACTTTCTGTGAGATGCAAAACGGACAATCGATATTTCACCTACTACCCGACTACTTAAAGCTCTCAAATTTTGCAAACATGCATCTAAGAGGTGGCAATGCACGATGCAACTTAAAAAAAAAAAAAGGAAACAACATTTTTAACTTCCCATGTAAAATAAGCGATATCTAATCATCTATACAAAATTTCACGAACACATACAAACAAATTCGTAGCCGACTGTGTTTGTAAGTGAAAAGTTTATATGCAACAATTAGTCGTAAGTTCAATCCCAATTACAGTCCGTTCTTTTTTACAAGTATTCCATGTTCCTAACGTACAAACTCGTAAACTAGTAAACTATTAGTAAAAACTAGTAAAATTAATTATAGACTAAAAAGTCAAAAATAATTTATATGTAAACAAATATTTCTAAAAAAACAAGCTTCCATTTAATGTACTAGAAAGTAGAAATAGAACATTGTGTACCAAGGAGACAAAGTGGGATTTTTACGCCGAGCGCAATGTTCATTTCAGTAAGAGTCGTAGACGAGCGCGCGAGGCAAAAACGAGTACTGAAAACGTCGGGCGAGGCGTGAAAGCCCCTGTTTCCACGGTGCAGAAGATTATTTATATAACAAAACCATGTTTTCCGAACTTTTTGTTGTTAAATACATATGGCTGCAAGCACGTGCAGGCGTATTGCATATGGAAGCTGTATCGCACATGGGAGGTGCATTACACGCGCCGCCCGGGCGGTAGAGGCAGCACCCCCCCCCCCTCCGTTAACTCCAAATGTAATTTTGAAATGTATCAGCATATCTCAATATACTGTCTTAGTAATAATTTATAACAAGGCGTTCACCGTTCACACGCATGAAAAGCGGGAAAAACATAATTGCGTTATGGCAGAGCACTTTTTAAATGCATCATTATATTTGAATGTACTATTTGTAAGGACAATTTTGATGAATAAATATATGTTATTTATCCCGATACAAGTTTGTCGCGGTGTCAGATAAAAGTGACAGCTGGAAGACTGACAGGTGTTCCACAGCGGCGTTCAATGCCCGTGAGCGTGGCAAATGCAAACGCGCAAATTTTTAAGGCCTAGGCCCTAAAAGACCTCTTTTAGGCCCTGTTAACACGTACGAAAACGCGAGGAAACGATGATTGTGGTATATAAATAATTTTTTTTACCAAGTCACTTACACGCGACTTTAAATAGAAGCTTGGGGCGCTCAAAATGTAGACATATCATCTTTAATTTACATGAATCCGTTAATTGATCAAATTTATTAACCCTTTGCGGCATGGTGTAACACTGGTGTTACACCTAATTCAATTCAGATTTTGACGTTTCAAAAGTGTTTTTTAATTCAATATGGCGGTTGTAAATCCGTTTCAAGGTTCCTAGGACTTCAATAACTACTAAAACATACCTATTAAATTTTTATTTTTCTTGTAGCGGGAGTCATTAATAACGAAAGTGCCAAAAAAAACGACCTTTTTACATCATAAATATGATTACGACTAATCTAGCAGGTGAACCATAACCAAAAAATAGGTAAAAACTTGGTTTTTGATCCACTGAATACGAACTCGAAGTCTAAACCGTCAAATTCAAAATGGCGGATCCAATATGGCGGCTGTAAATGGCAAAAACTATAGCATTTTTTTCAAATTTGATCTATTTTTTTTGGGTAGAGTTTATATCGTGTAACGGCGCCCCCGCAAACGCAGTACCAACTTTCGCTATCATCAAACGACTTTTTGCGTTTACGGTCCGCCATATTGGATCAGCCATCTTCAATTCCCGAATTTTGAGTGCAGATTCATAATTAGCGAGCCCAAAAAGCCCCGAGTGCCAACTGTCGCTATCATCAAAAGACGTTTTTCATTTATGATCCGCCATATTGAATCCGCCATCTTGAATTCTTGAATTTTGAGTGCATATTTGTAATCAGCAACCCCGAAAACCCCCGAGTACCAACTTTCGCTATCATCAAACGACGTTTTGCATTTAGGGTCCGCCATATTGGATCCGCCATCTTGAATTTTCGAAATTTGAGTGCATATTCGTAATCAGCGACCCCGAAAACCCCCGAGTACCAACTTTCGCTATCATCGAACGACGTTTTGCATTTATGGTCCGCCACATTGGATCCGCCATCTTGAATTCCCGAATTTTAAATGCAGATTCGTAATCAGCGATCCCGAAAACCCCTGAGTACCAACTTTCGCTACCATAAAAAGACGTTTTGCTTTTATGATCCGCCATCTTGAATTTTCGAATTTTGAGTGCAGATTCGTAGTCAGCAACCCCGGAAACCCCCGAGTACAACATTTTAAGCAATTTGCACGTAAAGAAAAATGTATGCTTCAAAGGGTTAAACATTTTTAAAGTTGAGCGCCCCAGCTTTTATTTATAGTCACACAGGTGACTTGTTGAAAAAATCTATTTTCTACTTTTCAGTACATTCGTTTTCGTTAAATATTTTTCTTGTTTGTTTCGTTAACTATTTTTTTACATATAAAATTGCTTGTTTCGTTAACTATTTTTTTACATATAAATTGCTTGTTTCCTTAAATATTTTTTTACATATAAATTGTGTACAACTGAGAGGTACTCGATCGCGTTCGGAGTTAAATTTACCAAGTACTTGAAGACCTCGTGGTACGCGTAGTAAACGTCGGCCTTGTCGGAATACGAGAAAAACGTGAGTTTCATATCCTCCGGACTTTTCGTCAAATTGAGACTGAGTTGAGACAGGAGCCAATAAAAGTAGGAAGCGTCGCGATATCTTCTCTCGGTCACGGCATTCCGCGCCAGCGTCGTCAGTACCCCGATGGATTCTTCGGGCTGGCCGGCCATTTGGAACGCTTGGGAGAAAACACGTTGCGAATCGGTTGTGCTTCTCGACTCTCATGGTAGTGGGCGGAGCTGAACGGCCAACCATTGGTTCAGTTTCTACGGACTCACCTTCTTGCGCCTCGGAGAAGCGACCGGTCTCGGCTAGCCATCTAGCGTAAGGGCCGTAAACCCTCGACTTCAATTTGGGATTTCTCTCCGCGAGTTCGAAAGCCTCCGGCCACGCTTGGGCGTCGACGAGAACGTCCGCGACGTCGGGGTCATCGCCGAGACGACTGAAGATCTCGGCCGCCCCGTGCGTAGCCCCGAGCTGACGCAACTTCTTCGCGATCATCGACAGACTGTCGCGCTCCGCTTTGTCCAATTGTCTGCCCACTTTGACGAGCATGTCGATCCAGCCGTATTCGGCGATTATGTTTATCGCTCGCTGCACGTCGCCGGCCGAGAGAAACATTTCCGCTGCTGCTCTCGGCTCTCCCAAACTCTTTGCCCACTCGGCTCGCCGTCTCAGAAGAATCGTTCGGTCCTGCAATTAAGAGACCACTCCAGTGTAACATTATTTGAAAATCGTTTTTTTTTTGCATTCTACAAAAATATGGAGTTTCATAAACGTGCTGGTAAATTGTGGTCGCGAAATTCGAATGATCGCGAGTGGCTACAGCCTTTCTTAGAAAAAGGGATTCGACCAGCTGCGTGAAGACGTGGCGCAGACAGACGCGTTTTTCTCGAAATTGTGGAAGATCTTAAACGAAGAGTTTACAAGCTATCCGTCTCAAATTCTGCCACATCATTCTTCATGCCATTCCTGAAGGGCATGTGCAAGGTCGACATAACCTCACAAATTTTCCAACCCAGTTTTCTCATAGATAGTTGAGTTTCTTTAGGAAAAACAAAGCATCCGGCTCTGGAGAATTGCCTGATGCAGAGTTTGACGATTTTCTTTTGCCCTAAATATTATTCATCTCTGAGAAATCTCGGTTCGAAAATGTCAGCTGTCTCTCTCGCACTCATATCTCAAGCGGTACATCTTCTACTCCGCCTTAACGTCATGCGGAAATGTTTTTTTGCCTTCCCTTTTGTTTTACGAAAAACTGACGAAAAAAGAGCCTATTTGGCACTTAATCTTGAAATGGCTACAATCCTGTTAATTTTCATCGAAAAAAAATCCTCTATACGCCTCTACAGTTTTGCATACGATTAATAATCTTTTTGGTTTTTTCTTTACAGACAATTTTTGGGGGAATAGGATTTTCCACCGTAAGGCGCTATTTTATATGCATCATTTTGCAGTGGCCAAAAAATTATATAAAAATAAAAGTCAAATATTTAAAAATATTTGTATGCACAACATAACTCATTTGAATAAACGAAAAAAAAATCGAATTGATTATTGATTTTTTTTTTTTAATTATGAAAATCACCAATTTTCAAGCCAGTCGCACTGGAATGGGTCGGTTTCGTTTCATTGACGTAAGTGAGGTAAATAGAAGTGAGAAAGAGATTTTTTGCATTTTTCCTTCTGCTCTCCGAAATCTTCCAGACAATTCAATCTCCATCATCGCGAGCAACAAATTACCTGCGTGTTGCCGCTCGCTATGAACTCCTGGGCGATATCGAACATCCGGAGATCGGAATACATGTCGAGAGCGTACTGTTGCAATCCGGCTTTCTGATACAATCTCGCGGCGTCCCTCAGTCTTCCCATGGCAGCTGCAGCTGTCGCCATGCATGCCTCACGGCCCCATTCGCCGGACTTGAGTTTCTCCTCGACCTCGGAAACGACCTCGATGTAACGAAGTTTCTTCATCCGGGCGAACGCCGAGTACGCGACGTTGAGCTCCAATTTGTCGAGCGCCGCCATGCCGAGAGCGAGCCAGTCGTTCTCCGCGACACCGAGACAGGCCACCGCGTAAGCCTCCTCGAACATTCCGATGTCCAGGTACTGATACATGGAAGACGAAAGGGGTATCTGAAAAAAGTGAACGCCGCGTTAAGGCAGGATATACATTTACAACGATAAAAAAATCGAGTTCTTTTTTTTCTTTAAGGCCTCAGGCCACTCTCGAGGCCGAAAAAATAGGGCTTTTTGGCGATTTTTTTCAGAAAAACTACGAAATAAATCGAGATTACAAAAAAAGTGTTTATCATACATATCAGCGACTGTATACAATAATTTTTTTGAAGCGATTTATTTCAAAATGGCGGCTGTGCAGCGTTTATCTCAAAACTGCATTTTTTAAGTTGGCCGGAAACATAACTCAGACAATTTTCAACCGACTCACCTAAAATGTTGAATATATCTTGAAAAATACATTGTCTATGGAAGTACGTAGGATTTTTTTTTATATTGCATAGTTCATTTGTTATCAACAATTATCTGACGATTTTTCAGGCAAATTTTTGGAAAGTGATAAATTTCGTCAGATAATTGTTAATAACAAATGAACTATGCGATATAAAAAAAAATCCTGCGTACTTCCATAGACAACGTATTTTTCAAAATACGATTATTTTTTTGTAAATGCGTGCCTTTTTCTGTAATTTGCATTTTCTTCATTTCAATTACGGTCACATAGGAATTTAGTTAGAATACATGTTCTAACTGAAAAAATGTTTGAACTTTTTTGCAAATCAACGGGAAGCTAGACTGCACGCCGATTCGCAACTCCCGCGGCAACCTTGCTGTAACACTCTGCCACAGCTCCGCCGTTTTTATGATGAATTAATATGAAAAAATTGTTTCGTATACTTAAATATACTATTAAAGTATACCTAAATTTTGATAATTGTAGAATAATTATTTCTCAGTTTAAAAAATCCCTCAATATTGCTTATTTTTTTCCTGTCTAAATGTATATCCCGCCTTAAACCGTAAATTAGGGTGATTTTTTTATAAAAGAAAATAACGTTTGACGAAGTTTCGTTGATAAATGAACATTCCATTACCTCGACGGTGACGATCGAGGGACCGTCCAAGCAGTAGAGCTTCGAGCCGTTGTGGCCGACGACGAAGCCACTGAACTTTTGCTTGTACTCGGGAAAGTCAGCGACCTTGATGGCCAAGTAATCGGCGCCGGAGAAACACATCATGTCCTCGAAGGCGCGATTAAAAGCGACACTGGTTACGTCCTGATACTCTCGTAATTTTTCGTCGGTGCAAAGGTCGAAAACGGCGAGAGTGCCGGTCTCGCTCACAACTGCGAGTCTTTCCTTCATCGAACTCACGTCCAGGCATCTCACAGCACCGTCCACTTTGGCGAGATGGGCCGGAAACGGATTGTCCATGTAGATTTTCATCACCTGGCCCGTCTTCAGACCTGTGCACAAGAGAAGGCAAATTTCAATACCTGCGCGCGAAACACTCAAGGTCTCGAGGTCTGGGTTAAAAATGATATTTATACGGAAAAAAAATATTTAAAAAAAACATGCTTTTATTTAATGTACTGAAAAGTAGAAAATAATTTTTTTTTACCATATCACCTATATGTGACTAAATAAACGCTTGGGGCGCTTAAAATTTAGACATACACTACTCCAAAAAATTAAAGGGACAGAAAATTTCTTCATTTTTTTGGTGTGTTTGAAGCGCTGTATCTGAAGAATTATCAGGGCTATTGGAGGTACATCAAGCTGAACCCTGGCAACATTAGTATTTCCATCAATATTTGTAAAGTAGTGGTAGATTTTCTGAAAAACCATAAAAAGTCATTTTTTGGTACTTTTTTCAAATTAATGTTGACGGTGAAAAAAGGTTATTTCTCAAAAATCAATGCGAGGGTCTTGTAGGAAATATATTCAAGTTTTCAAAGCTGCCCTTTAACTTCCTGTGCGATCATTGCTTGCTGAGATATCGATTATCAAAGACAAAAGGATCTTCCTTCATTCAAGGTCGGATATCTCAGCAAAAAATTGACGTGGAGAGACAAAAAAAACTAAATTCGAGCTGAATAAACAAGCTAACTGACCTATATATTGATTTAACTGAAGAAAAATTCCCGAGCCCGTGGAGTCTTGAAAAAAGACAAAAGAAAATTGAAAAACAAATTTCTCCTGCCATTTCTTATGATTGCGCGATAACCGTAGCTCGAAAAAATGTTTGTCAAAAGATCTCGAAACTAGAAACTTGAATCTTCAAAATGCTTTTTTTCATCCCGATACGACCATTTTTGACCTAGACACGGCGCTTCAAAAAACACTTAAAAGATTGAAGAAATTTTCTGTTCCTTTAATTGTTTGGAGTAGTGTATAATCTTTAATTTACATAAATCCGTCAACGTATCAACTTTATTTAATTTACTATAAAACAAACTTAGATTTTTTAAATAAAAATCCTGAAACTGAGTATCAACGTGTGATAATAATTTCTCAAACTACTATTGTGCCAAGTTAAATACGGTTAATGAAACTGAATAGATCAAATTTATTGAACACTAGCTAACGCCCGGCATGTGTTGCAATGCTTCTTTCAATTATCAAAGGCGAACAATTATCCGATACGATTCGCGCGCCATCTATTGTACGTTGATGGTACTATGTCAGGAACTTTGACGCAAGTGCCAACAACAACTGTACAGAGTTTCAACTCGATCGGATGACGATGCGCGGACACATAGAAGATCAACACACAAACATTCATTTTTATACATGTATGATAATTTAAAAAGTTGAACATCCCAAGCTTTCATTTATAGTCACATATAGGTGACTCGATCAAAAAAAATATTTTCTACTTTTTGTTACATTAAATAAAAGCTCGTTTTTAAAATATTTTTTTACATATATTGTTTTCTACTTTGGTAATTCTTTAAATAAGTGACTTTTCCGAAAAATGAGCCTCAAATTTTGTTTGGCCTATTTTCTCATTATTGGGTTACAAATGATGAGTTTCAGTTCGGGGGTGGGGGTGAAATTTACCCCCCTCCCCCATAAAAAGTTATGGGGTTTTGAAGTTCGCAGAAACACGTGATAAAATAGGGCATTTTTGAAAATTTCGACGCCTATATCGGTTTTTTGGGTTAAAGTCTGGGTAAAAGTTATGGGGTTTGAAAGTTCGCCGAAACACGTGACAAAATAGGACATTTTTGAAAATTTCGACGCCTATATTAAGTTCTTTTGGGTTATTATTTTTTCTAGAATAAAATCCATTTTTTATGGATTGTTCGCGCGTAAAAAAATTGTTAATGAAAATATTCAGCTTCCCCGACTGAATATCATCATTTATTACCCAATAAATAAGAAAATAGCAAAAAAAAATGTTAAGCTCATTTTTCGGAAAGGTCACTTATTTAAAGAATTATCTTGTCATTTTTTAGATGAAAGTTTGCAAAATGTCAGAGCTCTAAGTAGTCGGGAAATGGGTGAAATATGGATCTTCCGTTTTGCATCTCACAGAAAGTCAAGTTAAATAAGAGCTTGTAAAAATGGCACCTGCTATCAAGCATTCTTTGCCCGCTGGTCCACCGGCGACCCTGATATACGTGATGGGACTGTCGAGGATCCATTCTCGTTCTATCGCACCGGCGAACGACAAACTCTGCAGACGTTTCTCGAGGCACAGCACAAGGTGATTCGAGGTGACGACCAAGAGATTGCACTCGAGTTTTTGCGATAATTTTTCGCGTATGCGATAGTGCATGCCCTCGCTGTTGCCCGATGGCTCGTATATTATAACCCTCTCGGGCAACTGTACCGCGAGGCGATCCCGATACACCGCTATTCTGCACACGAGATCTTTGCACTTTATTCGGACCTTTTGATTCGTCACCAAGTGCTGAATAATCACGTCGGTCATGTTCTCGCGGTAGGCGTATCTGTCGCCGTACAATCCGTGCACGACGTTCCACGAGAGCTGCAGATACTTGATCGTACCGTCCTGACAACCGATTGCCTGCGACGTAAGAATTAAGGGATCATCACAGTGAAAAATGTTCAAAATATCTTTTTCTTGCATTATCCGATAGAATAGACGCTTATAAACGCGCTGTTCAATTTTTGGGGCGAAATTCGAATAATTTTGGTCGCTACAGCCTTTCTTACAAGGAACATCACTTTGGTGTCCTCCTCCGATTTTGTTGAAACTTTTTTGTGTGGAAGAGTATCAAAAACTAAGAGATACGTATTTTTTTTATCAGCAGAAAAACGGTTTTAAGGGGTGAAACACACCCTCGAAAATAGGGGTGTTTTTCGTCGATAACGTTATCGTTCTCATCTCCCATGTATAGTACACAAAAAATAAACATTGTTGCAATTTGACATTTTTTAATATCTCGTACCGTTAAAACGTTATCGACGAAAAACGAAAAACATCCCCATTTTTGAGGGTGCGTTTCACCCGTTAAAACCGTTTTTCCACCGATAAAAAAAATACGTGGCTCTTAGTTTTTGATACTCTGCCACATAAAAAAGTTTCAACAAAAGTGATGTTCCTTGTTAGAGAGAGTGATTCGCGCAGGGGCGTGAGACCTCGAAACTTTAAACCCGTTTATCTCGAAATGTCGTTTTTCAAAACGGTCTACATTCTCAAAGGAAGAATTTTCAAGCTATTCGTCTCAAATTTTGACACAACATTCTTCACGCCATTCTTTGCTATGAAAGATTTTTTTTAAACTCTTCATATTTTTTTCAACGAAAAACTGTCGAAAAAATAGGCGAAATTCGATACTTTTTTTCAAACCGGCGGCATTTTGTAAATTTTGATTAAAAAAACCTCTATAGCACGATAGCGGCTTTCATGCTTATTAAGGGTGAACTTGCGATTTTGGAAAAATGGATTTTTTTTATTGCATTTTTTTGAAGTATAAGTATCTGAGAATATGTCCTGAAAATTTCAAGTCGACCCGAACAAAATTGACTGAGATATGAGCGTTGAAAGAGAAGAATCCGCGTTGAAAGAGCGTTGAAAGAGAAACTTTAAACGCGTTTTTCTCAAAATGGCATTTCTGAAGTCGGTGACCAAGATTACTCGAACACTAATGAACCGATCTTCTTGAAATTTTGCAGGCTCATTTAATACATAAAATTGTAGTCTTTAATCGTTCGATTTTTTTTTTCGAAACAAAAATGGCCGTTTTATAGCCAAAAAACGGCCGTTTTTTTTCGTTAAAATCGAACCATTAACTTTGACTGTCCGCCATTTTGTGAAAAATGAATATTTTTAAAAACCCTTCGATGAAAGACTAGTTTATACTTATATTTGACTAAATCCATCCGCATTTTTTTTTCAGATGATCCACTTCGCCGCAATGTTGGTCACCGCAAACCGTGTATATAAAAACATTATTTCATTGACGGCGATTTGCCACTAAACAATGTAATATTTTTCAATAAAAAAATTACTGAAAGTTCTTCAAGATGTGTTCTTTAAGATGGTATATTGATCGATTAAAAAAGTTTTGTAGTTTTCTTTTAAAAAATTCATGAAAAAGGCCTTTTTTGCGCTACAAGTGGGGGTAACGCCTTAATAATCTTTTTACAGATTTAGTTTCAAATAATAATCACGGCCACAACCGTGTACACCGTGAGAGCTCCGTTTTTTCGAAGACATTTTCAACCCTTCAAAAAATGTAAAAAAAATAAAAATAAACGTTTAAAAATTTATTTTCTGTTCTTCATGAGTGACATAAAAATCATTTGACATGAAAAAAATCAGACTGATTAGCGTATTTTAACGATCGAAAAAAAATCGCGAAAATCAGCTATTTTTTATCCCGTTATACTATGATGATCGCTTAATATTTCGCGTTAATACGATTACGGGAACGCAGTGATTATCGCGTTGGTAGGAACAATCACGAAGGCTCTTACAACGTGAGACGAGGAAGGGTGAACCGCGCAGCTCCAGACCCACGAAGAGAACGGCTCACCCACGGTGGTTAACTGTATACCCTCGTGGGTCATTAAAAGGCACTTTTCGTTGCTCCCGCACACCAGGATGTATTGGCCCTCGGGGAAGTGCGTCACTCTCAGCGGTATGAAATTCGTCGCTCTCTCACGACCCACCTGACGTCCGGTTATCGTGAAGAACGATACGGTCCCTCCCCACTCGGCGATACAAAGAACGTCCACCGAATCGTCTCTGCCAAAAATGAATTTCGAGAAAGTACATTGTTATTCTTTTGCCTCGTGTTTCCCATGTGCCTTTCGGATTTCAAAGGGCTATACACCAGTGTGACACTTTAAAAAAATCGATTTTTTTTTTACTTTTTCGACAGTTTATACTTTCAAGAATTTCCTGTAAAAATTTCAAGGCCGTATCTCTGATCATTTTATCTTGCAAAAATCGATAGTTGAATTTTTAAACGCGTTTTTCTCGATATGAGATTTTTCAAATTTGCTGACATTGTAACTCAAAGAGCAATTATCCGATTGACTTGAAATTTGAACTGAGTACTCTTGAATGTATTTAGTCTACAGTGACGTAGGATATTTTTGATTCGATGAAAATTGACGATTAGGCATTGGAAAAAAACGACCATTTTATAGGCAAGAAAACAGACTTTTCTCATAACTACGCCATTTTGTTGGATTTTGATATTTTTCGAAAATCCGACGTCATTGTACAGGAAATACCTTCCAGTTTAACGACATTTTTTTTCTTTTTTCGGTTTCAGATACTCAATCGGCCAGAATCATGTCAGCAGTGGAGGAACTTTTTTTTTTTGCGCTTCCGACGGCAGCGCATAAGTCGCTTGGATCTCAATATTTTTCTATGAAAAAATTATGTAATACAGGTCAAATATAGCCGAATATATTCTTAATTTTCCGAAACATTCAACTCAGTACTTTTCGTCCAAAAAATCCCCGAAAATCACCCAAATTTTCAGCGTTCACACTGGTATAGCCCCTTAACGATAAAATTGCGACCTCGACGATACGATACTTTAATTGCAAAAAAAAATATTGAATATCCAGCTGGCTTCAGGGCCCCAAGCGTACGCAGAGCCGTTAATGGGCTACATGGTACTAGGGCCCTACTGCTGAAAAAGAACTTCTAAAAATTCTACTGCTAAACGGGCTCTACTGCTAAAAGCTCCACTGCTAAAAGCTGTACTGCTCAATGGGCTCTAGTGCTAAAACTGGACTGCTAAATAGACTCTAGTGCTAAAAGCAGCACTGCTAAAGTCTCACCTGCTAAAAAGCAAAAACCCAAACAAACTCGAACAAACATATATCGACACATCGAAAATGTTAGGATTTTTCGTCAATAATGCAGTCCTAAGGTAAACTTTGACGGTAGGTATTTCTAACCTTTGACGTTCCTGACGTCACAGGAGTACAAATGAGGTGTCTACGGACGCATCCCGCCGAGTGCATGACAATGGCGCCGATAGCAAGGTAAGATTTCTAAGAAAAATCCCAAAAAATCGTCAGAAAACCGCAAAAAGTACGGTGGAGACTTTTAGCAGTACAGATTTTACCAGTGGAGCCTTTTAGCAGGAGAGTCCGTTTAGTAGTACAGTTTTAGCAATAGAGCCTTTAGCAGTACTTTTTTAGCAGTGCTTTTTGAGCAATAGAGCTCGAACACGGGCTACATCTACCTAGGTGAGTCAAAAAATTGCAGTTTCCAAAAACATTTTCATTCGATAGTATATCCTTTTGGCTATATTCCCTGATAGTTGCATTGAAATATTCCTAAAATTGAATTAGCGACAAACTTCAACTTTAAACGCGTTTTTCTCGAAACACTATTTTCAGTGTCGGTGGACATGATATCTCGACAACCTTGATCGATTGTTCCCAAATTTACAGGAGATACGATGAGAAACATTTAAAGGTCGTTAACGATTTCAACTTTTGAAAATCGATCTTCATTTTTTATTTGTTACGAGAAAATGACAACTTTTGTCATGGATTTTGTCTGCTGGGTATCGATTCGTCGCCACTTTGTGGAAATAAATTATTTAAATAATCGCCGATCGTCAGCGACTCGTATTCAACTCGATTACCCCATTTGGATTTTAGATTTTAAATGGACCGTTTAATCTGGAGGGTGTCCACCGCCAAACGTCGCGAAAAAATGTCATCATCTGCCGGCGGCCATGTTTTTGTTGTTTATCTGTATTTTTTTGGTGTTTTTTTTTCAAAAGGCTCTCGATATGTACCTTTGTGTGGAAAAAAATGCTTTTTTTGTTCACCACCCGTTTCGCCGACAAAAAAAATCGGAATTTGGCAATTTTTTCTGGCCTCTAGGTAGATGTAGTCGCTTAAAGATAGTACCTCAAAGGACTCCAGGATATGCTCCAGATCGACGATCCGCCGGACCTTTCAATTCGCGTCTTTTCGTCCCCGTTCTGCGACGAGAAACATTTCGAGAAAAACATTTAGAAAATGCGGTTTAAAAAAATCGAAGTACTTGCCCAATTTGGAGGGTCGATAAAGACCACTTTTTGTCTGCTTCGAAAGTCCCTGTACCTTATTTCTAATGGATACGTAGCCGCTTGCCAGACCGATCGCCAAATACTGTCCATCCTTGGTCCACGCGCAGCAATTGACTCTACCGCCCGATTTGTGTTTCTGCACGGCTTTCTGTTCCGAGGACCAAAAGGCCATGTCGGAGATGGAGCAGCTGAGCAATTGATGGGACACCGGATTGAACTGCATCGACTGTACCGCGTCATTGTGCCTGTAAATTCAATCCTGTGAATGTTTCGCACCCATCCTCCGTCACTTTCGTAATATTTTACCGCCGACTTACGAATATTTCAATATTCCTTCCAACTTCGATGTCCAGATTATCACAGATTTGTCCGCACCGCCGGACGCAAATTTTTTACCGTCCCGGGCGTAACACACGCAGTAGACGGTGTCCTTGTGACCTGCGAACAATAATTATTCCTTGGAGAGAAAAACTTTTTAAATGAAGAAAAAATATCGTTGCGCTTGGCCTCATTTTATTTTTGGAGCTGATAAATATATCGGAGTACCAAATGTAGTTTTTAGGCTTTCGATCTTTTTTTTCGTTTTATTATTGTTATTGTATGAATTATTGTTGTTGTTATATTTATTATTAAACCAACTATGCCGTTATGCAAATGCAACTGAGTAGTGGGGGATATTACGATATCTGTGGCCCCAAGTTTTGGCCATGCAGTCTTTATATTTGGCCCAAAATAAGACTTTTTTCAAGAATACAAAAAATCAAAATTCGGCTTTTAAGGGGGTGAAACAGAGGTTTTAAACTTTTAATGAGGCGGAGTATTTGGGGATATTACGGTATCTGTGGCCCCTAATTCTGACCACGCAGCCATCATATGTGACCCAAAATAAGACTTTTTTGAGGAGTGGTAAAAATTGAAATTCGATCCTTAAGGAGTTGATACAGGGGTTTTAAAGTTTGCATGGGACATCATATTTTTTTTGACAGATTTGCTTGAAACTTGGTGTAAATACTCTACAATACAAATAATTGAACACGTATTTCTGCATTTCCTAAAAGTGGACCCTTAAGAGAGTTAAACGGGAGGGTAAAAGTTTGTATGAGACAACATATTTTTTTGTCAGATTTACTTGAAACTTGGCATAAATACACTAAAATACAAATAATTAAACACGTATTTCAACAATTTATGAAGTTTAACCTTTAAGGGGGTTAAACGGGAGTGTTAACGTTGATAAGAGAAAACATATTTTTTTACCAGATTTACTTGAAACTTACTAAATTGATTTGATATAGAACACTAGATGTTTTCCTCTGTGTTTGGTGCGTGTAGACAGTCAAGTAGTACTTTTTTATCCCCTTAACTGTGTTTGTTTCAGTTGGCATAAATATACCAAACAAATACATGTGTAATTATTTGTATTGGAGTGTATTTATACCGAGTTTTGAGCAAATCTGACCAAAAAATATGTTGTCTCATATAAACTTTGAAACCTCCGTTTCACCCCCTTAAGGGTCGAATTTCGATTTTTACCACTCTTGAAAAAAGTCTCATTTTGGGTCAAATATGAAGACTGCGTGGTCAGAATTAGAGGCCACAGATATCGTAATACTGCCGAGTAGTGCATTAAGGGACTATTCCAGTGTGACATTTTCAAAAAATCGATTTTTTTTGCCTTTTTCGACAGTTTATACTTTCAAGAATACCATTATAATTTATATCATTTATATCAATATCATTTTATCTTCCGAAAATCGATAATTAAATCTTTAAACGCGTTTTTCTCGAAATGAGATTTTTCAAATTTGCTGACATTGTAACTCAAAGAGCAATTATCCGATTGACTTGAAATTTGAACTGAGTACTCTTGAATATATTCACTCTACAATGACATAGGATATTTTTGATTGGATGAAAATTGACGATTCGGCATTGAAAAAAACGTCCATTTTATAGGCAAGAAAACAGACTTTTTTTTCATAACTACGCCATTTTGTTAGATTTTGATATTTTTCGAAAATCCTACGTCATTGTACAGGAAATACCTTCCAGTTTAATGACATTTTGTCCGTTTTCGGTTTCAGCTACTCAACCGGCCGGAATCATGTCAGCGGTGGAGAAACTTTTTTTTTGGCGCCTCAGAAGGAAGCGCATAAGCCGTTTGGATCTCAATATTTTTCTATGAAAAAATTATGTAATATAGGTCAAATATAGCCAAATATACTCTCAATTTTCGGAAACATTTGAATGAGTATATTTCTTCCAAATAGTTCCCGAAAGTCACCCAAATGTTGAGCGTTCACACTGGTATAGCCCCTGAAGGCGAGACACCACTGTGACGGGCGAAAAATGGATTTTTTCGCATTTTTTCAATGTATATATATTCAAGAATATGTGAAAAGAATTTGGAGTTGAAATTTTGAAAATTAACTAAGTTACAGACGATTGAGTGAGAGGAGGTAGCGCAAAGATTTACGTATAATATAACTTTTAATCGCGTTTACCTCGAAACGACGTTTTCGAGCTGGCCGGAATCATCATTTAGATTAAAATATAATATGATTGAATAGGGAGGATGTAAATATAATGGATGAAAGAAAAGAAACTTAGGCGAGACTGAGATGTGGGAATGTGGGGAAGGAAGGAAATAAGGGTATAGTGACAACAGATGCAGAGTTTGTAAAAAAGAAGTGGAAAACTTAGTGCAAATATATACGTGCGAGAAAGCCAAGGAAAAAACAAAAAAGAAATAGTAGAACATCTGGAAAAATGGATAGGGGATAAAGGAGAGCAAATCAATAGAAAGATATAGAAAGTGCTAAAAAAGGAGCCTGTGGAAAAGAACTATGTGGGTACATCAAACGCTTCCAGAAACTAACTGGAAAAATAGTAAACGAGGCGGATTCGATACGAAACGAAAGGCAAAACGACAATAGGATATAAGTTAGAAATAAGAAAATTTTGTAAGGGTAAATGTGTATGTAGGGAAGGTTTTTCTATGTGTAAACACTCTGAAGGGGTATACCGGAAATAATAAATGCTACTACTACTATAATATAATTAAATATTATATTATAATATATTAAATTATATTCAAACATAATTGTCCGATTTTCATCTTTTTAAACCCAAAATTTACGTAATTGCAATAGCTATCGTTGTACGTAGCCATTTTTTTTAATTTAGTATTTTGTTTAAGCCCCCGAATATAAGTAAAAATTTCGCCAAAAGTACACTTTTTTGTAACGCCCGTCATTGTGTGATTTTTTTAATCGAAAAACGGCTACGTACATCGATGACTACATTTATATAAATAATAAAACTTTTTTTCTCTTCATTTTTCGGACCAGCCACTGTCAAGTTATCGAACTAGCCGTTGGACCGCACTTTTTATACAGAGGCTCTACTATACTTCAATAAAGTTGTTAATTAAAAAAAAAAAGAATTCCACGAAATAAGTTCAATGTGTGCTTAATAACATATTGTTTTTCCGAATTCCAAATAATCTCGTGCGCCAAAAAAATTCGGAAAAAACTAGCGTTTCCAGCGCGTCACAGCGTTGTCCCCCCTTAAGGGGATATACCAGTGTGACACTTTCAAAAAATCGATTTTTTTTGTTGATTTTTTCGACAGTTTATACTTTCAAGAATATCCTGTAAAAATGTCAAGGCCGTATCTCTAATACTCCCTGAATGGCAGGCTTCCAAAGAGCAACCGCCCGTAGGTATAAAATGCAATAGTTGAATCTTTAAACGCGTTTTTCTCGAAATGAGATTTTTCAATCTCTCAATATTTCTCTATTAAAAAATTATGTAATATAGGTCAAATATAGCCAAATATATTCTTAATTTTCCGAAACATTTAATTGAGTACTTTTCTTCCAAAAAATTCCCGAAAATCACCGAAATGTTCAGTGTTCACACTGGTATAGCTCCTTAACAAACAAGAGATTAATATTATATCAGTTGGTTGCATATAACAGCACCCACTGGCAATAGATGGCGTTAGGTACACTATTTTCGCAAACTGAAAGTTAGCAATTCACACGATGTCCGAAGAATCCCGGTAAAACGCCATAAGTGGCACTTGTGCGACACGTTAACATCATCAATTTTTGTTCCAAATACGTCACATTTGTGGGAAGTTATGCTCTATTATGTCCTGGCACACAAATTGCCTGTGGAAATGTATAGTTTGCTAGAGGAAGTGTATACATTGCATGTCCCATTGAGTACAACATGCAGAGTGGCTTGACCGCTTCCAAAGTGGTAACTTCTCAATGGACAAGGACCGTGGGAAACCACCCAAAAAAGGGATGTCGTGTACTACAAGCTGCTGAAACTGTCAGAAACGATCACTGGGGATGTTATGAAATGCAACTGATGTGTTTGAAGCCACCTCTGCCCAAGAAGAGGCCAGAATGAAAGAATCGCTGTGACAAGCTGATTCTGCAGAACAACATGCTGCTCAACCGGTTAAGAAATATTTAGGAGGAGGAAACTCCGGAATCCTAATCGACCTGCCATATTCTCCAAACATAGCTCAGCCCCATTACCATTGGTTCCTATCAATGAAATCAGCGCTTATGAATCAGCACGCCAACTTATGCGACATAGTCAAAAAATTGTAACATGAAAACCTAACATGAAAAAAATTGAATTCTTCCTGTGTGGGTTTTGATGATTGGTAGAAAAATGGACCAAGGTTATTTGTTCCGATGCGCAATACTTTGAATAAACCAGTGCTTCGATTTGCTACCAACTCATTTCTTTCGCTCGAAATGGGTGGTTTGATATGCAACCACTGAATATACATGTTAATGATCAAAATGAATAAATTACTAACTAAATATAATGGTAATATTTATGTATATTATAATAATCATCATAATTTTATTATCTTTATTATGTTATCACCTTTGAGAGGCTGTATGAGTGCACCTTTGGTAGTTTCGTAAACAAGTACTTGCTGACCAGCCGCTACGACTAGCTGAGTGCCTTCCGGATTAAAGCACAGATCGTAAATGCTAAAACGAAAAAATAAACGCAAATGAAGATCACAATGCAATAACTCATAATTCAGAGTTTGGAATTGGTGATTTTTATTATTTTTTTTACCATTGTTCCGTCTTATCTTGAACCTTGTCGACCCACGTTGGATGAGTTCTCATACTTATACAATTGTTATGTACTACTCGACGCGTTCGAATCTTTCGGATCTACGAAACAAAAACGTGGGTGGCATTGATTCCCGATGAGCCGCGAACGATTTGTTTTGACATCGGTTTACATCCCGGTTACCAGGGAAACGGGACCAAAATGGCTGGCCGGATCGTAAGAAAAATCGCGCGTTTGAAAGTCGCCACTTCGCGCGGTCGTCGAAATCCACGATGCGTTTTTTTCCCCAACCAACCGAGTTGTTTCTTTCGCGGCTTTTCTCGAGTTTTCAAACAAATTGTAAAATAGATATGGACTTTCGTACGAATTCGGCCGCGTGAAGGACCGCGGCTGTGCGACGCACGTGAAAATCCGAAGAATAGTGGAGACCAAAGAAAATTGGACAAGTTTTCGCCTGCCTTTCCGTTCACCTTGGACGATTTAATTGTTGATTAACGAATTTCGTGACGATCTAGCGGTAAGAGAAATACGTTTCTCTCGCCGATCCTAAAATGATCTCTCATTTTGCGCACATATTCGGGGATAAGTATGAGAAGAAAAAAGTAGGTTAAAAAAGGAATAAGAAAAATCTTGACGACCGTGACTCGAGACTTGTCGGAGTGTCTCGCGAGGAAAACAAAAGGGGCCGCTCGCATCGTTCGCTCCGTGACTCTAGTCGAAGACGACGTGTTGCCGCGTTGCGTGTATCGTTATATCCCTTGTCAAAAAATTTATTAGGTTGTTTTTTTTTTCGCACTCCGTAAATAAGCATAAGAGAGATACGTTCTTTGTGGATAACAACGCGACGCAGCGACGAAAAAAAAAACGTCTTTTGTATGCCTCGTTACACAGCGTTCGAGCTCATAAACCTAACATGATTAAATTATTTTCGTTGAAACAAGCGAAAAAAGATGGCGAATCACCCAAGGCAGGAACGCAGAAAAAGGCATCCGCGGCACAGCTGAGGATTACAAAAGGTACATACGCGTGTATGCGTCGAAAAAATTACCTCGTAAGGCGAACAATGAAGCGAAGGTGAATGTTTCAACGTCGTTGCAAAACGCGACAACGTAACATCCTCTCTTTTTTTTGTTCGCTAAACTGCGATCGATCCTAACGCGTCAAACGTTTTTTTTTCTTCTCGATTTTCAAATTCTCAATCGAAATTTTCATAATAAAAAAAACAACATTTTTTGCGAATTCGTCAATTCTTTGCTTGCAGACATAAACGAACTTAATCTTCCAAAAACATGTGGTACAGAATTTCCCGATCCGGACGACTTGCTAAGTTTTAAGTTAATCATCTGTCCCGACGAGGTGAGTGAAGTCTCCGCCGTTACATCCTCCCAAGGACGTTCGCGCGACGAACAACCGTAGCGGAAAATTTACCCAATGCTGTACTGAGCCGCGTTGTTTCTTTCCAGGGCTTTTACAGAGGCGGAAGATTCACGTTTAGTTTTAAGGTCGGACCGAATTATCCACACGAGCCTCCCAAGGTCAAGTGCGAAACTCAGGTCTATCATCCAAATATCGATCTGGAGGGTAACGTGTGCTTGAACATATTGAGGGAGGATTGGAAGCCGGTTCTAACGATCAACTCCATCGTCTATGGACTCCAGTATCTTTTCCTGGTCGGTATGATTCCGCAAAGGCGGACGTTAAGTTGCTAGGCGATATTTTCGTTTTTTTCTGATGTTTCACGAGCGTCGTCGTTGCAGGAGCCGAATCCGGAGGATCCGTTGAACAAAGAGGCGGCGGAGGTTTTACAGAACAATCGTCGCGTTTTCGAGCAGAACGTCGCGAAGGCGATGCGCGGCGGTTACGTAGGCTCTTTTTATTTCGAGCGGTGTCTCAAGTGATACAAAGCCGGTAAGACGACATTGTACGCGTTACTTTGGAGACTCGCTTTCGAGGAAGATATTACGAATGGAAGGAATGACGAGGGACGACGTCGCGATCTCTTCGTCTCGTGTAAATCCGCGCTATACATACTTACGTTCTTTACATCTTGCCAGGCCTCCAAACATTTGATCCATCAAGTATTTTATGCTTTCGCCCAATAATAATAACAATAAAAGAGAAAGAAGAACCACCAAACTAAACGAAATGTTTACGAGAGTAGATTCTTTTTTTTCGTCAATTTTTCTTTCTCCATTCAATCGCCCATTGTTTATTCGGATTATTCGATCTTCGCGATACACGAAAAGAATATAAGATAATTATTAAAGACGGAGAAAAAAGGAAAAAAAAAATACACGATACGAAACGTTAGGCCCTCCGGACACGTCGCTCGCAATGTACGTGGGCCTGAGCAAGTATGCAAAGATTATTTGTCGACGATCTTTGGAGGATCGTGCGTTGTGCGACCTGCACGTTCGCGCGCGAACAGCCCAAGATCTCCATTGCGCCTTCTCCTATTTCTTCGTCCTTGCTCCCTCGGTTAGTCTAGATCATGTCGATATGATTCCATTCACATAAATATAGATATACGTGTATACGGGGTGTGTCTTGAAAAAGAAAATCTTGCCAAATGTGAGCTCTACAACTCGAGGCTACACGGTTACACTCGAAAAATCAATTCCGGAATGGGAATTAAAATGATCGCGTGCAACCTGAGTTCGAAAGCACAAACTCAGCATGACTTTTCGTGTACCTTATACTATCGTTTGAAGGATAAGAGTTGCTTTTTTTTCGACACAACACGATACGAATGTTCAGATGAAACGTTCAAACGCATATATGCATATTTATGTGGGTGCATATCTAAAGTTTCGTTTCCTAAGCACCTCTGTAGAACTTTGAAAAGTGTAAATGCAAATCGCGGGTGGTTGCTCGAAAGCCTCGATCATCCCTGTGCTTTTAGACACACAAACACAGCAACCATTTCATTCACGAATATTTGGACAATATATACACACTAAGAATTCAGACGATCAATTTAAATTGGCGCCTATTCCAATATCAATTGATCATTGTCGTTGCCTCGCCGTTCGTACACTTTGTGATTTGCATTGTTCGCTGTTTCTAGTATCTAAGGAATCTTCATTAATTTTCTCGTTATACTATTATTATTATTGCTATTATTATTATGAATAAATTAGATGGGAAGTCAGAGAGAACGCATAGATTGAGTTTCGGGGCTCATTATCCTCTAGATAATTTTGATCATTTTATTATTACTGTCACGAGTAATGGATATAGAGCACAATCAATGATTAAGAACAATTTATTAATAAACGACTGTTGGCAAATGATCATTCGAATGAAGCGATTTATTTCGTCTTCACACGAAACTTGGGTGATTTTTTTGTTGTTTTTCATTCGTCGCTTTTGATTTGCGCGTAATATTGTCCAAATTCGTTGAAAATAAAATAAAATAGTATTACCTCGTGTAGAGTGTGAGTGATCAATGCGACGATTGGGAGTTCGAGAAATTCGATTGACACGAAAACCATATATTATCGCGTTAACCTCGTATTATCAGAGGCGCGCGGCAAGGATAACAAGAAAGCAAAACAAGATTGTAATTTATCTTTGGTGAGTTTGGAGAAAGAGAAGAAAAAAAAACGCGCATGGCGAAGAGTATAAATGATCATAATAAAAATGTTCTTAGGTACGAAGGGGTGGGATAATTTTGGAGCATTGTGATCGCGCAATCCCCTTCGTTCGTCACGCACTAGGGCCTCGTTTATTATTTATTGATATTAGGAAGAAATTTAAGCGCTCGCTCGTCGATTGCTGATTATACATAAAGAATTTTAAAAGTTAATAAGAAGAACGTTTAACATTAGGCTGCAATATGTACCGTCGAGGCCAGTCCAGAGAAATATAATCTTTTAAAAGCAGTTTCGAAAAAATTGAAGGGATGAAAAAATATCGATCTTACTATCCTTCCTCAAAACTGTTTAGGCTGCGGTTTTTTTTCTTTTTCGTGCTGCTCAAAACAAATTGCTGATTTCATTCGACTCTCGTCCACACGAGATTGACAAACCCGAGCGATTTTTACGGATTTCGGGGCGGAATATGACAGATATGTACATTAGGGGGTGTCGAAGAAAAATTCAGCACCGATCTCTTTGAAAGTCGGGCAGAAAGAGAAACTTTTATGCCAAATTCGAGCTCTTTGACCCAAGCCCAACATTTGATTTCCAAATTTTCGTGTAACTCAAATTGGGAGGAAAAAAAACTCATCGAACGATACGATTTAGACTTAAGCTAGAGAGCTCAAATCGGGTATGCTGTTTCTTTAAGGAGTTTCGGGACAAATGACGAAATTTTACCATTTGCTTCATATTTATCCAGTGAATTCTTTGTCATGTGCTGAATGTACTTTCCAAATTTTAAATCCATCGTCTACACCGTTTCCATAACATTTACAATTGAAAAACACTTTTCAACATAGAGAGATGCCTATGATCATATAACATATGGAGTATGACACTGGTGACAATATTATCATAACTGAGTGATTTGACAATTTTGCATAACATTTTAACCATTTTTTCACACTTCATGCGTAACGCTGCCAGTCAACGATAAGTGCAGGCATCTCCCTGTGTTCAAAAGTCCTTTTTTCAATTACAAATTTCATCGAATCGGTGTAGACGATCCTTTTAAAATTTGTTGGGCCCATTCGGTAAATGACGAAGAATTCACTGAATAAATGGAAATCGAATGGTAATATTTTGTCAATTGTCCCGAAACTCCTCAATACCCATCAATATTTGAAAGAGTAAGAGTTGGATTTATCTCGAAAAGCGCTAATACACATAAAATGAAATATAGAGAAATAAATGAGAAGTATATTGAATAATAAAATCTCCGAATTAGAGAGAGAAAAGAATTCTCGAAAACGTATTCGAGGTTTCCACAAGTTGCTTACTTAGTCTGTAAAGCCGAATAACGATCGCGAAATAAGTCGTGCATGGAAAAACAAAAAACCCGTGTATACGTGTTGGATCTCAGACAGCGAATCGACGATTCTCGTAATTTTATATCTTCGAACCCTGTGTCCTTGTTTCTTTTCATTTCGAATGTTCAAAGTGAAGCACCCACACGTTACAGCGCCCTCGTTAGCATTACGGGGTGGTGGGAAGCGTAACGAAAGGAACATACGATTCAATGCTCGATCTACGTGTAACAAAAGTGTAAAGGTTTACGGTATAATAAATTACGATTTACAAGCGTCATTTTTCACAAATTTTATCGGCCGGTTGGTCAACTAAATATATTCGGTCGCGTGTTCCAGTGAAACCGACCAATCCAGCCAAACTTGCGCTCCTCGCGCGTGTGTGAGGCAATGCGCTCACGCGAATAAACCAACAATCTCCACTTGTATTTTCATAAAAATTAGCTTCTCGATATATTTATACCAACAATTTAACACGTTTTTTTTTCAACAAACATCATATAAAGTAAACGGAGTTTCTTTCCTCTTCGATTGGATGTAATGATCGAATAAAAAAAATGATAATTCTGAGTCAAGAAGAACGAAAAAGAAGTATTAAAGTATACGACGCGCGTTAAGACGTGTGTGTTGCAGCGTGCGAAGTGTAACGTGGACGATTCCGACTCGGCCAGTTTCCTCGTTCGTTTTTTTTCCCCTTCTTTTTTTTCGTATTTTCTTTTTTGTATAAAGCCTCGATAATGTTGCGTACGGACTGTATGCCCTATACTAAGTCGGGAAGAGATCCCAAAATAAACGAAAAAATAAGATATATATTTATATATGTATATGTATAGATGTATTCATACATATAATATATATATATACGATTGAAAAATAAGTTAGTATCCAAAGCTTGTTTTTATGTAAAAGTATACATAACCTCGTCGCGTATGACAAAGCTGTATGCGATCGAACGATTACGTTTTACAAGGCTAAGGTACATACGATTCGCGATTTTTTCGTTTTTCCTTCCTTCCTCTCGCCGGCTTGTTTTATCTCTCTTTTTTTCTTGACTAAACTTCGACGATATAGCCTTATTGATATCTCATTCGACGCAGTTGATTTTGCCGTGGGGTGCACAAATAATGTACAATTTACTTTACACAAAAATAGTTTCGTAAATTTAGAGAAATGCGTAATGTCTTCGAAGTGGTCAAAATATTACAATCGCGTGCTACAAGTGTTCTCGAATTTGTTTGGATCTCGTGTGTTTTCTTCTTTCCTCTCGTTTCCTTCTCTCTTTTGTTTTTGTTGTTGTTTCTCGTTTGTTGTTGCTTCGTTTGTTTGCCGTTATAATTTCTTTAATTACTTATTTCCTAGGATAGAAATGTTAGAGAATCTTTATCGACCTAAGGGAGTGCCACCGAAATTAAACGAGGTGGGCACTGTCTGAGAGTGGAAGGCGTAACCTGCGAATCAACGAGACACAATTATGAGTACCAATCTTTACGTAGAATGTTCATTCGATCAAAAATGATATTTGTAGAAAAAAAAACGCACGAGGCTTCGGGGGCGTAGGGGAGCACACTTACCGCCGCTCTGTTCGATTCTTTTGCTCTCGAGGGCCGCTTTGCGCTGATCCGCAAGAAGTATCACTTCCTGGAGGGCCTTCTGTTGCTCGGCCGTCAAATGGCTCGTCAGTGCCCTGTACCAGACCTGATCTGTCCTTTCGATGTCTGTGAAGTAGAAACAACAATATACGGAACCAGCAAACGTTTCTTCCTTACTCGCGCTCGCTTCTTCAACGGACTACATCTATATAGGTGGGTCAAAATACTGTATTTTCGAAACATTCGATGGTATCACCTTTTAGCTACACTGTAAAAAAAATCTGTATTCAAATTAATATAAAAGTGCAGGAAGTCTTTTTACAGATACCGTTTATGAATTTTAATATTGTCGTTTGAAAATCAATGCACTGTTTTTCGAATGTCTAATAATCGTTCAGTAATATCGCAACACTTAAGTACTGGAAAAATCATATACGTATCGCAAGGTATCTATTATAAGCGTATTAAAGTTGATATGCACAGATTGTATTTTTAAATTTTAAAAAGTAAATTTGTCATAGAAAAGTGTATTAATTTTACGGTGTTAGGTTAGTGTAATTATTATTTACTTTCTGCGTCTTTAATAAACTCTGTATGAATTTTAATACACAAATTCCGGAATTCTTTTTACTGATTCAGTCTGTGAAAACTAATAACCGTTATTTGAAAATTAATACACTACGTTTTGAATGTCTAAGTGATGTGTAGTAATGGTCTAATACCAAAGAATTCTTCCCCTCATTGTGACCGTTTCTTCCTCTACTCTTTGCCCCTTTTTCTCCCGCCCCCCCCCCCCTCTTGCGGCCGCAGCCGAATTCCCCCTATGTATTATATTCATCACGACATTTCTGTCATGGGTATATGGAAACTGCGGAAAACCTATACCAATACAGCCGATCATCGAGTTCGCCCCCCAGTCGTGGAACTAGTCTTATTTCGCTGCGAAATGCCGAAGAAAAACATTTCACGACGAAATGTACGCGACTGGGATTCGAACCCGGGACCTCCCGGTCCGCTGGTTTAGTGGCGGGCGCGCTAACCACTAGATCATCGCACCGGGCATCTACCACTTACTTTAGATTTGGTGTTACGCGATACGTTTTTTATGATTTGATTTAACATGCTGACCAAAGCACGAATTTCAAGTTTTCTGCACTAAATTATATAATAAATCAGACTATAGAATAAAAGTATACTGAATCGAAAATGTACATGCCTTCGTATTGTAAATGTCCTATTCATTTCTTAATTTTCTCCAGTCTATCATAATATTCAGTGTACAAAAAATTGTATACTCCTGAACCAAGTATGGTAAAAATTAAGATTCAGTTTGTAATTTTCTTACTTTATCTACATTTTATATATTTAAAACGCTTGTTGCATTTTTCAACTAAGAATATTTATTTTCCTATTAGACGTCTTGAAAAATTGTAGATAGTGTATTAATATTCAATTCGTACGTATTACGAAATGTAAAACCGTATGAAATGTAGGTCCGGTATTGAATTCTACAACACTGAAGCTTAAATATTCATTCATATACTAAGTTTTGAAATTTCATTTGCCATAGTATTGTAAAAGTATTTTAAATTTCATATTTCTTTAAACAGCGTTTTGTAATATACAAGGTATTGTACTTTTCAACAGAATGAAGTTAAAAATAATAGTCATATTGCGATTTTAACACTTTTTGTGTAAATAACGAAATCATATACGTTTGTTGCATTAATCAAACAAATATTTGTATGATTATGATGCGCGTTGAAAAACTCATACGCAGCATACTAATATTCAATGTCCCATATATTAAGATGTATACGAATCTATAAAAATTCATTTACATTACTGAAGTGCCAATTTGCGTTTCATATTCCGAGTTTAGAAATTTTCAATTATAAAAGTATAGTAAATTTAATGACTTTTTTTACAGTGCATGTTCCCTGAAAATTTCACTGAAATGTTCCTAAATTGAATGAGCTACAGCTTCTAACAGTCGCGTTTGAAGTGTTTTTTTTCAACTGCCTGTATCGCCAAACGGGGTAATCTATTCGACCGCAGCGCTCGAATGTTCCCCCACTCTTGAGCCCTTTTTTGGGGCCTCTAGGTAGATGTAGCCCCTTAAGACGAAATGACACGCGTAAAGTAATATCTACCGACTCACGCGACATCTATGAATATTGTCTATATATATATCTATGAACGGTTGCGCGAAATGTTGACCTTTTTTTGTAAATGCGTGCCATTCTCTTGGATTTCCATTTTCTTCGTTTCAATTACCGTCAAACAGAAGCTATACACGTTCTAACTGAAAAAATGTTTGGATTTGTTTGCAAACCAAAGTCCATGGGAAGCCAACCTTGCTGTAACACTGCCACAGCGCTGCCATTTTAATCACGAATGCATTTAAAAAATATTTTTGTATACTTAAATATACTATTAAAGTATACCTATAGTTTGATAAATGCGGAGCTGGCGAATAAAACCGGACTTGTCCGCACTACGTCAAATTTGTTGAATTTTTATTATTTGTATTTTTCAAGCACACCTTGATAAGCTCCGGAAATATTTTCAATCAAATCCGGCTCTGAACACTTCAATGTATGTTAATAAGTGCCTTTTTGAGCAAAATGGCACTTTTCAGGCACAAAAATTAATTAAAATAATATACAAATTTCATTTTACGTAGTGTGGACAAGACCGGTTTTGCTCGCCAGCTCCTCAAATGTGGAATAATTATTTCTTAGTTTTAAACCTCCTCAAAATTGCTTAATTTTTTCCCGTCTAAATGTTTATACCGCATTAAGGCCGGGGCCTGAATTGGAAGGTCCGATAAATCATTTTTTTATTACTTAAATCGGTAGATAAACTATCCAAGAATATATTTACAAAGTTACGCGGGACCAATTGTAAATATTTTCGAAGATGCAAGGCCAAAAGCAGAGAAGCGATTGATATTTGATACTGATATTTCCCCCTATTGAAAACTTTAAAGCGCGTTTTCTCCAATTTTAATTTTCACAATTTTTCCAAATTGGCGGGCGTGATAGCAAATAAACTAAACGACCTATTGAATCAAACCAAAGTTTATTTTCTCAGTGTAAAAATCCCTTCTAAGTAAACGAAAAAAGTCGTTGAAAAAGTATTTTTAAATAGTTTTCATAGCATATTAACGTGTTTTTAAACCCATTTATTTTTTCAAACCTGAGAAAAATTATAATTTCACGATTTTTTCAGCTTTTTCTTAATTCGCCCAGAAGAAAAATATATTACAACTGAAAATTTAATACGTTTTTCTCTTTCCCGCCGATTGGGGACTGCAGTGGCAAGACGCACATTGAATATGCTGATAAATCTGCAGTCATTTATTGTTTCATGTTGAAATGTTTTTTATACATTTCAAATATACCTGAAAAGATACCTCAATATTTACTGGGCTCACTTGTTTTGTTCCTTTCTAAAAAAATTCCCGAAACGCTTTTTTTTGACCTTCTAATTCAGGCTCCCTTAATGAATTTCTTTATCGGCGGTATGTCATTACGCGTTGCCTTCCGATAATCATCGGCTTTACTCACTCTGCATGACTTCCTTGAAGACGACGTACTCGTCCTGGTTGTTCTCGTCAAAGTCGAGGGGTGTGATGTAACATTCGAGGGTGGTTTCCTCGTTGCCCTCGTAATCGGAATCGTCGTCGTCGTCGTCGTCGGATCTGTGGCTGTCGAGTATCAACGAGTTAACATTGACGCCGTGCTGGGCCGAGCCTTTTTCAACCTTGTCCTGTAGCTTCTCGAGATATTCCTGACTAGCGTCGTCGATCTCGTCCTCGTCCGACGACAATACTTCTGGAGGTTCAATGTTGCCGAGATATTTTCAAAATTGTCCAGTCAGATTACTCGTGACGTAATTTTTTTCAATTCAACTCACCCTCCTCTATATCGCTCTCCTCGTCCTCGTTCTCCTCTTCCTCGCCCTCGGCCACCTTGGCCGCGTAGGCTCTCTTCAGGCCGTCGAACAAGAGTATCAAGGAGGGAATTATTTGTTGGGCGCATTCGTTGACCGCTGCTGGTATCGCTGGGCCCATGCTGATCAGAGTGCACAGACCGAGAACGCAGAGCTTGCGATCGTGCAATCTGAAGGTCGCATATTTTGGTCGAGTTACGTTATCAATTTGGCAATCCTCAAAATGTCGCGGTCGAAAAGTCGCACGTGTGCAAAGAAAATGTCATGAGAGGGGAAGCAAACAAAACGAAAAAAGGCTCTGTACCCGAGGAAACAATCCGTGTCGTGAATCCACTGCTTGATAAAGTGCGAGGCTATCGGGTCGGTCGATTGTCCGAGTGTGCCTTGAAGCCGATCCATAACTTCGAGACACAGAGCCGGATTGTAATAAAGTGCCGCGATCACAACTTGAAGACACATTGTACGAAGTTCCGAGGTTTTAACTTCTCGCGTCAAACGCTCTAGGACCAATTGCACCATCGAAGGTATACACTGCGAGAACGAAGTATCGTGTCAGCTGGATTGAGTCAACGAGCGAACAGCAGTTTGGACAACAGTTTACCTGATCTATGTGGCCTTTGCATTGCAAAATGATGACCTCTAGTAATTTTGCGGCGTGGCACTCGGGATCTTCACCGGCGTCGCCTGTCAGAATCTGGAAATAGGACGTGAAAATGTTGAGCTTTATTCCGGAAAGTATGGAGTTGACAGCACGAGGAGAAGGGGCCAGGTTGACATTTCGAACTTTCAATGATCAGAATGCTCAAAACTCCGAAAATATACTACTCCGGAAGATCAAAAGTCCGAAAGAATTTTACACGAAAGACCAAAACTCCGAAAATCTGAACACCGTCGAAATAACTCGGCTATGGAAGTTTTAAAAGTTTCAAAATTTTCAATAAATCGACGAATTGTTTCCAGAATTGTTTTATTCATTAAGAAGTGATTTTACGTCAATTTTGAAATTTGTCTAGACAATGTTATGGTTTGTGTCACCTGATCACCACGACAAAACAAACCCAAACAAACAAGCAAACCCACTCGTGCGTGGGGAGAATAATCGGGTTGTGATATTTTCACAATGGTCGTGGTGATATTTTGTCGTGTGATATTATGACATGCTACCAATGTTATACGTTCTACATCATTTACAGTCAACTGTATAGACTTTCGCTGGCATAATGTTAACGAACCTTGTAATTTCGGAACATTAAAAGTAGGAATTTTAAACCGACGGCGCATTCAAAGTTCGGAATTTTAACCCGGCCCTCATGTCAATATCATGCCAGCAAAAGTCTACACAGTTGACTATAAATTATCTACAACGTATAACATTGTCTAGACAAATTTCAAAATTGACGCAAAAACACTTCTAAAAAAAAAAGTCTTGAAATAATTCGTCGATTTATTGAAAATTTTGAATCCGAAGCCGAATTATTTTGACGGTGTTAATATTTTCGGAGTTTTGGTCTTTCTTGTAAAATTCTTTCGGAGTTTCGAGCGTTCTCACCATTCGAAGTTCGGAATTTGATCCCAGCCCAGTAATAGCTGCACTTTTCGCTGTCCGAACGGAAGCATCCGGTGAATTTGCAAAAAACATTTAAAAAATAAGCAAACTCACGCTTTTACACATGTTGAACATGGCTAGTATGTGATTCTCGTTGGACAAGAATGCCGGTGTATCGACGGTTATGTAATTGTGAAGTGCGGGCATCATGTCCGTAAAATAATCGAAACCGTCTTTTTGGAAAAGCTGATACATGAGCTCCAATACTTTCCACATGTCTTCGGAGATCGTTTTGCCCGTCAGATCGTACACCAATGACATGGCCTCTTCGTAAAATTCTACAAAGAGAAGAATGAAGAGAAATAAACGAAATATTTTCACTCGTTCGATGGCGCACAGGTGGACTTTGATCCTTACCGATGACACTTTGGCCAAAAATATGTGCGACGACTTGTAGTACGGTTGGTTGCAACTGCGCCATTATTTGCGGTTGATCTTCCATGACCGTCAGTAGGGTGGCAATCGTGTTGAGGAGGCCCATCGCCGCTATTGCCTTCTCGTCGCTGCCCTCGTCGGTTTCCAGCACTTGGCTGAACGTGGCGGCCAAATGCTGACAGATCTCAACCGCGATCGGCATCAGCTGTTGCGTGTAAGTGCAAACGATCTTTTGCATCACGTTCGTGAGATCGTCGTTTTCCGTTTCCCTTATTATGTTCAAAAGCTCGAGTGTTATTTGCTTGATCAACGGCTCGATGTACTTCTGAGCTTTGGTCTGCGAATTTAGGAGTGTTTGCACGCACACCGCCGCCTCGACCTTCACCGGAAGATCCTGGTCGGTGAGCAAAGCGTTAGTCGTCAATCTTATCGCCTCGTAGAGCACCTGTTCTTGCTTGAATTTTATATCCGAGAAGTAGTGCAACACCCAGCAAGCCTGTGGAAACGAGAGAGACAGTTACGAACCCTTCGAAAAATTTCGGATACGCGTCCAGACTATTCGAATACACGAATTTTCCGATCGGAACGAAGAGTTTGTGATCTAGACCGAAAAAAGGCGCATGGGATGATCGAGCTACTATTTTAGGGGGAAAAAGATTGCTGATCTTCGTGATTTTTTTCAGAAAGAAAGATTTATCCGACATTTTTGAGACTTGGAGTCTGTTTTATTACTACTTTTGGCTGT
Organism: Ophion ellenae; assembly: GCA_963210295.1. Taxonomy (NCBI): domain Eukaryota; kingdom Metazoa; phylum Arthropoda; class Insecta; order Hymenoptera; family Ichneumonidae; genus Ophion; species Ophion ellenae. Next base: position 17,745,883 of record OY723395.1, read on the forward strand.
TACACGGTATTCTTTTGTTTGTTTTTGAAAAATGATTTAAAAAACGACTTTTTGAATCCAAATTTTACAGAGACTGCGTGAAATGTTGATTTTTTGTTGCAAATACGTGCCATACTCTTAAATTTGAATTTTCTTCATTTCAATTAATGTCAAGTGGAAACCATACATGTTCCGACTGTAACTTTTTTGAATTTTTTCGCAAATCGACGTCTACTGGAAGCTAGACTGCACGCCGATTCGCAACTCCCGCGACAACCTTGCTGTAAGACTCTGCCCCAGCTCCGCCACTTTGATGATAAACGAATGAAAAATATTTTATTTTATATTTAAATATACTATTGAAGTATACCTACAGTTTGATAAATGTAGAATTATTTCTTAGTTTTAAAAATCCCTCAACATTGCTTATTTTTTCCCCGTCTGTTTTTTCCGCCTTAATGTTTAGTCGGATTTTGTACTCCCATAAACTGACGTATCTTGGAGGAACTCTGAAGGTTTTTGTTGCGCAATAAATTTCAAAGGCTCGCTTACTCTCGCTCGCATGTGACCATGGGAACTGTTGAACTCCGGGAAGACATATTGCACCAGGATCTTCTCCATTTGTTCCTGATAGATCTTTCTCTTCAACAATATGTCGGCCAAGCTGCCGACCATGTGGAGAGCGCCGTCCTTCTGCCTGGGGTCGGCGTTCGGGCTAGTCAGCACTTCCATACAAAATTGCATCGTCTTCTGGAGCATTCCTTTGCGCTTCTTGCAAGCCGAATGGAGCAACGTCTGCGCCGCGGTCACCGGCGATACAAAGTCCTCGAAGATATCTACGCGAAATGCCACAAATAAAAGGTAAATATTTACTTTAGTTACTTTTCCGAAACAGAGTTAAAAGATTTTTCTTTACCATTTTCTCACTAATTCGTTTATAAATGATAATATTCAGTGGAGGGAAGATGACATTTTTCATTAACAAATTTTTCATTAACAAAAAACGTTAAAAGTAATTTTGTATTTTTCAAAAACACAAGTTCAAGATCGGAGTTGGTGTAATGTTGGCGTGTCTGTCATGTCGACGGCACTGAAGACGTTAATGCGGAAAGTAAAATCCAACGCGGACACGTTATTGTTACCGGAGAAGGTGGGCTGTTCCCCCGCACCAGGATGACCGTCAAATTTTGTACGTGAAGTTTTAGAAAGACTTGCGATGCATTTCACCAATTGCCATTTCCATAATTATAAATATGTAATAACATACATATCACCCATTGCACCCATACACGTGTACACATATAAATATAACAGCGAGAATAGTAGAACGCTACTGATTCAACGCAGCTGTGTTGTACGAAATGTACGAAACTCGTTATTCCTATTTTATCACGTGTTTCCGCCAACTTCGAAATTCCATAACTTTTTATGGGGGCGGGAGGGGTGGATTCCAGCTTCGTCCGACTAAATATCATCATTTACAACCCAATTAATGAGAAAGTAGCCGAAAAAATTTTAGAATCATTTTTCGGAAAAGTCTCGCCCTATTTTATCAGGTGTTTCGCGAACTTCAATACCCCATAACTATTTATGGGAGGGTGGATTTCAGCTTCCCCCGTCTGAATATCATTATTTATAACACAATTAATGAGAAAATAGCGACAAAAAAATGTTACACTTATTTTTCGGAAGTCACTAAAGTAAATAATTACCAAATAAAATACCGGCTTTGTTCTTCCGGTGGGAGACGAAAAACAAAGACAAGGGAGGGACAAAAAAATGTCTTACCGAACTTAACGCGAATGTACTCGTACGGATCGTTGTTCCATAATTCCTCGTCGGCGGCCGAGTACGAGAGTATCGGGAAAAGCACGTCTCTGATTATCTCGAACATGTGGGGCTTCAAGAATTTCCACGAGAACGCGTGGCTCACACTGCGAAAGGAATAGCAAGGTGAACGAATTGTCATAGGTGCGACGTTGCGAGCTTTTGCGATCCCATGCTTTTCACGCTTTACCCAATACTTCGAACATTTGACTGTACCATGGTCGTACATACGGGTCTTGAAACTCCTCCAAATTTCCGACAGTGGGGGAAGTCGGCTAAACAAATTTTTTTGTTCCTCGAAGCTGCCACGTGGCGACCAACAGAACCTCAATTCCGATGATTACCGCGTGCTTGAGCGATTAACTGCGTACTATTAATTCTATTTTCGTTCCTATTTGCATTTGCGATCGTGAATGTGTCGAACACTTCTGGAAACCGCGAACATTGCGAAGTGGATATCACACCAAGGGAATTTGAGAATGAAAAAAGAATTCGTCGTAAAAAAAACTATCTAATTAACGAAGCAATAAAAAAATCGGTGCGAACACTCTAACAAATATCGTTGTATTTTCTCCTTGTGATTGTCCTTAATTCCCAAACTTGTGAATAAAAAATATCACGTCATGAAAGGGTTATTATTAATATTTACCTTGGCGCAATGGAACTCGAGTAGTCGAAAAAGGAAAGTAGGTATAGATTATTCATAGTCATCGTTTTGAAAATACAACGTTATTGAACATTATATGATATTGGAAAAGGAGTGATAATCAAGATTCACAAACGTGAGTTGCAGGTTAGAAAAACAAATTAAATCGGGTTTGAACCTAAAAAGTCGACGCTACAAGTCAGACAACATACTGATGCGGCCATCCAGGCACTTTTGTAAAGTAGTTTCAAAACTGATACATGTTTATAGCACTAGCTTAGGGATTGAGAGTTATTACGCTTCTGGTGTATGGTATTCGAGGTTATGTACATTTGACGATGGACTAACAATATAACGTTTGATATTGCTTTCAAGGGATAAATCGTATTAATTTCCAAAATGCGCTTAGGTTATTAGAAAGAGATCGACAATCTGTTTCCATATCTCTCTTCGACAGCACTACCCTACTGGTGGCGCCCTACTTGTGGCGGCTACGAGAAAGCCATTTTTTTTACTAGCCGGACTCGCCATATCTTCGAATTTTCAAGACCTGTATGTAAGACCGTGAACTGTAACCCAAATTTTTACACTTTTCTCACCCTTGGTTGATGTAATTGATGGATTGTTGCACGACCCGGGGAGACACGTAAACCTTTCGACGATACTGATCGAGGATCTTCAACAGTACCTCGAGAATTCCTCCGCTGAAGGTCTGCAGATACCACTCGGCGAATTCTTTGTACTCGGACGTCACACTTCCGGGACTGCCGTAACTTTGATAAAAAGAAAGATAATGAAAATTCACCGGTGACTTTTTTTGCCAATTTCTTTTTCTTTTTGTTAAGGGTTGACAGTGTAAAATTTTACAAAAATACGTTTTGTTGCACTATCCGATAGTATAGACGGTTATAAACACACTGTTCATATACTTACATGAACGTAAGTAGACAATTTATATGAAAAATCCGCACTCGAAACTTTAAACGAGTTTATCTCGAAATGTCGTTTTTCAAAACGATATACACTCTCAAAGGAAGAGTTTTCAAGCTACCCATCTCAAATTTTGACACAACATTCTTTACGCCATTCTTCATCTTGCTATGAAAGCTATTTTTACATCTTCATATTTTTGTTAACGAAAAACTGTCGTAAAATACGCTGAATTCGGAATTATAGAATAAATAGGCAACATTTTTTTTCAAACCGCCGCCATTATGTCAATTTCGATTTTTTTAAACCTCTATAGCAAGATTGCGGCTTTCATACTGATTTATAATCCTTTTACTAATTTGGTTTCAAATAATATTTACGGCCACAACCGTGTACACCGTGAGGACGCCTTTTTTTCGAAAAAAAAAACATAAACGTTTAAAAATTTATTTTCTGTTCTTCATGAGTGCTTTGATTTGACATAAAAAATCAGACTAATTAGCATATTTTAAACATCGAAAAAAATCGCGAAAATCAGCTATTTTTCGCCCCGTTGGACTGTGATAATTCCTTAACGAGCATTGAACGTACCGTTCGAACATTCTGTGGAGTATGTGAAGCGCCCACTTTTTACACTTCCACCAGGGCAACTCGCCGCGCTCGTCGTCGTCGATATCCGGCCGGTTGGTTTCCGGCGGTACAGGCCTATCCGCCACTTGGCGCACAACGTCCATCCACTGAGAGAATACTTCCTTCGAGATGAGATCGAGAGGAAGAGAGTACTGCGAGCGAGAACGGAATCGATCAACACAAAATGTTTCGGGTAGGCCCAATTACAAGCAATTACTCGCGAACGAGCGTTGATGGAATTTAGTACCGTAAAACGGGGTTAAATTGACATTAAGGGTAACTTTGACAGTTTTTAGGGCTACTTTAACAGGTGGTGTGCGAGGACACTGACTAATTCTTTTAAAACTTTTATTATAATGTTGCTCAAGTTGATTTTGACCTCAATAATTTCAAGACTGATTGAGCGTCTATAATAGCACCCAGGTACTTCATATTTTTATGTAAAATGTTTCCTTCATAAAGATGACAATTCAATTTTAAAAAATCGTTGCTTTTAATTCAATACCATGTATAATGCATGAAATATATATTTTTTTAATCAAAATGATGTCAAAGTAACCCTTAATCTTTGACATAAGTTGCATTTCAATGCCTTGTCAAAGAAACCCCACACTCGAGGTTACTTTGGCACTTTGAAAATATGTAAATAAAATTGTGGCGGAGCGGTGGGGCTTGACATTCTTATACATTTGATAGCCAAAGGACGCATTGTTCTATTGGAGCAAAAAATAGTTGGAATTTAGGATTTTAGTTACCTACAAAAAACATCCAAAACCTGTTCAAAGTAACCCCATTTTACGGTACATTTTGAAAAACCGATAGAAAGCCCGCAAGGACATACGATGGAACAGTGAACGAAAGATGGGCAAATATTCCTCAATGTTACTTCAATGAAAGAAAAACAAAGAGATCTACGACCGTACCTGCGTTATAGCGAAAAATATTTTCAATATTTGCTTCTGAAGTAGTACAGATTGTTCCGAGGGATCGGGCAAGAGTCGTAATATCAATTGGTAAATCATCGGGAAAAGTAAATTCATTGCTTCGTTGAGTGGTCCTCGTTCTTCCGCTTTTTTGTACCTGCATCGTGTTGGATCGTCAATAAATGAAACTACGTCAAAATGTAAACGAGTGTCATGATAAAACGGACTCGGCTAAAAACTGACTCGAAATTTTTGACGAGTTGATAGAGAGCCAGCAAAACTCCGGGCCAGCACGCGGCATCGGGATTTTGGAGATAAATCGTTATCTTGTCGACTATTTGGGTCCATCTTCCGGGAAAGTCGTGCTTCACGATGCTGCTTATGCACACGGCGAGCTGAACTCTGCGACCAAAAAAAAAAGGATGCAATTATCGACTGTTGGCTGTCGGACAATGAGAACAAATCGGTCCTTTTTTTTACCTTATAAGCTCGGGCGCGTGTACGACAGCGTCGACGATCGCGTCACGTATCATGGCACGATCCTGCTCGTGAATACTAAACGGCACGGGCCCGTTGTCCGCCTCGCGATCCGCCCACTTTGTACTTATTGAATTTTTCAAATAAATGGCACCTGGCATGGGACAAATAATAACGCGATATTCGATGTCTCCTTTTGAATTTTGTCTAGGGGATTATTCGGAACGAGATGAATAGCGAAATTATTTTATGATTTGATCGATGGGTTTGCTTGAAAACAAGAGCATACGATTTTTTTTACACGCAAATACGTCCGATAAAAGCCCGAGTTCGAATATTCCGTTCCCGTTGCTTCTTTGTCGAGAAGAATAATTAAAATCCGGATACTTTAACACAGTTCCCTATAGCGAATTGCAAATCAAGCTGGAGCTTTATTGTCAATAAGCACAGTTGATGCGTCAGCTAGAGATATCAACCGTAGCTAAATTCACGATCTTGAATTCGGCACTGTGCTCAATTGCTCGAATTATAGTATCTTAATTTTCTCTAATTGGACCTCATCAAAATTTTGAAGTTGAGCTTTTATTGGACGCAGCGCTGGCTACAAAAAAAAGTCAGCCTCCTTCGACATTCATCGTCGAACCGCTTAACTCTCCCAATATAATTTTATTCGTCTATTCAATGCACGTGTCTGTTCCATAAACTAAAATCCTCATGATCATCGACGAACCCTCTGAATCGAAGCTCCAGTAGCCAGAAGCTTGTCACTAACTCCATTTCCCCCTCGGTGCTTTGCAACCTTACGATTAAACGAAAAAAATATCTCATCACAATTTTCTCACATTTCTTCTAACCAGCCTCTGAAAAATTCTCATCGAATTGCACCTATCCTAATGTTAGCCAACAGATGCGCCGCAAGTAAAGGGTGTCTCAAAATGACCTCACATTTTTATTAATAAATAAAGCGTATTTTTTATTTGAAAAGTACGAATATTTTGATTTTAATATAAGGTACAAACATGGAGGTTATGTGTGGAACACAATATCCCATAAATTACGTTTATTTACGTAGCCGCTAAGTTGAAAATGCGCCTCATCACTGAGGATGATTAACTCAGAAAAATCATCGATTATTTTACGCTCCAATATCCAAATGGCGAATGTACAGCGCTGCGCAGGGTCTGCTGGCTGCGGTTCTTATGTAAATTGGATCTTGTAAGCATGCATATGCAGATCTTTCGTCAAAATTCGCTGCACAGAGCATCTTGAAATGTTCAATTGCCAAGCACCATGGCGGATCGTGGTGGAAAGACTTTCGTCAACACCCCCGCTCACTGAGGCTCACCATTGTTGTAGTGAATTTTAACAATTTCTATGCGTTGCTCGATTGTGTAATTCTCCATGACTGAACCTCTCATAAAAATGGCGCGCAATTGAAAATGTCAAGTCATTTTGAGGGACCCTGTAGCTCGAAGGCGGTATCGTTTTTCTCTTAAATCGCAATGTCAACAGGGGAGAATAATGGCTGAATGATAAGGAAACGAGTCTGACGATGCACTTACCGGCCTGTCTGACAGGCATCTCGACCTCTGCAGACATGACGACTTGCAAGAGGGTCGGAGCAAAGCCGATGATCTTGTGAATCTGTAACGGGAAAAGAAAAACATACGTGCAAAAACACGCTGGTGGTATTCTCATCGATACGGAGCAATCTCAGGCTCCGATAGATACGAGCGCTCTGGCATGGCTGAAGAGCTTAAACATTCTCGTTACAGAATAAACAAATATGAGAGTGAGTCATGCCAAATGCTTCCGGCTGGCAACGTTCTATCTACCTATATATATATATATATATATATATATACACTATGTTAAATTACTCCGAAAAATCGTATAAAATTATTTTTGGATTTTCGATCGTGATACGAAAGATGTCGGTATGATAACATCGCAAGAATAAAAATGAGGAAAACGTGGCGATATTTTTTGGCACGAGTTCGTGCAATATATCGTGGAAACGTTGGCTCGCGTTAGCGAACAATAACGTGCGCCCCATGCTGTATGGATTTGGGAGGTTGTAAAACGTGCGCGTCACGAGCGTGAAAGAGAAAAAAAAATGGATAACTAGTTTTTTCCTCGAAATCCTGAGTAACGAGCGGAACGATTTGGAAAAATTTATTCTCAGTCGTTTTTTTTTTTCGTGAATTTGTTCTGGGTTTCCGGAGCAATAAGATCGCGGCATAGACACGACACGAGGGAAGGAGGGAGGTAGAAAGAGGAGAGAGGGGGCGGAAGCTGCGAGAAGTGACCACGCTCGTGAGGAAGTTTTCGATGAATTTTTGCGCTCGCACCGGGCTGACCGAGCGCGAGCACGTTTTTCGTCCGTATGGAAGCCACGAGTGCGAGAGAGAGGACACGAAGACTCACCTGGTCTAGCTGCTCTCCGGCTTGCTTCTGTTGGGCTGGATCTATCGTTGCACGAAGCAATTCCGTCAATTTTCGTGGATCCATGACGATGCTTGCAACTCGCGTGAATTCCACGTCTATTTATCGAGTCTTTTATACCGATAAAGACTTTTATTAAAAGTTAAAACGCTTGAAAATTTTTCCTCGTCGACTTTCCCCGTTTCGAGAATTTGACCCGGCGCATTCACCTCCGCTGCGCTCCCTCGCTCGTCGTCGTCGTCGCTGCTCTCGTCACGTGATACATCAACAACATGGCGGATCTCGCAATTATATCGCGCAACGTTGGGAAACTTCACGTCCAACCGCGCACACACATGTTTCCTATCGGGTCTTTTTGGCCCCCAACGCCCCTCTCTCGTACTTTTCTCGGCGAGCTCCGCGGAATCGCTCGGCAGTCGAGTTTCGTCTGAGATCTTATTATTTATCCGCGATTTGTGATTTTCCACGATTATATATTAGCTGAAATTAATTCGTCTCGAATATTCTCTTTCCTGGCGCAATTGTATGACCCGGGATTCGGTCCCGCGGTTACATTACCGCCGGTACGTGCGGAGCTTCGAGATCGGACCGTCGTATGGCGCGGCAGTCGCGCCGCGTTTCCAGCACGGCGCACTCCCGACTACGTACCCCCACTACTCCGCTCGCGGAGGCGAATCGGCCAGAATCGAGTAAGGGGGGGGTTTTATATACACACGGGTGTAGTTGACAAGTACGTATCGCGGAAGGGGCGGGTAGGGAGTTTGGGAGGGGGATTATCGTATCAATTCGGTGAGAACGGTGAGCCTCCTCCCCGTCGTGCGCTGCCTCGCAGCCAATGCACCGACAAAACTAAAATAATCAACGTCAAAAATCTGTCAAATATGGCGTTACGTGTGCAGTGTCAGCCCCGTCGATACTGATGCAATTCACGCAACCTGACCATGTAAGAAACGTTGAATCTCATCGGGGTTCGTAACGCGTCGATACTCGGGAATTTTTTTTTTCACGAAAACCGGCGGGAGGGTGGGGGCCTCTATAGTGTCTCGTATACCGTATCGTCGTTCGCTTTTTTTCCCCCTACGCGAGAGAAGTGAGAGTGCGCGCGTGAAAGGTGATACATATACTCGGCGGCTATGTGTATCGTCTCGCGCGCGGTGATTTACGGGAAAAAATTCAAGAGGCACAATCGCGCGGTGCACGCGAAACCCCGATGAGTGACAGAGAGAGAGAGAGATACGATGTCGCGGGTATAGAACGGGTTGTCGGGACAAAGACAGCGCGCGAGTGTGTGTGTGGGAAGCGTGAGTGCGTGTGTGCAAAGACGAGGGCTATATAGAAGGGAGGGAGTGAACCCCCGGTGTATATAGAGCGGTCAAGAGGCACCAATACAGCGACACACACGGGGTTGCCGGAAGTCAGCCGGAGTCGATCGCGAACGTAGCGAGGAGCGCGAGCAAAACGACGAGCTACGCGACGAACCCCGCTGGATATATATATATATATACATATACACACACATATATATACATATATTCTTTAGTGAGCCAAAAAAAAGAGCGTCATTATATTCGAACGTATAGACGACGGAGTGAAATAAAGTGTTTGCAACGAGGGGATAATTATATTTAATACACGAGGAGGCTATCGGCGATAAAAGGGTGGGCGGTGGGTGGGGGTGGGGGCGGAGGTGGGAGGGAGGGCATGCTAATAGGGAAACTATGGGTGCTCAACAGACTAAAGACAGAGTGATACCTGCCGGGTCAGCGGTACGACAGACTCGTAAACAGCCGAGAAATCCAAAGGAATCGAGGCTCATCGGTTCCAACATATTCACCGAGCACAGTGGTGAGTTCTCCACACGCTTTTATTCACTTTCGGTTTCGTCTTTTTTTTTTCGCCGACTTTCCTCCCGGCGCACACCGGAAATCCCGAATTTGTGCACTGTCAGTGTGGGCAATGAAAATGAAGGGAGGGGGAATGTCAATCTTCGTATATACACTGGAATACTCGTTTGCTCGATTATTCTTCCATTTCGATCGAAAAAAAGAGGAAAAAAATACGTTTAATGGAGGACGACTACGCCACGTTATACTGCTTCCTGTCGGCCGGCAGGAAATTCATAGTGCTCTGAGAACTCCCCCCCTCCTCGTGCGATTGTTTATCACCGATAAGAGTATCCGTTTGCTCCAAAAATGATGATTTATGGAAAATTTATAGCGTCGGTTGCGCCTTTGTACGGTGCTTTATGCAGAATGAACGGCACAGAACTGTCATTATTTACCGTGAATTATTACAATCGTTGCAGTCGGTTTCGTTATTGAGACTACAAATTACTCGAAAGCGTTATCGATAATTCGTAACTCGTAAAAGGGCCTTGCGTTTCAGAGATTAATGTTTAAGTGTACCGAGCGTTTTTAGACACAGATGGGTCCAAGGGAAGTTCAACTTTGATGTTTCTATCAGGTCCACTGCGTTGGTTTAGAGAGAAAAAAATAATTTCCATAAAAGCGATTTAGTACAGTGTCTTGCGAAAAGTGGTGAAAACGATGCGGCGGACCTTGGGGCAATGTCAAAGTTGAACTTTTATCGAAAGTATCTTGGACGTTTGAACTCAAAACTCTTGAGAGTCAGTGAATATTCAAGCTTCCTCGAAATCAGCTCTAAACCTTTTCGCTGCGATTCCCGATGATAATTCCGTTTGTCTCTGCTGTGGAATATTGGGCGTTATCTTTCGCGTATCGCACGATCAGTCAACGACGATTCTTATCGCTAACTATGTCGATAATGATCGGTTATATTGTTGCGCTATCGATAGTAAACATTCAGGCAACACAATCGTCTATAACGGACAGCGGAGAATTAAAGCGTAAACGGCAGGCTATCGGTTCTTTACAGAAGCCCTTCTACAGAGCAGGCCTTTGCCGCATATACCGGCCTTGCCAGAAGGCGATCCGCCGAGCGGCTCCAGCGTTCAGTCCATATCGCAGCAGGCTAGTCTCCAGCAGGCGCACGCCAATATATCCAGCTGTGGTCTTCTAGAAGCTGCCAACAGGTCAGGATCGATGCTAATTTTTATCGCCTCGACGCTGCGACAGAGAACGAGAGAGCATGGCTGTTACGCATGGGGAAAACCGGGATAAGTCAGGGCATTTCTTTCCCCCTGGAATAATCAGGAAATTTTGTAGTCACTGGAATTTTTCCAGAATTTACTTTTTCCAAGAATTACGAAAAATGAAAACAACGTGAAAAAATTAACTGAATAGTATAAACAAATATTGTATATTTTTTGTATATTTTTGTATATTTTTTGTATATTTTTGTATATTTTTTGTATATTTTTGTATATTTTTTATATTGTTTATATTTTTATTATTCCTCATTGAAAAAAAAAAACAAGTAGCGCCAAAAATAAAAAATTTGCCAAACTAAAAACTAATTTACTCTAAACTTCTATACATTTGCATTCGATTTGCCAATACACAACCACACAATTATTCTTGTAGATAAGTGTTTATATTTTTTTTTCATCTATTGGCACAGATCGAAAAATTTCTGTTTATAATAAAGAACAGCTCCGGTATTCGCTTTTAATGTTTTTCTTTACATTACATTGTTCAAATTATTTTTCGAATTTCAATTTTTATTTTTCATGTTCAACATTTTTATATATTTGGTCTTTAAAAAAACAGTTTTTTATTCAATCGCACTCTCCCTGGAATATTTGCAAAACCTGTGTGGAAAATCTGGAAAAATCAGGGAATTTCTCATTCAATAATGCGTAACAACCATAAAGAGATGAGGTTGAAGTTTACATAGTTGGAATACGACGAAAAAAGATATTTACAAATTCGTTTAAAATTTTTTGGCATATTTTGCCTACAAAAATCCTCCAAGCATTTTTAAAGACATTTATTTAGCAATCCACAATATAAATCTATAATACAAGGTCTTCTATGAGAATAAAAATATGGAAAATAAAATGTAACAAAGAACTTTCGTTGTGTTTCGCCGATGCAAGCTTCAACGCCATACAGAGAGTGAGATCAAGACGCGATTAGAAGGGTTTCGACTTATCGAGTATTCTTTGCCTACGTTTGTATTCAGATGGACGAGTAAGGAAAATCTGCTGGCCCAGGAAGAAGACGATCCTCAATTGTTCGTGGCTCTCTACGACTTCCAGGCAGGCGGCGAGAATCAGCTGAGCTTGAAAAAAGGCACGACAGGCGAATAATTACAGGCTTAAGCGAAAAGTCAGAACTCGACTAATCGGTCTTCGTTGGGTGGAATTCCAGGTGAGCAAGTACGCATACTCAGCTACAACAAGAGCGGAGAATGGTGCGAGGCGCATTCGAGCACAGGCCAGGTGGGCTGGGTACCCTCCAACTACGTCACGCCGGTAAACTCGCTGGAGAAACACTCGTGGTATCATGGAAGGATATCGAGAAACGCCGCCGAGTATTTGCTCAGCTCGGGCATAAACGGCAGCTTTCTCGTGCGAGAATCCGAGAGCAGCCCGGGACAGCGAAGTATTTCGTTGCGTTACGAGGGACGCGTTTATCATTACAGGATCAGCGAGGACAGCGAAGGGAAGGTACGAGTCCATTATCCGGTATCTTCGTCCGATGAACGTCGATTGATTTTCGTTTGGACATTGGGGCATGTAGAATAACGATTGATTTTTTTTTCTTCACACCACTGACCTGTTTCAAGATGTTCGTAACTACGGAGAGCAAGTTCAACACGTTGGCGGAACTGGTCCATCACCATTCGATGCTTGCGGACGGTTTGATAACGCAGCTCTTGTATCCGGCACCGAAACACAACAAGCCGACTGTTTTTCCGCTCAGTCCAGGTGCGATGTCGCCGGTGAGAAGATACAACCTCGTCGCCGAGCTCCCATTTAATTTGCTTTACGTAATTGCAGAGCCCGACGAGTGGGAAATCAATCGGACGGACATCGTGATGCGTCATAAGCTCGGGGGCGGGCAGTACGGTGACGTGTACGAGGCAGTCTGGAAGAGGTACAACATGACAGTCGCCGTGAAAACGCTTAAGGTGAGAAAGAGGAATCGAGAGGGCAGAAGTCGCGGGCAGAATCGCTACGATGGTTTTGGTTTTCCATAGTTTCCCTGTGCCCTCGTGTGCAAATACGAGCACGCTAGTCATGGCTGTTACGCATAGGGAAAATCCGGAGAACTCGGCGAATTTCTTTCCTCCTGGAATAATCAAGGAAAAGTCAAGGAATTTTGAAAATTCGCTGCAATTTCTCCAGTATTTACTTTTGGCCAGAATTACGAAAAATTAAAGCGATTTAAAAAATAAATCGAGAGGTATAAAAATAAATACTTTTGTATATTTTTAATATTTATATTATTCTTCATTATATACAAAAACGAGTGTCAGTGCCAAATATTGAAAATTTCAAAAACTAATGTACTATGAAGCTTTATATATTTACATTCGATTTGTCGATGCACAACCACACAATTATCATTTTAGATAAGTGTTTATATCAAATCAAATCAAGTTTTAATTGCACAACTTTTTTAACAATATTTTACAAAATGCTATCTTTTCTTTTACATCTACATTAATTTATTTTCCACTCTGCATAATCTTTCCCTTGTCTAACATTTCTCTCTTTCTCTTCGTTTCATCCTCCCCTCCACATCTTTCTGCCCACTTCCTTTATTTCCCTAAAATACTCGCATATCTTTCCACCCAAAATATTTATAATTTCTCCCTTTATCGCTAAATTATCCATTTCTTCCCCTCTGCGTTATTTCTTGCTTTCTCCGTTACTAACTCTCAGCCTTTTTCACATACTAACGGTGCTCCAGCGTCTCATTCTCTTTACAAATCCTGCACCTCCAAGCCTCCTTCCCCCCCTATTTCCCGCCCTCTCTATGCTTCCGCATCTTAAGGGGAGGGTAGGGGTTTCAACGTGAAAAAAAAACACTTTTTTGCGAATTTTTTTCATCTATATGGATAGAGTAAATTTATTGAAACCTTTTGTACATTGTTGAGTGTCATTTCAAGAACATTCCGTGAAATTTGTACGCGAAAATATCCACAAACAAGCCGGTGACAAAGCTTTTCCAAGAACGCCTTTGGAAAAACACGATTTGCGGTGTTCACTGTATCTCAGCTAGAAATTATCTGAAATCAAGTACCATTAAAATTCAGTCAAAGTATCGTCAAATCCTCCCACCAACGGTCTTTGATAATTTTTTTTTTCATTTCTAAATTTTTGGTGGTTATCTAAAGTGTAAAGTGCTATTTTTCACGAAAAATTCCGCCATTTTGGGAGTGGAAAATCCCCTCAATGTAAAAAAAAATCTCGAACTAACCGTTGGGAGAGAGGTATTTTATATGTAGAAAGTGTGTACCAAGTTTGATATAAATCGGTCATGTAGTTTTCAAATGGCAGTAAACACGGACTTTGAAAAAGTGGTTTCGAAAAAAACGCGGCACCGGTTTGTTTGTGGATATTTTCGCGTACGAATTTCACGGAATGTTCTTGAAATAACACTTAACAATGTACAAAAGGTTTCAATAAATTTACTCTATCCATACAGATGAAAAAAATTCGCAAAAAAGTTTTTTTCCTCGCTGAAACCCCTACCCTCCCCTTAATCTCGCTCACATTTCCTTATCCCTTCCATCTACTCCCTCTTCCGCGATAAGTGTTTATATTTATTTTTCATTTATCGGCACCAACATGAAAAATTCGGTTTTTCGCGAAGAACAGGTTCTGTATTTGCTTTGAATGTATTATTTTTTACTTTACAGCGTTTAAATTATTTTTCGATCTTCAGTTTTTTTTTAATGTTCGACATTTTCATATATTTGGTCTTAAAAAGAATCATGTTCTTTATTCGACCCCAAACTCCCTGGAATATTTGCAAAACCTGCAGAAACTTGCACCTGAGTGCACTGGGAAACGAGTGGCGGCGGTCTCTAAGGAACTGGAAATAGCCAAGTGTCAAGTGTAGGTTAAAACGTGCAAGGGTCGTACAAGCACGCGAGGGCGTACGATATCAAAAGTAAATGATAGACGTAATGGTTCTATTTGTTCTACATAGCCTTGTTCTCGACTCGTTTCAGGAGGACACAATGGCGCTCAAAGATTTTCTGGAAGAAGCGGCGATAATGAAGGAGATGAAGCATCGAAATTTGGTACAATTGCTCGGGGTGTGCACGCGAGAACCGCCCTTCTACATAATCACGGAATTCATGAGCAAGGGTAATCTACTCGATTATCTACGAAATGAGAGCAAGCATCAAATAAACGCGGTTGTACTGATGCACATGGCGACGCAGATAGCCAGTGGGATGAGCTACCTGGAGAGTAGAAACTTCATACACAGGTGGGTTATTTTTATCACAAGCTTTTATTCAAGGTAGTCCTATCGCCAGGCTTCAATCCATAGGATTTTCACAATTTTTTTTGAGCTTCACTAAATATATTAAAAATCGTCTCTGTAAAATTTCAGGGTCGTTTATCGACCTAATTAGAGAGAAAAGAAATATTAAAATTGCGTATTTTTGTGAAGGAATTCCGAGACGACATACAAAAACCCAATTTCCGGTCGCTACAAAAGTGTATATAATAGTGGGAATCCGTCAGATTCTTAAAAATAATCAGATTTACATACTTAACACTTGTAGTAATCCAGTGCTCTCAGAAAAAATTACGCTTATTGACCTAATTTTTATGTAATATCAAGTTTAATTTGAACTTCCGGTATTGAATTTATTACCACTTGCTACGATAAAAAGACGTGACAGCAGGGCAACAGCTGATTGTAGTCCTAACCTCATCTCGCTCATTCGAATTTCCACACATATTTCAATTTTAACCGACATATTTCGCCGACACAAATTTTCCACGCTTTTTACCAGTCGTGGCCCGAATACAATGCTTTATATTTCCCGCATCTGACATTGTTTTGACAGATCGACGTTGAAAAGCATGGAGGTTAAACTCGCCTGGTTGAGTCAAAAGAGACGGAGATAGAACCAATGTTGCCAAATATCAAACCTAGAAATACTGCGCGAATCGTTGGAATAACTATTTTTTCATTTATCTTATTAAATGTGAACATTCATTAAACAGTTTACACATGGAAAATTTAGTTATTGCACATTTTTTTTGCATATGTTAAAAATATAAATTGTACGAGTCTCAAGTATGATCAGTGGTATGACTAGTGTGAAGCGATGGGACTACCTTAACTTCACTTTTTGTGAGATGCAAAACGGAATATCGATGTTTCACCCACTTCCCGACTTCTTAGAGCTCTGAAATTTTGCAAACATGCATCTAAAAGGTGGCAATGCATGATTCAACTGAAAAAAAAATATCTATAAACTTTCAACTTTTCATGTAAAATTAGCGATATCTAATCATCCATATAAAATCTCACTAACATATACAAACGAATTCTTAGCCGACTGTATTTGTATGTGAAAAGTTTATATGCAGCAATTAGTCGTAAGTTCAATCCCAATTACAGTCTTTGTTATTTTTTCATAAACATTTCACGTTCCTAACGTACAAAGTCGTAAACTAGTAAACTACTAGTAACAACTAACTGGCAAAATTAATTAAAGACTAAAAAGTAGAAAATAATCTATATGTAAACATTTTTTTCAAAGAACAAGCTTTTATTTAATGTACTAAAAAGTAGAAAATGATATTTTTTACATATAAATTATTTTCCCTCCAAGGAAAAGAACACGGTCCCGACTGTGACATTCGAGATTACCTTTGTCTTAGTATGGGCTTGACAGCTTTGCGTGATAATGCCTTTCGTTCGTTTCCGTCGCGATTCGCAGAGATCTGGCCGCGAGAAATTGTCTCGTCGGTGAGAATCATTTGGTAAAAGTTGCGGACTTCGGTTTGGCGCGTTTGATGAGAGACGACACCTATACCGCTCACGCCGGTGCGAAATTTCCAATAAAGTGGACGGCACCCGAGGGCCTGGCGTACAACAAATTCTCCACGAAATCGGACGTATGGGCGTTCGGTATATTGCTATGGGAGATTGCGACTTACGGGATGTCACCGTATCCCGGAGTCGACCTCACCGACGTTTATCATATGCTCGAGAAGGGCTATCGCATGGAATGTCCACCGGGCTGCCCGCCAAAAGTATACGAACTGATGCGACAGTGTTGGCAATGGTTGGCGGTCGAGCGACCAACGTTCAAGGAAATACATCACTCGTTGGAAAATATGTTTCAGGAGTCCAGTATTACAGAGGGTAATTCGAGCGACGAAAAAGAAATATTATCTTTTACCTCGAAGTATTTTTTTTAAATTCGACACTTTTCATTGTCAGAAAGAGAGAGAGAGCGAGAGAGAGAGAGAGAGAGAAAGCAAAAAGTAATAATAAGACAAAAGAGAGCGAGAGAGAGAGAGAGCGAACTTTTATCCTACCAATTAACGGACTAATGATAATTTCGACGATTTTGAGATACTATTGAGAATATTTGTCTCCTCAAATTTAGAGGTAGAAAAGCAGCTACAAGGCGGAGGTGAAATTCCTTTGCTATCATACAAAAAATCGCATACCGGAAGTACGGGAAATATACACGGCCTTGTGCTCGTTACTGATCAATTGTCGAATACCGGCTTGACCCAGGGTACGTACCTCGACTCGTCACCTACATCGCCACTTGAAATATCGTTCCAAGATCATTTATAACTATTCTTAGGACAATTATTTTTACATTTCTCATTTTCGCGTCTCTCAACGGACCGAAAATCGTTATATTCCCAGATGGCTCGAGCACCGTGACGAAACTTAGCACCTTTATGGGCGGCCTCGCGAGCAAAGCTAACAACAGCAGTATCGTGCAAATGAGGCGTTCGACCAACAAGAAGGGAAAGCAAGCCCCTGCACCACCGAAACGTACGAGGTATGAAAAATACGATCATTAAGGGGGTACATCTACCTGGAGGCCCGAAAAAATGGCCACATTTTGAATGTTTTTTCTAGGAAACTGTTGGTGAAAAAAGAAACGCATTTTTTTTAACACAAATGTACATTTTTTGAGAGCCTTAAAAAAATCACAAAAAATACAGAAAAACAACATAAACATGGGAGTTGGTGAAATTTTTTCGCGACGTTTGGCGTTGGACACTCCAGCTTAAACGGTCCATCCGAAATATAAAAATCAAACGGATTCCGTAAAACTACATAACTATGGTCCACATTTGTCAACTATGATCCAGATTTGGCAACTATGGTCGAGATTAGTCAACTCTGGTCCAGTTTTGGCAACTATGGTCGAGATTTGTCAATTATGGTCCAGCTTCGTCAATTATGGTCCAAATTTGTCAACTATGGCCCAGGTTTGTCAACTATGGTCCAAATTTGTCAACTATGGTCCAGATTTGTCAACCATGGTACAGATTTGTCAACTATGGTGCAGATTTGTCAACTATGGTCCAGATTTGTCAACTATGGTACAGGTTTGTCAACTATGGTCCAGATTTGTCAACTATGGTACAGATTTGTCAACTATGGTCCAGATTTGTCAACTATAGTCCAGATTTGTCAACTATGGTCCAGATTTGTCAACTATGGTACAGATTTGTCAACTATGGTCCAGATTTGTCAACCATGGTACAGATTTGTCAACTATGGTACAGATTTGTCAACTATGGTACAGATTTGTCAACTATGGTACAGATTTGTCAACTATAGTACAGATTTGCCAACTATGGTCCAGATTTGTCAACTATGGTCCAGATTTGTCAACTATGGGCCAGACTTATCAGGGTTCAAATTTGTGTTTCTCCCACTGAAGAATGGATTAGTATATTGAATATCTCGCTTTTATATATTTAGCTCGAATTTATATATTTAATAGTCAACTTAATTGATCTGTCAACTGTGGTCCAGACTTGTCAATTATGATCCATATTTGTCAACTATGGTCCAGGTTTGTCAACTATAATCCATATGTGTCAACTGTGGTCCAGATTTGTCAACTATGATCCATATTTGTCAACTATGGTCCAGATTTGTCAACTATGGTCCAGACTTGTCAGATTTCAAATATGTGTTTCTCCCACGAAAGAATCGATTAATATATTAAATACCTCGTTTCATTATCATATTTTGTTTCAAGAAATAGCTGGCCTATAATTGAGGCCCTGGACTATAATTGTGTAGATTTACGGTTATTCAAGCTAACACTAAATACCCGTCGTTGACGATCGTCGATTTTTTAAATCATTTTTTCAACAACGTGGCGATGAACTGAAACTCGAGCATACAAAATCTATGAAAAGATTCCTCATTTTGACGTAACTATAAAAAAATGAAGATCGATCTTAAAAAGTGAGATCCTTAACGACCTTTAAATGTTTCTCACCGATCTCCTGTAAATTTTGAAACGATTCATCTAGTAGTTCTCGAGATATGATTTTCACCGACTTTAAAAACAGCGTTTCGAGAAAAACGCGTTCAAAGTTTGAAGTATGGTGCTGCTAACGCTTGCCCGGCCGACTGTTAAAAACTGTAGCTCATTCAATTCTAGGAATATTTCAATAACATTTTCAGTGAATGTAGCTAAAAGGCGATACTATCGAATAAAAATATTTTTGAAAAATGCAATTTTTTGACCCACCTAGGTAGATCTAGCCCGTTAACGAGTCTCCATAACTCTGGAACCCAAAAATTCGGATTGATTTTGAATATTTTTTCTGATGACACTGGGTTATCATGGTCGGGATGTTCCAAATTAATACACAGCCTTGTCAAGTTTGAGTTTTTGATTAAAAAATATTGATAAACAATGGAGTTATTGTTATGTAAGTGAAGTGCCGCCCTTGCTGCATGGCTAATCGATGTGGGGCTCTGGCGACTAGGGTGATTGGGAAAAACCAAATGTTCATCTACTTTTAGTATAACAGTGAACCTTTTGTAGGACCGGATATTTTATCGAAATTTCGAAAATTAGCCAAATGGCAAGCTGCAGAAAAAAGTTTCATTTTCGGAAAACGAAAAAACAACTTGAATCATTCGTTACTAACAAATGGCGTCACGGTGGTGGACCACTTTTCCTTTCACTTTACGACGAATCGTCGATCGACGCGAAATCATTTTTCTGCCTTTCCATCCACAGCCTCTTGTCATCCTGCAGCTCGTTCCGCGACTCAGCCTATCAGGAGCAGGATCAACGCGACATAGACGCCGGTGGTGTCGGCCTCGATGACGGAACCGATGTAAATGGTATTGATAAGATTTTTGAAGGTATTTCATTACATCATTCCAAGCGTTATGACGAAAAATACGTGCATACGAAACAAAACAACAAAAATTGCACGTGCCGCTTATACTTTCTCATTTCGATTCTCAATCTCTATCTATTTCCTTGTATTGTTGAATTTGTTTCTTTCTACTCCTCAAAGCTATGCGCATCGTACGTAAAATAGGTATAAAGTAAGCGAAAAAAAAAGAAAGACTGAAAGAGTGTCAATGCTCGATGATGAATATACGTGGGTCATTCTCCCGGAAATTTGATATTTTCGTGCCCCTCGTTCCCGAAAACTATCGTTAAATGCTCAATTTAGATATCATTTGTCACTAGTCATAAATCACTTGATCTCTGAATCGAAGTCGTGTTGCATCGTGATTCGTAAACATTTTTTGAGCACTTCGTAGCGAATCCGTCACTACAGAGTCCCCGAATTTCACGTGATCTCGTGAGGTGAATCGAAGGTCATCTCCACTTTTTTAAATGGAAGCCGCATAAAAAGCAGGTAGTCAAAGTCGTACAAGGTCATTCCAGGTCAGTATCGAGTATACAAATCTTAATAGGTAGTCTTGAATGACCGTGAACGACTTTGACCCCCTAATGTTTTTTATGCACCTTGAGGCGCTCCATAAGATGGTTGAAAAAAATGTACCATTCCATTTAAAAAAGTGGAGATGACCTTCACTTTCCGTAAGCGCGTCCAACGAAAAAAAAAAAAAAAATTGGTTGCATTTGATGGCCCCCTTCACACCGTGCAACTTTTGTCGGGAACATTTTTTTGCGACGTCGATAATTGCCGAATTGTTTCGGGTGGCAGAGATAAGAGGGACACCCTGTATATGTGTGTGTATATATATACATATGTATATATGAATACTACCGGCGGAAATTACTTACTTTTCGCGATTTCTCAAAAGGGGACCTATTACGTCATCGATTTTTGCTCATTTATGCCCCGCCCCTCCCGAAATCGTCATATCCTTCTTATCGTCATAATCCAATTATCGTTACCGTCACCCACCGACCAGACCCCCCATTTTAAAGTGACGTAATTTATGAACGGCCCCTAGGCCATAGAAGCAAACTTACTAAAATATTTTTTCTTCAAACTAACTTTTTCCCTGGATATTTTATTTCAAGCCCTTCAGTTCTCGAGTTCCGCGAAAACTGCTTTAGAAAAAGCTGAAAAACCTTGGGAGATAAACTGATAGGAAAAAGTGATTAGAAGCAAATCGGAGGTTTACCTCCGAGTCCCTCTAAAAAGGAGTTTCTATTGCCATTTCCCAATAAAAATGAGTCCCGAGGTTACGAGAGTAGGAAAACCGCAATAAAAATGTCGAAACGATGTTTTCTCGCGTCTTTTTTTTCGTCGTGACCCAACTTTTCGTCCTGATCGCAAATTGGTAAAATGATACTTTTCGCCGGTAGTGTGTATACAGTGGGTAAAAAAAAGTATTTGTACATCTCACACGAAGTTGTTGTTAATTTGACTTCATTTTTATGTTCGTGTTTTCCCGAGATTTTTTTAAACAGACATCATGTATATTTAGGATAAACTATCGAACGGAGGAACTTCATGAAGCATTTAATTCTTTTCGTTGGATAATTTGAAAAAGACGACGTGTACAAATACTTTTTTTTATCCACTGTATACATATATATTTATTTCAATGCATGGCATCAATCTAGAAAGAGCAGTAGGTTTCCGTTGTGTACCTTCCGTTCATATACGTCCTATTTTGTTCACCTCATAGATCACATTTGTGAGATAGCGTTTTGAAAGTTCGTACTCGGGTGACGGGAGAATTTCGTCAAATATCATTTGTCGTTGTTGTTGTATTTATCATCTCGCACTCGTCGCAAATATCTCACACGTTCAAGCAGTGTTACGTGAGTTTACTGTCATCGCATCGTTTGTTGTGAACAGTTTCGAAAAATGATCACGTAAGAAAAAAGCGAGACAAAGAGCCGTGGCAAGAGAATATCGAATGATCGTCATTGCGTGATCGGACAAACGCGAATCATCGTAGATAATTCGCAGCCATTCCACCTTGAAGCACGCTTGTTTGCGATAAATGCCATTTTTAGTCTAAGCACCAGATCCGCATTGTCAGGAGAGTCTGTGAGACGAAAAAGAAGAAAAAAAAAAGAGAAAACTACGTCACGGATACAAATGTTTAACACGATTACGAGCACACTCACACACATCTTAGCAATTATCCTCGCTTGTGAATACTCGTCGCTATCGGTTCACGGAGAATGACCCGAGAAATTCGCGTTAGAATTCGGACAATAATCGGCCGTAAAGAAAACGTTTTGTTTTTTTTTTTTTCACGAGGAATAACGCGGTACTTGAACGCTTCGCCGCGGTCTAATCTAAAACTGCGCTATTACGCTTTAGTACAAAAATAATGAAGAGGGAAAAAATGGCATATGAAAGAATTAGTCTGTTCGAGGAGTACACTGTGTTTCTCTATGTACATAATGACCAACTCAGGTATCACGCGTGATCTCGTGACAATGGCGACACAGTCGGTAACGGCAGGAAGCTGCGATTTGGACGAGGACGGGGACGGATCCCGAGGGACTGCGGAGCCAAATTATCCTCCGCAGCCGTCGGCCTCACCGGAGCCGGTGGTGCCGCCGCCCAACAAACAGACCAATCTCAAACAAATTAAAACACGACCCTACCCGTCTAAGGAAGTACTACCCCAGAAGGTATTGAATGGTGTTTGCCGTGTCCGTGTAAACAAAACAAAAAACGAAACTCTAAACAAGCGAATACGAAGAAAACAAAAATATCACTTTTTTCATGAAACTCGTTAATCAGAATTAACAGGTATATTTGAAGAAAAAACACAGTTTTTCGAAGAATTCTTTACGCTAATGAATTCGTTGATTTTACACTCGTTACGCAGTTCGATTAACGACGACAATAATGAACGGAGTAAATGCATCTAGCACTGCTTGAATTAAAAAAAAAAAAAGCGTGTGTACACGCTGCTGTTGTTTATGACGCGCGTAAAATTCAAACACGATTTGTTTTCGTTTTTTTGTTTATTGCTTGTTCCAATAGTTTAACTCTCGGGGCGATACGACGCGTTGCTTTCTGAGCGAACGAATGTGTCGAACGCAAAAACAGTGTCCGTTGCAATACCAATTCGGGCGGATTTCTACTCGTACGTTATTATTTTTTTGTACATTTTTCTGTACTCTATCTCTCTCTTTCTCTTACTCACTCCGTTGAACGGGGGAAATCGTCCGAATTGTTGTTGGCCACTGACCAGAACGCAATAGACGTCGTACGTCTTATTAAGGCGGTTCGAGCGTTTCGGTGATCAATGTTGAGGGATGATTTTTTTCTTACGCGTAGATAGATGTAATAGGGTATTTGACTGTTGTACGAAAATCATCTTAAATGGTTAATTATTGCATATTATGCTCTCAATATTTTCTTAATCTTCGTGAATGTCAGTATTTACGATAAAAATCGGCCATCAAATTTAAATATTCACGCGGACCGCCGAAACGCTTCCGTTGTCAGATATGTAGTCACGTGAAGCCTGTGACGACACATGCCAGTAAACAAGGTAAAGGACCTATAACGCCGCTGAGTTGTCGCACAGCAAACATTTCTCTCCATTCTTATTTAAAAGTTGACAATATGCTAACTATCACTACAAATAACTATGAACGAACAGAAAAAGCACGGAAATACACTGAAATAAACTATAAAATCGCTCATTACTCGTCACAGGACTCGTAATGACAATATGTTTATTGGCACGTGACGTCACTAGAGATCCAACCAATTCAGGAGTGTTTTCGTTCACGTGACCAAGCGTTCAAATTGCTCTAATTTAAAAATTGAAATAAACGAAAGCAATGCATATTTTTTTCGATAAAATGATAGAATGTACTTTTTAAACACTATATTATTTTAGGATGACATGAGAATGAACCCTATTTTTAATATAGTCAAATACCCTATTAAACTCCGAAGCTTCCGTAAGTTTCACCAATGAAGAAAGATATTGAACTGATTTTTTCCAAGCAACTGTACTAAATTGCTCAACCCTTCGACTGTACACTGGGTCGTTTTGAGCCCATGGTCTTTTTCGTGCAAGTACGTATTTTTCAACGCATCTCCCACTATGCACGAATCTTTGAACATTCAATTTTCGTTTTTCTTAAAAAATAAATGTTGCGCCATAAAATAAGGATCATTGACTACGGAAAACGTCTCTACAAAAAAAAATGTATTCGAATCGAAATACAACGAACTAAAAGAGGCCTGGGGTCCGACCGACCCCACATGCAGTCCGAGGTTCGTGGCGTAAGTGTGCAGTCGAAGGATTACATTTCATTGAATTATTTTTCCACAAGACAATGTAGTCTAACTCATTGAAGCTTCGAAGTTATTACTTTATTCGAATGCTTCGCGAGTGGGGAACGTACGACGATGATTCGTTAATAACTGTGCGTATTCGGCATCTGCCAAAGGAAGTCTGTATTTTCGAAGCATTCGTGCGTGAGACGTTCGAGCCTCCAAAGAACAAAAACGTTCTATTGGTTCGCGAATGAGAGTGATTTTGGTGTTGTGTTTACGACGTATGGCAACTAACGACGCTCATTCGACTTTGTTTATTCTCAGCTGGTACACGTGGGAGCCCTGGAAGTGCAAAATGTTAAGCGTGCCATAAATCGTTACGGCACATTGCCGAAGGGCGCGAGAATCGGGGCTTATCTCGAGTCCCTGCGCCAGAGCGGTATGCCCTCGAGTCAGGACGGAGCACCGGCAAACTCCTCGTCGTCCTCGTCCTCGTCGACCGGTGGTCAGCAGCAAAGTTCGCAGAGTCAACAGCAGCACGAGGCTATCACGTGCGCCGGCGGTATGATGGAGAGTCAGCAGCACCGTTCGCTCTCCCCGCGCCAGAACAATTTGCGTAATCAGCCTCAAATGACGCGCAGCAATTCATCGAGCGGCGTGATCAGCACTTATCAACCGCCGAACTCGCCGCGCAGCCGTGGCTCGAGTTCGCGCAAAACGAGCAACGACAACATTGGCCTTAGAACGTTTCGTTCGGGCCCGACGAACACGTCGACATTTCGTACCGCGAGCCCATCACGTTCGGTGCAACCGACGCTTGCCGATCTCGAGTTTCCACCTCCGCCGCTCGATTTGCCGCCACCACCGAGCGAGGTATTCAACTCGGGCGACCAGTGCGACTTGCCGCTTGCTCCGTGCTCGTTGAACGTGCATTGCGGCTCGAGCAAGTGCTCGGGTTCTCCGCTCGGCACGAGAAAGTCGAAAGTCGAGAGACGCTCGAGGGACGAGACTGGAGCGGAGCAACAGGACTCGGAGGATCGTGGCAACGACGTGAGAACGGCCGAGCCATCGGTGCGCGAAGCGAGCTCGCGTTTTGGCGTTAGCCTACGAAGGCGCGAGACTCAAACGAGCGATTCCCCCTTTAGCAACAATTCGTCGAAATTGACGGACGACAAGAAGTTACAACGTGGCAAAGAGGGACGCAAGCACGAGTCGATTATGTCCCCACCGGAGGAATCGCCTCCGCCACCGCCACCGCCGCCTCCTCCACCTCTGGAATCCACGAGCGACACGTTCATCGACAAGCCCGGTATGAAGGAGATGCTCGAGCTCAAATTGATCAACGAGATTAAGAACAACGCGGATAAGAGAGTTATCGGTGGTCCGGGTAAAACGAACACGAGCAACAACCTTCCTCCGATCTCCCTCGATCCAGCCTCCCAATTGTTGTCCGAATTGTGCGCGAGCTTCAGCATGGAGGCACCCACGAGACAAGCATCGGCCTTTCAGCCCAGTGAGTACGCCATATCGACGCTCAAACCGATGGAAACGGCGAGCGAGACGGCGCGCGACGTGACCGAAAAATACGCGACAGCGAGCCTCGCGACGAAGCAAGAGCCCGCGATTTCTCCCGTCGTCGAGACCGTCGTATCCAATGCCGTTGGCTTCAAGCTCAAACGCGTCGAAAAAAGTCGCGCGAATCCGCCCAAGGAGGAAACGTCCGAGGGCCCGATAATCGATTTCAAGGCGCGTCTCCGAAAGGTCGACAACATCGAGAAAACAACGGACGACCGAGCGAACAAGCGTAGCGCCACGGAGGACGTATCCGCGTCATCGACAACGATGGATTGTCCGGGTGGGAGCGAGGATCAGGACGACGACAAACGTCGAAGCACCGGTAGCATAAGTAGCCTCAAGCGACTGTGGGAAAACAAGGAGGCTTCGTCGATCGAGAGTCAACCGTTGAGCCCGAAACTCGGCGTTCGGGGCACGAGCGCGAAGCACGAAACGACCGATCCCGGCGACGAATCACCCGAGGATCACAGCGGCGCTTCGACGCGAAGCTCAACGAGCAAACAGAGCGACACGCGATCTTGGCCACCCGTGACGAGTGTCGAACTCGAGAAACCCGTGGTACCCGCGAAACCACCGAAATCCCTCGTCGTCACGTCCACGAAACACTTCGTCTCGTCGATATACGCGACGCCGAATTGCGATCGGCAAACTATGAGCCACTCGGGTGCCAACGTAGACGAGGACAACACCACGGCGAAGCAAAATGTCACAGACTCGACGAAAAACTCGAAACACAACGTTCTCGAGATATCGACCGCCATCGAGAACAGCATCGCCAATCTCAAGGGTACACCCGCGATCGTTGTCGCCAGTTGGCTACAATTGTCCGACAAGGTTGGCCTCCTTCACGGCATATGCGTCAATATCACCGACACCGCGATATCCCCGCATCTCAGATTTCAATTTCGCGACATTCTCGCGCGTCTCGAGCTACAGGCGCGACAATTGCGAGCCGCCGGCACACGAAATATCACCGAGAACACAAGACTGCTCAGTGACGTACAGAACACGATCAAAGACGTAACCAATATGGTGCAGAGATAAACTCATGCGCGTGTATCGTCGTGCGACTGTACGTGTGAAAGAGTGAAAGTTGCGATGAAGATACGACTAAACGGAGAGCCGAACGAATCAAAAAAAGTAACGAGAGAGAGAGAGAGAGTGAGAGTGACAAAATATTCGGATCTGGTGACACGAAGTAAACAAATGGTTATGCGTGTTCTAATCATATAATCCCGTAGGGTATTGAAATTATATCGCGTCTCTGACGGTGAGATCCTTGGAATTCAAGACTGTTGTCCATTATTATTCCAGTCGAATCAACGCTCGATTTGAAGAAAGAAAAAAAAACATTTTGTACACAAAAACTCGGACGGTCAAAGGGTTTCTCTTTTTTAAAATTCACATTGATCGGTTATCAAAAGTGTTACAACCTTTTGTTCACTTTTCAACGTGTAAAATTCGAGTTTTTAGGGGGAGTCGAGCGTCTTTTTTCCGGCCTTCGATTGAGAGAGTTGCATTTTCTTGAATCGCTGAAGGGCGGACGAATATTTTTTTCACCCTCGTTTCGTTAGGAAAAAACAGTGACGATTTTTGTCGAAAATTCCGAGACTTTTTTTTCCACCGCTAGATACGCGATATATAAATAACGTTACGTCGAACGGAGAGAATCGCGTCGTTCGGGCACGGCGGGCGTATCGATAATTACTATACATATTTATACGCGTATACATGTATAAATTTATCCTCATAAATGTATACATACATACGGGTATAATGTATTCTAAGTCACTTTAGTAAGCCGGAAGAAACAGTATTTGGTGATTCTTTCGGTGCTCCTCGGTCGCGTATGCTCGGTGGCGACGTAAACTCTGTAACTTTGATGTTCTTTTTTTTTCTCTTATTTTTTCCTTATCGGACCACACGAGTTTCGAGACCATTTTTTATCAAACGTCCACACGTGGGTTGATGGGATTAGAGTGGAGCGCGGAAGATGAAAGAAATAACTATAATTTTTATAATTACGAACGAAGAAGGTCGGGGGGGGGGGTGGATTGCTCGTTTATATCAGACTCGAGCCCAACTTGTAACGAACTTTTAATGCAAGAAAACAACAAACGGACAAACAAAATGCTTATCTTCGATATAACGTTTTACTCGCTGGTTCCACCGG
The DNA here is from genome assembly GCA_963210295.1 of Ophion ellenae. Classification (NCBI taxonomy): domain Eukaryota; kingdom Metazoa; phylum Arthropoda; class Insecta; order Hymenoptera; family Ichneumonidae; genus Ophion; species Ophion ellenae. The sequence goes on from OY723395.1 coordinate 17,774,094, forward strand.
GATTTCAGCATTCGCAGTTCTATATATGTATATATACACTTATATATGCATATACCGGGTGTTACGTTCGAATCGACCCACTCGAGTATCATCCCAGCTGTTAATGATGCTGGAATATTTTTTAGACAGAAGTTTAATCGTTTCAGCGGCCCCATTATGTGGTGGACGTTTTTTCTGCGTGGAAGCGTGGAGGACGAATTAACGTTTGTTCGTATAAATGGATTCATATATTTTTTAATTCACCGGTAGAAAAAGCTCTTTTTGCCTACATCAAAGTACCACATCGGTTGGTGCACTCAAAAATACACGATTCCATTTTTTTTTTCCGTTGAACTTCGTTCGTCCTCCGCGTGTCTATGTAGTCATTTTACTGGTTTCCGAAACATATTTTAGTGTCGTCGACAATTCCGATTGGAGTAGAATATCCATAAGTCGAAATTCCATAACCGAATATCCATAAGTGCCAATATCCATAACTCGAATATCCATAAGTGAGTATAGAGTAGAAATGAGTGCCCGAAATGGCGGGAGGTAGAGGAAAAGTGAGTATAGAGGGAGCGCAAACAAACCCAAACAAACTCACTTATCTCTACCACCCGTCATTTCTGGCACTCATTTCTACTCTATACTCACTTATGGATATTCGTACTTATTGATATTCGACTTATGGATATTTGACTTATGGATATTCACTCATGGATATTCGACGACAGTGACAATTCCGAAGAGAGTTGAGGGGTTCGATTAAAATGGGACATCCTGTATATAAAATACCCGCTCAGTGTAGTAAAGGTGTACGTGTGCGCGTGAACGAAAAAACCAATTCCACTACTGCAGATTTGCCATTGAGAATAGTCGATGACACGCTTACAGTGTAAGTGTAAACGAGCCTGAGATAAATGGCCTTGCGTCGTGATGATTTTCGAATATTCCGAAATCTCCCGTGTCCTGCAGAATGTGGGCGCGCGTGGCAATCAATGGGAGAAAGAAAATTCACACAACACACAAACACCGCGATAAGAGACGTGATCAAAAAAAGGAAACGAGAAATGTCGAAATTTTTAGGTAACACGTGATCGTTAAGTTTCTTATCTATCGTAACGTCATTCTCATGTCATTAAACGTGGTCAATTTTACAAGCGGAACACACGATTGTCACCGGGCGAGTAAAAAAAAAAGGAAACTAAGGCCACGCTTAGCATTTATTCATAATCGCGCGCGAGAGAAAGAGAGAGCGAGTGAGAGAAGGAACAAAAACCAACAAAATAATCGTAGAGTAGAACCTTATTGATATCGAGAGTGCGAGAAGGAAGAAAAAAAAGGAAATCTTACTAAAATTAAGCGAGCATTAATTGTGTATCCCGAGATGGACAATATTACCAATTTTGTATTTGTATAGAACGAGAGAGTCGAGCGAGGGGGAGAGAGATCGAAAGGCTCGGCTGAATAATTCATTGTAAACGCCTCTAGGATTTATCCAAGGGGACAATACACAACCACTCTGGGGTTTAACGAGCTGTAATTAATCGATGTTTTGAGTGATTTGTGTGCTTCGTTTTATACCGCGAAGACGTATTTTTCGTTACTTCCTTCTTTTTTCTTTGTTGGTAACGTTCTTCCAGAAGTGCGAAATTCGAACAATTTTCCCGATCCGCGTATTTTGTAACGATACATTGAATTTCTCCTAGTGCCCGCGAGATAATTGCGCACTTTGCGTAATATCGGCACGCGGGTACACGCGATTTATCGGCGGATTGAAACAATTATCGATGGATTTACTCTTACGACACACTGCCTATATCGCATGTAACAACTAACGATCAATTTCGTCGATATATATAGATATATAACTTTTAAGCATATTTAAAAAAAATGACAATTTCGGTCGAGTCTTACCAATTTAATTGATATTAGTACCTGTGATAAAAGGTTACATGCTTGGTTCGGTTTTGTTCTCCTTCCAGCTTCTCTTTCTCGTTACTTTCAACTGAATTTCGTCGTTCTTTTTTTTGTTTGTTTAACTTTCAATCGTCAACCGAAATTGCACTGAATCCCGATGTCTTCGAGTATTCGAAATATCTTAGTCATTTAAATTTTTCCTGTACTCTAGTACTGCTGTGTTGTCGGATATATTTTTATTTTTATTTTAAGGATCGAACGAGAATAGGCGACGCGAAGATAAAATCTGATTGTTTTGTATGAATCTGTATTATAGTTGCTTTATCGTTATTTATACACGTATTTATTTTATAATCGTCGATGTAAAGTTATCATGATTATTATCATTATTTTATTACTGTCGAATGATTCTTTGATTGATTATACACACACAATAATCGCCCGAGATCGATCGACCAACGACTCATTCGCTCATGGAGATAAAAAAAAGAAGAAAACTCGATATAATACTATTGCTTTATACGGTAAATAAGATAAGAGAATAAAACTAAGAACGGAGAACAACTCGTATCTTTGATTCTAAAAACAACGGGGAGGAATTAATGAAAAACGAACGTTTCACTTTCACCGTCGCAGTATATTTTGTGTTCGCTTCGAGTCTTCGTCGACAATTTGTTCATTCGAGGACGTCCAAGGTACCTTGTATCCTGAAGCAATCGCTTACGATCTTCCATTTGTCGGCCATTGCGGTTATCAGGAAATTTTGGTTGAAGGGCTTGCTGGATTTTCCCTGGTACTTTACTTGGCCGCAGACCTTCACGAGGAACGTCAACTGGTTCGCCACTGCGGGACCTGCGGCGATACGAAAAAACCGCGGTCGATGCCAATGAAATTATGTCTCCTATTCGTCGAGCTTACTCGCTACTGGCTCTTCTAGATGAGGAATGGCATTGGCAATATTTCGTACGCGAATCGGTCGTAGCGTAAATATTTATGTCAAATGCGTCTACTGCGCTGTTGAGAAAAAGTGTTAAGTGATACTCGAAAGGGCGTATGTGGCGTGTTTACGACACGAACGAATGACTTTATTCGATTCAACAAATTCACGAGTGTGGAATAATTTTCGGGGTAAAAAAATCGTTCGGAAATTCGACCGAATATTATGGGATCTCAGGGTTGAGTGAACGGATCGAAAATTACCTAAACAAAATGTATAGGACAATTTATATTTTTTTAAAACAAGCTTTTATTTAATGTACTAAAAAGTACAAAAATTTGTTTTTCCCAAGTCACCTATATGTGCCTATAAACATGGCGCGGTCAACTTTTTAAATGTTTAATAAATTCGATCAATTCAGTTTCATTAACCGTATTTAATTTGGCACAATAGTAGTTACAGAAATCATTATCACAGGTTTTTACTCAGTTTCAAGATTTTTATTTAAGAAATCTAAGATTTTATGGTAAACTAAATACAGTTCATATGTTAATGTATTTATGTAAATGAAAGATTATACGTCTAAGTTTTGAGCGCCCCAAGCGGTAAATATTTACAAGTGGGGCTCCAGCTAGAAAAGGGGTTTAGAAATTTTGTACCGAGTCGATGTATTTCAGGGCACTTTGTTTATAATATTTAAGTCGGGGGAAGACAATTTCAACCCCAACCCAATCCCAAACAAACAATTGAAGTCAAATTAGAGTAAGCGTACAGAAAACGTATTTCAAAAATAGAATATTTTTCGGAAATATTTTTTTTCTTAATAAATCACCCCTCCCCCATTATAAAAAAAAAACATATTTTCATACTGCAGAATAGCCCCAAACACGTGAAAAAAAAATAGGTGAATTTTTTTTTACTTTTTAGCACATTAAATAAAAGCTTGTTTTATAAAAATATTTTTTTTACATATGAATCATTTTCTACTTTTTAGTCTTTAATTGATTTTACTAGTTAGTTGTTACTAGTAGTTTACTAGTTTACGAGTTTGTACATTAGAAACATGGAATGCTTGTGAAAAATAACAAAGACTGTAATTGGGATTGAACTTACGACTAATTGCTGCATATAAACTTTTCACATACAAACACAGTCGACTACTAATTTGTTTATATGTGTTAGTGAGATTTTATAAGGATGATTAGATATCGCTAATTTTACATGAAGTCTAAAATTATGTATATTTTTTTTTAAGTTGAATCATGCATTATCGCCTTTTAGATGCATGTTTGGAAAATTTCAGAGCTCTAAGTAGTCGGGAAGTGGGTGTAATGTCGATTTTACGTTCTGCATCTCACAAAAAGTCAAGTTCAATAAAAGCTTGCAAAACTCACATTACATTGGTAAAATGTCATTAGATTTTCGACTCGTCAACGCGTTTCTGCGTGACATTGATACAAATTTTTTTTTTAATTCTTCGGCATCAAGACACTGCCGCGTCTCTCGTTATCGCATGGTAGAAGTGGATGAAACTTTACCAGTGATGGGCTGAGCGTCGAGTGTCGATATAGTGTGCTCCGAAGGCGGCAGGTCTATCCAAAACTTTTGCACGTTGTCCTTGCCCTCAATGCCGTTGCCATTCCATATCAATATCCCAGTGTCGAGATACAGCTTGGACATGAGCTGGTGAAAAAAAATGAATATTGGGAACGCCGCGTTTGGCAAGGAAAGACAAATCGTCGTTGGTTAAAATCGGACTTTGCTCTACTCACGTATCTTCTCTTGTCTAAACTCTCGTAATAGACTTTGGTGAATTCTTCAGCTGTACGACAAGCCTGGTCTATCTTGGTCTTCAGATCCTGAAAAAAAGAAATGGTCACTTGTATCACCAATAAGCTGTCGTCTGCACTTTTTGTATTTTGTTGAAATATCCTTCCGTTTTCCATCCTCTTCTGCAATTGTTTGGTTGTATACTCGAAGTATTGGAGAATTTTTTTTTCACAGCTTTTCCAAATGCCGTCGTCATTCTCGTCCACGCGAACACATTTTTTAAATCAATTGGTGAACATTGAGGACGTGTACAGGGTCAACATAACCTCACAAACTTTCGAACGGAATTTTCTCAGCAATGGTTACATTTTTTAAGGGAAACAAAGCATCAAGTTATGTGGTATTCAATGATGCGGAACTTGACGGTTTTCTTTAGTTCTAAATATTGTTCATTTCTGAGAAATCTCTGCTCGATCTACGCGGACACATTTTTTTGTTTGCAATTTTTGAACATTACGGACGCGTACAGGGTCAACATAACCTCACAAACTTGCGGACGGAATTTTCTCAGCGATGGTTAAATTTTTAAAGGAAAACAAAGCATCAATTTATGTGGAATTCAATTATGCGGAACTTGACAGTTTTCTTTAGTTCTTAATATCGTTCATTTCTGAGAAATGTCTGTTCGAAAATGTGAGCAGTCTTTCTCGCACTCATATGTCACTCGGTACAGCTTCTACTTCGCCGTAATCACAAACAAAAGTTCTTGTACGTTTATTCTAATTCTGCTGAATGTAAACAAACACATGAGTGAATACCTGTTCCATGTCTGGCGAAAAATCCGAATCCTGTTGACGATACCTTAATTTATCCGTACTCGATTCTACAGGTACACGCGCGTACTATTTTTAATATTTATCACATGAATTAATATTTTTCACAACTACGGTCTCGAATTTCGCATCCTGCAATGCGAACTGTGTAATTTTTCGGTATTTGGTCCCGTTTACACGAGTACAATCGAGCTCAGTAATTTCAGTGCTGCCACATTTCGTTGACGAGCTTTTGCGGCACTAGGTGACGGCTAACGGTATTTCAGGGTTTTTGCTGACTTCGTTTTGTAGTCTTCCTTTGCCTCGACCTACTCGACTGTTACAATGTTATTAACGGGCTACATGTACCTTGGTGGCTCGAAAAATATTTTTATTCCTTTTAGCTATATACTCTGAAAATTTCGTTGAAATATTCCTAAAATTGAATGAGCTACAGCTTCCAACAGTCGGCCGGGGGAGGGTGGCAGCACCGCACTTCAAACTTTAAGCGCGTTTTTCTCGAAACACTGTTTTCAAAGTCGGTGGACATGTTATCTCGAGAACCACTGGATGGATTGTTCCCAAATTTACAGGAGATATGACGAGAAATATTTTGAGGTCGTTGACGATCTCACTTTTCTAAATTCGATCTTCATTTTTTAATAGTTACGTAAAAAAGACGACTTTTTTCATAGATTTTGTGTACTCGCGTTTCAATTCGTCGCCAAGATCTTTGAAGAAATGATTTGAAAAATCGACGATCGTCATCGATTCGTATTTATTGTTATCTTGAATAACCCGTTTGGTTTTTAGATTTCTGATGGAGCGTTTAAGCTGGAGAGTGACCACCGCCAAACGTCGCGAACGAAATTTTACCAGCTACCGGCGGCCATGTTTTTGTTGTTTTTCTCTATTTTATGGTGGTTTTTTAAAGGCTCTCAATATATGTACCTTTGGGTTGAAAAAAAACGAGATTCTATTTCACCAACCGTTTCCCCGAAAAAAAAATCGGAATTTTGCCATTTTTTGGACCACTAGGTAGATGTAGCCCCTTAACACTTGACGATAACGGTGTTGACCATCAAACATAATTTTATCTGGCATAAACAATAATATACGGAATTCGAGGTCAGATAGCACGCATCAAAAGACCCCAGTGTATTTTTACAAGCTTTTGTTTAACTGGATTTTCTGTGAGAAAACGGAGAATTGATATTTCACCCACTTCCCGACTGCTTAGAGCTCTGAAACTTTGCAAACGTGCATCTAAGAGGCGACAACGCACGATTCACCTTGAAAAAAGAATATCCATAAAATGTTCAACTTTTCATTGAAAAATCGTCATATACTAATCATCCATATAAAATCGCACTAGCATATACAAACAAATTCGTAGCCGAGTGTGTTTGCATGTAAAAGTTTATATGCAGCAATTAGTCGTAAGTTCAATCCCAATTGCAGTCTTCGTTATTTTTCGCAAGCATTCCTTGTTCCTAACGTACTAACTCGTAAACTAGTAAACTAGTAAACTACTAGTAACAACTAGTAAAATCAATTACAGACTAAAAAGTAGAAAACAATTCATATGTGAAAAAAAATTTAACAAGTTTATTTAATGTACTAAAAAGTAGAAAATAATTGTTTTCACCAAGTCACCTATATGTGACTAAATAAAAGCTTGGATCGCTCAAAATTTAGACATATAATCCTTAATTTACATAAATCCGTGAACATATCAACTGTAGTAGTAGTAGTATTTATTCCATGGTATACCCTGTAAGGGTGTTTACATCTATACTCCCTCTCCCCTTCTCTTCAGCTTTACATTTCTTACAATTCTTACAATTTGCATATCAACTGTATTTAATTTACTGTAAAACAACCTTAGATTTCTTAACTAAAAATGCTGAAACGGAGTATAAACGTATGATAACAATTTCACTAATTATTATTGTGCCAAATTAAATACGGTTAATGAAAGTGAATTGATCAAATTGATTCAACGTTTAAAAAGTTGAGCGCCCCGAGCTTTTATTTAGTCACAAACAGGTGACTGGGCAAAAAAAACATTCTCTTATTTTTAGTGCATTAAATAGAAGCTTGTTTTTAGAAAAGATTTTTTTTACATACAAATTTCAATTGAAAACACGCAAGATTTCCCGCCACGAGCGTCAACGCCGCGACCGCGTGCGCGCGCACATCGATCTTATTATTCCCGTCTGCCATGTTTGTCCCAAGTCTGGGGGAAGAGAACAGGGCCGTACAAACGGTTGGCGTCTCGCTTTCAACAATGTTGCAACGAAATGTACGACTCTCGCGTCCAAATTCCCAAAATCGAGCCTGATTTTCCTGACAAACTCGTAGGACAAACGAACGAAAATCATGCTCGAGAAAATTTCCTCCCGCAAGTTTTAAAAACTCCGAACAATGTTGAGGTCGCACCGGGACGTGGTAGCCAGGCTAGATACGGCCCTGTGACGCGTGGCTACCATTCTCGACTTTCCGGGGAAGAAAGAGCGAGTTACCGTCCGCGTCGGCCATTACTAGGGAGTTAGCTTCGGTACTAGGCTAGATCGCTCTTCGTAATCAGTGAAACACGCGGGTCGCGCTTCCCCGTCAAGCGCGACGCGACCAGCGGCAGAAAAAAAACTACTATTTGGTTATTTAGTTTTACGATTTTGGAATATTACGCGCGAACAGTGACTCTTAATCGTCGTAACAGGTGTGCCCTTGGGGATTGCAACAAGGTATGGATAACAAGAGCCTCACCGACAGTCTAATAAGGACAAACCAGTCGATCCTATGCAGCGGATTGTTCAATGGGCCGAGACTAACGCCAACCGGCAAAATAAGCCACGCCAAGACACGCGTTTACACGCAACGCTATCGCAAAGAATGGGAACAGATGCCAGACTTCCGAGGTAAACAACGAAAATACCCACCAATTGTTTGGTATCGCGGTATAGTAACAAGAAACGAAGAAGAAAAAAAAACACCTCGCGACGTCACTCGTTGCGCGACGCATATGAGCGAGCCTCGATAACTCACGCGGTGAAATACTTCGGTGGGTTTTTTTTTCCTTCGATGTAGCGTAGGCGGCAGCGCGCGCGGTCTGTTTCTTCATAGGGAAAGCTCGATTCCCCGAAGATTTGTCACTAAGCGAGAGAACCCTGTACATCGATATATTTTGAGCCATTCCAACGCCGATCGAATCCACGATGTAAGGATTCTTGGTACTTAACCTAAAAAGTAACGTCGGATCGTTCATTACTGACCCATTGTCGAATCCGCACGATCGTTCGCACCAATATTAAACTCCGATTCTCGAAACGGTTTATTTCTAAAGCTATCCAGGTATCTGGCAAATCCAAACAATCCATTCTGTTTACGCGACTCGGGCGCTCCGCCATCTTTTATAGGCTCGTGACGTCACCGCGTAGTGCTCGTTGCGGCGAAATAGGGAACCCCCTCGCCCCTCTGCCGCACGATTCGATTATCTCCCTGTACGTCGTTTTCACTTTGTCTGCGTTTTCTTACTGTCAGGATGGTTAACGGCGGTGCCCGATCAGGCTACCCGAGCCTACTGTACTTACTGCAAGAAGAATCTTCACGCTCATCGTCTGTCCTTGTTGAAGCACACGTGTACCATGAAGCACCAGAGAGCCGCCCTCATGCATCAAAACGAACTGATGAACGCACAGCGAGGTACAGCCGTCAAGATCGCTGACATGGAGACCGGATACGAGGATGGAGATCCCGAGGTAATATCCAGTCCGGCGTTGCATCGCTTTGTGAAGAAACATGTGCGTTTCGCATATATTTTTCATTTCGAAGATCGAGTGATCCTCTGCAGAGGAGGGCCGAGAGTCATTTTTTCTCGTCTGCCATGTTATTTACAAAGATTGCAATCAGTTTTGAGAGTCGTACATACAAACTGAAATTTCAGCATATAGTAGGACATGATCCGACCTACAGACAGCCGCAGGATTATCCATTCATAACAGGATACCCTGTATATCTATATATTTGTCCCCATGGCGTTTCAATTTATTTTTGGTGCAATTGTGGAGCGTCTTATATAGGCTACTGAGAAGGATAGGCACTACCCCACTATGAGGGATTTTTGCCCACCAAAATCTCTCTTCCCTTCCTCCCTTGCTCCTTCTCTCTTTATTTCTTTGTATTGTATGAGGAATGAGGATTGGCAGCGGCAGACGTACTGGTCCTAGAGCACTAATGAACCTAATCTAATCTCTCACTACCTTTAATTCCAATTGATTCAGCTGATATGAACAATCTCCAACACAATTTCTAAAAACTCAACAATTATGGACAGAGCATCCCTTACAGTTTTGTTATATGTAGGAATAGAGATTTGCATCGTCTAATGTAAATTAGACGACTTTTGAAGTTGTAATTTAGATTAATTAACAATTATAAAAAATTGTTACAGTGTACTATTGCTTTTTAAAATTATTATTTAAAAAAAAACAGAAAATGGAGTCTTTTATAAAGTCGTAATTCATAATATTAAACAGAAGTTCATGAAGATAACACTGGCCACATATATATGTAATAATCTATACACTAAATAACTCTAGATGTCTGATATAAACTGCTCTAGGCGTATAAAAACGTCTGAAGATTCTGTAACGACAATAGAGACAGGGAATAGAGACCGAATGCTTAACGAAAATATTAAGGATAAAACTTGAAAAAATGTGACAAGCAGAGGAATTTTCGTAGCCGCAAAATTTTTTATTTCAGTTTACCATTGGGTATTATAGTTTATTGTAACTTATTTTCTATTCAGCGCCACTGTATTTTACCGATGATTCAAACAGGCCCTGCTTATGCCCCCGCAAAATACAACCCTCCGCGAAAGGAATACCTCAATTTGGTATTTTGTTTGAAGTTTTTATGCTTTTCATTTTTGATAGATATTGCTTATTGAAAAATGATAACGAACTGCACGGGCCATTCATGAAAATTTCGAAATGCACAAAGCTCATGATTGTTCGTCAATTATTGTTTCTAACATAAAATAAAAACGTGTACAAACTTTTGTGTGCAGGTTAAAAAGAAATTATATGATCCGTGCTATATTTGTTTATTTCAATTGTAACTAACTACGCAGCGAATGCCCTTTAGCCTTAATTCCATTCGAGACATACAGCTCTGTTTCTGTTAAAGTTTGATCGAAATCGATTCAGTAGTTTCAGAGTCACGAACGAACAAACATGTAAACTCTACAGTTTTATCATATGTAAAGAAGATATATATACAGGGTGTCACGAAAAGCAAAGATAATATCGCAGGTGCTGATAGGCCATCTCATGATGATCCGGCGCCGGGTTGAAATTCCGAACTTTGAATGCTCCGACGGTTTACAATACCGAATTTTAATGTTCCGAAATTCAAGATGGGGCCGGCTTGGAATGCCGAACTTTGAATGGTCAGAACGCCGAAAACTCCGAAAGAATACTATCCCGAAAGGTATAAACTCCGAAAGAATTTTACACGAAAGACCAAAACTCCGAAAATCTTAACAGCGTCAAAATAATTCGGCTATGGAAGTTTTTTAAGTTTCAAAATTTTCAATAAATCGACGAATTATTTCGAGAATTTTTTTATTTATTAAGAAGTGATTTTGCGTCAATTTAGAAATTTGTCTAGACAATGTTATACGTTCTACATGATGTACAGTCAAATATGTAGACTTTCGCTGGCATGATCTTGACATGAGGGCCGGGTTGAAATTCCGAACTTCGAATGCGCCGACGATTTAAAATTCCTAATTGTAATGTTCCGAAATTACAAGGTTCGTCAACATTATGCCAGCGAAAGCCTACACAGTTGGCTGTAAATTATGTAGAACGTATACCATTGTCTAGACAAATTACAAAATTGACGTAAAATCATTTGTTAATAAAAAAAAATTCCTGAAATAATTCGTCGATTTATTGAAAATTTTGAAACTTTTAAACTTCCATAGCCAAATTATTTTGAGAGTGTTCAGATTTTCGGAGTTTTGGTCTTTCGTGTAAAATTCTTTCGGGGTTGTATATTTTTGGAGTTTTGAGCGTTCTGATCATTCAACGTTCGGAATTTCAACCCGGCCCCGGTCAGAATTTCGAAGTTTCGGTCTTTCGGGTAAAATTCTTTCGGAGTTTTGATATTCTGGGCCAGTATTATTTCGGAGCTTTGAGCGTTCTGATCATTCAAAGTTCGGAATTTCAACCCGGCCCCGATGATCCAGAATAACCAAACATGACCTCAGTAAAAGTGTCATAGTTTTCGAGATATGCGCACTTTTATGAAACTCGTGAAAATCACTAACTCAGGGCAATATTTCACAATATCAATAATAACCATAAATATTTACATTGTTATCACTTTTGAATTTTCATTGCTCAGTTTCATTGTCATTGGCATAATAAACGCACGACGCCTAACTCGCAACATATCTGAAGGGGAGGGTAGGGGTTTCAGCGTGAAAAAGAAACACTTTTTTGCGATTTTTTTTCATCTATATGGATAGAGTAAATTTATTGAAACCTTTTGTACATTGTTAAGTGTCATTTCAAGAACATTCCGTGAAATTTGTACGCGAAAATATCCACAAACAAGCCGGTGACAAAGCTTTTCCAAGAAGGCCTTTGGAAAAACACGATTTGCGGTGTTCACTGTATCTCAGCTAGAAATTATCTGAAATCAAGTACCATTCAAATTTCGTCAAAGTACCATCAAATCCTCCCCCCATCGGTCTTTGATAATTTCTTTTTTCATTTCTAAACTTTTGGTGGCCATGTAAAGTCAAAAGTGCTATTTTTCACGAAAAATTCCGCCATTTTGGGGGTGGAAAACCCCCTCAATGTAAAAAATAATCTCAAACTAACCGTTAGGGGGAGGTATTTTATATGTAGAAAGTGTGTACCAAGTTTGAAATAAATCGGTCATGTAGTTTTCAAATGTCAGTGAACACGGACTTTGAAAAAGTGGTTTCGAGAAAAACGCGGCACCGGCTTGTTTGTGGGTATTTTCGCGTACAAATTTCACGGAATGTTCTTGAAATGACACTTAACAATGTACAAAAGGTGTCAATAAATTTACTCTATCCATATTGATGAAAAAAATTCGCAAAAAAGTGTTTTTTTTTCACGCTGAAACCCCACCCTCTCCTTAAATAGGATCATCTAGTCTAGATTTAAAAACGACGCAACACGTAACTCTTGGTTGTTATTGATAGCACGATCTTTTAACAATATTCAGACAAAAATCGAACCGAAGAATATCCGTATTTACAGCCATGATATGTGAAGCATTGCCTCAGAGTTTTTCGCGAGTTCCAAAATAGTGTGAATATCTCGAAAACTATGACACTTTGACTGCGGTTATATTTGGTTATTGCGGATCATCATGAGCTGGCCTGTCAGCACCTGCAATATCGTCGTTGCTTTTTGGGACACCCCGTACACAAAGGCGCTGTTATCAAATGATATTAATTATCGAGCAGATGGCCCGAAAAGACTGCGATCGCGTATACGACGAGGACAACGAGGACTTCGAGTACGTGGTCGAGACGCTCGAGATGGAGGACGACGATCTGAACGGTTCACGATGCAAGGATCAGCAAGGGAACGCCGACAATACCGAGGATTACGACGAGGATGGCAACATGAATGCCGCGGCCGACGAGCACGACAAGGATCCGGCAATCCGGAAAATTAAGTTGGAGAGAGAGGTTAGAATCGGACGAAAGTTCACCAAAAACTATTCGCTATCAAGGAAGGATGGCAAAAGATTCGTGGATAAATCTCGAATGATCGTTTCTTTGATAAATTTCGTGTTTCGTACATTAGGAGGATGACGACGACTGTCAGGACACACTGGCGCAAGCAATGGCGCACGTTCACGGCGAGTATCTCGACGGTAGCGAAGATCAGCCGAACGTCGAGATGGAGATGATAGTGGGAGAGGACGAGATTATTCAGGAAGGGGACAACGAAATGTCGGTGAACTCGGCCGACGACGAGCCCGACGAGTCGCAGGCCAATTACCACGAGGAGATCAAACGGTCCGCCGGTGAAAAATCCTCCGGAGTGAGTTGAATTCGTAAAAAAATGAATCCCCATTCTCTTGGCTCGATTTCCCGATCGACTTTGATTTTACTTTCGCTCTACGTTCTCTCTGATGCCAGCAGGAAGGAGATTCGAGCGAGGCCGGTAGCGAATCCGAAATGTCACCGGCTCAACGTTTGAAGGAACTCGGTAAATCTTTCAAGAATTTGAAAGAAGTCCTGAACTCGCCGACGCTGAGTGTCGCGGCTGGTCAATCGCCCTTCGGCACACCGCAATCCATTCCCTCGGGACAGACGAAAACTATCAAGCTCAATTCGGGAAAAACGGTGACTCTGCGAGCCGGCACACAATACGTATTGAGCAATCTCAAGGGCAACAATATATCGAGTCTATTGTTGCCCGATCGGAAGCGGGGAGTGCAGAACGACGCGTCGAACAGATCCGGACAACCGAATTCAACCGCGAAGGCACAAACGACCAAGTCTTCTGTCGCAACCGCTAGCACGAGCAGGCAAAATAGCAGCCAGGCAAGAATTTTCTCTTTTTTCGTTTACTCAACCGCTGCAATATTCGACCTTTTCGACTTTCATTTTTATTATCTCATTGTTGCGGAAAAAAAAGGAATCTGGTAAAAGTGGAGGAACGAAAATGCCCTGCATCTCTACCCACGTGTTGGATACCAGCAAGGGATTGCCGATCGGCGGCTTGCAAGTCAGCCTGTACAAGCTCATGGACGGTAGATGGACCTTCCTCAACGAGAGGTGAGAGCATTTTAAATTGTCAAGCGAATAAATCGAATTCCGAACAGTTTATTTTTCATTGGTAAAATCTCTAGCGCATGTACATATCAGAACGTTGAATAAGTTCTCGCTGTTTTCCAACAGATGGCGTTACCATTACTGCGTGCGGGTAGTTTAAGATGGTAACGCATCTATAAAGAAGTACTGTAAGCAAGCTTGAAATTCAGTGTATGTCATTTCGCCGAAGTGTAAACAACTTTTCTTTTTATAGTGTTAAACATGTCAAATTTCGCGTCAAAAAAGAGTATTTTCGAGGAATTTTACTGCGATACTTTAGTTTTTAACATCTGCAGCTAAAGCACACACGATTTTTGTTGAGACTTACGGCGGCCATGCTTTGTCGGAAACAACGTGTGGAGATTGGTTTAGACGCTTCGAAAATAGAGTAGAACCTCGATTATCCGAATTTTCGGTTATCCGAACGTTCGATTATCCGGAATCAATGATGGTCTTCTTTTTCTCGTTTAAGGTAGTCCTACCACTTTACACTAGTCATACCACTGATCATACCTTATCATACTTGTACAATTTATATTTTTAACATATGCAAAGCTTATTGAAACCTTTTGTACATTGTTAAGTGTCATTTCAAGAACATTCCGTGAAATTTGTACGCGAAAATATTCACAAACAAGCCGGTGACAAAGCTTTTCCAAGAACACCTTTGGAAAAACACGATTTGCGATGTTCACTGTATCTCAGCTAGAAATTATCTGAAATCAAGTACCATTAAAATTTAGCCGAAGTATCATCAAATCCTCTCCCCAACGGCCTTTGATAATTTTTTTTTTCATTTCTAAATTTTTGGTGGTCATGTAAAGTGAAAAGCGATATTTTTCACGAAAAATTCCGACATTTTGGGGGTGGAAAACCCCCTCAATGTAAAGAAAAATCTGAAACTAACCGTTGGGAGGGGGGAGGTATTTTATATGTAGAAAGTGTGTACCAAGTTTGAAATAAATCGGTCATGTAGTTTTCAAATGGCAGTGAACACAGACTTTGAAAAAGTGGTTTCGAGAAAAACGCGGCACCGGCTTGTTTGTGGATATTTTCGCGTACAAATTTCACGGAATGTCCTTGAAATGACACTTAACAATGTACAAAAGGTTTCAATCAATTTATTCTATCCATATAGATGAAGAAAATAGCAAAAAAAGTGTTTTTTACGCTGAAACCCCTAGCCTCGCCTTAATGAATGTTCACATTTAATTAGAAAAAGGAAAGAATAGTTATTCCAAAGATTCGCGCAGTATTTCTAGGTTTAATATTTGACAATGTTGGTTCGATCTCCGTCTCTTTTGACTCAACCAGGCGAGTTTAACCTCCATGCTTTTCAACTTCGATCTGTCAAAATAATGTCAGGCGCGGGAAAAATATAAAGCATTGTATTCGAGCCAGGACTGGTAAAAAGCGTTGAAACTTTGTGTCGGCGAAGTATGTCGGTTAAAAATGAAATATGTGTGGAAATTCGAATGTGTGAGACGAGGTTAGGACTACAGTCAGCTGTTGCCTTGCTGTCACGTCTCTTTATCGTAGCAAGTGGCAATAAATCCAATACCGGAAGTTCAAATTAAACTTGATATTATATAAAAATTAGGTCAATAAGCGTAATTTTTTTCTGAGAGCACTGGATTACTACAAGTGTTAAGTATGTAAATCTGATTATTTTTAAGAATCTGACGGATTTCCACTATTATATACACTTTTGTAGCGACCGGAAATTGGGTTTTTGTATGTCGTCTCGGAATTCCTTCACAAAAATACGCAATTTTAATATTTCTTTTCTCTGTAATTAGGTCGATAAACGACCCTGAAATTTTACAGAGACGATTATTAATATATTTAGTGAAGCTCAAAAGAAATTATGAAAATTCTATGGTTTGAGGCCTGGCGATAGGACTACCTTAAGGACTACCTTACCCTTTTTTTTTCTAATAAAGCTGTTTCCTAACACTTCGAGATATTTTCAAAATACATTATTGCCCATATGTAACTTCATACATCAGATCGTATATACATTTCCTGTATATACGTGAAACCGCCCTGGAATGATTTGAAACCCAACCAGAATACAGTCCCACACAGCTGCTGTTCGTGAAACGAATTCGAGACTTAGCGGCTAAGAAACGGACAACTACTATGAGACAGCCAAAAATTGATCATTATTTTAAGCCGCAATTGTGATTTAACTGCACAAGTAGTGGTGGTATAAAAATTGAAACTTTATTCATTCTTAATTGCTATCAAATAAAGAATTTGGGGTCGTTGGATTAATAAAGAGAATTTTCGAAACTATTCATATTATACGAGTTGTTTTTTCCGGAGATCTGAGATACACTTTCGATTATCGAAACGTTTCAAAGCATTAGGAATTATTATTTTTTTAATATAGCACCAACTTTCACGAAATAACAGCGAGAACTTATTTAACATCCCAACAATTTATGCAATGTATTAATGAGACACCGAACTTCTATGAAACGTCTTTGCTTTTTTAGTAACACATTACCGAACGGCAGATGCAACGATCTAGTCGACAACAGCAAGTCCAGCTTCACCGCTGGTCGCTACAAGATGCACTTCGACGTTGACAAATATTTCACCCTCAGACGCATAGAAACCATGTATCCGTTCATCGAGATAGTCTTCGACGTTAAAAACCCAACGGGGAATTATCACATACCGGTCCTACTGAGTCCATTCGGTTACACGACTTACCGGGGCTCGGAGAGATGAGTCTAATACATATTCGCCATTAAAAAAAAGCGTCGAGGCCTTTACAAAGAAAAAAAGATTATTTTTAAGTTTTAGTTCATAGTTTTGATAAATTTCTCACTCAGGAGGTTCGAAAGTTTCACCGACCAAGCATACGCGTTTTCGTACAGCGGTCACGTCCGACGAAGGTTCAACTTCGAAGTTTCAATGAGTCCCGCTGCATCGATTTCGAGGAAAAAAAATGATTGAAGTTCAAGCAAGGAAAAATCGCGCATTTCCCCAATAAAATTCCAGCTGAATTCGCGATTCTTTACAGGAAACTGTGTTAAATTGTCTTGATTTTGAGAAACGACAAATTTCGAGAGAACATGAAAATCATTTCGGGGAACAAAAATCTTTGTTGTTGAACTTCCAACGGATGTATCAGCGTCCAAAAAAAATCCGTAGCCTTCAACATCGATCGGTGAAACTCTCGACCGTCCTCCGATTTTTGAACAAACAAATAGAGCTCTGTCTCACAAATATCGCCACAAAAATGCCTTTGCGGCTTTCTTTGCAGCGAGGTGCATAACGAGAATGTTGAATATAATAAAACGAACAATTTATCTTTGGACAGAAGGATAAATGAAAGTGGCCGAATCGAGGAACGATTCTTACCCTCCATGTACATATGCCAGTCGAAAAAAAGAAGCAAACAACGGGGAAAGATGAATATTTTTGTGAACCAGATTGTTGTATCGCATTGTTTTCAATAAAGTATCTACCAATTCAATCGCAACGTTTATATCTTGCCTTCTCGAAAAAAAAAAAAAAACGACCGCGATTGAAAGTCCCTTTACGATAGAACGGTATGGCAAACCCAGCGATATCGCGGGTGTGTGGGAGAGGGAGCAAAAAAAAAATCCGTGCGATAGCGAAAGTAGAGACGCCGCGACCAGTAATAAATCTGCTCCGTGACCTTTGATATTGCATTCGGAGCTCGTCTCACAGTCGGTGTACATTTCACTCGTCTCCGCGACTCGATAAATCCTGAGTGTCTGCGCTCCG
Organism: Ophion ellenae; assembly: GCA_963210295.1. Lineage (NCBI taxonomy): Eukaryota > Metazoa > Arthropoda > Insecta > Hymenoptera > Ichneumonidae > Ophion > Ophion ellenae. Next base: position 17,792,155 of record OY723395.1, read on the forward strand.
AGCAGGCCGTATCGCTTTGGAAGGTCAGAAATTGACGGTACGTCGACGTGAGGTACGAATTTTTCTTTCTCTCGTCAACTTTTCGAACGAATGAGTATTACGGGATAATTTACGAGGATCTACGATTCGTCTATTGCAGCCGTGTGTGGAACAAAGAGAAATCGGAAATGGCAACGAGTGTCGCGAAGCCGCCGATATCGGTTCACATCCTGGACGTAACGAAGGGACTTCCGGTGGCCGGGGTTCCTGTGAGCCTCGAAAAGCACGAGAACGGGGAATGGACGTTGGTCAACACCAGGCGAGTTGTTTCCGTGGTCGGGCTCTACTGCTGAATAAGTACTGCTAAAGGCTCTACACCTAAACGGACTCTACTGCTAAAACTGGACTGCTAAAACTAGCTTCTGACAGAGGGCTCATAAGTCCCACTGATGGAGGTTATACTGTACTTTTTGCGGTTTTTTTTACGATTTTTTGGGATTTTTCTTAGAAAACTTACTTTGCTATCGGCGCCATTGTGCTGCACTCGGCGGAATGCGTCCGTAGACACCTCATTTGGACTCCTGTGGCGTCAGGAACGTCAAAAGTTAGAAATACCTACCTCCAAAGTTCACCTCAGGGCTGCATTATTGACGAAAAATCATAACATTTTCGATATGTCGATAAATGAGGGATTCTCCGTCAATTCTGCCACGTTTTTCGGCCATCTCAGATCTGCCCCGTAATTGGTTATATCGAAGTACTACTAAAAGGCATTCTATGTGAATTTTTTCCGATTTTTTAATTCAACATTGTAGACAATGCCGTTTTTTTCCAAATGAATATATCTCGGAAACTAGAAGTAACTGAAAAAAAAATGTCTGTATATTAAAGTTGTAGTTTTGTGTTAGCTTTCGAGCGGACGACTTGCAATAATTTTTACGTTCCGGTAACGCTGATTTTCTACCAAAAAAAGGGGAAATTATTTTATAATTAAAACCGGCGATTTTTTTGTAGCTGAAAAAATTACAGTCTTCCAGTATGTCTGACGATATCGCAAAAAAATCGCCAGAGTGGCACGGATCGAGGTTCCAGGGTAAAGAAAATGAAACCACGCAAATTATTTTTTTTATACCGGAACCTCGCTCCGTGCCACTCTGGCAATTTTTTTGCGATATCGTCAGACATACTGGAAGACTCTGTAATTTTTTCAGCTACAAAAAAATCGCCGGTTTTAATTATAAAATAATTTCCCCTTTTTTTGGTAAAAAATCAGCGTTACCGGAACGTAAAAATTATTTAAAATATTCCACTCGAAAGCTAACACAAAAGTACAACTTTTATGTGCAGACATTTTTCTTCAGTAACTTCAAATTTCTGAGATACATTCATTTGAAAAAAAAACGGCATTATCTAAAATGTTGAATTAAAAAATCTGAAAAAATCGCATAGAATGCATTTTAGTAGTACTTTGATATAACCAATTGTGGGGCAGATTGAGATGGTCGAAAAAAGTGGCTGAATTGACGGAGAATCCCTCATATGTTTGTTTAGTGCTGCTTTTAGCACTAGAGTCTATTTAGCAATCCAGTTTTAGCACTAGAGCCCATTTAGCAGCAGAGGTTTTAGCGAGGAGCTTTTAGCAGTAGAGACCGTTTAGCAGTAGAATTTTCAGCAGTTCTTTTTTAGCAGTAGAGCCCTCGTACCGTTGTTTCGTCCCTCAAGAAGCTTCGAGCGTTGTAACGATTCATGTTAAAAGATACCGATTAGTATCTTTCAATATTATTTTCAATTTTTTTGAAATAACAATTTTTGAAAGGCCCTAGACGTTTAAAAAAATATTTTTTTAGACGTCTAGTGCGTCATAAATTATTAACCTCCTCTACATCACGTTTGAGAAAAGAGAGTCGCGAAAAGTAAGCTATTTGGCAACGTCTCATGCTACATGTACTCATCGACGATTAAATTCCAGCTTCATTTGTCATTTTTAATCAAAACCTGTGTTAAATTGTCATTTCAATTTTTTTGCTCGAAAACGGATTCTCCAAAGTTAAACATTTTTCGGTCTTCTCCAAGTCTAGGGAGATCCTTCGCCATTCACCGGTGAATCGTCCGAGTTCCCGTAGATCATAGTCATCCATCTCGATACGATTATGGGACTGACAATTAAATTTTTATCTTAGCGAGACAAATTCGGACGGTCGTTGCGCGAATCTCATCGAGACCGGAAGTCCGTGCTTTGCGATGGGTCGTTACAAGATTCGCTTCGAGGTTGGCAAATATTTTCTCGCGTCGAAAACACCGGCCTTGTATCCTTACATCGATGTTGTGTTCGATATAACGAATGCTCAGCAGACGTATCATCTGCCGTTGCTGCTGAGCCCATACGGGTATAGCACTTACCGAGGCTCCTGAATAAAGTATACTATGTTCATAAGCATATATATATACACGTGCATTTACGCTCGAGGGAACATCGAAGCGTCGATCGGTACAGCAATAATGTAAATACTTTAATCGGAGACATGTGCGCCACACAACCGTGTGCACTTTATCTCGACGATGAGATCCGTTGAAGGAATATATTGATTACCCGTTTATAGAATCTATGACGAATCCCCGAGACGATCATTTTTATTCACATCTTTCAATACCTTCGAATGTACATGCGCACGTTTACGGTCGATTGACCCATTTGAAGCGTTATGCGAGTCATTATCCGCTACCGTTTGAGGCATTACGCAAGTTTTTATCTCTCCGAAGAACTGGAAACAGCGAAGTGACCAAGTGTGGAGTAAAAGCGACAGGGATGGGCCTCGCAAAAGCGCGCGAACAAAATGGTAAATAATAAAAAATAACGAAACATAGTAGAAAGCATTCCAAGGATTTGAAACGTTTACTTCCCTGCATACCTCGCTTCAATAATCAAAGTATATTTAAAAAATGTCCTTTTATTATAGAATCGTTTCACTCGTTTCTCCCTTCTTCAAATCGTGCAGGAATAATTTTCGTTTACGTTGCAGCCCCGCGAGATCAATGAGACAATATATATTATCGTTATTGTCATAATAATAATTATTATTAATGGAATATCGCGATTGAACCGACAAATTGGCAGATTCTTTTTTAATTAGGTGGAAGATAGCTCCTGTCGACTTTGGTGGTAGGCGGTAAATATGTACTAGCGCCGCCATTTCCGCCACCGGGACGACTTCCGGCGCCGCCAGCGCCCCCTAGGCCTCCTGCACCCGGCGGACGTCCATTTTTCGCGCCGCTGCCGGTTCCGCCTCCGAGAGATGTCGCTCCCGGTCCACCGGGGGTGAGACCCGGTTTTTTCGTACCGCCCGCGGGTCTTCCACCGCCCGACTGGACGGCAGTGCCGAACGTAAAGCTCGCATGGTTTCCGTTCTCATCCGCCACGTATCTTTTTTTGTTTTGTTTATTCGCAATCGTATGCATTTTACTCAAAAATGCGTCATAAGAATTTGAAGCGAGTAAAACAAGGAATGGAGGCACTTACTTGACGGCTATGGGAAGTCCCTCGGGACTGTCGTAGGCGAAATTCCCCTTGACGACACGGACGAGTTGTCCATCGACTTCCTTTAACTCCTCGGTCTCCTCGCGCACGACGCCGTCCACTGGAGGCGACGAACCGGAAGGCGCCGCTGGCGGTGCTGGATTTGCTCGCCTTTGACCCACGTCGGCCGCCTGTGCTCCAACACCGCCGTAAGGAGCCTTCAGTGCCAATCCACCGGATCCCTTCGCGAACGCTGGCGCTTTCTGACCCGGCGATAATTTGTCGGCTAGACAATAATTCGATACTCCCAGGAGAACGAACATAACCTGCAAGAAACATATTTTTTATACATACACGCACAGTTATGCCCCAAACGCTACCGTTATTGACAATTCAGTTTTTAAAACCCTTTACGTTGGATAAGTGACAGTGAAATGAGTTTGCAGGCACGTTTCGGGGAATTATCCAATTTTAATGCATCGTTGAATAACAAAAAAAGACTTTATTTTGCAAATTTCCTTCGGCAGATTTAAGATGGCACAATCATGCAAACCTTTTTTTAGGATTTTTATTTAGCGGTCCACCACAAATCGGCAAGCTATGATTTTGAATGATAATGAAAATGATGAATTAAAAAGAATTTTCGTTGCAGTCCAACGATGCAAACTTCAGCACCATTTTTGAGATTATAATTTTGCAACCTTTTACTATCTTTGCAAAAGTTATTAAATGTATATGCGGTGTCCGCACATTATATTTGGAGAATGGAAGAGGGATGGAAATGGAGGCCTGGAAAAGAGCGGCACAATACCTGGTAGAAGTAATAAAGATGGAAGAAGGAAAGTGGCCGAAGGTGTGTTTGAAAGAAGAAGTAAGAGGAATTATTCATGGAAGCATGTCAAGATGGGGGGAGGACTTGGAGAATACCATGCGGGGAGTGGCAGAAGGAGGAATATGGCAGGCAATAAGAAGCGAGAATGTGAGAGGAATAGAGCAGAAAGTTGAAAGGGGTTTAAAAAACAAAAGGGAACAAGAAATTCAGAACGACTGTTGCAGGATGGACAAATCGACGTACTGCAAAGAATACAGGGGCAGAAAAGGAAACGCAGAAATGGAAAATATTGGGAAATGAAGGATCTCAGTGGGGAAACAAAGGAATTGAGGGCAAGGATAAGGTGCGGGAATGTAGGGAAAAAGGTAACAAGGGGTACAGAGACACCAACTGCCGAATGTATGGAGGGGAGGAAGAGAGCGTGGAACACATTTGTGGTTGCAAAGCGGTGAAGGAAAAAATTGGAGCGGAAGTAATCGAAAAACTGGAAGAAGTGCTGGAGAACAAAGAGGGGGAAGAACTAAGAAAAAATTAGAAGAATTAGTGAGGAAGAAGCCCGTCAAACAGATATGCGCGTACGTAAAAGAATTTGAGATATTGACGAAGCAGGTAGCGCGAAGAGAAGGAAATACCGGTTCATAAAAATGTTGCGAAAACGGAAAGCCATGGAAACAAATTGTAAGAACCAGTGTAAAGGTGAAGAAAAGGTAAGAGGGAGTATAGATGTAAAAACCCTTGTGGGTATACCGTGGTATAAATACGATACGAGTATATATACGGTGTTATGAATTAATAATGATTTTCTTTAAATAAAATAACACCCAAAATCTTGAAAACCGTGGGACTTTTACTAAACTGAAATTACAGCATATAATTGGAAACGATCGGACCTATCGACAGTTGCAGGATTATTCATTCACTACAGTACACCCTGTATAGATATATTCACGAACACATGTATGGATGAAATATCTCAATAATTATATATACACTACCGTCCAAAAGTTTGGAAACACTCGCCCCGGTTCCGAGCCACACAAGAAATTTCATCCTTCTTTAAAAAATGACGATATCTTAATTTACCAAGCGGCGTTTCAAAAGGGACATATTCAGCTTCATATAGTTTTTAAAAAAATTTACAATTTTTTTAAAACTCTATACACACTTTGAAAGATGGTCGTTTTTTGGCTTTTCCTTGGGGCTTGAAATTTTAGCTCGACTCGTGAAAAAAAATGTTAACCGTTTTCTCCATGAAAAGCTCAAAGCGGAGTGTACAAGCTTCAATTACGTTTTTTTCTCTTCAAGTTTCGTACGATTGTTTTCGCATAAATATTCAATTTTTTGCAAAAAAACGACCATATTTATAAAATGTAGCCTCACTCTGAAACTACTGGGTTTTCGTAAAACTACTAAGAGGGTAAAAAGTTACATACAATCATTTTGGATTTACCAAAAAAAATGCAGAATAAAAAAAAATTAATTTGAAAAAACGGTTTTCAAATTTTTTTGAAAAAAGCGGTTTCCGTGAGCTCTCGAGGTTCGTGAGAACGTCGAGGTTGCACGATTCAGCAATGGCGAAATGCACTATGGACCGATGAATCGAAATTTATTATTTTTGGATGAAAAAGCCATGTAGATGAGGTAAGAGACCCTATTTTTGTAGATAAAGAAATATTTCGTTGGCTTAAGAAAAAATGTTGAATTTTTTTTTCTTTAAATTTGACCCTGAAGATTTCGATGACACGAAGCAAATTTTGCGTTTTCCAGTGCGAGTGAGCGGTTTAGGTACGACTCGACTTTATCAAAACTCAAACGCTACAAACTAATAATACAAGTTAGCAAGGAAAACAAAATTCTTGGTGCCGGCTAAATTCGTATGATCTTTTTGTCAGGTGAGTACTGGTGAGACCTAAACCAACCTATATTTGAAGTTACTACACATGGTTTTCAAATTAATTTTTATTTCACAGTGATCGGGGTTAGCAGACCGTTTGAAAAATGTTTCCTTATTTTTCAAATCATTTGCTACTATAAATTTATTTAGTGATACGTCGACGGTAGCAAAGCGAAGACGAAGTTGTTCCAACTACCCCGACTGATTTTGTTATATATCTGAAAAGTATGTTAGGCCTACCGCAAAATCTGTAAGGTATGGACCAAAGTGGAAGCGCGCACACTGCGAGGAAAAATCGCATGCAAATTTATTGCGGCATTTTTTCGCTGCGATTTAAAAAACGCACTGCAGTGCGCGCTAGCTCTTATTCGAAACCTTGGAAAAACGATTACAGATTTCGCAAAAAGTGCTTTTTTTTCTTAGTATGGGCTAAAAATAAAGGATCGAGATAAATTCTTAGAAAATCTTCCATAAAAACGGCATAAAGTGGCGTGCAAAAGTTTCGGGGCAACCTTTTTTTCTCAGTTATTCGATAAAATATTTAATGCCTGAGCCTCTCCATCATTTCAAATATTTGAGGGAGCTATGATATGCATAACAGCGTGGTATATTATTTGGTTTGTGTACAGCGTCGAACGCGGTCGGTCAGTGTGCAAAAATATTGGGCCGCTGTCTCACCTTCTCCAGCCACACGGTTTGCTTACGATTTCTTCCGCGCTTTCTTTCGCGTTGGTTCGAAACATAAAGAACCATGAAAAAATCAGTTCTATTTCTGCCGCAATGGCGAAACACACAAAAATTGAGGTACGCGAAGTTGTGTTGAAACTATTTGAAAAACGAAGGAGTTCTCGTGATATTGCAAATACTCTATCTATTGGGAAAAGCACAGTAAACCGTATTATTGCGAAATATAAATCAACAAATTCGTTGTGTGATAAAGTCGAAGCGGTAGACCACGAAAAACTTCAAAACGCGAGGACAAAATCATTAAAAGAAAATTCGTCATAGATCGGCGAAAAATTGCAGCAATAATTTCGCGAGAATTGCGCAGTGAAAATCTTGCTGATATCAGTCGGAGTATGGTATCCCAACGTCTGAAGGCTGTGGGATTGATTGGGCGCGTCAGTGTAAAGAAACCACTCATTAGCACAAAGAATAAGAAGACTAGATTGAATTTTGCAAAAAAATATCAACATTGGACAGTATCGAATTGGCGGAAAGTTCTTTTTTCCGGCGAATCCAAATTTCAATTGTTCGAAGTGATGGTGGCAAGTACGCAAGACGTCAAGCAGGTACCAGATAGGATGTATGATATCAAATTCTAACTGTAAAACACGGTGGCGGAAATGTTAAAGTTTGGGGAGCATTTTCTGATAACGGTATTGGTCCGCTAATAGAAATCCAAGGTAATGTGGACGCTATAATGTATCGAAATATATTGCAAGACCAAATGCTCCCATTTGCAAAGAAAAATATGCCGAATGGGTGGAGATTTCAATACGACAATGATCCCAAACATGCTTCGCGTCTTGTGAAGAATTTCCTTGAAAGCCGAAAAGTGCGCCTTCTCGACTGGCCCTCGCAGTCACCGGATTTAAATCCGATTGAACATTTGTGGCAAGAGCTCAAGGTTCGCGTTGGAACGAAGGATCACTCCAACAAGACGGAATTATGGGATCATTTGCAATATGAGTGGGATAAGATGCCACAAGATCGCATCTCGCAATTAATTGCGTCTATACCCCGACGATGTGCTGCTGTAATCGCTGCTAAGGGCATGGCAACGAAGTATTGACTCTAGAGAGAAAACTAAACCATGTTTTGTTATTATTATAATGTTTTGTTTTTAGTTTTCATACGCAATAGTATATGGCCCAATACTTTCGCACAGTCATTAAATAAAAACTGTTGGATAATTAATTGTTGAAGAGCGATATTACTGTTTATACCACTTTTTTTTAAATATCAGGCATCTCGACGCCAATTATAAGTATCATCACTCGTTTGTATTTCTATGCAATATCCACGAAAAATAGGGTGGCCCGAAACTTTTGCACGCTACTGTATCAGACATAAAAATCATGGAAGATAGGTATCAGGGAAGATGGGACACACAGATGATGGCGACTACGTTTGGAGTTTGATGCGCGACTGCTCGGACAAGTCTCTTTCAAGAAAATCACGAAAAAGAAGCTCACTTAAGGCGGGACATACATTTACAACGATCCAAAAATCGTTTTTTTTTCTTTAAACGATAGAACTATATGTGCAGAATATTTTCCCAAAGTTTCAAAGAGAAATTCAAGAAACTTCAAACGTTACAGCCCGTCAACGCTGTGCCTCACCGGTCGGATGCGGAGCGGGCGTGAACTTCGAACGCGTTTTTTTCAAAACTGCATTATCGAAATTGGCGTGCAGGATTACTCAAAAGCTATTAAGCCGATTGAGTTGAAACTTGGTAGAAATATTGATAATATTGGTACCTTCTACTTGACGAGAATTGTTTTTGAAAAATTGGAACAAAAACTACTTTTTTAATCCACATTGCACAGAAATGTTGCGCGAAATGTTGATTTTTTTTGCAAATGCGTGCCATTTTCTTAAATTTGCATTTTCTTCATGTTAATTACCGTCACATAGAAACTATACATGTTCTAACTGAAGAAATGTTTGAACTTTTTTGCAGATTAAGGGGTTAGGCCACAGTAACGGGTATAAAATCATGAGCGAATTCAACCATTTTTTTCGTATGAGAAAGTGATTCACTCATAAAATTAATTACACATCTATTTAGTATGAATATCAAGCTGTTAAAAAATATATTTTTTTTTTTCGATGTACAAAATGGCCGACTATTAATATTTTCTTTTGTTATCTTTTTTTAGGCGCTCCGCGTTGTGACATTTAGCATTCACAATTTTTTACGTAGAACAAAAAACGAAAATTCTCGTCAATCTACATTAGAATGCCTAGAGAAGTACGTACGGAATTAAAAACTATTGTTTTATTCAAAAGTTGTAGGTATTTGAAATTAAGAAATGAATTTTCAATAAAAAATTTAGTTATAACTGCTCATAAAAAAAAGTTTTCGATTAATCAGAAATTCTGTACGTACTTGTCTGCGAAATGCAATTAGGAACATATCTTTTAAATTTGAAGTAAATCGAGTGAAATTTGTTGAAGTTATTTGTCACTCCAATTGGAAAAAAGCTTATTCGAGAAGTTTCGAGTAGTCGGCCACTTTGTACATCGAAAAAAATATATATTTTTTCTAACAGCTTGATATTCATACTAAAAAGATGTGTAATTAATTTTATGAGTGAATCGCTTTTTCATACGAAAAAAATGATTAAATTCGCACATGATTTTATACCCGTTACTGTGGCCTAACCCCTTAAAGTCTACAGAAAGCTAGACTGCACGCCGATTCGCAACTTCCGCGGCGACCTTACTGTAACACTCTGCCACAGCTCCGCCATTTTGATGATGGTTTAATTTAAAACAATTGTTTTGTATACTTAAGTATACTATTAAAGTTTGATAATTATAGAATGATTATTTCTTAATCCAAAAAAACCGAAATTGCTTATTTTTTTCCTGTCTAAATGTATATCCCGCCTTGATGGAAAAAATATTTAACAAACCTCAAATTTGTCAATGAAATGCGGTTTTATTTTAAAATTGTATATTTCCCCATTTTAACGTAGAATATCAATATTGAGTGTTTAAATAGTATCGATATAAAGATAAGATGCAGAAAAATATACAGTTTGCAGATGTAAAAAATATACCACGTCGGCTGTGAAGCTGTGCAATCTACTATAGCAAAATTAGCTTCTCTCCTCACAATATTAAGGGGTTACCCCCACTTGCGATTTTGAAAAAATCGATTTTTTTTTAAGTATAAGTATCTGAGAATATGTCCTGAAAATGTCAAGTCGATCCGAACAAAATTAACTGAGATGTGAGCGTTAAAAGAGAAGAATCCGTGTTGAAAGAGCGTTGAAAGAGAAACTTTAAACGCGTTTTTCTCAAAATGGCATTTCTGAAGTCGGTGACCAAGATTACTCGAACACTAATGAACCGATCTTCTTGAAATTTTGCAGGCTTATTTAATACATAAAAATGTAGTCTTTAATCGTTCGATTTTTTTTTCGAAAAAAAAATGGCCGTTTTATAGCCAAAAAACGGCCATTTTTTTCGTTAAAATCGAACCATTAACTTTGACCGTCCGCCATTTTGTGAAAAATGAATATTTTTTAAAATCCTTCGATTAAAGACTAGTTTATACTTATATTTGACTAAATCCATCCGCATTTTTTTCTTCAGATGATCCACTTCGCCGCAATGTTGGTCACCGCAAACCGTGTATATAAAAACATTATTTCATTGACGGCCATTTGCCACTAAACAATGTAATATTTTTCAATAAAAAAATTACTGAAAGTTCTTCAAGATGTGTTTTTTAAGATGGTATATTGATCGATTAGAAAAGTTTTGTAGTTTTCTTTAAAAAAATTCATGAATAAGGCCTTTTTTTGCGCTACAAGTGGGGGTAACGCCTTAATCTTCATATATTTCACTTGTTACTGCAATCTTTGGAAACAATGCAGAAAAATTTGCAAAAATGTTACGTCCTCGGGCCGCCCTTAACCGAGAATCATCTTCCAAGCGATACAATTTAACATCAAAACGACGAAAAGCAGCACGATAACGCTCGTCTGTCAAGGAACATCACTTTGGTGTCCTCCTCCGATTTCGTTGAAACTTTTTTATGTGGAAGAGTATTAAAAACTAAGAGACACGTATTTTTTTTATCGGCGGAAAAACGGTTTTAAGGGGTGAAACGTACCCTCGAAAACAGGGGTGTTTTTCGTTTTTCGTCGATAACGTTATCGTTCTCACCTCCAATGCATGTACACAAAAAAATAAAAATTATTGCAATTTGAATTTTTTAATACCTCGTACCGTTAAACCGTTCTCGACGAAAAACATCCCCATTTTTGAAGGTGCGTTTCACCCCTTAAAACCGTTTTTCCGCCGATACAAAAAAATACGTTTCTCTTAGTTTTTGATAGTGTTCCTCATAAAAAAGTTTCAACAAAATCGAAAGGCGACACCAAAATGATGTTCCTTGTGAGTCCCCGAGCTCGCGGACACTCCGCACGGAGCCTCATTCTAATTGAATAATTATTTTTAAAAAAAAAACAAAAAGTGACGGGCGACCCGCGTCCATCTCGCACTTTTTTCCGCAGTTCGCAGTAACCAATCGACCGTTCACTCTTGCAAACGCACACGACATGAGTTCTCCCTCGGTAAATGCGGTTTCGTACATGCGAACTCAGGAATGAACTATCGACCACTTTCACCGATGGCTTCGACGATAATTTCGAATGATTTAGAGGGCCCCTTAGGCTTTGCGACGGGCTCTGTGTGTTTATTCGCTACGCGCCCCTCCCCCTGCTGCACTGGGACACTCGTTACATGCGTATACAAACATATTAATAATGCTGAATATGCAAAATATGTTTCGAGAGTCCCGAAGGCCTTTGTTCAATTTAATGCGATTCTTCGTTGCGAACAGTCGCCCGTGTTTCGTGCCGCGCGTTTGCGGATTGGGATTTTCAGGACTCTCGGATCTCAACGGAGCGAGAGCCTCCGGCAATAATTACGCCGGGATTGTCGCGATCTTTGAGAATCTTCCGAAAGTCGACTTCAACACTGGGGGCTCGTTGCAACCCTCGGGCTATCGAGAATCCCTGACAATCGCCAATCGAGGAAAAAGCTATTCTGAAAACTCCCCCAATATTCTATATCTATCGGCCCTCGGATTCGAACCCGAGCGTCTTTTGGTCCGGAGTACCATTTTGCATAGCCATTTCACCATTGTGTTTGCAGAAAAATTCATATTTGGATGTTGAATAAGTTCTCGCTGTTTTTTTTCGTGAATGTTAAGGTTTTATTTCGAAAAAATCATTCCTAAGGCTTTCAAACGTTTCGAAATTTTTGGGTGAAGCCTAAGGATTATGCGAGTTCAGCTAGCGTCTGATATGAGTCTTAAGGGGTTAGGCCACAGTAACTTTTTTTTTCGTATGAAAAAGTGATTCACTCATAAAATTAATTACACATCTATATAGTATGAATATCAAGAAGTTAGAAAATATATATTTTTTTTTTCGATATACAAAATGGCCGACTGCTCGAAACTTCTCGAAACAGCTTTTTTGCAATTGGCGTGACAAATAACTTCAACAATTTTCACTCGATTTACTTCAAATTTAAAAATTATGTTCCTAATTGCATTTCGCAGAGAAGTACGTACGGAATTTATGATTAATCGAAAACTTTTCATTTTATGAGCAGTTTATGAGCAGTTATAACGAAATTTTTCACTGAAAATTCATTTCTTAAGGGGAGGGTAGGGGTTTCAGCGTGAAAAAAGCATTTTAGCGATTTTTTTCATGTATATGGATAGATTAAGTTTATTGAATCCTTTTGTACATTGTAAAGTGTCATTTCAAGAACATTTCGTGAAATTTGTACTCGAAAATATCCACAAACAAGCCGGTGTCGCGTTTTTCTCGAAACCACTTTTTCAAAGTCCGTGTTCACTGCCATTTGAAAACTACATGACCGATTTATTTCAAACTTGGTACACACTTTCTACATATAAAATACCTCCCCCCAACGGTTAGTTTGAGATTTTTTTACATTGAGGGGGTTTTCCACCCCCAAAATGGCGGAATTTTTCGTGAAAAATAGCACTTTTCACTTTACATGACCACCAAAAATTTAGAAATGAAAAAAAAAATTATCTAAGGCCGTTGGGGGGAGGATTTGATGATACTTTGACTAAATTTTAATGGTACTTAATTTCAGATAATTTCTAGCTGAGATACAGTGAACACCGCAAATCGCGTTTTTCCAAAGGTGTTCTTCGAAAAGCTTTGTCACCGACTTGTTTGTGGATATTTTCGCGTACAAATTTCACGGAATGTTCATGAAATGACACTTAACAATGTACAGAAGGTTTCAATAAATTTACTCTATTCATATACATGAAAACACTTTTTTGCGAAGTTTTTTCATGTACATGAATAGAGTAAATTTATTGAAATCTTTTGTACATTTACGTGCAAAATTAACAAAATGGCGGCTAAATTAACCGATATACGTGCAAAATTAACAAAATGGCGGCTAAAATACGAAAAAAAAATTTTTTTACATTTTTTTTTCGTATTTTAGCCGCCATTTTGTTAATTTTGCACGTATATAAAATATTCTAGTTAGGTCGGTTCCTGAAGACGTACTGAACATGAAAACATTTGATTTTTTTGTTTCAGACCATCCGTCGGGAAGATTTCACGACCACGGCAACGGTACCTGCTTTTCGAGGCGTTGGCTTTAAACATATTTTACGTGTACAAAAAATGAATAAAATACATTTAAAAATTTTTTTTATGTACTTGAAGAGTGTATTTATTGAACAATTTAAACCCCATATCGATATCTTTAATAGTATTCTCAGAAAAAATTCACGAAAATAGCGTTTTTTTCATGGTTTCAAAGTAGAATCCTGCCTTAAGTCCAAGTACCTACAACTTTTAGATAAAACAATATTTTTTAAATTCCGTACGTACTTCTCTGGGTATTCTAAATGTCACGCCGCGGAGCGCCTAAAAGAAGATAACAAAAGGAAATATTAGTAGTCGGCCATTTTGTACATCGAAAAAAGAATATATATATTTTTTAACAGCTTGATATTCATACTAAACAGATGTGTAATTAATTTGATGAGTGAATCACTTTTTCATACGAAAAAAAATGTTAAATTCGCACATGATTTTATACCCGTTACTGTGGCCTAACCCCTTAACGAAGTAATGCCTCCAATTCAACACATCAAACTCATGATTTTCCAAGCGCCTAAACCAATCTCTGCATGTGTTGCCGACAGAGCATGGTCGCCGTAAGTCTCCACAAGAATTCTTTGTGCTTCAGCTGCAGATTTTTTGGGAATAAAGTAGTGCAGTAAAATTCCCCGCAAATATTCTTTTTTTTGGCACGAAATTTGACATTGAGACTATGAAAAAGAGGTTGTTTACACTTCGGTGAAATGAAATACACTGAATTTCAAGCTTGCTTATAGTACTTCTTTGTAGATGCGTTACCATCTTAAACTTCACGCACGCAATTCTGGTAACGCCATCTGTTGGAAACCAGCGAGAACTCACTCAACATCCTGACTGATCTTTTTATAGAGAAAATGTCAATTTCGAGGAACAAAAACAAGTAAATATCGACGAGTGTAGCGAATCTCATAAATTCGATTACTGCATTCGGGGCCGGGTTGAAATTCCGAACTTCGAATGATCAGAACGCTCAAAACACCGAAAGAAAACTACCCCGAAAGATCAAAACTCCGAAAGAATTTTACACGAAAGACCAAAATTCCGAAAATCTCAACACCGTCAATATAATTGGACTATGGAAGTTTCGGAAGTTTCAAAATTTTCAATAAATCGACGAATTATTTCAAGATTTCAAAATTTTTTTGTATTAAGAAGTGATTTTACGCCAATTTTCAAATTTGTCTAGACAATGTTATGAAAAATTTGAAACTCTTTAAACTTCCATAGCCGAATTATTTTGACGGTGTTCAGATTTTCGGAGTTTGGATCTTTCGGGTTAGTATTTTTCCGGAGTTTTCAGCGTTCTGCTCATTGAAAATTCGTAATTTCAACGCAGCCCCCTGCATTCTCGAATGATCTCCCACACTCGAGTCTTTTGTCCCAATAATGTGGCCTTTCGTTCCGATCTCGAAAGCCGCACTTCTCAACGCACCCCGTCAATTCTAAGCAATATGGAAAAATGACAATAGTAACTGCGTTTCCGGTTGGAGTTTTGAGGCACACGTACCAGGGTGCCGGCCGTTACGCGAAGTTCCATTTTGTGCGAAGCGTGTACGAGGCTCGATCGAAAACACCCGGCAATTGTAGCACTGATTACTAAAGCACGGAAAAAAATCTCATGCCGATTACTCTCGAGATATTTGTCTATCTCTCCACGTGTATCTTTGTATCTACTGTATTGTTTTGTTTTTAGGAGGGAAGAGCGCGTTACTCGTCTCGCGGAATCCCTTGCGTTAGTCTCTGCCTTCGGCGATTCATCGGGCTTTTTATATAGCCTAATGGTGATCTCCACGTATGAGAGAACAAGTGCCGGGATGGCTCAACGTGTTTGTGGAATCGCCGACAAGCGTTCCCCGCTTCGCGATTATGCGACGCGTGTGTGTGTGGGACGTTCGTCGACTAAAGTTGAAGAGGGCGCAGGTGGACGCGTGTGCGAGGAGATCGGAGCCCCTTCAATCGTCGGTGGATCGTTTGGGCTCGATATTTGTACGTCGTGTGGGATTTATAAACGGAGAGTCATACGTACGAGGATCGTGCTCCAGTCCTCCGTTGTCAAATGAAATCGTCCCTCTCTATCTCCGTCTTTCTCGTCGTATTCACACACGATGAGGCTTATTCACATCGCGGGGGAACCTCGAGAAAGGGCCCGCACCACATACTGACTTCCTTGACTAGAATAGGGTAACCATATTAACAATGTGGTTCGTTCTCCCGTCATCCTTAAAGTATATGCCGTTTAAAGAGTATTTTCTATCATTTCATCGAAAAAAAATATGCATTATTGTTGTTTATTTCAATTTTTAAGGGGTTACCCCTACTTGCGATTTTGAAAAAATCGATTTTTTTATTGCATTTTTTTGAAGTATAAGTATCTGAAAATATGTCCTGAAAATGTCAAGACGATCCGAACAAAATTGACTGATATATGAGCGTTGAAAGAGAAGAATCCGCGTTGAAAGAGAAACTTTAAACGCGTTTTTCTCAAAATGGCATTTCTGAAGTCGGTGACCAAGATTACTCGAACACTAATGAACCGATCTTCTTGAAATTTTGCAGGCTTATTTAATAAATAAAAATGTAGTCTTTAATCGTTCGATTTTTTTCGTTAAAATCGAACCATTAACTTTGACTGTCCGCCATTTTGTGAAAAATGAATATTTTTTAAAATTCTTCGATTAAAGACTAGTTTATACTTATATTCGACTAAATCCATCCGCATTTTTTTTCAGATGATCCACTTCGCCGCAATGTTGGTCACCGCAAACCGTGTATATAAAAACATTATTTCATTGACGGCCATTTGCCACTAAACAATGTAATATTTTTCAATAAAAAAATTACTGAAAGTTCTTCAAGATGTGTTCTTTAAGATGGTATATTGATCGATTTAAAAAGTTTTGTAGTTTTCTTTAAAAACAATTCATGAAAAAGGCCTTTTTTGCGCTACAAGTGGGGGTAAC
This sequence comes from Ophion ellenae, assembly GCA_963210295.1. NCBI lineage: Eukaryota > Metazoa > Arthropoda > Insecta > Hymenoptera > Ichneumonidae > Ophion > Ophion ellenae. The sequence continues at coordinate 17,808,746 of OY723395.1, forward strand.
GCCTTAAAGGTAACCTGACAACGGTAACTAATCGACGTCAATTGGACATTTATTCTGCCTGGGTGGGTGACAACATGAGCCTTTTGGCGGTCTGGTTGAATATTTAAATTTCATTGCCGATTTATATCGTAAATACTGACGTTCACGAAGATAACAAAAATATCGCGAGCATAATATAAAATAATTAACCATTTAAGATTATTTCCGTACAACAGTCAAAGTACAAACAGGATTATTTCCGTACAACAGTCAAGTACAAACGGCGTTACGACCCTACCGTCGTAACGCAGATGGGCAAAGTGGCGCGACGTTCACTTTCGGCGATGCAGCCTGAAAACGTACACCCGCGGATGAACTTTCGTCAAACGAACACACGTCTCGGGACCCGAAGATCGGGCGAACGTCTCAATTATCCGGGATCACGCGTATAAAAGATCAACATCAACGAAGAATCCTCTAGAGGTCAATTCGTTTCCGCACGTTCCGCAAACTTGCAATGTTGTCGCGTTGTCTCACAGGGTGACGTTTTTTCTTCTTCGTGTTCTCTTCTCGTAATCCTTCTTCTCCTGTCGCGTGTCGGCTGAAGGAATTTTCACTTTTTTCGTTACGTTCCTGTCTTTCATATTCTTCGTACCCGGAAGAATAATACGGGACGAGACGACGCGTGATTAGTTACCCGAGAGATCGGACGAGGTCATCGAAGAACTCGCGCGCTCGTCCGTAAAGAGCTCAATCGCCGGATTGCGAAAGGAGCATTGAGATAGAGAGAAGAAAAAAAACGTGAAAATTCTTAATAATCCTTCCTGGTGCTTTGATGAGAGGAGCTCGGGTCACTCGCGCGCCGCCTTCGGTCCGCGGTCATCTGAGCAGAATCCCGAGGTCGCCCGTCGATCCTGATAATCCCCGGGTATGGCGAACGCAGAGGCGATCGCATCATCATTGGACGCACGAGAGACGACGCAAAGGCGGACTTTTTTTCTTGGCTGAAGAATTAGAGGGATGGATTAAACGGTGTATTTTGAAAAAATCAAACACGCACGTCTTAAGGGGTCTACTCACTTTAAACGCTAAAAAAGGGCAATTTTTTTTATTAGGTTTATATTGTAGATGTTGATATAGAAGTTGTTACACTTAATAAATACACTTTCGAAATACATTCAAAAAATGTATTTATTTATTTAAGTCACTATTTATAGACGAAAATGGTAGTTAAGAAAATGTCTGCAGTCTTTATGATTTCTTTAAGGAAGAATTTCTTTACTACTTTCAAGACTTAGGGTATGTTCCATTACTACTTTTGGCTGTTACATGGGATTTTTTTAAATTAAGGTGCAATCAGAGGCGTGAAAAAACGAACATTTTCAATAATTTTTTTTTATAGTAATTAAGTTTGTTTTACAAAAGTGGTTACACAGACTTTTTATGTTATATTTCAACTTGACTTGTACACATTTTCAAAGAAAAATATTGATTATTCGGCACGTAGTGCTTTGCGGTGATCATCATAAAATTTTACTGGATCATCTGAAATCAAGAAACAAAAAAAAATCATTAGTTTAATAATAAATCTAGTCCTTAATCGAAGTTTTTTAAAATAAACAAAATGGCGGCTTCCGACAGATCATTTTCGATTTTCGCCCAAAAAATCGCTCGTTTATTGTTAAAAAATATAAATTTTCAACAAAAATTAAAATCCTTCGATTAAAGACTAGTTTTCAATGCTATCAATAAGCACACCAAATTTCATCAAAACCCAGGTAGCAATTTCAAAATAGTCGTCTATTAGTTGTCCAAATGGGTACCAAATGTCCGCTTGGAAGTTACCTATAAGTTATCATGTGTCCAACAGTTATCTTTTTGGATGGTTGTTGACTTTAAGATAACTTCCGAGCGGACATTTGGCACCCTCTTAGCCGACTTTTGGACAACTTTTTGAAAATTGCTACCTGGGAATCCATCGACTGGTTTTTGAATTATAGCGGCCACCGACTTGAAAAACATAGTTTCGAGAAAAACGCGTTTAAAGTTTTTCGATGTGGATACGATATTATATGTTCGTAAAATTTTGAGCTCGATGGATGAAGCTAAACTTTTTTTATGTATTGTGATCCGCTGATTCCGAATATCACATTATTTGCCGAAAAGTCGAGCATTCAAATGCTTATAGCCAATTGTTAAAACAATTTTTCAAAAAATTAAAGTTTTCCGGGATGAATTATTTTTACACTTGATTTATGTATAGAAATACTAATTAAAAAATTACTTACATCGAATCATCATTTGGATACAATATTCTTCGATAGTTTTTCTCGTTCGCCACGTAGGGGTTTTCCATTTGATTGAACCATTGCTTCTTTATGCAATGTGTATGCAATCCAAAATCGTCGGAAATTCCGAACGAAAAACGAATATTCAATCAAAACGGTCGCAATTCCGTCAAAAATGAAAATTTCAAAAAAATCTCACGTGCCGAACGAGAAAACCCATCGAAGAATATTGTATCCAAATTTGGACAAAATCGGACAAGCCGTTTTCGAGATACAACTGGCACCGATTTTGAAAACTATGTTTCGGGTAATCACGTTTGAATCGCTTGCAGTCAACGAATTTATTTTAAAAAATTCCTAAACATACCTCAATGTACATATTTTCCAATACAAAAAAACCCGGATCCAATCGAAACATTAGTTTTGAGATAAAAATTCCCGGAGTTTACCTGTTTTTCTCGCCGTTTACTCAGGTACCTCCCCTAAAATGTATTTCGTCGTGAGTGTAACAACTTTTATATCAATATCTATAATACAAACCTATCGAAAAAGTTAATGAAATTACCTTTTTTAGCGTCTAAAGTGAGAAGACCCCTTAAATCGGCGTTTTAGATTTACAACGATGTTATCTATTACTTGGTAGTAAATATTTGTTACTCCTGGTTGTATATAGACCGGCAAATCTATCGTATTGCTTTTGCCCACGGTTCGCTCAATTGTGAAATTTGAATATCTACTTAATTCACGTAATGCAACAGCTACTTTTTCTACAAGTTACGAAATTACGACAAAATAAATAGTTCAAGTTGTATTAAAATACTTCCTCGTGCTTGCTTGTGTAAAACAAATAACAACGATCGATTATTTTAATTGACTTATTTAAGATCGATTTTTTTCTGGTGGTCACCGAGATTTCTAGGGGGAGCGTGCGTGCCCACCCCTGCCTTCCCCTGACTACACCAACGCCAGCTTGCCGGATATCAATCGCAACTCAAACCAACTCCACGTCCACCTGGTTGGAGTTTTAACCCTTGGCGATATAATTGCAGCTACGCAGCATGCTGTACATGTAAATAATTATGTACGTTTGATCTCCGGGAACGTTGGAAAAATCCGTATTCGTGCGCGGACGAATAATTGTTTTCGTATCATAAAAGAGAATTTCGTAAGCAAAGGCTCGACGAACGCACGTTTCGTACGCGATCCCATCTGTATTTCTCAGTTGCAAAGGTTCAACAACGCCCCCGACGATCGATCATAGCGAAATATTCCTAAGCGATACGAGATATAAGCGAAGCGCGTATGCGCGCGCAGTTTCAAAAAAACTTCATTGCGTCAAGTGTGGTTTCAATTAACGCGGCGCGGAGGGTGAGAAAGTAGATCGGGAGAGAAGATTGGAGAGACGCGGCACTTTAGGCACGTCACTCCAATCTCCATAAGCCAAGAGTAAATTTAATGACGGGCGATTGATGTACGGCCGAACGTCCAAGGGGATTGATCGAAGAGGGCGGCCGCGACGAGGGGAGGCGAACGGCGACTCGAGCGAAGCGCCCTCCCGCGACACGCAACCGAACCGACGAGCTTCCCCACGCTATTTTCTTCCCTACATAGACTCAATTATTTATCCACGGGAGCAAGAATATAATGTCGAGATTTGCGGCAAAATTTATTGTATCCCTCTCGACATTGCCGCGATCGTCATACAGCCAAAGGCCACCGTCGTCACGGAGTGATCGGATCCGTTTGAGGGCACGTTACACACACACGTTCCCGCCGCGACATAAACGATCTCTGAACCTTTAATAGGATGCGTTTACCTCCGCCGACTCTCTCTCTCTCTCGCTCTGTCTTCCACCGTTCTCGTCAAACCCAACAACGAAAATCAAAGTGAGAAAGAACCTCTTTCTCCGATTGCTACGTTGACATTTCCACGTATGTGCTCCGTGTCGAACACTCTCGTCCGACATACATATATGTGCGCGCATCGTCGCGTTCCCGACCAACTTTACTCCACAACGTTTATGCACCGCGAACACGTACGACGAACCCACATTCCTTTTCGTACGGTAGCCCATATCCAAGGTTCGCGCCATTGATCGCAACCATCATCGCAACACTGTTCTCTGCGTTATTTTATTATTATTTTAATCCCCATTGCGAGATCGCAACGCGTACCCGTATTTGTGGAACTTGACAGGTCGCGACCTCTGTCGTACGAACGCTGAAGACCCGGATGTGCGACACCCGATCACCGTTACACTTTTTACACGAAGAATTCCCTCGCTCGAATCTCTCGATGAATCTCTTCAATGAGAAATCAAATCGAATGTTCAATCCGTTGTAAGTTCGAACGGGTGGCGGAGGGCGAGCAAGAGAGAATCCGCATTCTAAATTCCCTCTGCGGGAATGTTGGGAAAGTGTGCGTGCGTGCCCGCGATCAACGTTGTGCCGATCGTCATAAACGAATGGGTATACCCGTTGCTGTTATAGAAGCAAAACATTGACGGAAGCATTTTACTTGGGAATATGGAGAATGGTTGTGCGAAGTGTGTAGGACGATCTTGAGTACACGGACGATTGCTGCTTATTTTAATTGAATAGTTGTACGGGAATCGTTCGAACAATAATAAGAGAAACGATAAATAAGACGTGTCGTATGCGGCACGCCTGTACGTTCAGTGTGATCGTGTCACGATTGTAACACTGTGCATAAAGATATATTTTACGTGCATAATTTAGCAGAATTTTCGTCTCTCGAATCACACACAGAAGCGCTGCGTTAAGGGGAGATATACACCTAGGAGCCGGAAAAAGGTCATTTTTGTGAATTTTTTCAAGGAAAACTATTTGAAATTTCGGACTGGGGTTTTGATTATCTAAAAGTATATACATTCAAAAATATGTTTAATTTTCTTTATTTAAAAATATGAAAAATATACAAGGATATTGTATGATCCTTGGAGCGTCGTAAAAAAATCTGCGTATTAGGTACCCACTGGCGTTTCTTCAAAAATCATCTGAAAAAAAACCAAATATATTATTAAATTAGAAACTATAATCTAGTACTTGTCGCAGCCGATTTTGAAAATATCGATTTATGACAAAATGGCGGACGTTTGAACATAAATAGTGATTTTTGGGCCAAAAATTAGTTATTATTTTGCCTATAAAACAAAAACTAAATAACGGGAAAAAAAAAATCCTATGACAAGTACTAGATAATGGTGTATAGAATAACCACAAAAAACCTCAAGGCAATCGGTTCATTGGTTTTCGAGAAATTTTGAGTACCGATTTGAAAAATGTGGTTTTGAGATAAACGCGTTTGAAAATTTGGGAATGAATAAATCATGAAATTTGTCAACTTACATGGAATCATCGATACCAGCCCCATAGTGTAGGTCTTCTACGGTCGACCGAATGTTCATAGCTTCTACATCCTCGACCTCGACCATCTAGGTGTATATCTCCCCTTAAGGGGCTACATCTACCTCAGGGCCCGAAAAAATGGCCAAATTCCGATTTTTTTCTGGGAAACGGTTGTTGAAAAAAAAACGCATTTTTTTAACAGAAAGGTACATATATTGAATATGAAAAAATCACAAAAAAAACAAACATGACCGCCGGCAGATAATGAAATTTTTTTTCGCGACGTTTCAAATGTTACATTTTGAGTGGACGACGGAGATGACCATGAGGACTTTGCATACACAATGGTGGTTTTTATCGTACTCGTTGTCCCATTCATATAGTGCGAATATGGCGGACACTGAGAGTGAAAATTCTACCTCAACCCTTTATATCTCTCGTTAAGAGGTTATGCCTCGAAAAGTCGAAAAATCACCTTTTTTCAAAAGCATATATTTTGACAGTGTATCATCTTATAGATTTTCCCTGAACATTTAAAAGTGATTGGATCAAAATTGATAGATTTATAGGTTATGTCGACGCCCGTCGGAACGCCCGTCGTTCGAAACTTTGAGGTTATCCTATCGCTTCACACTAGACATACCGCTGATCATACTTGAGACTTGTACAATTTATATTTTTAACATATGCAAAAAAAATAATTTGTAATGACTAAAATTTTCCATGTGTAAACTGTTCAATGAATGTTCACATTTAATTAGAAAAATGAAAAAATTGTTATTCCAACGATTCGCGCAGTATTTCTAGGTTTGATATTTGGCATCATTGGTTCTATCTCCGTCTCTTTTTACTCAACCAGGCGAGTTGAACCTCCATGCTTTTCAACGTCGATCTGTCAAAACAATGTCAGGTGCGGGAAATATAAAGCAATGTATTCGGGCCACGCGTGGTAAAAAGCGTGGAAAATTTGTGTCGGCGAAATATGTCGGTTAAAAATGAAATATGTGTGGAAATTCGAATGAGTGAGATGAGGTTAGGACTACAGCTGTTGCCTTCCTGTCACGTCTCTTGATCGTAGCAAGTGGTAATAAATCCAATACCGGAAGTTCAAATTGAACTTGATATTACATAAAAATTAGGTCAATAAGCGTAATTTTTTCTGAGAGCATTGGACTACTACAAGTGTTAAGTATGTAAATCTGATTATTTTTAAGAATCTGACGGTTTGCCACTATTATATACACTTTTGTAGCGACCGGAAATTGGGTTTTTGAATGTCGTCTCGAAATTCCTTTACCAAAGTACGCCATTTTAATATTTTTTTTCTCTGTAATAAGGTCGATAACCGACCCTGGAATTTTACAGAGACGATTATTAATATATTTACTGAAGCTAAGAAAACGAAAACCCTGTGGATTGAAGCCTGGCGATAGGAATACCTCAAACGCTCTTTTCTCGAAAGGACGTTTTCAAAGTTGGTGAGCAGTACACTGAGAGAAGAAATCAATGATCCAATATCATTGGTGTTATTGAATGAAATTTCGTTGATTCAATTGTAAAATTGTTGGTGTAAATTATCGAATTTATTAGTCCAAACAAAACGCTATTGACTTTAATAACATGATACAATACATTTTTTTTCATTCGAAAGATATATTTTTAGCCGAGAACAATATATTATTGAAACTATCTGAAAAATTATCGCAAACAAATTATATAATTTCGTATGCATTTTCTGCAACGAACAAAAATTTTTCTTCCCGATTTTCTATTAAAAAATCCAACGGCTGAGCTGTTTTCGACTCTCACAACTAGGCATAACTCGTTAAGGCAGGAGACGTCTAAGGCATACATTTAGACGGGGAAAAAATAAGCCACTTTGAGAGTTTTTTTAAGACTAGGATTAAACTAAATAATTATTCTACAATTATAAAACTTTAGGTATATGTTAAAAGTATATTTGAGTAGGGGGAAGGGTTCTGGTAGGACACAACTAAACACCGGAAAACAAAAACATTGATAGTAAACACATAGCAAGCATACATTTTAGTCATGGCCGAGGCTACCCGCTGGCCGGGGCTGCCCCCTATACAAAACGATTTTTTCAAATTCCTTTATCAACATGGCGGAGCTGTGGCCGAGTGTCACAGCAAGGTTGCCGCTGGAGTTGCGAATCGGCGTGCAAGTCCAGCTTACCGTGGACTTTGATTTGAAAACAAAATTCAAACATTTTTTCAGTTGGAACATGTGTAGTTTCTACGCGACGGTAATTAAAATAAAGAAAATGCAAATTCAAGGAAACTGCGCTCATTTAGAAAAAAAATCAACACTTTACGCAACATTTCGGTAAAATGTGGATTACAAAAGTCAGGTTTTTTCTAATTTTTCAAAAACAATTCTCGTCGAGTAGAAGGTAGCAATATTATCAATATTTCGACCAAGTTTCAACTCAATCGGCTTAATGATTTCTGAGGCACAGCGTTGACGGGCTGTAACGTTGGAAGTTTTTCGAATTTTGCTTTGTAACTTTGGGGAAATATTCTACATATATAGTTATATCGTTTAAAGAAAGAAAAAAAAGAAATCGATTTTTTTAACGTTCGAAATGTATATCCCGACTTGAAGCGGTCATCCCATGTGACAGGTCCAAAAAATTGAAAACATTTTTTTGCACAAATTGCAAAAAATGTGTTCGTGTTATATGGACCCGGCATAGCAGACTAATGGTGAGTCGACATGTTCTTTGTCTAAATCGTACTTGAACTTTTAAACGCGTTTTTCTCAAAACTGGATTTTTCAAATTGGCTTGCATTACTCGAAAACTATTGAACTGATTTCGCTCAAATGTTTATGGTATAGTCAGCACATCTATAGTTCTCACCCGAACTAGAATATTTCTGATATCCGTCACAGTTTTTGTTTTAAGCGGAAAAAGTCGAACAAAAATGACGAAACTTGGAACTTGAGGGGTCTTCTCACTTTAGACGCTAAAAAAGACTATTTTCATGCATTTTTTTGATAGGTTTATATTGTAGATATTGATATAAAAGTTGTTACACTTGTTGTTAAACCCAAACAAACTTTAAACGCGTTTTTCTGGAAACGACGTTTTTCGACGGCTTGTTGATAAAATCTTCGAAACTACTGAACCGATCCTTATGAAATTTTAACCTTTCTTTACAACTATAGCCATAGCGCATAACAAGGATTTTTGTAAATTTTGATATTTACTTTTTTGCCAAAAACGGTGAAAAAACACGTTTTCTTTGTTTTTCGGAAAATGTCCGCTATTTTGTTATATTTGCATATATAAAAAATCGTATGAGATGCGCTATAGCCATTAACATACTGAATCTAAAACCGTTTGATTTTTTTGTTTCGAATGAACCATCTCCGAGATTTCATCAACAGCGCAGACCTACAATTTTTTCAGGACATTTTTTTAACTACCATTTTCGTCTATAAATAGTGACTTAAATGAATTCATTTTTTTAAATGTATTTTGAAAGTGCATTTATTAAGGCGTTAGAGCACAGTAACGGGTTCCATAATCATGTGCGAATTTAACAATTTTTTTTCGCATGAAAAAGTGATTCACTCATAAAATTAATTACACATCTATTTTGTATGAATATCAAGCTGTTAGAAATGTTCGTTTTTCGCTGTACAAAATGAACGAGTACTCAAAACTTCTCGAAACAGCTTTTTTCCAATTGGCGTGACAAATAACTTCAACAATTTTCACTCGGTTTACTTCAAATTAAAAAGTTACGTTCCTAATTGCATTTCGCAGAGAAGTACGTACGGAATTTCTGATTAATCGAAAACTTTTCATTTTATGAGCAGTTGATGAGCAGTTATAACGAAATTTTTCACTGAAAATTCTTTTCGTAAGTTCAAATACCGACAACTTTTGAATAAACCAATATTTTTGAAATTCCGTACGTACTTCTCTAGATATTCTAATGTAGATTGACGAGAGCCTTTGTTTTTTGTTTTAAGTTAAAAAATTGTGGATGCTAAATGTCACGCCGCGAAGCGCCTAAAAAAGGTAACAAAAGAAAATATTAGTAGTCGGCTATTTTCTACATAAAAAAAAGAAACATATATTTTCTAACAGCTTGATATTCACACTAAATAGATGTGCAATTAATTTTATGAGTGGATCACTTTTTTATACGAAAAAAATTGTTAATTTCGCACATGATTTTATACCCGTTACTAAGGCCTAACGCTTTAAGGGGGTATACCAGTGTGACACTTTCAAAAAAAAGATTTTTTTGCCTTTTTCGACAGTTTATACTTTCAAGAATATTCTGTAAAAATATCAAGGCCATATCTCTAATCATTTTATCTTGCAAAAATCAATAGTTAAATCTTTAAACGCGTTTTTTTCGAAATGAGATTTTTCAAATTTGCTGACATTGTAACTCACAGACCAATTATCCGGTTGACTTCAAATTTGAACTGAGTACTCTTGAATATATTTACTCTACAATGGCGTAGGGTATTTTTGATTGGATGAAAATTGACGATTTGGCATTGAAAAAAAATCACCATTTTATAGGCAAGAAAACAGACTTTCATAACTACGCCATTTTGTTAGATTTTGATATTTTTCGAAAATACTACGTCATTGTACAGGAAATACCTTCCAGTTTAACGATATTTTTTCTTCTTTCGGTTTCAGCTACTCAATCGGCCGGAATCATGTCAGCAGTGGAAGAACTTTTTTTTTTGCGTCTACGAAGGCAGCGCATAAGTCGCTTGGATCTCAATATTTTTCTATGAAAAAATTATGTAATATAGATCAAATATAGCCAAATATATTCTTAATTTTCCGAAACATTTAATTGAGTACTTTTCTTCCAAAAAATTCGCGAAAATGACCCGAATTTTCTGCGTTCATACTGGTGTAGCCCCTTAAGTGTAACAACTTGTATATCAATATCTATAGTATAAACCTATCAAAAAAAATCATGAAAATAGCCTTTTTTAGCGTTGAAAGTGAGAAGACCCCTTAACTTTAAAAGCCATGCCAAGAATTTAATTTTTTATCTTTCTACTTTACTCTGGTTCCGGCGATAGCCTCAGGTCTACAAATTAAAATGCCGTGTGATTTTTTCATTTCAGATGAACAAAATCTCCGGTATCACGGCAGCCGTCAACCAACGTTTTTTTTGCACATAAGTGTCTTCCGAACGGTGAAAAGTCGTTTCAACTCGTTATCTTTGCTCGATAAAGTTCCGAGGGACTGTAATAATGTTATTAAATGTGTGGTAAAAATTTAAAGATAATGTGTTTCAATGGTTCATAAAAAAAAGTCCCAAAAAAGCGGAAAAATAGGTGTCACATGGGATGACCCCGTTAGTAAAGAAGTTAGTCGTAGAGTGAGTAATGTATAACCCTGGAAGTGCGCCCTCTTCAGTTACTTTGAGAGTAAATGACGGAATAAATGGAGAATCATCTATTATACGAATCGATAGAATTCTCGCGTTGTAACTTGGATGATTTCATCAATACCTGTTCATATAGAGCCGCGCGCTTCGCGAGATTCCGATTGTTCCATAGATAAGACATGTATACAAATACACGCGACTATAGCCGAAGAAAAATAATCGACGTACGGTGGGCCATTGTTGACGAGAAACATTTCACGATCCTCTCGGAGTTCGCAAGACGGTTCACCCTCCTACATATATCCCGGGTTATCCTAATGCCGGAGTCGTGCATCGGCATTTAATGGATCGCTCTCTTACTTTTCACAATATCATTTGGGGCATAACACGGGTATAAGCAACCGAGTCAGTCGTACATACGTAGAAGAAGATTAAGGTAGGTCCTATCGCTTCACACTAGTCATACCACGGATCGTACTTGAGACTTGTAAAATTCATATTTTAAACATATGCAAAAAAAATAATTTGTAATAACTATAATTTTCCATGTGTAAACTGTTTAATAAATGTTCACATTTAATTAGAAAAATGAAAAAATAGTTATTCCAACGATTCGCGCAGTATTTCTAGGTTTGTTATTTGGCAACATTGGTTCTATCTCCATTTCTTTTTACTCAACCAGGCGAGTTTAACCTCCGTGATTTTCAACGTCGATCTGTCAAAACAATGTCAGGTGCGGGAACTATAAAGCATTGTATTCGGGCCACGACTGGTAAAAAGCGTGGAAAATTTGTGTAGGCGAAATATGTCGGTTAAAAATGAAATATGTGTGGAAATTCGAATGAGTGCGATGAGGTTAGGACTACAGTCAGCTGTTGCCTTGCTGTCACGTCTCTTGATCGTAGCAAGTGATAATAAATCCAATACCGGAAGTTCAAATTAAACTTGATATTACATAAAAATTAAGTCAATAAGCGTATTTTTTTCCGAGAGCATTGGATTACTACGAATGTTAAATATGTAAATCTGATTATTTTTAAGAATCTGACGGTTTGCCACTATTATATACATTTTTGTAGCGACCGGAAATTGGGTTTTTGTACGTCGTCTCGGAATTCCTTCCCAAAAAACTCGCAATTTTAATTTTTTTCTTCTGTAATTAGCGCGATAACTGATCCTGAAATTTTACAGAGACAATTTTTAACGTATTCAATAAAACTCAAAAAAAATTATGAAAATCCTATGGATTGAAGCCTGGCGATAGGATTACCTTAAGGGGTGAGATGCAGTCAGAGGCGTGACAAAACGAGCATTTTGAATAATTTTGTTTATACTAATTAAGTTTGTTTCACAAAAGTGGTTACACATAAAATTTTACTGGATCGTGTGAAATAAAAAAAATCTATAATAAATCTAATAAATAATAAATAATAAATAATAAATCTAGTCCTTAATCGAAACGTTTTTTTTTCAAAAATTAACACAATGGCGGCTTCCGGCAGATAACTTTCGATATTCGACCAAAAAATCGCTCGTTTATTGTTTTCAAAAATTGAAATTTTCAACAAAAATGAAAATCCTTCGTTTAAGGACTAGTTTTTAATGCTATCAATAAGCGCACCAAATTTCATCAAAACCCACCGAGTGGTTTTTTAATTATAGTGGTCACCGACTTGAAAAACATAGTTTCGAGAAAAAGGCGTTTAAAGTTTTTCGATGTGGATACGGTATTATATGTTCGTAAAATGTTAAGCTCGATCGATGAAGCTAAACTTTTTTTTATGTATTTTGATCCACTGAATCCGAATATCACCATTTTTTGCCGAAAAGTCGAGCGTTTAATTGTTTATAGCCGATTTTTAAAACAATTTGTCAAAAAATTGAAGTTTTTCGGGATGAATTATGTTTTGAAAAACATTTTGGGCAATTTTAAAACGAAAGTATTCTTTATAAAATTTTGCTAAAGTTCATAGTTTTTGAGTAATAAATTTTCGAAAATTTCTGAAAGAGTTTTCCAATTTTACACTTGATTTATGTATAGAAATACTAATTAACAATAACTTACATCGAATGATCAATTCCTGACCCATACAATAGGGCTTCTGCCAATGTGGAAGCTTCCAAAATATCAATTTGTTGTTGTCTTCGAAGCATTCTGCCTTCCCGGGTATTATCATTTGTGCGTTTGTCAGCCGCTACCTGCCATGAGGACCCGACGACCCTTCACTAATTGTGGGATATCCCGGAAACTATTCATCGGATTCACTTGAAATTTTCGAAACATTCTTCAAGAAAATGTTTAAAAAAATCGATTTAAAAAAGTTCTCACTGCACTCACCCCTTAATATTCTAAAGAAACAAAAGGTCTTTAATATATAAATAAATGGAGGTCCGAAAATAAGAAATGCGTTTGTTGTAACAAACCGTGTTTTAATTTCTTTCATCGATACACATTTACAATATATATATTTATATATGTATATATTTATAGTTCTTAGTATATAGCTTTTTTCGTTCAATATATCTTTATCGATACTATTGTTTTGGGATAACTTTTAGATTCTTTTTCGCGCATCAGCACTCAATTCACGTTTTCATTTTATTTCTAGCGCACATACACACACACACACACACACACACACACAGACACACGCACGCACGCACATAAACGTTTTATTTATGGTCGAACTTCCGGGCGAGTCCACGGAAGGGTAATTTCTGAAAAAGCGTATCTATACACGTATTACAGCATTTGATTTTGGGTACGCAGAGATTGTGAGTGATTTGTGGAGGTCGTGGACGGGTGAGGGCGGGCGAACTGGCGGGGGAAGGGGGGGGGGGATATGTATCTTATGTACAAAGAAACAATATCTACCTTACGCTTTCCGAAACTACAAATAGCATTATTAATCTATAATCGCGAGCACGCGTTAATCCGATTCACTTCTAGTTCTCGCGATCACTTTCTCTTTAACACATATTTGAAGTAATCGTTGAAACGATTAACGTTGTGTGCTATTACAACTATATAAAAAAGAAGGAAAAATTAATATATATATATGTATATATATATGTATGTGTATTAGTGTCGATTTTCTTTTTCCATTCATCCCAAATTGGCGCTCTATTACGGAAATCAAGTGGTAGCGTTCAAACCTGAATAATTCGAGGCGTTATCAAAATGTGCTTCTTTCCATTGAAGATTCGTAAATCCGACTTTCACAACATAAAAAACTATTTTTTAAATCTTTGCATAATCAGTTTTCAACAAATTCGGCTATTAAAACAAAGCCATTTTCATTATCGACAGGAATACTCCACTTTCCATGGAGCTGTAATTAGTGTAAAAACAATGATATTGATATTTAGGAAAAATCGTTTTAAACCCCTAAAACTCCCATTCAAGAATCTCCAACCGGATATGACAAACATTAAATAGTTGTTCAATTCTTCAAGTTCGAACGCAAAGAGCGAATATTCCGTATCAATCGAATGGGGGGGGGGGGGGATGATCGAGCGTTACCACTCAGACTCGAGTTAGAGGGCTTCATTTTGGTATGCATTTTTTTTCAGCATACCCTAATATACATATACATATATATAATATGTGTATATGTATGTATATGTATACGTATATATATGTGTGTATCAATAATTGTCTGACTGTGCTTATTCGAAATGGTATCCTCGATAATGGGAACGCATAAATCGTGATTCGCGAGCTGCGCACACATACGCGTGCCCTTCTCGCCTTTGGTAGAGACACATGGTTAGAACGAAACGAGCGTGAACGACGACTACCGCACGACGAGATGAGAAAAAAGAAGTAGATAATATAACACAGAAAGAGAGATAGTGAGAAAGAGAGAGAATAATAGATATAAACGAAAGCGGACATAGAACTCGCGTGATGGTGTGTGATGCATCGTGATTCGCGACCCGTGTGTGTTGCATCTGTATATGCGTCGCATGCGCATCTTCTCTGTATATTATATATACATATCACTACACATAATACGGGTTATATTTAAGTTAAGTATAGTTCTCATCGCGGATGTGTATAAAAATCTTGGAATCGTGTCGTTAAAAAAGAAACAAAAAACATGAGCCGAAAAAAGAGCCTAATAAACGGAAACAAAAGTATGTGTATAGTTAAGTAAAAAAAACATGGGAGGGGGCGGGGGGTGAGGCGAAGAATGAGAGGAAAGGGCTATGGGTACGAAATAGCGTATGAAAACCAAGAGTCGCGTTCGTCCGGCAAATAAAGAGAGAGCTTTGCAATCGTTGGAGACTGCAACGAGAAAAAAAAAAGTAAGATGACAAACAGAAGTATTATCGAGACGTAAGAAAACGAAATACTGTCACCGGGTAAAAAACAAACGCAACTTTCTAACGCGCATTCGTCTTCCGTATTTGTCGAGAGTACTTTTGGCTGTTGTCTTCCGTCCGATTGGTTTCAGTCTCGTTACGATCTCAGAGGCTAGAGCCACGAGGATCTGTGATGCGTGGACGGCTGTAGCGCGTAGAACGAGTGTAGATACTGTTGGTAAGCGGCTGGGTCCAAGCTCAAGTTTGGTCCGTGTGGTGTGACGTAAGCGGAAACGGGTGGCCCGTAAGCGGCCGGTCTCTGGGCGGTGTGCAAAAACGGATGTGGATAATTTCTCGCCTGTTGATTGGTCAATTTGTTGCAAGCTTGTTGTCCGGCCTCGCTTACGGGTGTCGGCGATTGTTGTTGCTGTTGCTGTTGTTGTTGCTGCTGTTGTTGTTGTTGCTGCTGTTGTTGTTGTTGCTGCTGTTGTTGCTGCTGTTGGTGCTGCTGTTGCTGCTGCTGCCGCAGCGCCATGCTGTAGTAGCTGTTGGGATTGCGAAACTCGTCGAGGAAGGCGAAAGCTGCGGCGGCCGCCGAGGCTTCCTTGTCGTAAAAGGGAGAATTGTTTGCGGCGGTGGCGGCTGGCGTTGCGAAATTGAAGGCGCTACCGCCCGGCGTGACGACCGCGGCGTTTTTCAGACCAATCGGATCGCTGCTCGGATATTGTGGAAATCCGGGCATTCCCGGGCTCGGCTGTTGGTCGAGCGAAGCCGCGGCGTTTTGTTGTTGCTGTTGTTGTTGCTGTTGCTGCTGCTGGGCTTGCTGCTGCTGTGCCTTGGTCTTCCGAGTTTTCTTGGCTTTGGGTGCGGCGGGTGGTTGGCTCGTATCGGCCGTTCTCCTCCCGATCGACTGCATACTCTGGATATTCTTTGCCGCGGCAGCGTTCTGTAAACTGTGCAAGAGATTAAGATCGAGCTCGGAGGTGGCCGAGGTGGCGCCACGGGCGTAAACGAGACCGTCTGGCTTGCCGGGTGGTCGCGGTATCGCGAGCAATTGTTGTTGCTGCTCCTTAGCGGCACGACCGACCAATCCGAGGCCGAGACGAGCGTAGGCAGGATTGCTCGCGACCGTGTCGGCCAAACTACCGAAACTCGAGTCGAATTGAGCAGCGGCGACGGTTTCCGGTTGGCCGAGTGCCATCATCGGGTCGAAGGCGAAACTCTGCTGTTCCTGGGTGAGGCGCGGGCTCTCTTGGGCGGTGACGACCGTGCGGGCGACGCTCTCGCTTCCGGGCTCGTTGTACATGCGTTTCTTCACGGGCGGGAGACTCGAGGCGTTCCCGCTGGTAGCTGTCGTCGCGCTTTTGTTACTCGCGTCGAAGTAATGCGGACTCGGGTATACCGGTCTCAGGCCTGGATTCGGCATCGGATACGGCGCCGCTTGGAAACCACCGGCTTGCTGATAGAGGCTCTCGTGACCTGCCAAATTCTGCTGGAACGTCAACAGCTGAGACTGCTGTTCCTGGGAACGCGCCTGTGCGTACTTCTGTGCGTTCAACGTATTGTTCGGATCGCCGAAGTGTTGTCGCTCCTGGCTGGCCACTTGGTGCTGCTGCTGGGAATCCTGAGTTACGTGACGATTCGGCGTTCTCGCGGACTCGTTTCCCGTCGTCTGACTAGTAGCGAGCCTCTCCGGATTGGCTGTGAAATTATTGCCGTACGCCGGTGGATAATGATTGGGTGCTTGGTAGACTTGATGATTATTGGCGATGCCAAGTGCGCCGGGCGCGTCCGAAGGCGGGAAACTTCTCTGCTGTTCCTGAAGGGCTTTGTCCTCGGCGTCCTTGAGATACTCGGCGCGTCGCTCGGCCTCGCTGATGCCGGGGTTCGCGCTTGTCTGTTGTTGCTGTTGATGCTGCTGCTGCTGCATGTAACTCGTGTGATTTTGCTTGAAGCTCTGCTGATAGGTGACCGTTGTGGTGGTCGCCGGTTGGCCGTAATCCTCCGTTGTTTTGGCATTTTGTACGTAATTGGGAGTTTGCCTGGGCGAGGCTTGGGAGTATGTGACTGTTTGTCGGGAGACCGGAGCCGATGGTAGACAGGCAGCCGACTGGGGCGACGCTTGCGAGTAGCTTCGCACTTGTTGCGGCGAGGGCTGCGAGTACGAAGTCGCGTTAGGCTGCTGTTGCGGGGTCGGTTGTTGCTGCGGTTGCTGGGGCGACAGTTGTGAATAATTAGCGGCCGGCTGTGGCGACAATTGCGAGAAATTTGCCGACGCCTGGGGCGATTGTTGCGAATATTTGGCGCTTTGCTGCTGTTGCGGCGACGCCTGCGAATAATTGACGCTCTGTGGCGAGGGTTGAGAGTAGCTCGGTGGTGGCTGAGGCGAGCGCGCTTGGGCAAAACTCTGGGGCGACGGTTGCGGCGTGAAGTTTCTCGACTGTGGCGACGCCTGGGAATAACTGGCGCTCGGCTGGGGCGACGCTTGGGCGTAATTGCTCGACGACGACTGTGGCGAAGGTTGCGAATAGGCAGCCGAGGCGGGTGACTGCTGTGGCGACGGTTGCGAATAATTCGCCGCGGGCTGTGGAGACGCTTGTGGAAAGGCCGTAGCGATCGATTGTGGCGACGGTTGCGAGTAATTCGCGGGTGTTTGAGGCGAGAGCTGCGAGTAACCACTGGCCGCGGTTGGCTTCGGTGACGGCTGTGAATACGGCGAGTGCGGCGACTGCTGTTGCTGCGGTGACTCGCACGAGTAATTCGAGGCGAGCGGTTGCGGTGAGTTTTGCGGGTACGGCGAGGCTTGCGCACGGGGCGAAGGTTGCGAGTAGCCCGGCGCACCTGGCGCCACTTGCTGCGGCGACGGTTGCGAGTAGTTGACCGCTATCGTCTGTTGAGGCGAGGGCTGCGAGTAACTCGGCGTGGCCGTTTGACGCGGCGATGAGCCGGAATAATTGGCGGTCGGCGGTGGTTGAGGCGACGGTTGGGAATAATTCGCGGCCGGTGCCTGCGGCGAGGCAGGCGGATAACTCGTCTGTATCGTTTGAGGATACACCGTGCTCACCTTCGGCGTCGAGGGCTGCGCGTAAGTCTCCGTGCGCGGCGAATCCGGGACGAAATTATTCACCGGTGAACTCGCCGTATAATTGTTCGGCTGTGGTGAATTTTGCGGAAAATTCGTACGCGGCGAGCTCTGAGGAAAGGAGCCAGTGTTCTGGGGTGAATTTTGGGGAAACGCGTTTTGCGGCGAATTGCACGGGGGAAAATTGTTCTGGGAGGGTTGAGGGAAACTGGTCGGTGATGACAAGGCCTGGCGATATGCCTCGCCGGTGTTCTCGGGAGTCGTCGCTTTTTGATAGGCTTGATGCGCGGACGGTTGAGGATAGAGGGGCGTTTGATCGTACGCCGCGGACGAGGGATAAGCCGGCGACAGAGGATGATTCTGGGGCGAGGGTGTAGGTGGTAGCTGAGCGCTGTAGCGCGGTGGTGTGGCGTAGTAAGGACTGTTGTAAGGGCTGCTTCCGGTCGAGAGGGCGTCCTGGTAGAAACCGGCTCCTCGAATCGGCGGCTCGGCACCGGTTGGCGTGAGAATCGGCTGTATGTTCTGAGGGGAACGTCCCGGTACACCGGGCGGTGACTCCTGGGAGAAACTCGACACGGATTCACTGACGCTGCTACCACCGGCGCTCATTCGTCTTTGCCTCGAGGGCACAACGATCTCCTGTTGATCAACTTCCTTCTTGGTCGTTGCAGTCTCCGCGACCTCCGCGACCTCGTCTTCCTTCTTCTTTGATTTCGGCGCGCCGAAAGCTTTGAACCACGCGCTCAAATTGGGCGTCGCTGATTTCGGCTTTTGGGTCTCCTCCGTTGGTTCCTTTGGTTCTTCGCTCTCGAGGCTCGGAGTCGCGGCTTCCTTGTTGTTGCTGGCGCCACCTACGGTGCTCGTCTTGTCGTCCTTGAGGGACGACGCGCTCGGGACACTCGGACGATCGTCGTCCTCGTCGTCGCTTCCCTGATTCGTATTTGGCGACGAGACGAGACTCTTGCACATCAACTGTATCGACTCGGCGTTGCGCAGAACCGTGCCGAGACTCAGCTTTGGCTCGTCGTCGAGATCCCTACTCGACTTGTCCACGTCCGAGGTCGACTGGTCGCCACAACCGTCCACGCCGTTGCCACCGCCACTCGACAGATTCAACGGTTTCTTCAGCAACAAATTGCCCTTGCTCTTGCCAGGTTGCAATCGGTCGATCGTACGCTGGACTTTTTTTGGTCTGTTGGGCCCGTGAGGACCGAAAAGCTTCATCGCGCTGGGCCGCTTCCAAGCCTCCGCCGGCTGCTTCGTCGTCGGCCCGGCCGTCGCCCGCGTCTGCTCACTCGATGACGTCGTCGTAGTCGCCGCCGCGTGAAACACCGGCGAATTGCTGCCCGACGAAAACTCAGCGAGACGCGGAGCGTCGTCCAACCACTTGTTCATATCCTGGAACATCAAGTTACCAGATATTTTGGTGGAAACCTTCGCAGGGTCGGGCCAGCGTTCAACCGACTGTGCTCGCTGTACTCGTATGGGCGAGATACCCTCAGGCGAGAAAACAATTTGCCGATTTTTTTAGGTAATTATACAATATGAGGACTTTTCCGAAAAACGACGGGACCATTTTTTGTTTCACCGTCAACTTGTTTATTCCATTATATTGAGTGATATTCCGTCCGGGGAGGCTGACATTTCCCATTAATTCCATAAGTTATGGGGTTTTGAAGTTCGCGGAAAGACGTGATAAATTAGGGAATTTTTAAATATTTCGACGCCTATATTGGGGAGTTTGTTTGGGTTAGCCGTTAGGAAACACGTAGCTGCTTAGCGACAACAAACAAGAGGCGTCGAAATATTACCTGTTTTCAGAAACAGGACAGCTGTGGTCACAGAATCAAACCATATACATCGATAATGTATATTATCTTCATAATACACTATCTATAGGGAAACACGTAGCTGTTTAGCGAGGCGTCGAAACATTACATGTTTCTGGAAACTTCAAAACCCCATAGCGTATGGAATTAATGGGAAATGTCAGTCTCCCCCAACCGAATATCACTTACTATAATGGAATAAACAACATCATGACGAAAAAAAATTTCTCGTCGTTTTCCCGAAAAGTCCTGATACTGCATAATTACCTTTTTTTTTTACTATTTTTACGACCTAGCGTATGCTTTGTTACTGCTCTTTGCTATTACATGATATTTATTTATTTATTAATGTTTCAAAATGGCGCTGGTATGGCAAGGTCTTCTAAACTGCATTTTCAGGAGTGGCGTGGCGTATAGCTAAAAAACTAGTCGACCGATTCTGATGAAATTTGGTATAAATCTTTCCAACCTTATTGTCTAAAACATGACCATAAATGTTTTAGATAATTAAAAGTTTTTTTTTAAACGTACTATTTCAACGATCTTCAAAATTTCTCACTTTTTCTTTGTCCATATGCTGCGTATGAAAGATTTATTTGCTATTTTTGAGACTTAGGATCTGTTTTATTACCCTAAAGTATTTTTTTTAGTGCATAATATAGCCATTTTTCGGCAAATTCAATATTGTCGTTTTAAAGCATACCATTCCATAAATTTTCAACATTTCTCACTTTTTCTTGGTTCATATTCTGCGTATGAAACATTTCTTCGCCATTTTTGAGACTTGGGGTATGTTTTATTACTACTTTCCGCTGTTACATCGTTTTTCAAACATTTTCTATTAAATTTTGAAAATGACGCAGGTACAGCGCAGCCTTCTAAACTGCATTTTCAAAACTGGCGTGACATATAGCTAAAAAACTAATCGACTCATTCTGATAAAATTTGGTGCAAATCTTTCTAACCGTATTTTCTAAAACATGCCTCCAAATGTTCTTGAAAATGTAAAAAAACAAAATCTTTTTTATTGCAAAATGTAACCATTTTTTGCGGAAAATTCAATCTTTTTGTTCCAAAGCGTACCCTTTCATCGATTTTCAACATTTCACGCTTTTTATTGGTTCATACTCTGCGTATGAAAGATTACTTCGCCATTTTTGAAAATTAGGTTATGTTTTATTAGTACTTTTCGCTGTTAGATCGCTTGTTTTAAATTTTCTATTAGTCTTTTGAACTGCATTTTCAAAACTTGCCGTGACGTATAGCAAAAAACTAATCGATTGATTCCGATGAAATTTGGTATAAATCTTTCTAACCTCAGTGTCTAAGACATGATCCTACATGTTCTTGAAAATAAATTTAAAAAACGTATTCTTTATTGCAAAATGTAGCCTTTTTTTCGCTAAATTCCATTTTTTTCCAAAGTCTACCATGTTATCGATTTTCAAAATTTCTCTTGGGCCATATTCTGCGTATGAGTGTTAATGAAAGAAAAATCTTCGTTTTTTCTTTTTCCGATTAAGGGGGTCGTCTAGTGTGTCAGATCAGAAGAAGAGAAAACGGCCTTGCATGACTTCTTTGAAGAAGAGGAAGGTATACTCTATGGTCCAGGCATAGCAGATTGATGGTGAGACCATTTTTGTATTATGAATTATATACAACAACTTTCAAACGCGTTTTTCTCAAAACACGGCTTTTTCAAACTGCTGCCATGATATCTCAAAATCTATTTGATTGATTCCGCTCAAATTTATACAGCATCTTTAGTACATATATAACCTCAAGTTGAACTAAACTAATTAAGATTGCTTCGTTAGTTTTCTTTTTATCAGCTATATAGTCCCCAACAAAATACGAAAAATGGATTTTTTTTTCTAAAGCGTAAAAAAATTGTTTGTTTTGGAATTCTAACTTTATTCTAGTTCCATGTAGAGCCTCAAGTCTCACCATTAAAATTACGTTTGGTTTTTTGATTTCAGATAAGCAGAACGGCCGGAATCATGGCAGCAGTGAAGCACCTCTTTTTATATATGTGCTCCTCTTGGGCGGTGTATCTCCGACTATATTCTATATAATGACTTCAAAAAATCCCCAAAGTTTGTTTAAATGTTAATAAAAATTATATACAATTTATAAATTATTTTATTTTAATGCTTTATCGAAAATCGATTTCTTTTTTTTCTTCTTTAAACGATTGAGCTATATAAGTAGAATATGTTCCCAAAGTTTCAAAGCGAAATTGCGAAAAACTTCAAACGTAACAGCCCGTCAACGCTGTGCCTCACCGCTCGGATTCGGAGCGGGCGTGAACTTCGAACGCGTTTTTCTCAAAACTGCATTATCTAAATTGGTGTGCAGAATCACTCAAAAACTATAAAGCCAATTGAGTTGAAACTTGGTAGAAATATTGATAATATTGACATCTTCTACTTGACCGGAATTGTTTTAGAAAAATTGGAAAAAAAACTACTTTTTTAATCTACATTTTACAGAAATGTTGTTTTTTTCTTTGTAAATGCGTGCTATTTTTTTAAATTTGCATTTTCTTAATTTTAATTACCGTCACATAGAAACTATACATGTTCTAGCTGAAAAAATGTTTGAACGTTTTGCAAATCAAAGTCTACGGGAAGCTCGACTGCGCGCCGATTCGCAACTCCCGCGGCGACCTTGCCACTCTGCCACAGCTCCGCCATTTTGATGATGAATTAATTTTAAACAATTGTTTTGTATACTTAACGTTCGATAATTGTAGAATAATTATTTCTTAGTTCAAAAAATCCCTCGATATTCCTTATTTTTTTCCTGTCTAAATGTATATCCCGCCTTAATATATTCGACCTGAATAATAATATAAACACGAAAACTTTATACCGGTGATAAAGGGCACTTTTCCGACGAATCACGCTCAAAACGTAAAGAAACAGTAGCTTCGACTCTCGTACTCACGTTCAAGGTTTGTTCCGTAGCTTGATTGAGAGCCTGTATCGCGGGGCTCTCCTCCCTCGCTGATCCTTTGGTATGTTTGCCCTGTGTAGTTTTGATTTTTTTCGTCAACGTCTCGACGATGTCGCTGTCCTGTCCCGTCGTTTTAGTCGCGTTGCCGCTCGTCGCGCTCGCTTTCTCCTCCTTACCCGTTTTCTTGACCTTTGATCGTTTCAAATTTCCCTTGGCAGCCTCGTTTAAGGTACTACCGTTAGAAGGCACTTTTTTCTTGTTTACACCGTGAACGCTCTCGGCCTTGATCGCTTTTCTCTGTTTCTCGCGTTCGAGCTTCAACTTTTCCTCCCGTCTTCTCTCGCTTATGCGGTCCTTAAGGCTATCCAAGGATTCGAGATCCTCGTTGCTCACGAGAGCGGCGAATTTTTTCGACGCCGAGTCCATCTCGTCCTTGCTCTTCTTCCCCTCGTTCGTGGGCGCCTCAATCGCCGTTTGCTTCTTCACTTCGCCGTTTTTCGGGCGTTCGTCGATTTTCTTGCTCTTGGAACGTTTTTCTTTCGTCGGACTCTTGACATCGGACTTGACGTTGGTCCCCGTTATTGTCGCAGTCGTAGTCGTCGTCGTCGTTGTCTCCGTGTCCGTTTTCTCACGCCGATTCTTTTTCGTCTTCACCGATGACGGCTTTTTCGGACCATCGGTATCGGCGAGTTCGTCGTCGCGTGTCTCGTTTCTCTTTTGCTTTGCGTTCTTTTTCGTTCTCTCGTAAAGCATCAGATTCTCCTGATCCTGAGTCTTTTTCTCTATCCTCTTGCTCTTGACCTTGCGGGGCGAGGTCTCGTACTCCTCCTCGAAATCGTCCTTCTTCCGCTTGGCGTCCTTGACTTCCTTGGAGCCTCGCAACGCGAGCGTCGTCGTTGTACGTTCCCTCGTCTCGCCTCTCTTCGTGCTCTTCCTCGTCGTCTCCTCCACAATCTCCTCCTCCTCCTCCTCCTCCTCGTCCTCCTGCTCCTCTTTGGCCGATACTCTTTTGTTCCTCGGTAACGAACGTCCGTTATCACTGTATTTTTTTCGTTTTGATTTTATCACAGTAGTTTCCGATATTGCACCATCACGCTCCTCCTCCCGTTCATCCGCCTCGTCAACGCGATCCTTATCCCCCCTCTCGTTTTCTCGTTCCGCCAGGGCGATCTCGCGCGCTCTCTTCAAGCGTTTCTTGCCTCTCTTGTCCCTCGCAGTTTTCGAATCTACCGCGTCCTCCTCGTCCTCTTCCGCGTTTTCCTCCTCCTCCTCGTCCTCCTCGTCGTCCGCGTCGCCGCGCGCCGGCTTCCTGCTCTTCGTCTTGTTTGATTTGGATTTTCTATTTGATTTTTTGTAACGCTTGCGCGTATTCGTTAACGAGTGGGACGGTGACGTGGTGCGGAGTACGCGAGGCGACGAGGGGCGTAACGAGGAGGACGCGGGTAACGTACCCTCGTCGCTGGACGGCTCCGAGTCGAGATAACGATCGACCGCGCCATCGAACGCCTCCTTCAAGTTAATGACCATCTCCGTGTACTCGTTGTCCGAACCGTTGTACTGTCGGCAATTGTCCACTATCAGACCGAAGTCGCGCTTGAATTGGCTAAGATTCTTGTACGAGCCACCCTCCAACTTCTCCTCCATAGTCGTCAGGTCCATTGGCTTCCTCACAACGCTGTAGTACCTGCGAATGGCGTGCGATTCGAAAATTGTTCGGAGGGAAACAGGTGGATGGAGATGAAGAAACTGGAGTCTTACCTAGGTGCGTATTCCTCGTCGACGGGATCGACGAAGGGCCAGGCGTCTACGTGATCCTTGAGACTCTCGAGAACTTTGTGCATTCCGACGCGTCTCTCCTCCTCCTCGATGCCGAAATTATAACCGTAACCGTAGCCGGAGCCCGAGGACGCGTACGTGCTCGTACGTCCGAGACCTTTTTTCTCGTTGACCGCGGTTACCTCGTCGTTCGTGTGAATGACGATTTGTCCGACGGCCGAGGCGAGAGAATTGTTCGTCTGTCGTCCCTTCTTTTGTGGCGGGGCCGTTACCAAGGGCGGTGGTGTGTCGTCCTCGCTCTCGGCGCCTTTCGAACTCTGCTGACCACCGGTCGTTTTCTTTGTCCCACCCTTGCTGCCCTGCTTCGTCTTCATCTTCGCACGTACCATGTTCGCTTCGGTGGGCTCAGCGGGCTCGGAACTCCGCAAAACTCGCGTACCGTTTCTCTGCAACAAGCGTCGTCTCTGCTGTTTCTCCTTGAGGTCAAAGAGCTTCGGGATCTCCGGCAGAAAATCCTCGGCCAGCGTGTGATAGAGCTTTCGTTCCGTCGCGTATTCCTGGTCAAGGAAAGAAACGTTTTATTCGCGTGAAATTTCATTATTCCGTATTGGGAAACGAAGGGAATTTTCTTACCGAGTCGCGGAATTTGTCGACGAGACGACACCAATCTTGTTGAGTGAAGCAAACAACCTGCCAGACAGTCTCGCGCTCTCTGCTCTCACCGTAAACGTTCACTAAACTAACTTCCTCTTTCTCCTCCTCCTCCTCTTCTTCCACGGTCTTGCACGCACGTCCCCGTCTTCTCTTGCGTCTACGATCCTTTGGCTTGTTCGGCTTGTTGGTACGCGCCTCGATAATATCCTCGACTTTATCCACGTAATCCTCCCTGTATAAACGTGTCCCGTAGAAGTACCAGTACGCAGAATTCTTACGGTCATGACCCAATGGTTCGACTCTCAGACTTTCCGAGTCTAAGTTGCTGAGCGCGCACTCCTGCAATATCAACCACGATGCGGCGTCAGTCAGTACGAATAATTGGAGAAAAAAAGGAATGAAACGAAATCTCGGTTGTTACGCATTATTCACTCGGAAATTCCCTGACTTATCCAGCTTTTGCAAATATTCGAGGGAAATTGCGGACAAATAAAGAACATAATTTTTTTAAGAACAAATATATGAAAATTTTAAAATTAAAAAAAAACTGAAATTCGAAAAATCATTTGTACACTGTGAAGTAAAAAAATACATTAAAAGCAAATACAGCCCCTGTTCTTTATCATGAACAGAATTTTTATGTCGGTGTCAACAAAAAAAAAAATATTAACACTTATCTACAATATTAGTAGTGTGGTTGTGTATTGATAAATCGAATGCGAATGTATAGAGCTTTAGAGTAAATTAGTTTTTAGTTTTTGAAATTTTCAATATTCGGCGCTAACATTACTTTTTTTTGTATACAACGATGAATATATTATTCTTCATTATATACATATTATATATTATTTGAAATATACAAAAATATTCGTTTTTAATGATATTGAAGTGTGCATCGTTGGAACGCAAAGAAAGTTTGGCGATCAATTTTTTTTTAAATAAATACAGCCCTTAAAAATAGCTTAAACTTTTTTCACAATCCTTTTTAGAGATCTTCAGCCTAAATATGTAAGAATTTTTCTTGAATAATAAAAATGAGGCAATACAAAAATGAAAATGAATTTTTGTCACGTTCCAATGATACAAACTTCGACATCGTTTAATATTTCCCAACTGCTTTAATTTCTATTTCCAGAATTTGCCTACGAAAATCCATTGACTATTTTTTAGTAAACTCGTTCCGACATTTATAATATCGATCTGCAAAAAGAGATTTCGTATAATAAAAATTAGGCAATTAGAATATAAAATAAATCTTTTGATGCATTCCAACGATGCAAACTTCAACAGCATAATTAAAGTGATATAATCTAAAACTTCGAAAAAAAGGGTTTAGATAGTAATAAAATTGAAGAGGCGAAAAAATAAAGAACTTTCTTCACTTTCCAACGATGTAAACTTCAACAACATTATTTTCATATTTTTCAGTTTTTTTTAGCCGGTTTCATTTTTCGTAATACTTGCAAGAAGTAAATTTTGGAAAAATTGCAGAATATTTTCAAAATTCCCTGACGTTTCCCTGATTATTCCAGGAAGAAAGAAATTCCCTGAGTTTTCTTGATTTTCCATATACGTAACAGCCATGGGAACATTGCCAGAAAGAGCTAATAGTAACGTTTAGCATCGTACGCGCGCGAGTGGCATATTCGAAAATATATACGCGTAACGGAGGATTCTTTGATATTGATGGGAAAGCTTTTCTTTTCATTCCAACCGTACGAAACTTTCGATCGGTAGATAAGTTTGGATTTGTTCATTTTCAGAGACAATGGGAATCACCGATAGTGCAGTTACACTCGGGAATTGCACAGAAACAAAACGTGCGTCCTTTTTCTCCAGGAGGCTCGAGCGTTTTACTGATGTACGTCGAAGCACGAGGATTTTTTTCCCTACACAGATTCGTCCGATAAAAGTGAAACTGCGGAGTTTCCTACTAGACCGTGGTAGAGAAGAAGAAATCCAAATCTCCCCAATCCAATGCATTGTCTTACAAAGACCCGCGAGCTGGAGTTACCGATGGGCGCAATGAATATGTGAACGAGAGATACCAATTACGACCAAATTCAGCATTTATCATAAGAATCTGTCCCAAATTGCCTAGCTTTCTCGAAATGTTTTTCAAAACAGTGTACACTCTCAATCTATCCGTCTAAAATGTTGACACAACATTCTTTACGCCATTCTTTATCTTGCTATGTAAGCTTTTTTTAATCTTCATATTTTTTTAACGAAAACTGTCGAAAAAATATGCTAAATTCGATACTTTTTTTTCAAACAGCCGCCATTTTGTAAATTTCGATTAAAAAAACCTCCATAGCAAGATAGGGGCTTCAATACTGAATACTAATCTTTTTACGAATTTTGTTTCAGATCATATTTACGGCCACAACCGTGTACACCGCGATGACTACTTTTTTCTCGGACATTTTGAAACGTTAAAAAAAATGTAAAAAAAAAATAAACGATTTCAAATTGATTTCCTGTTCTTCACGAGTGCTTTGAATTGACATGAAAAAATCAGACTGATTAGCGTATTGTAACCATCGAAAGAAAAAATCGCGAAAATCAGCTATTTTTCGACCCGATACACTGTGATGATCCCTTAAGGGATAACACCACTCTTAGATTTTGGAAAAATCTTTTTTTGGCTTAAAAAATACTTTGGTGCCATAAAAACAATATGAAATTGGTCCTGTAGCGAATTTTTTGTTTTTTGTTTTTTAAATGATGATCCCTTAAACGATAACACCAGTCTAAGATTTTGGAAAAATCTTTTTTCGGCTTAAGAAATACTTTGGGGCCATAAAAACAATATGAAATTGGGCCTGGAGCGAATTTTTTTTTTTTTTTTCAAATGTTCAATTATCGATTTTGCTGCAGCGCCTCGGACTTCTTTCAGGCGCCTCGTACAACTTTAAATGCGTTTTTCTCTAAACCACTTTTTTCAAACTGGCAGGACGGATTACTCGAACACTGTTGCATGGATCGATTTAAAATGTTGATAGTAGCTTCACAATTACATTCTCTATGGGAGTACGTGTCCGTTTTTTGATTAAATGTAAACTTTTTATAAAACAATTTACTGCTTATTTTTTGGGCAATAAATCGATTTATTTCTTTCAAAGTGTGCCATTTGTTTCAAAATTTCATAAAATAAATCCCTATGTAGTCACATAGCCAATAATATATAGATTATAATTTTCTTTGGTTTTTGCTCCACGTCTTAACTTTATGAGAAAACCGTCCTCCCGTGAAGCTATCTGTAAAAAAAAACACGTTTTTCAAGAAGACTCAAGATTCCCTGTCGCCACCATTTTGTATAAAAATTATACATTTTTTTAAAATACTTTAATATGTGTTAAATAAACCCTCTCGAAAGAAATCTTATTCCTCTTTTCATACTCCAAAAAACGATTGTCAAAGTTAGGTCTTATTTTCTGCAGCTAGAATGGTGTTATCTCTCATCGATACCGATCGAAAAGGTCACACGTACCACGTCCTCGGCGTCGAGCCTAAAGTCGCAGAGAGCGCGTAATATCTCTACTTTCTGTCTGAGCGGCAGAAGCTCGAAGTCTACATCAGTGTTGAACGGATTGTCGCACTTGTATTCCTGAAAAAAGAAAACGAAAAAACGAAACATTCAGAATCCTCTCTAAGAGGGCCAGAGAGAAAGAGAGCGTTTGAAACAGCGCTAATGGCGAACCTGGCACTTTTTGCGAAACAAGCGACGCAGGAACATCTGATAATTGAAGGTGGAGATGTCATTGCGAGTGTCGTTGGGCAGACAGCCCTCCAGGAGTCTCACTATCAATTCTTGCAACAAGCGACCCTCTGTACCGCCGTCCGTCAGCAACGCCTCCTCCAGATCCTGCAAGCGGTGTGAAAAAAAAACGAAAAAAAAAAACCAAACAAAAAAGAATTCCGTTGAGATGTGCGGATGGCGCGACGAAGCCAGGGGTCAAGCGAACATCCGAATTGCCGGGTAGAGCGTTTGGGAGCGTAGCGCATACAAGCGAGGATTTCGGATGCTCTAAAGCGGTTGGACGATGCTTTGCTAATGGGGAATTCGCTTGCTTCCTTTAACTTTCGTTTATTTTTCTTTGCAATCCTTTCTTCTAACAGCGAGCAATTCTGGATTATTAGATACCTCGATATCAAAGTCCAGGAGATTGAAGGCTGCCCTAAATAAGGAGCAGAAGTGCGCTATACTCGGCACCTCCCACCACGATTGAATGTCTAGAAGAATTCAAGTCAAGCATTTCGTGTGAAAAGAAAATTGCCGCTCCGCTCGCATTCTCCGTCGACTCTGTCGGGCCGTATGAATTATCGTAAACAAAAAAAAAACGACCCGGAGTATCTCCGACGATATGTCGACTAGAACGACAAACAAATTGCCCGGACGAGAAAGAAAAAAAGGAAAATAGATATTCTCTAGCTTACCTAGGATACCGATGAAAGTGGGAAACATAACCCGTCCTGTGGAGGCGGGCAAACGAGGGATTGATCGCCCGTGCAGTCAGGATCGTAAATTCGCCGTACGCGTTATCCAAATCCAATAAAGTCGCGATGTAGAAAAATCCGCGTTGGCTACGCCTGGGAAGCTCTCTCGACGCGATCGAGCGAAAAAAGCGGATAGAAACTTGTCGAAAAGTGGCGCCCGCGGTACGTGATAAGAGCGACTGGCGCAAGCCGCTCGCGATTCGCGTGTAAAAACGAAAGAAAAATGAAAAAGAAAACAATAACAACTGTCTTTTTATCGCTGGTTCGATATGCCCGAGGAAGAAAGCCCAAAGTATTCAGGGCTCTGGAATCCAGAGTTCCCGAACTCCCGAAATCCGGCAATGATCGTTGCACTTTCGTATCATTTCCAAATATCCCTCGATGATTATCGAATAGAGCGCCGGGCGGGCGAAGGGAGGGGAAAGGAAGTGGAAAAAAAACAGGAGAAAAAAACACCCAGCACGCACACACACAGGCAGGAGATGCGCCTCGATGTGTGATCAATCGACAATCACCGAATGTACGATATTGTAGGCGGCTCCAGCAGCAATAAAAAAAAACAACAGAAATGGTTTTGCTATTTCGCGTGCAGGAGACTCCTGGAGCGCGGGAGTTGCCACTCGCGATTCCCGCACACACCGCGGCGACGAACACGGGAAGCTCTCGCGCGGCCGTTTATTTTATTTTCTTCATTTAATAATACGCAGACGGATACACATACACGGGCGCGCGCACACGGGTAAAAACGAAGTGTGCGATGCGCACGAAACTTTACACCATCGCGTAGAAGAGGAAGATGGAAAGAGAGAGAAAGCGGGAGGGATAGAGAGAGCGAGTGAGAAAAAAAAACGTAACTCAATCGCGTGTTAACGCACTCTGTATATGAAAACAACCACCAGCCGCCGTCGAGGCGCTCTCTTCCTCACCCGAACGCGGATTTCGAGTGCGAATAACGTCTCTTTTTCGTCTTCTTGTTTTTCTATTCCGTGCTCCGAGAATCCCGGGGGCGAGTTTTAAGGGCTACACACGTAATTCGCCGCTTCGGTCATCGAGGAAAAAGTGTGCGCTCGGAGAGTTTAACCGAACAACGACCCAAGACACTTTTATTTTTTTTCTTTCAACGGGCTCGCTTCCTTTTTTCTCGCTCGCCTATATATCTTTGCCCTGGCTGACGCCGCGGGAATCCGAGGAAAACTCACACGCGAGTATTATTATATATTAATATGAAAACATACACGCGCGCACACACACACACGAGCGCGCGCACACGGACGCGCCGCTGTTTTTTTCGATCTTTTTTTTCAACGTGCGCTGTTCCTCGGCTCTGCGCTCACTGCTGCGCTTTCCCCGGTCGCTACGCAGACGCACCATTCGCGGTTTACACATCAGCCTATCCGCACGCCTCTGTACGCGGACAAGAGTAAGCGTGTGTGCGTGCGCCCTGTGCTTAAGGCGTATACACATGGGCCTTGCGGATACGCGATAGTGACGTATCCGTGACACCCGTGATTTCGACAGCCGAATATTGTTGCGCTACGCGACAAACGTAGATAATTCTCGGGGCTAATGTTCCCTAGTTTGATACGATTGATGGAATTCCGCCCAATGATAATTTCCTATAGGAATTCAGGATAAACTTCCAAATCTCTCCCCCCCCCTCCGATCGAGCAGAAATGTTGTACAAAGCTTCCTTTTAATATTTCAAGACAAACCCTAAAGGGATTTTTGACGACTCGCAATAGTTCGAGATATTGAATTTTTGTTTTTTTTAAGGGCACGGTTCCGAAAACTTCCGAACGACGTGAAATTTTGCAGAAACCGTCCTTTTAATATTTTGTGACAACCCCTAAAGGGATTTTTGGCGACTCGCAATAGTTTTCGGGATATTGAATTTTTAAGTTTTTTTTAACGCACGCCTATATCTATATCTGCTACGTCTCTGTTCATACCTATACATGTTATCGCGCTCTCCGTTTTGTCCCGAAATTCATCAGTACGATCTTTTAGGGATTGACATTATTCATCTGCCTCGGGTTCCATACCTTTGTTTCGTATTACGCATTTAATAAAGAAGCTTTCGTAACGAGTTTTGGGAGAGGGAGAGAACCGGAAATGCAATGATCCCATGCGCGGGAAAAAGCCCAGTGTTACCTCCGTCGTTCTAGACAAAGTCGCACTGTTCACGTGCCAACCTAAACACGTACGCACATGTGTTTTCAATACATGTGCACGTATACAATCCTTGGCGTATCTCCGACTGCCTCTGACAATAGAGGCTCAGGTCGACGTACTCTTCTCGTAATCGAGGCTAAATTATTCACGAACACAGCGACTCGATCCTCGTTGTGAATTTCACGTTTGTTAAATTTAATTCTACGTCTCTAACGAATTGAAATTCGATGAACACGAAGAACGAGCACCAATGTCGAGAGAGACGCGCGGGATGAAATTTCGTTCCGATCGTCGGATCGTCTGTTTGTTATGATCCTCGATAGAGACGAGCTTGGAATTGTTACGGTTTTGGAATCATGGAAGAGGCTATGGAGTGTGAGTACGAGGTTTATGAAAACGGATGTATTACTCGCGGGCTTTTTTTTTTACTGCCGAACGCTTGGCGGGATGCAGCGGAAAAGATGTGCATTTTATAGGATAATTTTCACTTTCGCGTTTCTATGCGACCACAGCTTTGCGTCCGAGTCTGTTGGGAGTCGAGCGTTTCACCGATTAATGTTCAGGGAGACTTATGTTTATTTTTTCCCACTTAGCTAACCTCCGATAAAAGTTTACTTTGAAGTTTCGGAATCTCCGCTATGTTGCTTTCGAGGGAAAAAAATTAAATCCGGGGAATTTAGCAGCTTTTGGCGAATCGCGTGTCGAGGTGAAAGTTACGGAGCAATCTTTGTCGCTGCTGAATTTACGATTTTTCGCAAGACGCTGTACCGAGCTGCTTCAGTTTTGATATTTGTTTTTCCTGAAAGTGCGGAAGTTGACGTTTTAGAGTTAAACTTCTACCGTACGTACTGACTGAGCAAAAATTAGTCTTTTGAGGTGGGGCATGGATGGCAGCTAGCCGAAAGAGAGTTCCACTACGTTAAAACATTTTGATATGCAAATAATCGTAATATCGTTGGGACATTAATTGACTCGGTGACAAATTTGGGTGAAAGTAATTCGTAAAATGTATTTAAGGTGGTAAATGCAAGACAGTACCATTCAGAAGCAAGTATCTACACGGTCAAGTTTTTCAATGAGCAATAATTTTGGAAAAGTCATGAATTTAGCTACTTCTAAATCACACACGTAGAATATTTCATTATTCGAAAGTTGAAAAGTGATATGGTAAATTAATTGACAAGTTTTAGAGCAACCTCCTCTTCTGCGGTAGCAAATGTTTATCTTGCCCGGGGCATATGCTAATACTTAGATAGTTTGTACATGGGACAATGTTGCAGGTGAGCACAATCGCTCGCTTACCCTAACCATAATTAAAACCGTTGTTGACCGTGCAGTGCTTGCAACTCGTGCAGCGTACAAATCAAAGATTGAACAAAAATGGAGATCAGCTGCTCACAATGTTGAAGTTTGTATCGATGGAATGCAACGAAACTTCTTGATTTTTCATTTCTTTTTTTAAATTTCTGGTTGAAGTCTTTTTTTTCAGCTTTTGGTTCTAAATTTTAAATACGTAGCCTAAATGAGCTGAAAAGGAAATTGGAAATTAGAAAAAATTATATTTTCGTTACATTCTAACGATGCAAGCTTCAATACCACGGTTGCTCTATAAAGATCAATATCTATAATATAAACCTATCAAAAAAATTCTTGAAAATAGCCTCTTTTTAGCGTCTAAAGTGAAAAGACCCCTTAAGGGGCTACATCTACCTAGAAGCCCGAAAAAATGCCCAAATTCTGATTTTTTTCCTCGGAAACGGTTGGCGAAAAAAAAACCGCTTTTTTTAACACAAAGGTACATATATTGAGAACTTTAAAAAAAAATCACAAATATAGAAAACAACAAAAACATGGCAGATGATGACATTGTTGTGCGACGTTTGGCGATGGACGTTCTAGCTTAAACGGTTCCTCGCAATCTAAAAACCAAACGGGTTATTCAAGTGAACAATAAATACGAGTCGTTAACGATCGTTGATTTTTTTCAATGTGAAAAAAGTCGTCTTTGGTATTTGGAGTTTGCATAGTTGAAATGCAACTATTTTTTCCCCCGAATTTCCCAATTTGTTTAGCCTCTTTCAGGCAACAAATATCACTGAAACATTTTTGAAGTTCCATATTGTGGATCTATAATCTAAATCTGCAATAGATGAGTCTAGATAGTAATAAATGGAAGAAATGAAAAAATAAAGAGTTTTTTAAATATTTACGTAATTATTGAAAAACGAAGATCGATTTTAAAAAAGTGAGGTCCTCAACGACCTTTAAATGTTTCTCATCGTATCCCTGTAAATTTGGAATCAATCCATCAGGTGGTTCTAGAGACATCATGTCCACCAACTTCGAAAACAGTATTTCGAGAAAAACGCGTTTAAGCGGTAACACCACTGTATAATTTTCAGAACAATTAATTTTTTTTTAATTGGCTTAATAGATGCTTCGAACCATCTAGAATAAGGGGAAAAAAGTATGGTACCTGTAAAACAAAGTTCTGCAGGTCCGTGTGCGAGACGTCGACAGTTTTTCTCAGAACACAAGTTTTCAAAATGGCACGGAGCATAAGTCCAACAGTTTTATTCTTTTCACTACAAATTTTGAGCACATCTTTAAAATAACATTCCGAAGAGAAATACGTACGGGATTTTCCCGTGTTAATCATAACATTAGTTATTAACAAATAATTGTCCTTTTCTCTGTCAAAAATTGAGTTTTTACTTTAAATGCTTGCCAATCACACAAAAATTCATATTTTCAAAATCCCCTACATATCTTTCTAGCTATACTCATGTAAATTAATAGAATTTCTTTTTCCAAATTCCAATTTGCGTCAATTGCGTCACACACAATACTGCGTGCCGCTGAGCGTCTCAAATTCAACATGCCTCGCGAGAATGACTCCAGCGTCACCATTTTGTATAATTTTTAATATACATTTTTTTTCTTTCACTTGAAGATATCACTAATAACACCCATGAATATTATTATCATCTTGTCCTTCCACCCAACAAAAATCGTCAAAAATCAATTCATTTTAGACGGTTACAGTAGTGTAAGCAGGGGGGAGGGGGAGGGGGGGTTAGACGCTCAAAAATGAGTCATTTTCTTAAAGGTGATAAAATAATTGCATCATTTAAAAATGTTGACATTATCTTATTACAACTTTTAAGTGTTGACATTTTTTTTCGTTTTTTAAACAAAACAAAATGGCGGCGTTATAAGGTATTCCTTTAGGCGTTTTTTTAAAAACTGCTCATGTTATAGCTCAAAAAGTTATTGATCGATGTGGCTGAAATTTTGGGAGATTTCTCACTATAACATTATTAAAAGGATATATCTACAAAAATATAAAAAAAGTATAAATTTAAAGAATATGGAGGCTTTGTAATAAAATTTTCACATTTTTTACCATTTACTCGACAATTTTTAGCCAAAAAAGGTAATTTATTTACGCGATAACCTTTAACCTTTTGCCTATGAAACAAAAACTTAGTAACGGAAAAAAAATCCTATCACACGTACTAGATAATGGTGTATAGAATAACCACAAAAAACGCGTTTTGAGAAAATCGCGTTTGAAAATTTGGGAATGAATAAATCATGAAATTTGTCAACTTACATAGAATCATCGATACCAGGCCCATAGTGTAGGTCTTCTACGGTCGAAGGAATGTTCATAGCTTCTAAATCCTCGACCTCGACCATCTAGGTGTATATCTCTCCTTAAGGCGTTAAGCCGCAGTAACGGGTATAAAATCATGTGCGAATTTAACAATTTTTTTTCGTATGAAAAATGTGAATCAGTCATAAAATTAATTACACATCTATTAACTATGAATACCAAGCTGTTAGAAAATATATATATATATTTCTTTCGATATACAAAATGGCCGACTACTAATATTTTCTTTCGTTATCTTTTTTTAGATGCTCCGCGGCGTGACATTTAGCATCCACAATTTTTTACCTAGAACGAAAAACAAAAATTCTCGTCAATCTACATTCGAATCCCTAGAGAAGTACGTACGGAATTTGAAAAATATTGTTTTGTTCAAAAGTTGTAGGTATTTGATCTTAAGAAATGAATTTTCAGTGAAAAATTTCGTTATAACTGCTCATAAACTGCTCATAAAATGAAAAGTTTTCGATTAATCAGAAATTCCGTAGGTACTTCTCTGCGAAATGCAATTAGGAACATAACTTTTAAATTTGAAGTAAATCGAGTGGAAATTGAAATTATTTGTCACGCCAATTGAAAAAAAGCTGTTTCGAATGGTCGGCCATTTTGTACATCGAAAAAAAAAAAGTTTTCTAACAGCTTGATATTCATACTAAATAGATGTGTAATTAATTGTATTAGTCTCACTTTTTCATACAAAAAAAATCTTAAATTCGCACACGATTTTATACCCGTTACTGTGGTACCTAACCCCTTAAAGAAAAAGAAAAAAAAATCAATTTTTTGATCGTTGTAAATGTAAATCCCGCCTAAAATCGGTAAAACGCTCGACCCTGTTTGAACGAGTTGGCCAAACTTGGATACTTTGTCCGTCTTGGATACGTCTTCCGAAGCTGTGTAGCTCCCAATCGAAACGATCGCCTTTGAAACTGGGAATCGAGTCCGTGCGGTACTTCCTTATCATCGAATAATCGTGTTTCCTCATTCCCCGTTCTCATCGTTATCCGCAGACGACGTAGAGGAGCGCAGGGTCGAAGAGGAGGCGGAGGCAGTTGAGGATGCGGTTCCGGACGAGAACGCGCCGAGCGACGTGGAGCAGGAAGTGAACGTGGCCGGGGTGGCGGCGCGTGTGGAGCGTGACGAGAGCGACGACGAGGACGACGGTGGAGCAGCGAAGAAGAAGGCAAAGTTGGAAGTGCCGGCTGAGCCGGAGGTTAGAAACGAGTCTGAGGATGACGATTCGGAGACGGGACAGATGTGTCCCATATGCATGGACGTGTGGAGCAACGCGGGCGAGCACAGGCTCTGCTCGTTGCGTTGCGGCCATCTGTTCGGCCACAGTTGCGTCATCAAGTGGCTCCAGGTCGGCTGCACCGCCGGCAACCGTAGATGTCCCCAGTGCAACAGAAAAGCCGCCGTCAAGGACGTTAGAATATTGTACGCTCGAAAGGTCTCCTCCATCGACACGGCGGAGATCGAACAATTGAAGAGAGAACTGGCGGAGGTGACGACTGAGAAGAATCGCCTCGAGATGGAGGTGTCCAAGTGTCATTTGCGACAAAAACTGTACGACCAACAGTTGGCGAGCATGTCCTCGAGAATGGCCGAACTCGAGCGTCAACAGACGGACATGAGTCTGAGACTGAACGAGAGTGTTTCCCGGGTCTCCGGGCACAAATTCTTCCTCGAAAAGACCCTCGAGATATGCAAAGACGGTTGCTGTCGCGTTCTCGATCACAATCCCTGGCAATCGTGCATCGTCGTCTCCCAAAAATCCTTCAACCCTCTGTTCTCCGGCTACGGAGTGAGAAAAATAAATACCGAATCGTTGCAAACCGGACAGCACATATTGCTTCACAATCAGGTGATAAGGGACATAGCTTTTCACCCGAGTCAGCATACGCTCTTTCTCAGCGTCAGTTTCGACAAAACCGTGAAAATCGTTGACGTACAGAGCAACGTCATAGTGCACGGTTATCCGGTGGATTCGCCGCTATGGAGCGGTTGTTGGTCGACCGAGAACACGAATACTCTGCTGGTGGGTGGTCAAAACGGTGCGGTGACGGAATTCGACATAAGACAGACGAGCGGTGCTGTCGGGACGCACGCTACTCCCGGTGATCGTTCGCCCGTTGTCTCGCTCGCTACCGTACCCTCGAATTCGGCTGGCGGTATGAGCCGCGGTGGCTTCATCGCCGCTCATCTCAACACCTGCTACGCATACGAGCACAAAGACATCACCATGTGGACGCCCAAACAAATGTTCCTCGAGGGACCGTTCATCGCGGTACGTTACGACGATAAGAATCATCACGCCCTCGTATCGTCGAGACCAAACGCGAGGATACCCAACACCAGACACACCGTGTTCACCATCGAGCGTGGCAACGAGGAAGCCCTCATTTGCAACGTTGTTCACAGCTTCAACGGTGGCAACTCGCAAAGAATGCTGTCCAGACCTTGCTACGTAAACGTTGCCAAT
Source organism: Ophion ellenae (assembly GCA_963210295.1). NCBI lineage: Eukaryota > Metazoa > Arthropoda > Insecta > Hymenoptera > Ichneumonidae > Ophion > Ophion ellenae. Next base: position 17,847,218 of record OY723395.1, read on the forward strand.
GAGACTTTCGTTGCGGCCCATCAAGAATCCACCAAATCCATTCCTCTGTGGAGCATCGCGAGCGGCAAACAGATTTACAGTCTTCCAGTTTCCGATCCGGTACTCGACATGTGCTCGTTCGAAGCGAACAACAATATCTTCCTCGCTACACTGTCGTCCACCAAACTGAGACTCTACAATCACGCATAAATTGGACTCTGTCGTTCCTCTTCTTTCCTTCCTTTTCCTTACTTGCGCCATGTGCAAGACACTTTGTATTTTTTTTTAACGAACAAACAACGGTGCGATCGTGATTTTTACGTTGATAAGACTGAAAAAAGAAACACGGAAAAGCCATACTTCACCGTTTATATGCTCGCACTCCATACGCCTTCTTTCGCTTTGTGCTATTTTTTCTCGTCGCTCATGACAAATGTACAGGCTCCAGAGGAACTACGTAGAACGCGATTTCGATGAATTGTAGAATTAATTATATATTTATATATGTATGTAGAGGGGGGAGAAGATTGTTTTTCTTTTTATACGAAACACGGTATTTAATCTTAAGAGAATTTTGTGATACGGGAGGACGAAACTTTACACAAAAGAAAAATAATTATAAACAAAACCATGGAATGCTTAAATGAATCGCAAGGGGCGGTCCATAAATTACGTCATTTTAAAATAGGGGGGTCTCGTCGTTGGATGATGCCAACGATAGGATTATGACGATAGGATTTATAGGATGATTGGGGGGGGGGGGTCAGCAAAAAATCAATGACGTAATATACGGTCGGCCCCAAAGTCTTTCTTTCGCTCTTGAAAATATACACGTTCGTTTACAAAGAATTCTTTATTAATAGTTTTTCTTTTTTCATTTGAAATATAGTGATGTACATCGATGGAACCTCTCAAACGCACATGTGTGTGTTCTACGTGCATTTTTAATTTCATTTTTCGACGGGAGGGTGCGAGGCTGCGTTAATTCCGTCGTAACGCTACAATTTCGTTGCCGCGCGATTAAAACGTGGTGCATCTTAATCGCGCACTAGCCGTACAATCACGTTCAAAACGGACTAACGTTTAAAAAACAAAACCCGTTCGAACAGAGTTTCGTCCGGTTTTCTTTTTGCGACGAGCTTCACGTAAATAACATTGGACGCACAATCGTGTAAATAATGCGGTAGGAAGATGTAACTTTGATTCGCCTTGGGGTAGTCGCGCGAGTCGCGAGATCTTTTTACAGGTAGAGCCAATTGTGTAAAATGGAAAGCGTAATTTTTAACGAATAAATAAAGAAGATATCGTTTCTTAATCGCCTTAGGCAATTGCAGTGAACGGTTTATCCACAAATTCGGTAATTTCACATTTTATACGTTCAGTTAACATTTATTGACGGAGACAAATGCCAACGAGTGTTGCTCGCTCGCAGCGAGTGATGAGAAGAGTTTTTTTTTAAATTGTTTGCTACATTTTGAAAATAACTAGCGATACATCTTCTTATTTTGCGTCATTTGAATTGTTGACATTGTCGAGCTTAAGGAATTGTGCCAAGCACACACACACACACACGTGCGTCGATCGGAACGACGCATCTCTGAATACAGTCTCCGTTACAAAAAAAAACAAAACATGATACAAATCCGAGAAACGAGGACTATCTTTCAATGGCCGATGCCGAAATTTCTCACACCGGGCGTATTTTTGCCACTGAATGATCAGAATATTTGTGAATTTTGTGTGTTGGACACTTGGTGGATTTATTTATAGACAAAGTTAGCTGCGACGTGCGGAAACACACTGACAAGTCTCCCTAAATGCAAAACTTCATTCCTACTCCATTTTTTTTCATTCCTTAGCCTGGAATGTAAACCACTCTCTCGCTCCGTGCATTTTACATCTTTGTGTATGTGTGTGTGTGTCTTGTGTATAGTTAAGCTGCAATCACGGTGAATTTTAGAGCCAGGAGTCTCGTTATGGATCCGCAGGAGGAAAGTCTCGCCACCGGAAATGGCGAGCCGCAGCGGCCGCGTGCGTGACCGAGGGCGCTCCGAGTGCGCTCCGAGTGCGCAAAAACACGCGAGCTTAAGGCCGTAGTCCCGTGCGAACACCCATTTTCAAGGTGACTGTTTAGGAATTAAATTTAGAGAAACGGTTAAATCTACAGTTAGAATTTCACAGTTATATTTACACATGTTTGAAGTAATTAAAATTTTTTCAAACTATTTGCACCGAAATTGTACATGATATCTGACGCAGGTCATGCGAAAAGTTTTATATCTTCAGGCCTTGTGATTGCGGCCGTCCTTGTCATCTGAGACAAACGATTCTTTTATCCTATTCTTTACGAGTGTCGTTACAGTTCGGCCCTCTGATAAAAAAATTTTAGAAAACACTTACGAAATGGCGGCGGTTGAAAGAGTACTCGCATTTGTACAACAAAATGTTCACTTCTCGAGGCTCGGGAAAAATAGTAATTATCATGCAACCAAAAAGATGGAGGGCCGAACGATAACCAGATTCGTAAAGAATAGAATGTGAAAAAAATCGTTTGTTTCAGATGACAAGGACGACCGCAATCACAACGCCCGACGACACAAAAAACCGTGCGACGTGACCTGCGCACCATCAAATATGTACAATTTCGAATGAAATGGTTAACAAAATGTTTAAGATGTTACTTCAAATATGTATAACTGCAAAATACTAACACTGTAGATTTAACCGTTTCTCTAAATTTAATTAGAAAAAAAAAACTGTTGAAAATGGATGTTCACACCAGAATACGGCCTTAACGAGGCTCGAGCTAAGCAACGATGAATCTCCGAGTACCGATCCTTTTTCTAGATGTAAATACACCCACCAAAAGTTCAACTTCAAAGTTTGAATAAGTTCTGCTGGAAAGCGTTTTAGCAGTCTTTTTGAACGATAAGCAATTTAGCGGAGGCTTCGCGTGAAAAATCGTAAATTCAGTGACCATCGGCACTTGCTGACATTAACTGCGCTCGTTGACGATAAAATTGCAGCTCAATCAGCGACGCTTCATTTTAAAAAACTGTTAAATCGTCTAGATCTCAATATGATTTCTTTTCCTCGAAAACAATGTGAAACTCTTGCCGGGTTTAGCTTTTGTTGGACGTATCTGAGTCTACAAAAAGAGCATGGGGTAACGTTTGATTTTCCTCAAACACGCGTATATCGAGACTCCTGCCTTTTTGCATCAATACATGGCAATTATTAATCAACAACGATGAATAATAGAAAAGCTCGTTCTAAACGCGGCATTTCTATATCATTCACGGACCACTTCGAAAAACCCAACACCGAAAAAAATGTACAAAATTTAAATATTAACAATATAACTTTAAGGTGTACGATTTTCTTTTTCTTCTTTTTACAGATGTAAACTAATGCTAAAATAATTCCTTGACTATAATCATTTCTCTTTTTCTTTCCGTTTTTTTTTCTCTTCATAATGTACAGTGCGGACTGGTAGAGCCGATACATAGGCTTTTTGGGTAAGGACTGCCTCCGTTTTTTTTTTAAATTTCTTTCTTTCTTTCCTCAATACGTCTTGCACAATCGCGAGGTACTTGAAACGTCGAATTTTTTCAATCGACGTTTCAATGCGCTCTCGTTTCTCGCTACTCAAATGATCTCGATTCTCAGTTGTTATTTCTGTCTTTCTTTTTCTCTCCGCTTAATAAGTAACTGCAGGGACACGTGCAAATTTGTGAGTTCATCGAAGGGCAGGGGGGAGGGGAGGAAAGAAAAGACGAAGAATAGCGGGCGTGGGAGTTGAACACAAACTTGAAAACGTTATTGTACCCGGATTTTGCATGTAATCGCGAAAGTTGCCAAAACTACCTCATGACAAAGCTATAACAGAAGTCTCTGTCGTTTTCAATACTCTGAGCTTTAAAAAGTTTGCTTTCTCGATGTTCTCCGCATTATGGTATTATAATTTTACTGATTGAAATATTGCAATGACGATGGACGATGGTTGGAGCGATGGGGGGGGGGGGGGGAGGGAGTGCAGCGTATGTGAGGTAACTCGAAGAAGAATGATCACTAACTGAACAGTTGTTCAGTGGCGCGTTCCAAGTCCCAATTGTACGAGGATAGCGCGACTCTCGCGTTATGCTCTTCTATCCCCATATCCGTTAATCGTCTTATTTTATCGTTTAGATCGGGCATCTTCGCTGGCCCTGTGAAATAAATATGCATACATATATGTATCAAGGTGTGACGTGAAAAAAAAACTTCGACTCTTACCCATTTAAACAATAGTATAAAGTGTAGCGTTAGCGCTCGATAATTTTTATCCCCATTTTATTAACACGGAAATTCGAAATTTTCTCTTCAAACTTGAATTTTACAGATACAAAAGGCTTTTTCGAAAAATTGGATAGTTTTCGTCACACAAATCACGATTGACGATAAAAAAATTTCCTTTGTGGGAGAAGATGCATTTTTTAAGTTGAAGGTATTTCCAGAGTGCGAAATTATTACAAGTTTCTATTTGGCCGAACACAGTCGTACAATCGTTGTACTCACCTCCGGCGTACACGCACGTCCAGTGTCTGGCCGTTTGTCGAAACATGTCCGGATATACCTTGTATTGTTTAGCGACTACGGCGTCCTGAGGATCGTCCGGCTCGGCAGCGGACAATAGCGCTTGCAAGGATAACAGTACAGTGCGCAGTGTCATCGCGGCAGCCCTTCAATATTTCATTTTGCGAGAGTTAATACAACGGCTTGCGCGTTCGACGTTATTTTTGCACACACGACCGTCTCGACACACACGTACCATTGGTCTTTGAGAATGTCCAGACAAATAGCCCCGGTCACGGACGATATGTTTGGATGCCATATTTTCGTTATGAAGCGAACCTGGCAAGGGTTGAGAAAGAGGCTCAAATTAGAGTCGGAAAGACGCGTTCTCCAGACAGCGGAGAAATCCGTAAAAAGTTTCGAATAACGATGTTGGCGCGTTCGTCGGCGCATAGGAGCATGGACGGTACCCCTAACGATACAAAAGAAATACTCACTTTTGGGGGATTGAAGGGATAAGTTTCCGGCACTTTGATCTCAAGGACAAAGTTGCCTCCCTCGTACGGAGTGTCCGGGGGGCCCGCGATCTCGCCTCTCAGCTCGGTGAAGCTGTCGTTCACCAACTCCACTCTGATAGCGCATTTGGCCACCTGAGAACAAACGAACGACTCAAATTTCGACTCCATGAACAATCGAGCGAGGGCTTCTCCTCTCGTCTAGTATTCCATGAGCGTTCCGTCGCGACGATCTTCTTTTGTCTCCGAAATTCTCCTGTCGCTCGTTCATCGTGCAGATCGGAATACGCGAGTGAACGAACAAATTGCCAAACTATGTCTCCGTTAGAAGTAGAACGAAGCTTGTCCCTCGCGCCGTCCGACCGATAGCACCCCGTAAGCTTAATCTGCTTGACCTACGACACTCGAGGCGAACGTAGCGAGATGGCGAAACAGCGCTAACTGATAATTCCCCTTAACCGTGGGAACGAAACTCCATAGCTTACGAAATCGTAGCGACAGGCGTGCGGAGCAAATAATGTTTGTGAATTTTTGGTCTTAGAGACACGATGGATTGCGACGAGTTCCGATTACCGGAGACGAGTGGACGCTCGGTCGATGAGGAAACGTCAGCGGAGAGCGGTAAGTCGATTCGTCAACAGTGTCGAACGTAACCGCGACGAATTTGAAATACAATTTTGACATTGTCAAATTTTCACGATATGCTCTTTTTAGATTTTTCGAGAAAAAAAAATGAATAGAAAAGACAAAAATGACGTGCGCATATTTTGTTTTCCGAAATTGCGTAACGCGAATTGAAACTGCGAACTTCGGGATCTTGGCGAGATAAATAAAATCGTGGAACGATTAAAAAAAATGTGGAAAGAATAGAGAAGGAAAATATCGTACTCACCTCCTCGCTCTTGAGAACCTCCTTGAACTCGCGTTTAATACGCTGTGCCGCGATATTCGCCATGGTAGTCGTTTTTTTCACCGACAACCCCCTTTTCTCAAACGGTCAGCAGAACAATGTCATCGCAAAATTGTGAAATTCTTATGACCGTTGTGTGAAAATATTCCCCGTCGCGCGCCGCGCCGCTTCGCCTCTCTCCTCCTCTCGCGCGCGGTCAAAATACTCTCTCCTCGGGGTTTTGTTCGACGGCGTGTTGACCGGCGCGCGCGCGCGCGTCTCAGCTCCTCGCCAGGAACGCTCTTCCTTTTTTTCCCCACTTTTCTACTTCTTGCTGCTCAGTTTTTCTTCGGTTGAACAAAAAAAAAGAAACAAAAAGAAAAGTACATTTTCGCGAACAAAGAGGCAAGAGGGAGAGGACAAAAAAAACGATGGCCAACTGACACGCGAGGTTAGAACGAAAGTCCGTTATCTCGAAGTTGGTCGCGAACGCGAATTTTTTGGCGACGCTGGTACGAAAACACACGACGACGTGTGTGCGTGAGAGGGAGAGGGGCAGATACGGAGCGCGCTCGCAACGGGAAACGCAAAAATTTGATCATTCGATCACCACCGGCGCCACTTTTGATGGTGAAAAAGTTGACTGTCATCCGCCGTCTTGCGAACTCTTTTTTTGCTCGTGTCGCCCGTCGCACTCTCTCACTCTTTCTCTTTGTACACTGTAAATGTAAAGTTACTTTTAAAATAGTGTCTAGAGTCACGTCCCGTCTGATTTATTGGCGGTAAATTTAAACGAATAGCCCAATTACCGAAAGTGGACGATCGATAATCGCGGGGCTCGCGTCGCATCTGTCACGATCAAAAGTTCGAAATTAGCGCTTTACCGAGAAGTGTCAATGAATCCTTATTTTTTATGTTGAACGTCGAAACGGCCAACGAAAGTTCAACCTTTCGACTTCACTCAGAAAAAATTAGCACTCTAACATCCATCGTTGTAACGCTCCTCCCTAACAGCATGTATGAGGTCAATATAACCTCACAAATTTTTCGAATCCAGTTTTCTCATAGATCGTGTCGTTTTTTAGGAAAAAACAAGGCTCTGAAGAATTCCTTGACGCAAAACTTGACGATTTTCTTTTGCCCTAAATATCATTAATTCCTGAGAAATCTCATCGAAAATTTTGGCTATCTTTCTCGCACTCGTGTATCACGTGGTACTGCATCTACGTTGGTTTAAATGTTGATACAACTATAAACTGAAAACTTCAATAGAAACGTATCGTGCGATCAATATTAACAACAATATTTGAGGAAAAAACATACCCTTCCACTTCAATTATTTCAAAATAATTGAATTCTTTTTACACTTATTACAAAATAATTGAATTCTTTTTACAATTATTACAACATAATTGAATGCTTTTTACAATTATTACAAAATAATTGAATTCAAGAATTCAATTATTTTTCCAGACAAACTAAAGTCACTCGTTCAAGTCAGTACTCCCCAGTCTTTTGTTTTGCCAATATATCCCGTGCGAATTCGATAAGACGAATTTTTCTCGTTCTTTATCGTACCGTCAGGTGTCGCGATTTTGCAAGCTCCAGCACCGTCGTAGGAGCTACCCGTTGCGAAGACACGGGTCTCGAATCGTAGGCGATATTTATACGGCTGGTGAGCACACGCGTCCCGTGCTCGATAATTTCACCTGGGGCTCTCACGCGCGGAATAGGTACTATAAATTTTATAAGTGATTTTTATGTTAGTCTGAATTTAGACGGAGCTAGGAGACTGGTCACTGATCTCGGCCATCAAGTTCCTAATACCTTTCGAGGCTATATGTTTACATACACTCTGATCGACGTTATTTTCGCCAATCGTCTCGATCTTATCGTCGATCCGAAGTTGCTTTTTAAACAACCGCACACGACTGTAGTGACGCAGGCCGTATTTGACAGAGAAAAAAATCATTTTTCCCGGCCGAGTAATCGATCTCGTTATTCGTCGATCATTGATATGCGGTCCAGTAGCTTTCATCGCGTTTTTTTCTTTTCCAAATATCATCCCCTGCGTTCCGGGATACTTACGACGGTAGAATGATAAAAGTTATTATTTCCATCTCACGAAAGAACTCTTGCAAGGAGTCAAATTACGATACATCGAAAAGCGCGATTCCTAACCTCTATTGCAGTACGCTCTCGAGCGCACCGGCTCGCACTTCGCTTGTGTGTTGCGTGTGTGTCATACGCATGCCAATCTCGCGGAAACTCAAGTTTCCGGTTAATAGCGCGCGACACACCGGATAATTGTTAACCGCGTACGTACATACGCCCTTTCATTATAGCAGCGCAACACGTGCGTGCGGCTAATAGCTGAAACCGAGAAAATAATGAAATATGCATGTAGAGCTATAACTACGCGTATATTGAGCTTATTAAGCACAAAATGATGAAACGGAGGCAAAAGTCGCATCTCTAATAAAGAATAACGCGTGTTGAAACATGCGAGTATTTTGTTAGATGCGAACAACAAGTTTTACTCAGTCGCGTACACGATTGACACGTAGTTTCTTTCGCAACGATCGCGAGCAATGTCGAGTAACGAACTTGGCCCCTTGGGCGAGTATAACGAGAGATTATGAGATGAAACCAGAAAATATCGGCCTCTCTCCCTCCGCTGTGTATAGCAAAATGAAGAAGTATCGTCGATAAGAGAGAGCGCCCCGTGATTTCTCGCACACACGTACATACGCGCGCGCGTGTGAGCGCGAAGTGGGCGGAGTTTGCGGCCAGCGTACGTCACTTCCGGCGATAGAGAAACGTTCTCCCATTGGGCGCAACGTTTTTTTCTCCTCCCCCTCTCCCTCCCGTTGGTGCTTATCGTTTTTTTTCTCTTCTTGCCTCAGTGATGCCCGTGTCCCAGCCAGTGCGTGCCAAGAGTTTGTTACGCGCAAACTTGGAGAAATCATCCCGCGGTGGTTTATTGCAAAGCAGAATGCCGAACATAAAGGTCTTCAGCGGCTCGTCCCATCCGGATTTGGCTCAGCGTATCGTCGACAGGCTCGGCATCGACATCGGCAAAGTTGTCACGAAGAAATTCAGCAACCTCGAGACATGGTAATGCCCTCGTGTGTATATATATTTACAACCACGCGCGCCACGGCTCTTCGCGTATTTCAACCCCCATCGCTCGCTCGCTCTACCTCCCCCTTTTTCGCATAAACCACGTTTCCTACGTATACATGTATATCGGCGGTTCACACTTCGATGCCCTACGACCACGTGCTCCTTTTTCATCGCGATTATCGAATCGATCGCGCAAAAGAGACGGAGAGGATTTTAAAAATTCGCCCGAGTTCGACAATACTTTCGGTCCGTTTGGAATCCGCGGATTTTCTTTCTCGCCGCGGCGAAAAATTGGAAACTGATGGTGAAAAATGGCCTACGGCAACCCTGTCAACGCGACACGACTCCCTTGCTCGGTCCCGATTTTGTTAGACCTCCATTCACTTTGAGCCGAAAATTTTGGGGAAATCGCGCGCGCGACCCTTCGCCTCGAGTGACGTCTCGATGCGGAAAAAATCGCCGCTTTGTGGGGGAAGACGCGCTATGGCCGAATGTGTGAAAACGGCGCGAGAGAGTTCCCGCGTCAAAACAAATGCTTCCGGCTGATTTTTTATTCCACCGTTAGAACTCGAAGTAGCGTGGCATCTTTTTTTTTTCACGCCGAATTTTCACGTTTCGTCATCGCTGTTTCCGGATTTTCGCTTCTCGATTTTTCACGCTCATTTTTCGACCCCGAAAGAACTCGTTTTGCGCGCTTTTTTTTTTTTTTTTTTTTTGGAGTAGGCAAAACGTGGTCTTTGATATGGGTCGTGTTACATCACGGGCGGATGTCGATTCCATCGTGTAATTGGCACACTCTTGAATTTTGAATACGGACCATTTGATCGGGGAAAGTTAATTGGCCTCGGGCAAACCGGCGTCTTCTACTTTCTTGGCTCTGTGTCAGTGTGGCACACACACGAAGCTATCCGTCACACGTCTCTCCCACTTAGGCCTCTCGTATCTCTGCGACCTTGAATCCACGCACGTGCTCAGACTTTGATAAACTCGAGCTTCGGAACATCTCGCTCTTTCCGATAACAAACCTAGGCCCTTTCCGCATGGGAAAAAGGGCCGTGTACTTGGCGGACTGGGAAAACTAAGGGAATTCCCTTTTTGGAGCATGCACTTTTGTATTTCTAATTCATTATTTTAACGATGCTTTCATAGAGGTTGCTCGATATTGCCAAACACGTTAATCGATTCTCATCAAAGTTCATTTTTGCAATTCTCATCAAGGCTCGAATCTTATGACATCGAAGTTTGCATCGTTGGAATGCAACGAGAATGATTTTCTTCGGTTTTCCAAATTTCCTTTGTCAGCTTAAAGCTACGAAAATGAGGCAAATGTATTTTAGGATTCTTATTTAACGGTCAACAACCTACATCTGTCGCATATGACTGGATAATAATGAAAGTTATAAATTCAAAAGAATCTTCGTTGCATTGTCGTTGGATTGCAATGGAAAAACTTTTTTATGTCCTTTTTACTAATTTTTTTTTGTTATCCAGAATATTTTTGGATAGAGGTAGATTGCAGGCCTCTAACGAAGATTAAAAAAAAGTTTACCGTAAATTTGACCAGTCAACAGGAAGTTTGCTCTTAGAAGAGACAAAAAATCGTTGCATTCCAACGATGCAAACTCCGAGATTATTTCAGATCGATAAAAATTACCGTTTTCTTGGAAGTCCGGCGCTGGTTGAGAACGGACTCAGACGTATTCCCATGGGGCCAGTCAAAGGTTCCGCTGACGAATATTGAAAGAGACACCGATGTTTTTCTTAGACGCAAGTTGCAATGGGATCAGCTACGTCATTGAGAAAAAAATATTCTGATCGAAGCGATCCGACGCAGTTCATTATGGAAAATTGTGAATGTGGCTGCAGTTTATACCTCTCTTTGACACAATCGCTGCACTCATTGCGATACAATTTCAGGAAGGTTTCCACTTTGTGGGGCCAAAAAATGTTCGACTCTTCGCCAATTTTCTATGCGACAAATATTAAATTTAGAATGTTGAAATTTGGTATGTTCACAAGCGATCTTTATTGAACATGATAATATTTTTTAAAGTTAGACAAAACATGGTACTGCGAGTGGGAGGAGCGAAGTATGTCGGTGCGCCACCAATGATATTCTTCGCTTGCGGCAGTTCCAAGTCCTCAACAGGTGATCTGAAGAAAAAAGATCAAATATATTTTCACTTTGTACAATATAGTGTATAAGTCGAACTAGAATCAAGAAGAAAAATTGGAAAATAAAAAAATAATCAGTGATCGAAGGGGAAGTTTAGTTTTGTACAAAAAAAAATCGCAGTTTCTTTTTCATAAAATAAAAGTGTTGGAATTTTTTTTTGATATTTCTAGTTTAACTAATGAAGACGTTTGTTGTGAACATGCCTGCTAAATTTCATAGCGATTGCTTGTCTAGGCTGTGCAGGAGCACTTCCGCAAAGTTGGAAAATCGTCGCTGGTGCACCGACATACGTGGCTCCTTCAATTCCCAGTAGCATGTTGTGTCAAACATAAGGGCTTACACCGCTGTAGAATTTTCAAAAAATTGATTTATTTAAAAATCAACTTCAGAGATGCTTCGAACCGTCTAGAATACGGGGAAAAAAGTGTTGTACCTGTAAAACAAAATGGAGTTGAAAGTTGCATTGTTGGAGCGCAGTGGAATGTCTTTTCCATTTCTTATTTCTATCATTATCCAAAATCATATTTTGCAAATTTGTTGTAGATCGCTAAATAAGAACCCTAAAAAATGTTCCTGTCATTTTCGTGCCTGAAATCTGCTCAAGGAAATTTGAAATATGAAATTTGAAATCATAAAATAAAGGTCTGCAGGCCCATGTGCGAGACGTCGACCGTTTATCTCGGAACACTATTTTTAAAAACGACACGCAGCATAACTCCAAAAGTTTTCATTATTTACACTTAAAATTTCGAGCACATCTTTAAAATAACATTCCGAAGAGAAACACGTTCGGGATTGTTCATCAGTTCATTTAACATTGGTTATTAACAAATGATTGTCTCCTTTTTCTGTCGAAAATTGAGTTTTTACTTTAAATGCTTGCCAAGTACACAAAAATACATATTTTCAAAATCCCCTATGTATTTCTCTAGCTACACTCGTGCATATTAATATAAATTTTAACATTTTTTTCCAAATTCAAATTTGCGTGAGTTATACGCCGCCGAGCGTCTCAAATTGACCATGCCTCACGAAAATGGCTCCAGCGTCACCGTTTTGTATAATTTTTTAATATAAATTTTGTTTTCTTTACTCGACGTTATGACTCATAACGTCCTTGAATATTACTTTCCTCTTACTTGTCCTTCCACTAAAAAAAAATCTCCAAAAATCACTTAATTTTAGACGTTCACAGTAATATTAAATATTTTAATTTTGTTATTATTTTAATTTATTTAATATTTAATTTTTAGTATTTTCATTGTTTAAAGGCCATTTAATTTATTGTCATGGCCTTTAAATAAACATAATCATGTTGAATAAAGACCGCTTAGTAAACATACCCGATTTCAACATTCCATATTTATTCGAACATTTTTCGGGCCCAACGACAGACTGCGTTAAATTGTCTAGTTCTGGTGTTTTTTCTATTCTCGACGCCATCGTAGGGTGAAATGAGAGGAAACTACAAAGGTTTATTTTTCTCGAACCAAGAAAGCCAGTCACCGAAATAAGCCCAGCCGATTAACAATGACAATTGCCCTCCGCAGTGTGGAGATCGGGGAGTCGGTGCGAGGCGAGGACGTCTACATAGTGCAGAGCGGTAGCGGCGAGGTGAACGACAATTTGATGGAACTACTGATAATGATCAACGCGTGTAAGATAGCGTCGGCCTCGCGGGTGACGGCGGTCATACCTTGTTTCCCGTACGCGAGGCAGGACAAGAAGGACAAGGTACGGGACTCGGTACATTGAACTTTTTTTCCTTTACTTACTTTAAAAAACGAAAAAGACAAAAGAACACGCCCGGCGTTGTGATCACCTTTTTTTCGAGTCTTTTTTGTTTCCAGAAATATGCTTCTCATATTTTCCACGCGATAGCTCAGTCTCTGACCCTGGAAAATCGGCATGCCCGAACACACGTAACGTGTGAACCGCGGCAACGATTTACATTCTTATCGCACAATTTTTTCACGTAAATGTGAACACATTGAGTTGTAGGAGCGCGCACAGGAGAAGAATCAGCGTGGAAAGGCAAAGAGTCAAAAAAAAAAAAAGAAAAGAAACGGACCCAATAGACGCGCCAGTCTAGAATTACCCTAGCAAAATAAGAGCGCCGACAGCGATGCTCGAAGGTGGTTCTCTCTTTATTTCGTTATGTTTTGTTTGTTACGACATTTTATTCGCAGGGCGGTGACGGCGCGGAGAAAACCGACTCGGCTAAGAGTCGCGTTGTCGTCAAGTCGAACGAGTGGAAATTTCGGGTAATTTTGCGAAGGTTCTATACAAATCTCTGCCGTTATACTCACTCTTTTTTTAATTTTTTTTTTCATTATTGTACCTTTTGCATCTGTATGGGGATGAAAAAAACGTCAGAGGCGCTGTCGTTGATTCGTGGGAGGAAACGAAGAAAAAAAAAAGAGGAGGGGTTTCACAAAACACGAGAACACTGGAGCGGATGATCGACGCGTTCCAAAGCAAAGCGCTTGGTGTTGCATTTAAATTACATCTTATAAATCATTGCAGCTTCCTCGAATGTTTGACTTCGAGGATCATTGTATCATTGGGGAAGTTTGTGGTTGTGTACACACTCTCGATAAGACGGTACTCGCACGCAACACGCACACACATACACACGCATATTTGTATACTTGACTAATTTCGCGTGCCGTCTCTTCTTTTATTTGTTTTTTTTAGTACTGAACGATATGGCAAAATGTTTTGTTCCTTAGGTATAACGGAGGGAAAAGTTCTTTTTTTTCGTGGATGGTCGAGCGTCTCACCAATGAACGATAATGAATACTGATCTTTTTTTTTTACACAGATTAATCCGATAAAAGTTCCGTCTCGAACTTCTAGTAAACTCGACTGGATTGTTTGCCAGAAAAAAAAACAGTTGAAATTCAACGCAGTCGAGAGAGTTCCTTGCGTAATCGTGAATTTATCGGCAGTTAATATTTTTCCGACTGAAACGCTCGAACCTCCTTGAAAAATGTCTCTTCGACGGAGTACTTGAGGAGAAATGAGAACGAAAATGCATGAAGGCTCACCCCGACATCGGAACGTTGAGAGTGCAACGATCGCGCTGCGAGAATCGCAAGAATTTTTTTTCTTCTGGCTTCAGTAACACGCTTTGCCACGGGAGCCCGCAATTATTTGGACAAAATTCACGGCTCGTTGATCGGCGAGTAACGGTGGACGAACTCAAACACAAACACGCTTCTCCACGGGGGATTCCACTGATTTGGCAAAATTTGGCCCATTGGTCGTAACTCGAGATCTTATATACCTTTGGATCGTTGGAAAACAAGGCTTTCTTTGGGATTTTTTTTTTCGAAAATGATAATGAACCGATCAAAATGAGGTTATTTGACGTATCTATACGTACTCAAATCAATTTTTTATTTTCCAACAAATCCAAAATGACGGCCTAGTGGCCGGGAGAAAGAAAACGACTTTGCATTTGAGACCCTTCACGGGCGGACTTGGAGACGCACATGAGCACCCAGACCAGAAAATAACTTTTTTTTTCAATCTACATGAGTCTTACTCGCGAATAACACACGATTATTACAAAATATTGATTTTTTTTTGCAAAATTGGCACCATTATGAAAAAAGTCGCATTTCCAGCTTAAAAACGGCTCTTCCTTGACACACTTATATGTGACCACGCCTTTGACAGACTGGGTCAACTTGACCCGGATAGTATCCACCTGCCCTTAACAACCCTCCGGTCGGTTTTTACTGAAAAACATCCGGGATACACTTCAAACATTTCTTGATACGTCTGCATGATTAAAATTCGGAAAGTATCAAATCGAATTGTAAAAAATTATTGAAAACTTTCAGTTTCCGGAAAGAAAGCATTTTATTTCAAATTTGTCCGGCTCAAAATGAGCCAGTGTGTCAAGGAAGGTTTAATATGTTCTTAAAAACCGCAATTGTTAATCGATCTTGGAAATCGTGTGTACTTCGCTTGAAATTTCCCCAAATTTCTCCGAACCATATCATTCTTGGGCTATTTATCCATCATTTAGGCTAATAAAAAAAAACAGATCATTTTTTTTCAAGGGTATATAAGGTCTTAAGGCGGGTGAACCCAATCAAACCCAACCAAATACCTTTCCCGGAGTAAAATATTACAATACCGCGGTGAAAAAGTTCTCACTCAATATTCGAAACGTTATTAATTCGAGAGTTGCGCCGTAAGCACAGAAAAAAAATCGGTCCAATGAATTGTTCCATAAATGATAATTATTTGTTCGGCCTCGTAATCAAATCCCAAATTGTCCCGTCGAAAGAGCAATTATTCGCCTTGCGTAAAATTCTGTTCGGAAATTATTTACGTATCCATAAAATGACAACTGCCGATGTTACAAATGGGCATTGAGAAAAAGAATCGTCGCTTATCAAAACGGTCCAACAGATTTACTCAATAATTGTTTACCATTATTCCAAAAGGCCGGTAACAAGTTAACTCGACGCAGGGAGAGCGCGATTAGCACGAGATGAGACTAGATATTTTTTAAAGACGATCGAAAAATCTCTCCCCTTTTGCGGACCCAGTATCGTCGCGCGGCAACCCCGGGGTTATCGGTGAGCGTGCGATAACCCCCGGCGCGTTGCAAAACGCAAGCTGGGCTCGGCGATCGCAGGGGGCAACGTAAATGTTACAATTGCAAGACGGATACGTTTTGATAACGTGAAAAAAAAAACTTATTCCCTCGAGTCTTATAAATATTATCGGGATGAATAATTTTGCGATTAACGTCAGAGTTGTCGTATGAATAAACGATTATTGCAATCGAGTCGACAGCCGCGCGTTCGATAGTGACGTGATCGAAATAACTTCTCGCTACTTCACCATGGACAATCTTTGGCTCCATCTTCACGACGATTCTCGCACATTTTGTTTTTACGTTCCTTCGTATGCCCTTGCGGGGCCGGGTTGAAATTCCGAACTTTAAATGATCAGAAGGCTCAAAACTCCGAAAGAATTTTACCCGAAAATCTGAACGGGGCCGGGTTGATATTCCGAACTTTACACGATCAGAACTCTCAAAACTCCGAAAATATACTACCCCGAAAGATCAAAACTCCGAAATCTGAACACCGTCAAAATAATTCGGCTATGGGAGTTTTAAAAGTTTCAAAATTTTCAATAAATCGTCGAATTATTTGAAGATTTTTTTATTTATTAAGTAGTGATTTTACGTCAACTTTGAAATTTGTCTAGACAATGTTATACGTTCTACATCGTTTACAGTCAACTGTGTAGACTTTCGCTGGCATAATCTTGACGAACCTTGTAATTTCGGAACATTAAAATTAGGAATTTTAAACCGTCGGCGCATTCAAAGTTCGGAATTTCAACCCGGCCCTCATGTCAAGATCATGCCAGCGAAAGTCTACACAGTTGACTGTAAATTATGTAGAACGTATAACATTGTCTAGACCAATTTCAAAATTGACGCAAAATCACTCCTTAATGTAAACAAATTCTCGAAATAATTCGTCGATTTATTGACAATTTTGAAATTTTTAAAACCTCCATAGGCGCATTAATTTGACGGTGTTAAGATTTTCGGAGTTTTGGTCTTTGGTGTAGAATTCTTTCGGAGTTTTGAGCATTCCGACCATTCAAAGTTTGGAATTTCAACCCGGCCCCATCTTGAATTTCGAAACATTAAAATTCGTAATTTTAAACCATCGGAGCTTTCAAAGTTCGGAATTTCAACCCGGCCCCGCCCTTACGGACTTTCAACGGAGTCTCTTCCACTCTCACCTCTTGTCGCTTTATCATTTCCTGTTCCTCCTCCGACCCCCGGAGGCCTTTACTTGTTCTTCTCTTTTTTTTTGCTCCTTACTCCACTCGAGAAATTCTTGCATAATTTTTGCAAGCGGTACGAGGGGGAGACGAACATGCTCCTGAGCTCGCACGTACAAAGTTGTTGAAACTTTCTGAATAGTTGCGTGATTTTCAGGACTTTGTGCCCGACCTGTCGACAGTGAGTATACATAACGAGAAGCAAGATTTTTCCGAGTGAAGCGTTCTTAATTCTACACATAACTCGTATTTATTGTTATCGACTTTGTATCTCGTTTTATTTTCTTTTACCTCGACTTTTCTTTCTCCTCTTTACCACTCGATTAATTCGTTCGGCAGATTATTTCCCGTAGGACTAACAACAAAATAAACAAACGGAAAAGCAGAACCGAGAAATGCCAAAAAACAAAAACAGAGCGATGGATATATACGTGTAGACATTTGCTGCGCAAAATGGTTGCCCCCCCCCCCCCCCCCCCCCATGAATGAATGGAGATACACTCGGCAAAAGGAAGAAAAAAAATAAACGAATTTGAGACATCCGAATGAGAGGGCAAAATATTAATACGATATCGAATATGTGGTATCGTTATCGGCATTTTACAGTATTTTTGGGTATCGAGAAATACGTTTCTCCCCTTTGGGTACTAATACTATTTTTGTCTCACCTGCTTGATTTCATTTTATAGCTTAACTCCCTGTCACGTACACTACACACGGAAAATATGTGTACACTTTACGAATTTACGGCCGTGACGAAACGTTGAAGATGTCGGTGAAAAAAGTCTCAACGAGTAGTTCGAGGTATTATTCGCAAGAAGGAAAAAGAAGCTTCATTGATCGCCTTCGATTTTGTTCAATGTCATATATGTGATAAAGCTTTGAAAAATATTAGGCACGTATTTTTTTATCGGCGAAAAAGGAGTTTTTAGAAGGTAAACCACCCCTCGAAGAAAAGCCTACCACCCCTTATTTTTTCCATACTTCTATCATGCATTTTTTATCGGTTTACATCAGAAGAATTTTGCTTTTTGTTTCAGGCGGGATATACATTTAGACAGGAAAAAAATAAGCAACGTTGAGGGATTTGTTAAACTGAAAAATAATTATTCTACAATTATCAAACTTTAGGTATACTTTAATAGCATATTGAAGAATACAAAACAATTTTTTTAAATTAATTTATCATCAAAATGGCGGAGCTGTGCCAGAGTGTCACAAGTAATTAAAATGGAGAAAATGCAAGTTTAATAAAGTGGCACGCATTTCCAACAAAAATCAACATTTCACGCAACATGTCTGTAAAATGTGGATTAAGAAAGTAGTTTTTATTCCAATTTTTCAAAACAATTCTTGTCAAGTAGAAGGTAACAATATTATCAATATTTCTACCAAGTTTCAATTCAATCCGCTTAATAGTTTTTGAGTAATCCTGCACGCCAATTTCGATAATGCAGTTTTGAGAAAAACGCGTTCGAAGTTCACGCCCGCTCCGAATCCGAGCGGTGAGGCACAGCGTTGACGGGCTGTAACGTTTGAAGTTTTTCGAATTTAGCTTTGAAACTTTGGGAAAATATTCTACATATATAGTTCTATCGTTTAAAGAGAGAATAAAAAAGATTTTTTGATCGTTGTACCCCGCCTTCATCTAGATCGGTGCTTGAGGGTGAAACTGCAAAATCACCCCCCGACACGCATTTCTTTGAGGGGTGGTTTCCGCCCTTCAACCCATTTTTCCCCCGATGAAAAAATCCATCTATCTAGCTCATCCTCTAAAAAACTCCCATAATACAGAAAAATCGTTTGTCGCAATTGCCTACATATTAATTATAAACCTCAAGATGGATAATAAATTTGACAATAAATAAAATCATCACAGGCCAATTTAGTTAAATATTGACGGCACAGTGGCCTCACGAATATAAAAAAAAATAAAAATGCATTTTTCTCACAAGAAAAATGCATTTAAATTTTTCGCGTTCGTAAATTGTGCCAGAACTTTTGTATTACGACAGTTTTCTAGTGAATGAGCGACGTGTCTAATAGTTTTCAATGTTTTATCACATATATGAGTTTTAACAAAATCGAAGGCGGCCACTTCAGTGATCTTCCTTGTTAGACTCTACTGCTTTTAATTCATTAGGTAACTTCAAATATGTTTTTTAGTTTGCTGATCGTAATTCCCGTGTCATGTTATGGGTCGAGTTTGATCTCCACTTTGCCTTGGATTTTTTTTCCATGCTTCCCGCACCATTATCTTTTTGTAAAGTACTGCAGTTTTCGAAAAAGCGTCGCGACTCAAGAATTGTGGAAACAAAATAGAATATATTCGGGGAAAAAAATTGCATTGTGACGAAAAATTAAGCCAAATACAGTTTCAAAGAAAGATATTGTTTAGAAATTGTGTTTTCATGACGACATCCGGTCAATAACCGCGAAAAGTGTGGCCGTACTTTCCGCCGATAGTGTGGGTGTGTATATATAAATATGCACACATTGGTGTGCCAACTAATACGACGATTAACGTACGCCACTCGAGCTCGCGCGGTGGTTGCTTGTACGAGGCAACAATTGTACGCATCCTTTTTCTTTCCCCATCTCAATGCTCCGAACGAAAGAAAATTCTAGCAATCTGACCTTAAAAAATCAGTACTCGAGACGACGTAATCGCTGTTTTCTTCTCATTAACAACGAAACGAGCTTTTTGTGACGTTTACAGCATTTTGTGTTTCATCATAGAGAATTGTATATATATATACATATATTTTTTTTTCTATTATTTTCGAACGATAAGTCCGAGCATAATGCACGTTTGAGCACAAAGTGTAGGAATTGACAGGACGCTTACTTTTCGTACAGTCTCGTGAATTCTCAATCACTGGTCCATTTGAACAATAAAGAATTACATCAAAGTTCGTTGTGCTCGGTACAATCACGTTTTTTCCTTCTATATTTATTTTTTGTTTACTCGTTAATAACTTTAGTCGTTATTGCTTTACTTACAGTACCCGTCGAGTCTAACTGGGGTGCATTTGCAACAGAATCTTTTTTTTTCTCTTCTTTCTCGAATCCTTTTTTTTCTCGGATAATCGTCGCGACTATATTGACGTGTACATTTTTTTTGTACATGTCACGTACGTGTACAGTTTTTTGTTCTTCGTCACTGTCTCTGAACACTGAGCGATCGTATATACATATTTTGTCCCCTCTGAAGTTGCCTCGGCGAACGTAAAAACGCGAGGATAAAACTCATTTGACAAAACCAATTTGTCCTTATCTCGCATATATGATTTTTTTTTTCATTTTCTTTTTTTTTCGTTCAAGCGACAAATTATATTCGCACACCTCACGTTCTTTGTTCGTCCCCACTCTCTTTTTCTTTCTCTCTCTTCTCTCATTTTTGTCGTATCTATTTAATGATTCAAGAAACTTTCAGACAACGCGCAGTCTCGGGGATCGTCCGCAAAGTGTGAAAGACAGCGGTAAATAAATTGGAGATAAAAGACAAAAGGAAGAAAAAAAAGAAACAAGAGGAATAGAGAGATACAGACTTGCGCGAACGGCAAAATTAACAGACGATGTTTTTTTGAAATTGCAGGAATATAAGCCAGTTGCAAATGGACTTGAGGGACTCGATAAAACGGTGCAATAACAAGTACACGTAATTGTTTTCAATGATGTATTGCAGAGTCGTGCCCCGATATCGGCGAAGCTCGTGGCCAACATGCTCTCGGTAGCCGGTGCCGATCACATCATCACAATGGACCTTCACGCCAGTCAGATCCAGGGCTTCTTCGATATTCCCGTTGACAATCTATTCGCCGAGCCCGCCGTTCTCAAGTGGATCAAGGAAAACATCGCCGAATGGCGAAACAGCATCATCGTCTCGCCCGATGCCGGCGGAGCTAAGAGGTAATTCAAAGATCGTACGAAAAGCAATGAAAACCCTAATATATTGCGAAAATAAAAATTGACGATAGATTTTTGTGGGACCATTCCATTGTGACTGGCTTGGAAATTACCGATTAAAAAAAATCAATAATCTGATTTTTTCGTTTATTCAAATGAGTTTTTTTACGTAAAAATATTATTTTTAGTTGTTTTAGTTATTTAGTATTTTATTTCAATAGTTACTTTACATAAAAATATTTTTTTAACGTTTTAGTTTTTCGCCACTGCAGAATGATGCCTGAAAAAATAGTGCTTGGCGGTGGGAAGCCCTACTCCTCCGATAATTGTCTGAAAGATAAAACCGAAAAGATTATTAATCAGTATGGAAAACTGGGGAGGCGTACAGAGGATTTTTTTTCGATGGAAATTAACAAAATGTTGGCCATTTCAAAATTAAATGTCAAATTAAGGATTTTTTCGACAGTTTTTTTCGTGAAATTAACAAAAAACGCTTCCGCACGACGTTAAGGGGCTATACCAGTGTGAACGCTGCAAATTTGGGTGATTTTCGGGAATTTTTTGGAAGAAAAGTACTCAATTAAATGTTTCGGAAAATTAAGAATATATTTAGCTACATTTGACCTATATTACATAATTTTTTCATAGAAAAATATTGAGATCAGAGCGACTTATGCGCTGCTTTCGGAGTAGTGGAAACCGCCTTCGGAGTAGCTGAAACCGAAAAAGGAAAAAATGCCGTTAAACTGGAAGGTATTTCCTGTACAATGACGTAGGATTTTCGAAAAATATCAAAATCTAACAAAATGGCGTAGTTATGAGAAAAGTCTGTTTTCTTGCCTATAAAATGGTGGTTTTTTTCAATGCCAAATCGTCAGTTTTCATCCAATCAAAAATATCCTACGTCATTGTAGAGCAAATATATACAAGAGTACTCAGTTCAAATTTCGAGGCAATGGGATAATTGCTTTGAGTTACAATGTCAGCAAATTTGAAAAATCTCATTTCGAGAAAAACGCGTTTAAAGATTTAACTATCGATTTTTGCAAGATAAAATGATATTAACCATAAAAACTGCTAATCAGCTATACCTGGCCCATACCATGGACCCTTCTCTTCCTCGAATAATGCCTGCTGAGAGGCTGAAGCTTTTCACACTGGTACAGCCCCTTAAGGCGTGAAGAATGATGTGGCAAAATTTTGAGACGGATAGCTTGAAAACTCTTTTAAAATCTTCCACCATTTTGAAAAACGACGTTCCGAAAAAAACTGCACCGTCCGCACCACGTCTCACGCAGCTGATCGAATCCCTTTTTCTAGAAAGCCTGTAGCGACCAGAATAATTCGAATTTAGCGACCAAAATATAACAGCATGTTTATAAAAGTCCATATTTTTTAATAATGCACAAAAAAAACGATATTCAAAAAATGTTACACTGGAATGGTCCCTTGAATTCTCTTTCCGCGACTTTGCACCGAAGTCGTTCCATTTACATTTTTGTCGTCGATATTCTTTCGAACTTGCCGCTGGATCTCGGCCCTAAAAACAATTTTCAATCCGTGTAGAGTAACATCGATCGCGGATCGTTTGAACGTCGAGTTCGCCCTCATTCACAAAGAGAGGAAGAAGGCGAACGAGGTGGCGAGCATGGTCCTCGTCGGCGACGTGAAGGACAGAGTGGCGATCCTGGTGGACGACATGGCCGACACGTGCGGCACGATTTGTCACGCGGCCGAGAAACTCCTCGAGGCCGGTGCCACGAAAGTCTACGCGATTCTCACCCACGGTATATTCAGCGGTCCGGCCATATGCAGAATCAACAATGCTTGCTTCGAGGCGGTCGTCGTCACCAATACGATTCCTCAAGATGGCCACATGAAGGATTGCCCCAAGATCCAGGTACTAGCGAGTTTTTGCATTCGTGTCAACCATACTTTTTGAACGAATCTATTGCGATGTAGAATAAGTTTTCGCTGTTCGCTTTTTCCTGAAAATTAAGGAATCATCACGGTATGACGGGTCGAAAAATAGCGGATTTCTGCAATTTTTTTCCATGGAAAATACGCTAATCAGTCTGATTTTTTTTATCTCAAATCAAAGCACTCATGAAGAATAGAAAATATTTTTTTCAACGTTCATTTTTTATTTTTTTAACATTTTTCTAACGATTCTAAATGGCTTCGAAAAAAAGGAGTCCTCACGGTGTACACGGTTGTGGTCGTAAATATTATCTGAAACAAAATTTGTAAAAGATCATTAATCAGTATAAATGCCGCTATCTTGGTATGGAAGGTTTTTTAAAAATAAAAATTGACCATATGGCGGCGGTTAGAAAAAAAGTATCAAATTTATCTTATTTTTTCGGCAGCTTTTCGTTAAAAAAAATATAAAGATTTCTCAAAACAAAATAGCTTCCATAGCAAAATAAAGAATGTTGTGTCAAAATTTGAGATGGATAGCTTGAAAAACTCTTCCTTTGAGAGTGTACACCATTTTGAAAAACGACATTTCGAGAAAAACGTGTTTAAAGTTTCAAGTGTCAATTTTCATATGAATTGTCTACTTACGTTTATGTAAGTATATAAACAGCATGTTTGTAACCGTCTATACTATCGGATAATGCAAATAAAATCGTTTTTCTGAGAATTCCACACTGCGATGACCCCTTAAGGCGGGATATACATTTAGACAGGAAAAAAATTAGCAATATCGAGGATTTTTTAAACGAAGAAATAATTATTCTACAGTTATCAAACTTTAGGTATACTTTAATCGTATATTTAAGTATACAAAACAATTTTTTTAAATTAATTCATCATTAAAATGGCGGAGCTGTGGCAGAGTGTTCCAGCAAGGTCGCCGCGGGAGTTGCGAATCGGCGTGCAGTCTAGCTTCCCGTAGACTTTGATTTGCAAAAAAGGTCAAAATTTTTTTGAGAAATGATTTAATAAATCATTTCTAATGCGTTCAAACGTTTTGAAACTATCGTGTGCACATCTAGAACTTTATAGATGCGTTACTATCTTAAACTACACGCACGCCGTTCCGATAACGCCATCTGTTGGAAAACAGCGAGAACTTATTAAACGTGCTAATAAAATGACTGTACTTTCTTACACCGGGTATTGTTCCGCAGTGCATCGACGTATCCATGATGTTCGCCGAGGCCGTTAGGAGGACCCACAACGGCGAATCGGTGTCGTATCTCTTCTCCAACGTGCCGTATTGAGGCCCCGCGAGCAAAGAAAAAACGACACGACTGACAGAAAGAAAAAGGGGGAAAAAAATATCACGAAAGAAAAAGAAACACGAAAGCTCGGCCGATACTATCTAAAGAGAAGTGTGCTCGTACGTTAGCAGTTTCATTGTTACTAATATTCAGTTAAGTTGTGGGAGGAAAAGAACAACCTGATTAATCGTCCTCGTTATCTCGATACAGAGCGAGCGGACGATAGGAAGGATGATAATAGAGTTCATTCAGCCCAGGTGAATCTCCTCGTTGATTAAATCCCGAGTAAATAACACTTGGAAATGTTTATAACGACGTGCTACCCTTGGCCATTGTTTTACGTTTACGAACCACCGAGCCAAGAGAGACCTATGCATAATATTCCTTTTCTTCCGCGGTTAGAAAGCGTAGATTTCGAAATCTATAAACAAGTGTTCGCCGCTGAGCGGTATCGCGTAGCTTTCTTTTTGTTCGAGCTTTCTCCACTTATCTACGTATAAGGGTGTGTCAACAATAACCCAAATCTTACCCCAACGAACAATAGTATCGAGTAGAAAAAAAATCATGCCAAATTTAAGCTCTCTAACTCAAGTCCGAGCGCTCGTTTTTTTCCTTTGCGTTAGAAATTGAATTACCCAACGGCTGATCAATTTTCGCCAAATTCGGTAATAGTTGTAAATTTGTGTAAACGTGCAGTGGAAATTTGACAAAACTCTTCAAAGCATTTAACAAATGACAACCGGATATCGAGTTATTCAAGCTTGACCGTAACGAGCAGCATTACCGCCGCTACCACTCAGACTTGACTTCGGGATTTCAATTTTACCATTTTTTTCAATCCAGTACTATTGCGAGTAGGGGTAAGAATTTTTTCCCGACACATTCTCATATATATAAATTTATATATACATGAATAAATATGTATAAAGATGAACACACACCCACGTAAAATCTCAACGCGTTCGAAACGAAAAGTCCTAGACGAGGGGGTAAGAATGAAGAATCATGCCTATTCGATACCAGTGTCGGTATAGCGAGACCAATCAGCATAATTGTATTACATCACGATCTGGCATCGTTAGTCTATAAAACTGTTTTTATCATTGATCCATTGTCTGTGAAAAGTGAGAGAGTGAAGGGAAATATTAAAAAAGAATATATATACTCAAACAGCACGATATTACCGAAAATACGACAAGGCAGTGTGCACTCGCGTGTACATTCATTTTTGTTTTCTTCGCGCAGCCTAGAACGAATATCGTAGCGAAAAAAAAAACTGTTATATCAATGACGTTTTATCTGTGAGTAATATGCACGTTGAAAGTATAATTGCCGATGATATTCCTTGCCGTTTTGTTCATTTTATCGTTTCTTTTATTATTGATTCAAGGTGAGAAGTAGCCATGTCCCTTATCCCGATGCCGAGACAGGCGTGTGTAGTGTCGATAAGCCGCGCGCCCTTAATCTTCGGAAGTAAGAGACAGAGAGAGAGAGAAAGAGGAAAGCTTGGAAAGTGGAACGGTGAGGTTTTTTTTTACCTCACGTTCGAGGCCGTCATCGTCGGGGTGTCCAGGTACGAAAGATACAAATGACGTCTACGTTGGTTTACTAGATCGTGTGTTTTACCGTACAAACATTACGCGGAGACAGATACATTGATACTGGGTTACGCGCCAGTCCGCACGAAATACACATCGTTCAAGTACAAATCGTCGAACCGTTTACTACATCGCAGTTTTTTTAATTCCTAGACGCGAATCGGAGATGGGCGAAATTACGTTGAGTTTCAATTCTTCCACTTATCCAAACTAACCCAAATCAATATAATTCGTGGTAATTCTTTAGATAAGTGACTTCCGAAAAATGAGCCTAACATTTTTTTTTGCTATTTTCTCATTTATTGGATTACAAATGATGATATTCGGTCGGGAGAAGCTGAAATTCACCCCCCCCCTCCCAAAGTTATGGGTGTTTGACGTTCGCGGAAACATGATAAAATAGGGAATTTTCGAACATTTCGACGCCTATATTGCGTTTTTGAAAAATTCTAAATGATTTTTAACGATTTTTTGCACGTAAAAAATTCATTAATGAAAAATGTCCGCTTCCCCCGACTGAATATCGTTTATAATCCAATAAATGAAAAAATAGCACTAATTTTTTTCGGAAAAGTCACTTATCCAAAGCATTGCCTAATTCGTCCCAACTTATCTATTTTTTCTTCACAATTTTTCTCATTTGCGAAAACAAAAATAAATAAAAACTCGCACGTGAATAAAAAGCGAAATATTATATCGAAATTATCGAAGTAATTTTCTATCGTGAAGTGTTTAACACTTTCGATCGTTTCGCGTTAATAACTGAGTGAGAATTATTCGTAAGTGTGAGCTGTTCGTCAATTCGGATTGTGTCCATCTCCGAGAAGGATGCAGATAAGTTACAGGCCGATTTTGTTCTCTCGTCAGCAACAGGTACAAAAGGTAAAGCTAATGCGCGGGCATCGCGAGTTTGCGAACAATACGATGAACTCGTCAGTGGACTTATCGGCGGCGATTCTTTACGGCGATGCGAAGAATTCTACGATTAGATGAAGATCGGGTTGCGGTGCGGCAGACCGCGAGAGATTGTCACTGTTCGGCACGTTTAAGAGAACTTTCTATCCTGTAGTATGGAAAATGGGCTGCGACCTAAATCGACTAGAGATTAGTAGTTAGCACCAAAAACGTGTGTGCTAGCGCAATTTGCATTTATCTTTTTGTTCCCCCGGAAAGACAGAGGAAAAATTTTCCGATTAGTATTTTGGGTTTGATACGTGGAGGGCTAAAAAAAAGATGATTGTTTTTTAGCTTACGCAAAAATAATGCGAATTATTCCAATAGATTGCAAATGATTGTTTCAGATTGTATACGGCACGCTGAGAACCGCTCAGTTGGAAAAAATCTCGTTGCTAACTTTCCTCCAAGACGATTGACATTTCGGGATAAAAAGAATCTCACTTTCTCGTCCTTTAAATAAGCGCTTTTCTTTTTCCCAGTGTGTCAGGACTCTCGGAGCTGAGTGAGAAATGCAGCTATTTCTCTCGCTTCCGAATATCACGTGGTACGTCATGGTTGTTACGCATTATTGATTCAGAAATTCCCTGACCTTTCCAGGTTTTCCTGCGTGGTTTCGCAAATATTCCAGAGAGATTTTGGTCTAATAAAGAACATAATTTTTTTAAAGATCGAATATATAACACGAAAAATATTCAAAAATAATTGAAGTTCGAAATATAAATTAAGGGGTAACACCACTGTAGAATTTTCAAAAAAAATGATTTTCTTAAATTGGCACAAGAGATACTTTGACCCATCTAGAATGAGGGGGAAAAAAGTTTGGTACCTGTAAAACAAAGGTCCGCAGGCCCATGTACGAGGCGTCGACCGGTTTTCTCGGAACAGAATTTTTCAAAACGGCACGCAGCACAACAATTTCCATTCCTTTCACTCCAAATTTTGACCACATCTTCAAAATGACATTTCGAAGAGAAACACGTACGGGATTTTCCACGAGTTAATTATAAACTAGTTATTAACAAATGATTGTCCTTTTTTCTGTCGAAAGTTGAATTTTTACTTTAAATGCTTGCGAATTACACAAATATTCATATTTTCAAAATCCTCTGTATATTTATCTAGCTATACTCATGTAAATTAATAGAATTTTTAATTTTTTTTTCCAAATTCAAGTTTGCGTCATACTTCCGCAGAGCTTCTCAAATTTAACAGACCTCGCGAGAATGGCTCCAGCGTCACCATTTTGTATAATTTTTCAATATAAATGTTTTTTTCGCACTTGAATATACGACTAATAACATCCTTCAATATTATTATCCTCTGACTTGTCCTTCCGACCAAAAAAAAATCGCGAATAATCAGTTTCTTGTAGCCGTTTACAGTGGTGCCCTAAAGGACTGTAAAGTAAAAAAAAATAAAAACAAATACAGAACCTATTCTTCATTATAAACAGAATTTTTATGTCGGTGCCAATAAATAACAAATAAATATACACACTTATCTAGAAGAATAATTGTGTGGTTCTGTATCGACAAATCGAATGCAAATGTATAGAGCGTTAGATTAAATTAGTTTTTGCAATTTTTAATGTTCGGCACTTTCATAACTGTTTTCGTATATAATGAAGAATAATATAAATATTTTAAAAATGCAAAAATATTTATTTTTATACTTTCGTTTTTTTTTTCAATTCTCGCAAAAAGTAAAATCTGGAAAAATTCAAGAGAATTTTCGAAATTCCCTGTTTTCCATATGCGTAACGGCCATGAACGTCTTTCGCTTCGTCTCGAGGAGAGTTGTGAAAACGCGTTTTTATTTTGCCTCGTGTCTTCGGACCCGCTCGTAAAAAAATGCAAACAAAAATCATACGTTTCGAATCTCAACGAATGATAGGCTGAACGAAGAATGCATTGTGGTGATATTTCACGGGCAGATAGAAGCAGCGGTTGTTCAGTACAATCGAACCTCGATATAACGAATTTCTAGGGAAGTTCGTTATATAGAGTTTTCGTTATATCGACATCACGTTCCTTAAAATGTTCTTTGGAAAAAATATATATTAGTACTATAAATATAGGGATTTTTTTTAAAGCAAGAAAGGTTAAAATTGGAGCAATTTTTACAAGCAATTAGCAATTAGAGCTTAATGTATATTATTATGTTGTATCGAGGTTTCGGGTGTCTATCGAAAAGGAATGGACAAATCTTCGTTATATCGAGGTTCGACTGTAATTTACTAGTTATCAGCTTTGGATCAGTGGAGTTTTGAATCAACCGATTCTAGCAAGTAACTAAAACAGCTGCCTGCTGAATGCAACATAGTTTCCATCCGGATGTGATTTTAGAAATCTGCAGTGAAACAAGTTCACGCCAATCATTAAGCGAAGCGCGGTAGAAAAGAATATAAAAAGCAGACAACCCGACCGACTTAACGATGTGCGTATCTCTAGAACGAAAGATCGACTATCACAAATGTTGCTTCGTTAATGGTACATCACTTTTTACAATTTCCTCTCGCAAGGACTCGTGAATTTGGCATTGACCGTGAGTATTTCTCAATTATGCAATTTCTTCGACTCGAAAGAGGAAAGAAAATGTCCGCCTGTTGCAGAGTATCATCCGGCGGAATTCCAATATATATATATATATATATATATATTCCTCTCCTCGAAATATTCGAGACTTCGCAGTATCAAAACTGCTCGATGAGATCCACGGGGACTCAGGATTTACTGAAACCGGGTGGTAACGTAATATCGAAAACGATGGGTTGATTGCTCGGTAAATAATTGAGATCACAGGTCGAGGCGTTTATGTAGATGATCTTTCCGTCCGAGGAAATACCGTAGCCTTCGTGTATGTGACCGAAAACGTGATACTTCGGCTTCACGCGTTTCTGAACGATCGACAAGAGTTCGACGCAGCCGGCTCTCACTCCGCTGCAACATAGATCGCCGTGACCGATCGGTGGGGTATGCGTCACGAGGATATCCGTGTCGGTGGGTATCGAGGCCCACTTCGCGAGGCAGGCCTCTCCTCGGGGAACGTTGAACGCCCATTTGCAAAACTCCGGTTGCCTGGAGAACAAAAACAATTCGCTTTTAGGATAGTACGTACTTGATTATTTTTCATTTTAGATGATTTGAAACTGTCAGTACCACCTGCACCTATGGGCCATGCAGCCACGGTGGCACTTTGAATAATGACTTCATTGTTTGTCAATATTTTTCAGTTAAAAAACCTCAAACTTGGCAAAACCATGTATTAATTGTGTGTAAAATTTCTAACTGTTCAAGGGCTACATCTACTTAGATGGGTCCCAAAATTGCTTTTTCCAGAAATATTTATATACGATAGTATCAGTTTTTAGCTATATTCTCTGAAAATGTCATTGAAATATTACTAACATTGAATGAGCTACAGCTTCCAACAATCGACCGGGCGAGTGGTAGCAGCACCATACTTCGCACTTCAAATGCGTTTTTCTCGAAACACTGTTTTCAAAGTCGGTGGCCATGATATCTCGAGAACCACTTGATGGATTGTTTATAGATTTCTAGGAGATACTATGAGAAACATGTAAAGGTCGTTGACGATCTTACTTTATTTAAATCAATCTTCATTTTTTAATAGTTACAGTAGAAGCTCGATTATCCGAATTTTCGGTTATCCGAACTCAATGATGATCTTTTTTCTCAGTTAAGGTATCCCCTTTTTTCTTTAATAAAGCTGTTTCCTAACACCGAGATATTTTCAAAATACATTATATATGTAACCTCATAATGCCTATATGTAACTTCATTAATCAGATCGTATATACATTGTATGTATATTAAAGTGGCCCGAATTTGAGGTCTATTTTTATTCCTTTTTCTCACCATGCAGTTATCTTCGTTGAAGAAAAAAAAAAATATTGTCGCGCAATCTGTGAGCGGTCAAAAAATATTTAAAGGTCGCTCAAGCCTCCCAAAAATGCAAGTATTCATTAAAAAACGATTTTTCATTTTCGTTCACTTCTTACCGATGAATTTTACGCTTTATAATTTTAAATTAAGGAGAGAAATACACCTAGATGGTCGAGGTCGAGGATTTAGAAGCTATGAACATTCCGTCGACCGTAGAAGACTTACACTATGGGTCTGGTATCGATGATTCCATGTAAGTTGACAAATTTCATGATTTATTCATTCCTAAATTTTCAAACGCGTTTTTCTCAAAACCACGTTTTTCAAATCGGTACCCAAAATTTCTCGAAAACCAATGAACCGATTGCCTTGAGGTTTTTTGTGGTTGTTCTATACACCATTATCTAGTACTTGTCATAGGATTTTTTTTCCGTTACTTAGTTTTTGTTTTATGGGCAAAATAATAACTAATTTTTGGCCCAAAAATCACTATGTTCAATCGTCCGCCATTTTGTCATAAATCGATATTTTCAAAATCGGCTATGACAAGTACTAGATTATAGTATCTAATTTAATAATCTTTTTGGTTTTTTTCAGATGATTTTTTAAGAAACGCCAGTGGGTACCGTATACGCAGATTTTTTTACGACACTCCAAGGATCATAAAAATATCCTTGTATATTTTTGATATTATTAAATAAAGAAAATTAAACATATTTTTCAATGTATATACTTTTAGATAATTAAAACCCCAATCCGAAATTTCAAATAGTTTTCCTTGAAAAAATTCACAAAAATGACCTTTTTTCCGGCTCCTAGGTGTATATCTCCCCTTAAGCTCGCGACCGCTCTAGGCGGCCGATGAATGGTCGCTCAAAAGCTTCGAAATTGCCAATTGTCGCAATTTTTTATCTTCCCACTGATAAATTTAACACTGTAAAATTTTCAAAACAATTACTCCTTTTTTTCTTCAGAAACGGATTTTTTCAATTTACCTCACACTTCCGACACTACCCACAACCCGATAAAACGGAGAACCTATAATTTTTTTTACGGCCAAGAGCTTTGAAGAATTATTTTATGAGAACAAAAATCATAATTCTAACTCAAGAATTATAATCTCAGTGTGAGGTAACTTTGAAAAATCTGTGTCTAAAGAAAAACGATTAATTGTTTTGAACATTTTACAAAGCGTCAAATTTATGAGTGAGATAAGTAAAAAAAATTGGAGAGAATTGGAAATTTCGAAACTCTTGAGCGACGACTAAATATTAATTGACCGGCTGGAACTTTCGCGAGGTTAATTTAAGAATTATAAAGTGTAACATTCATGGGTGAGAAGTGAACGAAAAAAAATCGCGTTTTTAATGAAAATTTAAATTTTTGGGAGACTTGAGCGACCTCTAAATATTTTTTGACCGCTCGCAGATTTCGCGACATTTTTTTTGTTCTTTGAAGAAGATAATTGGATGGTGAGAAAAAGGAAAAAAATAGAGCTCAAATTTGGGCCACCCTAATGTATATACGAGAAACCGCCCTGGAATGGTTTGAAACCCAACCAGAAAATAGACCCACACAGCTGCTGTTCTTGAAACGGATTCGAGACTCAGCGGCCAAGAAACGCGTAACCACTATGAGACAGCCAAAAATTGATTATTATTTTAAGCCGCAATTGTGATTTAACTGCATAAGTAGTGGTCGTATAAAAATCGAAACTTTATTCATTGTTAAATGCTATCAATAAAGAATTTCGAGTCGTTGGATTAATAAAGAAAATTTTCAACACTATTTATATTATATAAGTTGATTTTCCCGGAAATCCGAGATTTTTGTTCGATTATCCGAATTTTTGAATATCCGAACGATGTCCGGTCCTCATTGGTTCGGATAATCGAGGTTCTACTGTACTTAAAAATCACCTCTTTTTATAGATTTTATATGCTCGAGTTTCATTTCGTCGCCACGTTGATAAAAAAAATGATTTAAAAGTCGACGATCGTCAACGAGTCGTATTTATCGTTAACTTGAATAACCCGTTTGGTTCTTAGATTTCAGATGGACCATCTGCGGGCGGCCATATTTTTCTGTATTTTTTGGCGGTTCTTTTTTCAAGGCTCTCAATATATGAACCTTTGTGGTTCGTTTCTCACCAATCGTTTACCAGAAAAAAGAATTGGAATTTGACGATTTTTTTCGGGTCGTAGGTAGATGTAGCCCCTTAAATTCACGGAGGGCCGTATTTTCTGGGGGTCTAAGCAGAGCCCTTCTGAATCATCGGTAAAGTACAGTGGCGCTTAATGACAATAAGTCACAACAAATTACAGCCAACGATAAACTGGAATAAAAAATTTTGTACAAATTTAGTAGATTTCGACATTTTTACATTTTCTCTGGAACGTCGTGGCTATGAAAATTTTTCTGCTAGTCACACTTTTCTAAGTTTTATCATTAATATTTTCCTTAAACATTCGGTGACCCCCCTATTTTTATTGTCGTTACGAAATCTTTAGAATTTTTTTACACACGTTGAGCAGTTTATATCAGGCATCTAGAGTCATTTACTGTATAAATTATTGGATAGAAATGTGACCAGAGTGCCGTCTCCATAAAGTGCCGTATAAACGATCTTTAGATTCTAAAAATAATTTTTAGGGTCGTCATTTTTCGTTCAAAGGTCGGTCACACTTGCAATTTTACCAGTATACTGGGATGTATTTTTACTTGATTAGAGACGAAACTCAATTATTGAATATTCGGGTTCGAAAAAATCGTTTTTTTAATTGCTTAAACAATGCTCCAACATCATAAAAACAATATGCACGATGTTTTATAGTAAACAAAAAAGTTTTAAGGCTCTGCCAACGATTTTTCCGCAGCGCCTTGGAGCACCTGCTGAGCACGGTTTGAACTTTAAACGCGTTTTTGTCGAATCCACTTTATTCAATCTTAGCGAGTACGTTACTTCAATACGGTTGCATGGATCAGTTTGAAAGTTCG
The DNA here is from genome assembly GCA_963210295.1 of Ophion ellenae. Taxonomy (NCBI): domain Eukaryota; kingdom Metazoa; phylum Arthropoda; class Insecta; order Hymenoptera; family Ichneumonidae; genus Ophion; species Ophion ellenae. The sequence goes on from OY723395.1 coordinate 17,880,882, forward strand.
TCAGTAGCTTCACAATTACCTCCTTTATAGAAGTACGCAGGGCCTTTTCGATTCAATGTCAACTTTTTATTCTACAAACAATTTACCACTTATTTTTTTAGCAGAAAATGGATTTTTTTGTCAAAAGTGCACCATTTTTACAAAATTTGATGAAATAAAAAGTTCCTACGTACTTCTATAGCCAATAGTATATAAATTTAAAAAAAATTTGTTTCAGATCTTATATTTCACGAGAAATTTGTCGGCCACTGGAGTTGTTTTTTGGAAAGATCATTTCGAATATAGGCTCTCTCGCCATTTTGTACAAGAATAATTATAAAAAATGTTTTTTCCTATACTTAAACATGTGCTGAATAATCCCTCTAAAAATTCCCGTTCCTTTTATTATATTCCTAAAAAAAATCGTCTATGTTGAGCCTTCTTTTCGATCGCTAGAGTTACCCCTTAAGCCTGGTGGGGCAAGACCTAAACCGAACCCAATTATTTTTACCACGGCGTCCCGTAGATCTTGATTCCGTACAGCACTATCTCCGAGTCCTCCAGGTAAATGCAATTGGTCAAATGATCTTTGACGTTTTTCGTCCTAATTGCTTCGGCGAGTGTATCCTTCGACATTCCCAGGGTCGGAATGTTGTCGAGTATGCTGGTCCCCGTGTGTTTGTGTCTCTCGCCGCTGGCTTGCGTCGAGAACGGATGCGTGAAGGTAGGATCGAAGCTGAGCTCGTGATTACCGGCTATGACTATTTTGTGTTTGTGCGGCAAATTTCCTGAAACACCAAGAAGCGTCCACTGTGGCTTCAGCATTCTTTTCTCCGGCCAAGAATCACCCTACAGGTCTTTAAGCGTCAACGCCGAAAGGTTTGATTCTCACCTATCCAATTGTTGAACTCTATGACCTCCTGCAGGCTGCCGCACTTAGTAAAATCTCCTGCGTGTATGAATACATCCCCTTTGGGTATGTTGAATTTTATGAAAGGCGTCAGAGAGTGAGTGTCGCTCATGCAAACTATCCTTAGCTGAAACGAACACAACAAAATGGTTGTAAATTTTGATGTTGCTGCTTTCGACAAGTTTCATATCTTCCAAGAATAACGACGAAAGCAAAATTGGAAGACTCGGAGATCATCCACCTATATTATTTCACCATAATCATAATAATAATAATAAAAATATAATAATCGTATAAATATAATTCTAATAATCATAATAAGTAATAATTGGATTCTAATAATAACATTATAATAATACATTATTATTTATTAAATATAATAATAATAATGGGTAAGTAAAAAGTAATAGAGTAAAAAATTATTATTTCCTAAGTAACGAGTAAAGTGAAATATTCAATAAAAACGCTAATAATTTATTGCGTTATCCATTCAAAAATTGGACCAAAAAAAAGGATAACATCGGGAAAGTGCATAAAATAGAAAATTCTGAAAAAGGAAAATCGAAAATCAGAACAAATTATATCATGAATACTTGCTTTGTTAGCGGGAGCATCCGTGGTGGGTGGTTTAACGTTAATTTTAATAACTTTTTGTTCCTTGGATAATTCCTGCCAAGCGGTGGTCGGATTTCCCGTGAGCGGATGAATCTCGACATCCATGATTGTGCAAATTGCGAATGAAGACACGTAGATTCACGTCGAAACGTGATGAGACAGACGTGTAAATATCCGAGCCATAACAAGACTCGCGAGGCTAGCCTAAAACTTCACTCGAAACACTACAGGGAGGTGAACAAATTCTAACGGGTTATCGAATTTTTTTCTCGACGAAAACTCTCCGTCGTTTCGTTGACGAAGATTCGATTCACTATCGCAAAACGAATTCCTCGATAAACAAGTCAATCGCGAATTCGTTATCGTCCCGAAACATCGTCAATTTTCATCCGCGTTATTGCGTTTTTCGCCGGCGGGCGCTTCATCGTACAATATCCAACAGATCGAACAATCTCAACGCGCACTGCCGTCCACCCCCACCCCTGACTCGTCGATCCCCAATCTCATAGGCAACAATGTAAAATTTCCGAATCGTTGGTTTGCCTCCCGACAGAACATGGATTGTTATTGTTTCGGTCGGCAAATTTGCGATGTCCCAACGAAAAGCCCTCGAGGCTTTTCGAAATATACGGCAACGACCCTGGACCTTGGACACGCGACGTTCGCTGAGCGAATTTTGTGGTGGGGGGAATGATTTATCCCGTGTGTTCTCGTACTTTGACCCCGGAACGTCGCGCACTTTGCTTTTTGTTTTTCTTTTCACGAACGACAGGGAGCTCAAATCTCCTCCATTCGCCGGGCGCGTATCGTCGAATTGCCAGTGGGAAAACTCGAGTAATCGAGCTTTAGATCCACCACAGAATAAGTGAGGTTAGAGCAATCATGATCGTGACAAAGGTAAGCGCAGTGAGCTAAGTATCTTCGTTGCGATAGAAAATCGAGAACGCTACCAATTAGCGTTCCAAAGGTCATCAATGATATCGGCCTAATGACTCGGCGAATCTCGCGTAGCGATCCTCTCGTTCGGTGAAATGAATTTAGACGTTTTTTTTTCCAGCTGCTCAATAATGCGGTACGCAACACCGTATGTCGGAATTTCTCGTCAAGCGGCGTGGCTTCGAGCGGCTACAGTTTTCAGTTGACCGATACTCAGATGGAGATGAGGGACATGGCGGAGAAATTCGCCAGGGAGGAGATCATCCCCGTCGCGGCTGCCTACGACAAAAGCGGAGAGTATCCTTGGCCCCTTATAAAGAAGGGCTGGAGCTTGGGTCTCATGAACGGTTCGATTCCTCAGGAATTCGGTGAGCGCTAATCATTTCGTTTTTAATTTTTAAATAAACTAAACGTGAAATATCTTTTAAAAAACAAGCTTTTATTTATAAAGTGTTGAACTGAAAAATAATATTCAGTGTATAAAGTTCAATAATAAAGGTATAGAAGAACCCCATCCTTGGTGACTAATCAAAGGCGCAGGCAGTACCTAGCTAGACATGATTATCACACTGTGCGTACAACTGATAAAGCAAATTATAGAGCATATTGACTACATGAACTGCAAAGTCATGAACTCATTTAGTATTGTGAATGTACAAAACATTTTGATCCCAATATGTCGTTTACAAGTACATCGTTCATTTAGAGCATGTCCAAGTCATATCGCTGTGCTCAAGTGTCCGCGATTAATATCCGCAAATGTTACGTCATATTGAAGTCATGTGAAGACATTTTGGCGTGTATTCACAATGGTAGAATTAATTGTTCTCGTAAATTGTACTTAACATGAACGCAATTTCATTTACGTTGATGAAGACGAACTCATTCAGTATCATAAATTTGAGATACGTCGTGACTTAAGGCGGTCCTCTAGTTTCTCGGCTGTTTTTTTACGGCTTTTTCAATAATTTTTTACGGGCAAAGCATCGAAATAATCAATCTCATTGTTTTTGCATAATCTTTATTAACATTTAAATAAGCTTTACAAATTTTTTGAAGTCAAAATATATAATAGAAAAAAAGTTATAGTGGCCGACAGGAAGACATCAAGTGAAAGAGGTGCTTGACGGTGACCAAGATTGCGGCTGTTCTGCTTATCTGAAATCAAAAAACCAAACGGCATTTTAATCTTCATATTTAAGACTAGCGATTGAACTAGAGTGAATTCTAAATTACAAAAATTGACTTTTTTATACACTTTTGAAAATTACATTTTATTTTTTACTCATTTTTTCTTAAGTTTTTCGCTCGTACAAAAAAAACTATCGAAGCAATCATGATAATCCTAGTTCAATCGCTGGCTTATAACATATTAAAGATGCTGTATAAATTTGAACAAGATCGGTGCAGTAGTTTCTGAAATATCGTGGTCACCGTTTCGAAAAATGGTGTTTCGAGAAAAACGCGTTTGAAAGTATACCTGCTCCGTTCCAGGGCCGTAACTTGTGAACCACTTCGAATATCGAAAAATCCTTTGGCACACATTTTCTACACATGTTGTAGATGTGATTTATGAAAAAAAAAAAATCGATTTTTTCGACCCAAGAAACTCGAGGACCGCCTTAAATTTGTCGCCTCAAACTGCATCATCCGTTGACTACAAGATAATGACGGCGATATGCATGTTTCTCAGTAATACATCCTATAACGGCGGTATGCGCGTTTCTAACAAGGAATATCCCTCAGGTGACACCCTTCGATTTTGTTGAAATTGGATATGTTATAAAGCACCGAAAAGTAAGCGATACGTATTTTTTTTTATCGGCGGAAAAACCGTTTGAAGTGGTGAAACCACCCCTTTATATAGGGGTGGTTCGCCCCTTAATTTTTTTTTGCAATGTCACTATAGTGGATTTTTCATTGCTTCGGATAAGAGTTTTCGTTTTTGTTTCATTAAAATCGGTGGACTCTTTGTGGCGAAAGTGCTATATTACCCCTAGAGATGCCTTTTTCGAGGGGTGGTTCCATCCCTTAAAACCGTTTTTCCGCCGATAAAAAAAATATGTATAGCTTACTTTTTGGTGCTTTATAACATATCCAAATTTCAACAAAATCGAAGGGTGTCATCTGAGGGATGTTCCTTGTGAGTGATACATTCGATGAGCGCAATATGACGGCGAATTGCATATTGATAAAAATAAAAAATGATAAAAATAGGCAAAGAAACAAAGAAAGTTTACAGAAGTGTTAGAATGGCTAAGTAGGTAGCACGCTCAGCTCTAGAATTAGAAGACGTAGGTTCAAATCCCGAGGTAGGTAAAAACTTTAACGAGGCAGGATACGTTTTAATCGAATTATCATATAGGCAGGAACATAAATAAAACATATGCAAACGAGAAGACTACGAGGTTTTTGGTATTCAAAATTTTTGGATTTTTTACGCCGTGGCACCCATATGAGCTCCATATGAGCACAACATAGTTACGTCACGCCATGCCACCAATATGAGCTCCATAGGAGCACTACAATTTCTTCACACTGTGATGACACCCATGTGAGCCTCATATGCACTCATTTATTGTTGGGTATTCGTGATTTGATTTTGCTAGTGCAGATGAATTCACTGCATGCATACTCGCGTGAGAATAACTTTGGACCATTTGAATTTGTTATTGTCAATCATCATATGATGCAAAGGGACTTGAAGGGAAATATAAGGGACACATAGCCGTTTGATTTTCTATGCCTCATAGAAGATCTACATATTATGCCAATATGAGCTACATGTGTCTATCTGGGTACATAATGAAAATTACGTAACCATAGAACTTTAACATTTTTTAATATTTTCTTAAATACTTGAGGCTTTGTTTTAAGTGTAACGACGTTTCACGCCTCAAGCTTTTAAGGAAATATTTTAACTCTTTAAAGTTCTATGTTTATGTAAGTTTTATTAAGTATGTACTGCCTGCGCCTTTGATCAGTGACCAAGGATGGCGTTCTTCTGCACCTTTACTATTTAACTTCATACACTAAATGTTATTTTTTACTTTTTAGTTCAACAGTTCGTCAATAAAAGCTTGCTTTCCAAAAGATTTTTTACGTTCAGTTCATTTTATACTTTTTAGTATTATAATTTGTTTATTTATTCACCATGCCCGACCCCCATGTCATTCAGACATCGGCGTAATCAAAAACCTTTCCTCAGGTTATAAAGCTTTCGCGAGAAACTTTATAACACTGTAATTATAAATGGTGCTCAAGTCAACAAAGTTAATGAGCCCAAACTCGATTGTCCTACCATTTGCCATTAGAATATTTCAGTCCCCATCCCCCACCACCATTAACAGAGTCTCATTATTATGTGTAATGAAAAGTGCTCATGATAAGAAAACAAATGAGGACAAACTCGACTGTCCTAACATATGTCATTACGGAGTTCTAGTGTCCATCTCCCACATCCATCATCAGACTCTCGTCATCACGTGTAATGATGTGGCTCGTTATAACAAAACAAATGAGCACAAACTCGACTCTCCTAGTATATGCTATTAAGGCCTTAGGCCACAGTAACGGATATAAAATCATCTGCGAATTTAACAATTCTTTTTCGTATGAAAAAGTGATTCATTCATAAAATTAATTACACATCTATTTAGTATGAATAGTAGCTGTTAGAAAAAATATATTTTTTTTTCCGATGTACAAAATGGCCGCCGACTAATATTTTCGTTTGTTATCTTTTTTAGGCGCTCCGCGGCCTGACATTTAGCATCCACAATTTTTTACCTAGAACAAATAACAAAAATTCTCGTCAATCTACATTAGAATACCTAGAGAAGTACGTACGGAATTTGAAAAATATTGTTTTATTCAAAAGTTGTAGGTATTTGAACTTAAGAAATGAATTTTCAGTGAAAAATTTCGTTATAACTGCTCATAAACTGCTCATAAAATGAAAAGTTTTCGATTAATCAGAAATTCCGTACGTACTTCTCTGCGAAATGCAATTAGGAACATAATTTTTAAATTTGAAGTGAATCGAGTAAATATTGTTGAAGTTATTTGTCACGCCAATTGGAAAAAAACTGTTTCGAGAAGTTTTGAGTAGTCGGCCATTTTGTACATCGAAAAAAAATATACATATATTTTCTAACAGCTTGATATTCATAATAAATAGATGTGTAATTAATTTTATGAGTGAATCACTTTTTAAAACGAAAAAAAAATTGTTAAATTTGCACATGATTTTATACCCGTTACTGTGGCCTAACCCCTTAAGGAGTCGAATTGCCCACCTCCCACCTCCATCATCAGACCAGCTCCATGGTACCATATAAATATATAAATTTCAGCCGAATCGGATGCCGGCAAGTGCTTGAAAAATGGCTTCCAAAGTTTGAACCAGCAAGACATAGGAACAAAGCAAGTTAAATAAAAGCTGGTAAACAGCAACTAAATATTGAAAAACCGTTCGCGTTTGTTTGATTTTTCTTTCCAAATTGTTCTCTCGTTCGTGACGTCCGCTGCGTTAACAATTGAATAACCCATCGATGTTTGTCGGTCCTTCAGGAGGACTCGGTCTGGGCGCTTTTGACTCCTGCCTCGTCACCGAAGCCATCGCTTACGGTTGCACGGCGATCAAGACGGCCATGGAAACTTCCGGCCTAGCCGTAAGTATCGCCAATAGAAAGGAGGCCAGGAAAAAGCGATGGGTGAGCTCATTCGTTCCTCTCGACATTTCAGCAAACGCCGATCAAAATAGCCGGCAACAAGGAACAGAAGAAGAAATATTTGGGCATGATGCTGGAAGAGCCGATCGTAGCGGTGAGTTGGGAGCCCGAAGCGATTCCTCGCCGATCCGGGCTCTCTAATTCTTCCTTGACTCTTCGTAGGCGTACTGCGTGACGGAACCCGGAGCAGGCTCGGACGTTGCCGGCGTCAAAACGAAAGCCGTGAAGAAGGGAAACGAGTGGGTGATCAATGGGACCAAAATGTGGATCACTAACGGCGGCGTTGCCAGTTGGTGAGCTACGAATGTTTGATCTTTTTCAACGACAATAATGCTAATAACGATTATAATCCGAACGGTTGAACTTTGCAGTTGACGAGCCGATGATTTAAGGGGCTATACCAGTGTGAACGCTGAAAATTTGGGTGATTTTCGGGAATTTTTCGGAATAAAAGTACTCAATTAAATGTTTCGGAAAATTAAGAATATATTTGGTAACACGCGTTTTGACCCGACGACAAAATATCCTCGACAAAATATCCGCGACAAAATATCCGACGACACAATATCTGCAGGACAAAATATCCTCATGACAAAATATCCGCAAGACGAAATATCTGCCGATATTATATACAGTTTAAAATGTACAGTCATGCCGTTCAAATGTATTCCATCATAAAAAGGAGGAAAATTATTAATATATGACGGATATGTTTGGGTTTGTTTGTTCGGATTCGTTTGGTTGTTTTGGTTTGTTTGTTTGGATTTGTTTGTTTGGGTTCAATGAAGAAATTCGTATTATGCCCCCACACCACTATCTCACAAACCCCACAAAGGTGTTATGCGCGCGACCCCGTTGATGTGGTGGACGAGATTTAGGATTTTGTCACGAGGATATTTTGTCTTTCGGAAATTTTGTCATCGGAAATTTTGTCGCTGATATTTTGTCGTCGGGTTAGATGTGACGTAGCCAAAAAAGTCTGTTTTCTTGCCTATAAAATGGTCGTTTTTTTTCAATGCCAAACGTCAACTTTCATCCAATCGAAAATATCCTACATCATTGTAGAGTAAATATATTCAAGAGTACTCAGTTCAAATTTCATGTCAATCGGATAATTGCTCTTTGAGTTACAATGTCAGCAAGTTTGAAAAATCTCATTTCGAGAAAAAACGCGTTTAAAGATTTAACTATCAATTTTTGCAAGATAAAATGATATTCACGATAAAAACTGCTAATCGGCTATACCTGGCCCATACAATGGACCCTCCTCTTCCTCGAAGAGGCTACACTGGTATAACCCCTTAATGGAAATGTACACTTGCAGGTATTTCGTACTCGCGAGGACTAATCCGGATCCCAATGCACCTGCGGGCAAAGCCTTCACTGGATTCATCGTCGATCGAGAGACAGAAGGTCTCACTCCTGGTCGCAAGGTACAAAAAGATATATATATATATATACACAGGGTGTCCTGTTATGAATGGATAATCCTGCAACTGCCAATAGGTCCGAGCATGTCTTACTATATGCTCGAATTTCAGTTTAGTAAAAGTCCAACGGTTTTCGAGATTTGGGCTTTGTTATTTTTTGGGAAAATTCATCTGATCATGGTTTTTCGCATGCCATTTCTAGAAATGGTATGAATCGACGATAACTTAGCAACTTCTTAAGGGGTCTTCTTACTTTAGAGGCTTAAAAAAAGGCTATTTTCATGAATTTTTTTGATGGGTTTATATTATAGATATTGATATAAAACTTAATACACTTTCGAAATACATTTAAATTTTTTTTCAATGTATTTATGTAACCCAAATAAACTTTAAACGCGTTTTTCTCGAAACACCGTTTTTCGACGGTTTGTTGATAAAATCGTCGAAACTACTGAACCGATCCTTATTAAATTTTAACTACATATTCTTTACAGCTATAGCTATAGCGCATATCAAGATTTTTTTTCTTCGAATTTTGATATTTACTATTTTTTTTTGCCAAAAACGGTAACAAAACATTTTTTGTTGTTTTTTTCCGAAAAATGTCCGCCAGTTTGTTATTTTCGCATATATAAAAAATTGTATGATATGCGCTAAAACCATTAACATACTGAATCTAAAACCGTTTGATTTTTTTGTTCCGGATGGTCCATCTCCGAGATTTCACCAACAGCGCAGACCTACAATTTTTTAGGAATTTTTTTTAACTACCATTTTCGTCTATAAATAGTGACTTAAATAAATTAAACAAAAATTTAAATGTATTTGGAAAGTGTAACAACTTTTATATCAATATCTATAATATAGAACTATCAAAAAAAAATCACGAAAATAGCCTTTTTTAGCGTCTAAAGTGAGCAGGCCCCTTAAGCTTCGATTGGAGAGCTCAAAATTATCGTGACTTTTTTAAACACCAGATCGTGGTAAGATTCGGCTTTTTATTTCCACCACTTCAAGGCAATACAACGCGACTACACAAAAATGTATACCGATCGATAGGAACGCGTGAAAAAATGTTCAGTTCTCGCCCGTCGTAATTCCCAAGCAATGAAAATCGTGACTGTTTTTCGATTCGCAGGAGATAAACATGGGCCAGCGTGCCTCGGACACGCGTATGATAACGTTCGAGGACGTGAGAGTACCGGAGGAGAATGTGCTGATCGGCGAGGGTGCAGGTTTTAAAATAGCGATGCAAACGTTCGACAGTACGCGACCGATGGTGGCGTGCGGTGCGGTCGGTTTGGCGAAGCGCGCGATGGACGAGGCGGTGAAATATTCCCTCGAGCGTAAAACGTTCGGCAAGCCGATAAGCGAGCATCAAGCGGTCGCTTTCATGCTCGCCGATATGGCGATCGGCATCGAGACCGCGAGGCTCGCTTGGATGAAGGCCGCCTGGGCCCGTGACAATAATCTCCCCGAGGCAACTGTACTCGCGAGTATAGCCAAGTGTTACGGGGCCGATCTCGCCAACAAATGCGCCACCGACGCCGTACAAATTTTTGGCGGTGCTGGATTCAACACCGAGTATCCGGTCGAGAAACTGATGAGGGACGCGAAGATCTATCAAATCTACGAGGGAACTTCGCAGATCCAAAGAATGATCATATCGCGCAATCTCCTCAAGGGAGTCTACAAAGGCTGAACAAGAGAGAGAGAGAGAGATCGCCATCTCGAGGATCAAAGATTCTGTTAAATCCTTCGCGCCGATTCAATTAATGTCTACCGTGGCACGTTTCACATACGTCCTTATTTTTCTATCCGTATATCAGCGTTGCACCACGTGCGCTCTCGGTAGCAGAGCCAATGCAAATCACGTTTATATTATCCGAGCCTATGCAAATAAGACTTATATCGTATACAAAGACAATCTACGGAACATATTTTTGTAACATGTACATTACCCGCGAGTCAACGCGAAAGAGATTTTTGTAGCGTGTACGAGAAAATTCTACGCGACATTTTTTTTTTTTTCATGTACATTGGAAAATGCGGATTTTTGGGAAAAAACAGCGTCTGGGTTTCAGTATATACGAAAGGGCTGAGAAAGTGCGAAACGTCGTTATTTTTCGGGATCTACGATTCTGTAATATTATCTTCTGTCGTACGACGACTATAACCGTGCGAAATTTAAAGCCTTCGAGCAATGAGATTCGAAAAGTCGCTTCTTTTCTCTTGTTAGGATTTTGGACACGTGATCACGTGCAAAAAAAAAGTATTTTTGTACCCTGGACTACATAGTGTGTATACCCATACACACACAATTTTACAGGAGCCTTGTTACTAATGAAGTGTTATTAAAAATTGTTTGAAAAAACGAATGAAACATTTTTTATTGTTTTGAAAATAGTGAGAAAGATTTGAGTGAGTGAGTTAGTGAGATTTTATGTATGTCATTTTTCTTACGGTAGTACGAGCGCGCAATATTGATTTCGATAGATTTTGTTTAAATCTTAACCAGACATTGTTCGTATCATTGTGCATGTTTGAGTGAAATTTCGGAACAGTCGGCCATTTAGATTGGGAGATAATGGGTTTTGAAATTGCAACTTTTAACACTGCAGAGTCTGCATTGAAATTTAGACAGAATAATTTTCCGTAAAAAATATTTGCCCCCTATAATAAGAAGACATATGGCAACACCGCAGAACAGTATTGTTCAATATTTCAAGAAAAAAATAATCGCGTTCCTAAAGGAAACAAATTTTGTCAAAAAAATATTTGCATTATAAATATTAATATTTTATATTGTTTATGTTATCTTCATTAACAAATAAAAGTGTTGGTTCATTCATAACTAATTGAAAACTTTGTTCGATTAAAAATTACTTCCAAATTAAAATTAGTGTTGCAGTATTATTATAAATATGCCGCGCATATGTCTTCTTACTATATAATTAAATATTTTTTACGGAAAATTATTCTGTCTTCGATGCAGACCCTGCAGTGTTGAAAGTTGCAATTTTAAAATCCGTTATCTCCCAATCAAAATAGTCGACTGTTCTGAAATTTCACTCAACATGCATAATGATATGAACAATGTCTGGTCAAAATTTGAACAAAATCTATAGAAATTATCATTGCGCGCTCGTACTACCTTAAATATGCAATTTTTTCAATGGCAACTTTATTTCAATACATGCCCGTTACGGATTTTTACAAGAAAATCCCTCCTACATGAATATTCAGATCCCCTTGAGGCTCTACGCCTAGCTCGTGGCCGGAAAAAAGATGGTATTGAAGTTTGCATCGTTGGAACGCAACGAAAATTCCGCTCTACATTTTATTTTCCATATTCCTATTATTATAGGCAATCTTTTTTATCGATTTATAATGTAGATCGCTAAATGAATATCTTAAGGCGTTGCCCCCACTTGTAGCGCAAAAAAAAGGCCTTTTTCATGAATTTTTTTAAAAGAAAACTACAAAACTTGTTTAATCGATCAATATACCATCTTAAAGAACGCATCTTGAAGAACTTTTAGTAATTTTTTTATTGAAAAATATTACATTTATTGGCAAATGGCCGTCAATGAAATAATGTTTTTGTATACACGGGTTGCGGTGACCAACATTGCGGCGAAGTGGATCATCTGAAAAAAAATGCGGATGGATTTAGTCAAATATAAGTATAAACTAGTCTTTAATCGAAGGATTTTAAAAAATATTCATTTTTCACAAAATGGCGGACAGTCAAAGTTAATGGTTCGATTTTAACGAAAAAAACGGCCGTTTTTTGGCTATAAAACGGCCATTTTTTTTTCGAAAAAAAAATCGAACGATTAAAGACTACATTTTTATGTATTAAATAAGCCTGCAAAATTTTAAGAAGATCGGTTCATTAGTGTTCGAGTAATCTTGGTCACCGACTTCAGAAATGCCATTTTGAAAAAAACGCGTTTAAAGTTTCTCTTTCAACGCTCTTTCAACGCGGATTCTTCTCTTTCAACGCTCATATCTCAGTCAATTTTGTTCGGATCGACTTGAAATTTTCAGGACATATTCTCAGATACTTATACTTAAAAAAAATCGTTTTTTTCAAAATCGCAAGTGGGTACAACCCTTAAAGAATGGTACAACGACGTTTGTGGGCGAAATGTGTCAAAATAAATTAAATTCGTTGCAATCCAACGATGCCAACTTCAGCATCATGAAAAACGAGAAATTTTTTTACATTATAGCGTATAGTTTCAAGTATCTCTTACAATTTTTGTAGTGTATTTTTTTTTGTATTTTGTATTGTGTGGAATAAAAAAATCAAACTCATTTAGTTTTTGCATAAAATTATCTAGTGTTTGGACGAAGCATTTAATGAAATATTGATTTTTTTTAGCTAGCCGCAGTCCAACGTGAAAGTATTGATTTTCGGTGGAAAAAAAACCCTCTATTTTCGTTGATAAGAAAAATAACATGCTTCGAAAAAAAAATCCTTCGTTCGAGCACTGCTTTTTGATATGGTAAAAGTTGATAAAATTTTAAGTTGATCGGTGCAGTGATTTTTCAGATATCGGGGTGACCAATGTTGAAAAAATCATTTTGAGAAAATCGCACTTTAGGGTCGTCGGTTCGCGGAATCTACCCATAAACGCTCATAATTCCCTCAATTTTTAACGGGTCGACTCGAAATTTTCAGAGAATATTTTTTAAATGTCATATTTTAAAAATACGTTGACAACCAAAAGTCGATTTTTTTCAAAAATTTCACCTCGGTGTAAGCACTCAAAGGCTCATCTTACTGTATTGTTTTAGCGTATTTGACAGGACCCTGTATATATATACTTTACGATGACCATCTTGTAAGCGTTCTCGAAAATTACATAAGAAAAATATAAATGAAAAATAAATTTCTACGTCTATTCTGTGGAGAGAAATACTATAGAAGAACAATACAAACGAACGAAATAAAACAACAGCGGAAAAAAAAATTTCAGGACCGGAAGTTGTCGATGGTAAGGCTAATTTAACGATCGCACAACTTTTGAATAAAACAATATTTTTCAAATTCCGTACGTACGTCTCTAGGTATTCTAATGTAGATTGACGAGCATTTTTGTTTTTTGTTCTAGGTCAAAAATTGTGGATGCTAAATGTCACGCTGCGGAGCGCCTAAAAAAAGATAAAAGAAAATATTAGTAGTCGGCCATTTTGTACATCGAAAAAAATACATGTTTTCTAACAGCTTGATATTCATACTAAATAGATGTGTAATTAATTTTATAAGTGAATCACCTTTTCGTACGAAAAAAAATGGTTAAATTCGCTCATGATTCTATACCCGTTACTGTGGCCTAAGGCCTTAAAGGCACAAAAATGCCAAGATACCACTGCCATCCGAAAATCGTCCAATAGGCATCCGAATGAGGTTGACAAAACGACATCTAAACGGCATCGAAGAGTACTATCGAAAAGCTATCTATTTATTGGCTATATATACACACACACACACACACACACACACACACACACACCTAACGTATTCATTCCTTTATAAAAATTAACCTATTAGTAGTCTATAATATTTAATATAGCTCGATATTCTAGACTGTTGATAAGTCAATTTTTATAATAAAGATATTGATAAGATATTGTTATGTCGGTTTCGAAGTGGGCTAGGTCATTATAAATGAAACATCAATTAATTCATTATAAGTGAAATATCATTTAATATTATAAAAAGGGTACAGTCGTCATTGGACTACACTCCCGTTACGGTCACGTCTTTTGGTGGTTGCCATGCTCCAAACGATCCCTTGTATAACCTCAAATGCAGGCGTACGCTTTTAGAATAAAAAGACAGTCAATCAAATACACGTACGTACCCATAGAGGCGAAAAGAATAGTAGGATAAAAGGCACTCACTAATATATATTTCAACACCTTAATTTTTTCAACTACTTGTTGTTACACACCCTTTTATGCCGGTGAAATGAAACATCACACGCTACATTCGCACTATGATAAAATTGATCTGTTGGATGTAATCTTTAGGACAACATTCGGATGACTTTTTACTATTTCCCGCCAATACCAAATATCTTAAAAGACAGCATATTACCGATATCTGAAACATGTCATGAAAAAGACGTCTCATGTAATTCGTCTTTATGGTATCCTTTGGACAACGTTGAACTAGATACAATAGATAACAGTAAATCGATAACTTTTTGATAACATAAAAAAGTCATCAATTTGATAATACTTTGGGATACCTTTTAGATATCCGTTTTCATCGCCGAAAGATATGAAAAAAATATAACTACGGCAGCATTATACGGGATGTGATTTGAAAGATGTCGAATAGTTATCTTACGGTCATGCCTCAAAGGTAACCTGACGACGGTAACTAATCGACGTCAATTGGACGTTTATTCTTCCCGGGATGCTACGAGGGCATTCGCGAGTCAAATTTCGCGGGTCTCCGGCTTCGACACGTCGCCATTTTGTTTTACGACCCGCGATCGCGTATGACGCTAGTCAAGTGCACATTGTTCAATGTTCGCATCCGCGCTATTGCATCCCACATATTTATATGTCGCACGTCTAAACGGTCGAGTGTGTGTTATGTTTCGTTCAAAAGAGACTTTTTTTCCCGGTTCACACTCGTTTCCTCGCAATTATCGCACAGTACCGTTTCGCGTATACATATTTGGGTGAAGTAATAACGCGCGCCGACGAAATTATGCAACTGGAGGCGAAAAAAACGGGGCTCCGCCGACGGTCTCGTCCGTAAGTTGTGACACCTGACCTACTTAAGGGGCGGGAGGGCCGTAAGGACGGGGGGGGGGCGAAGAGGCAGCGTTTTCCAAGCGGTGTACATCCCTCTCGCGTTATCTCGCATGTGCGGGGTGAAAATTGGCCGCGAGGGTGGGGGGAGGCCCGCCGGAGCGTTTTATATAGCAGCTCGAGAAAAAAAAAACAATTTCGCGATAGCGCGTTAAGTTTGGAATGAAAAGAAAAATGGGACCCCGAGTCCGAGATGAAACAACGGTGTTTACGTGCTTGAGTACACTCGAACGAGATTGATAAACTGCAAGCGCGAAAGAATTACGTGATACTGCGTGACATTTCGTCGATCGAGGCAGTGCCGTAACTCCAAGGCGCACGCTCCCTTTCTCTCTCTCTCTCTCTCCGACCATAACCACAAAATTTCTCCCGAACTACGAGCATTCTTTTCGCGTAAACTTGCGAAAAAAAGCCCCGTAACAGGTGAATACAAGGGATGCTCCTTTGATTCGACGATGAACGAAATATCGTTCAACGGGGGTCGCGCGTGTGTGTCGTAGCATCGGCGTTTTGTAGAAGCCGAAAGGGGATTGGCACACTTGACGGCTGACCGCGTGAGTTTTCCCTTTCGTTTGGCCAGTGCCGCATAGCGCTACGGGCGCCCCCCGCCTAATACGTACATTTGTCCAATCGCAAATGAAATTCGTGACAATTTACACTCGTCACCTCGTGACACCTCGGTATAATCATAATTAATGCTTATCGCGCTGGAGATTGGTAGAAATTCTCGTAGAAATTTCCAGGCTTGCCTCACCTACGACAGGTGTACTTCGATTTGATTTTTTTTCTTCTTTTTATATCGTTTGAATATTCAAATTTATCGTAGTCGCCTAAAAACTTGCGAAACGTCGCTCGTGTACGCGTCTAACTTTGCTATCGCTGCTGTACGAGACCACGATTCGCATACGGTATTTTGTTCATTTTCTGTCTCTTATATACATACTTATATATACAGATATATGTATATACGAGCGTTACGTGCTTGGACGATTCGCGATTGATCCAGGATCGACGGGATGTCGCGAAATATTCCCGATTACGTAACAGCGAGAAAAAATTCAACATTACTTATAAACGCAATATATTCGAGTCCCGTTTCTTCGTGAACCCTGTACTTTTCGTTGATTCGCGCGAGGCGCGTTGCCTCATAGTGCGGCGAGGCACGAAAACTGACGCAAAACGTATTCTTTTTGTTCGACCGCGGCAGAGAGAGCGAGACAGAGAGAGAGAGAGAAAGAGCGAGAGAGAGAGAGAGAGAGAGAGAGAGAGAGAGAGCGAGAGAGATAGAGCGCTCGCCGCTAGTACGCGCGCTCAACGGAAATCGCGATAAAGACGTGAAACGTCGAAGTAAACGAAACGGGAAGAGCGAATCGAGTTAGTGTTTCAAGGGTTGCAAGGTCGAGAAGTTTGGACCGTTCGAATTGCATCGTTTGCAGCTGTGACGCGAGCAAAAAAGACGGATACAGGGGGGTGGGGGGTGGGGCATGTGGTCCTGGATGCGATGGTTACGTTACTGGCCGACCGAAAAATCTTCGGCGCGGCTGTCACATCGAGAGTGTCGGGTGCATGTGTGTGTGTAGGCTGGCGGGGGACTCTCGCTTGACTAAGGGAGTCCATTCGGTCATCTCTCACTCTCCCGTAAGTTTTTCACCGTCTCTTTCTCCCCTCCCTGGCTCGCGCGTTTTCTCTCTCTGTCGCTCGCGCGCACCCGGTGCCCCCTTACCCTCCATCCGTGGATGCAAAGTGTAAGTGAAGTGGCCTACAGACCTACATTTGTCTAACGCGACGTAAAATTGTGCCTTTTTTGTCCTCTTTCTTCCCGATCGTCGGTTATTATCGTGTCAATCGAGTCGCTAAGGAAGCGCACATATATCGGCGGGCCGGATTTTTCCTCTATTCGTGCACTCTCTTTGTCCTCTGCGCGTGTGTCAGCCCGTCCGCTCGTGTGTCTCGCACACACGTAAACAATTTCTTTTATCACGAGCCTCTTGCCGCCCCCACCAGCCGGCGGTCTACGAAATTCTCACTCTCGCTCTCGCTCCTCTTCCTTCCTGTTCTACTCTCGGTCGCCGCTCGCTCGCTCGCTCGCTCGCGCGCGCGCACGTGTATGAGCGATTCTCCGTGTGACAGGGACGGTTTCTCGTAATATGTCGCCGATAATAATGAGTGAACGGCGCGAGAGTGCACGCGCCTTATCGGCCGGATAAACTTTTTCCACTAAGTTTTTCACTGTCGTGTTTTTTGTTGTTTGGTTCGTTTTCGTTCGCGTCCCGCGCGCACCGGAGAGCAAAGTGAGAGTGAGACGCGAGGAAAGAAAGAGGAGCGAGAAGGAAGAGAGATTCGCCAGGGCCGGAATCTCGGGGTGGGGGGCGCTCTCGGCGCTACTCGCCGGCGTGTCGTCGTCGCTGCTGCCGCGGCACGCACGCGCGTGCGACAGAGACCAGCCGATACGCGGATCTCGTTCCACACACACACGCGCGCCGAATTCGAGTGTGAGAGAAAAAAAGAGAGAGAGAGAGAGAGAAACGCACACGCGCGCAACAGAGAAAAATAACGAAAACAAAGCGAAAAATTAACCGAGTCAAGCGTTGGGTATCCGAATAGCCAAGATGCAAGCCGCACAATAGAGATCGCGAAAAATAGTGCAAAAGACGAAAAATAAAAGGGTGGGCGAAGATATTTTCGCGACACAGTGGAGATATCGAGAAGCGGCGCAAGGGGGGGGGGGGGCGGTCGCAAAGAAATAGAAACGTCCAGCAAATATATTTTTTTCTCGCGTAGGTGCCGATCGCGTACGTCATAGAGACATTTAGCGCGAGTGGCGGGGCGCTCGCTGCGCGTACGCGAAACGAGACATCGCGCGCGCGCGCGCGCATATGCAAAAACATGCACAAGTCATAGCGAAGTGATATATTTTTTTTAGCGCCTTGTATATTTGACGGCGGAAAGAGAATCGCGGGAGGGGCCGCGTTATCGTCACGCGCGCGGTGCCCCGTGGGAGGCGAAGCTTGACATTTTTCGTATCGAAGAAAAACTTTGCTCGGGCGTTTCGAAGCTCGAGGAATTGAGGAAGCAGTCCGTATTGGCACGCGGGGGGAATGATGCACGAGGAAGAGCAACGAATGGCAGCAAGAGCGGCTACGACGCCGGGAGTGCAGCACGAAAACGGCGGCGGGGACCGCCACGCTGCTGATGGCACTGCCTCCAACTCTTCCTCCTCCTCCTCCTCGGCGATCACTGCGAACGATGTACAAAATCACGTTATACCCACGGCCATCCAACAAAACGAAACTTTGTTGTTGTCCACCGTATGCTCACCCTCCTCCTCCTCTTCATCCTCTTCCTCGTCCTCGTCCTCCAACGCCTCATCCAGCCTCGTCAATAATGCCAATCCGATCATTTGCGACGATCTCGAAGCGGTCGACTCGTTGTTACGACCCGAGGTCCTACACCAGGAGGTTCAAGGACTCGAGGTCGGCGTTGTCGGCGCTGACAATGATCGGATGATACAACAGCAACATACCAGGATCGTTCTCGAACAGGCCAACGAAATTCACGACGGCGAGAGCATCGTTGGTGAGCCATCTTTTTTTTCATCCTACGATTCACGTGTACTATGATTCTTTTCAGGAACTCTTCATTCTTTGTTATTTTTGTTAATATTATTACATTGTCACAATCGCGGGGAAAAAAATTGCAGCGGAAATGGTGAATAGGTATGGTGGACTTTCATATTTTTCGAAGTGGAGTGCGGCTTCGATTGCATTGGACGCAAATACACGTGGATCCAGCAGTGGAATAACGTGTTTATTTTTTTACTCGTCTTTATGAGAGATTGACGGAATGTTGGTATCACACACACACACACACACACACACACACACACACACACACACACACACACACACACACACACACACACACACACACACACACACACACACACACACACACACACACACACACACACACACACACACACACACACACACACACACACACACACACAATAATAAAAATAATAATAATAATAAATAAAATTGCAAAAATCTGCAAAAATCTGCAATAAAAAAGCTATTAAAAATAATAATAAATAAATAAATAAAATTGCAAAAATCTGCAAAAATCTGTAATAAAAAAAAAAAATAAAAACTACTACTATACTATAAAGACAATATAGTAGTACTATATGTTAATATAGTACACACTAATATAGTACACTCCGAAAAAAGATTTATTAAAGACAAAGAAGTTTGTCTTCTGGCGAATAAGTTTTCTTATTCGTATGTCGGCCTACTACGATATTATTAACAGCTGAGAAAATTTTTTATTTAAGTTTGTTTAATATTTCCTAAGAATTTTTCTTAACATCTAATAGGATATATAGGTTAGAAGAAATAGGTGTTTTATATCCGACAAATAGAGTTTTTCTCAACATCTAATAGGATTCTTCATAATCCGCCAGCTGGTTTTTTTTTCGAGGAATTGTGTCATTTCGTCCGTCATTATTTTCTCACTTGAACGTTTTTTTCTCACTTTATATTCTAACTTACACTTAAATAATTCCTCACTTTCGAGTTTCTCACTTCCGAAACGCAACACTGACACTTGTGCCAAAAGCGTTGTCATAGGAAGAAGCTACATGGTAAGCGTATGCGTGAGCTACATCTGACGAGCGGCCTGCTGTCGGGCCCGTCGCGTTGAAGGGCAAAGTGCGCATGCGCGCATTAGTATCATCGTCGCGAAATAAGGGGTTTTCGTGATTGGAAAGTAGTATTTATTTGATTTGAGGAAATATTTATTCAAATTTTCTATTTCAAATATGGCTTTTAATTTATGTGAAAAATCGGCACGTAAAAAAACATATTTAGTGACGCCGAATAAATGCTGTAGTTACAATGACATAAAAACTGTCTCCATACGAGTGAACATTTATTAATTTCTAATAAATTATGTTCTAATGTGCCAATTTATTAGAACAATAAATATTTTTTCTGAGTGTACGATTAATAGTAGAAATAGTAGTAATATGCTTCTAGCATAATGCTAGCAACAATGACAATATAGTGCTACTATATTGTAGTAGTTTGGTTGTTTCAAAATGACGTAACATTTAAATTTATTAATAAAACGTATTATTTATTTGGAAAGTACGAATATTTTCATTTTCATACAAGGTCCAAACGTGGAGGTTATGCGTGGAACTCAATATCCGATAAATGGCCGTTTCGTCCCTGTTTGCAAACGTTCACTCGTTTGACGAAATTTTCAATAACATTTTGGCATAACTGCGGACCAATTTCATTAAGGGGCTTTACCGGTGTAAACGCTGAAAATTTGGGTGATTTTCGGACATTTTTTTGGAAGAAAAGTACTCAATTGAATGTTTCGGAAAATTGAGAATGTATTTTGCTATATTTGACTTATATTACATAATTTTTTAATAGAAAAATATTGAGATCAAAGCGACTTATGCGCTGCGTTCGGAGGTGCCAAAAAACGGAAAAAAATGTCGTTCAACTGGAAAGTATTTCCTGTACAATGACGTAGGATTTTCGAAAAATATCAAAATCTAACAAAATGGCGTAGTTATGAAAAAAACGTATTTTTTCTTGCCTATAAAATGGTCGTTTTTTTCAATGCCAAATCGTCAATTTTCATCGAATCGAAAATATCTTTCGTCATCGTAGATCAAATATATTCAAGAGTACTCAGTTAAAATTTCAAGTCAATCGGATAATTGCTCTTTGAGTTACAATGTCAGTAAATTTGAAAAATCTCTTTTGGAGAAAAACGCGTTTTAAGATTAACAACGATTTTTGCAAGATAAAATGATTAGAGATGCGGCCTTGAAATTTTTACAGGATATTCTTGCAAGTATTAACTGTCGAAAACGGCAAAAAAATGGATTTTTTAAAATTGTCACACTGGTATAGCCCCTTAACGTTGCGTCCAATTGCTTCCTTGAGCTCCGGAATGATCTGTGGATCTTTGGCATACACTTTTAGAGATAACACGTCCGTGAAACTTCGCCTGCAATAACTATGCAGTTACAATGCAGCAAATAACAATTTTTATGCGTTGCTCGATCGTGTAATTCTCCATGACTAAACCTTAATACTTCCTGATGCCAGTTGTCAAAGATCGGTACTCTATGCTCGCCTCACAAAAAATGGCGCGCAATTTAAAATGTCAGGTCGTTTTGGAACACCCTTTACAATGTAGCAACACTATATTGTCATTGTATCTAGCATGATGCTAGCACATACCCCCCCACAAGCATCTATAAAGAAGTGCTATAAGCAAACATGAAATTCCGTGTATATCGTTCCGCTGAAGTGTAAACAACTTTTTTTTTCTAGTGTTAGACATGTCAAATTTCGTGCCAAAAAAGAGTATTTGGGTGGAATCTTACTGCACTGCTTTATTTTTTTTTTAAATCTGCAGCAAAAGCACTCTGAATTCTTGTTGAGACTTCCGGCGACCATGCTCTGTCGGAAACAACATGCAGAGATTGGTTTAGACACTTCAAAAATATTGATTTTGACGTGTTGAATTGGAAGAATTACTTTATGACGACTCATGTCAAACGCGAGAGCTGAACTTGCAGTGTTATTACGATTGATCACACAACAGTTTCGAGACGTTTGAAAGCATTAGAAATAATTTTTTTTTAACAAATCGTTAATTTTCATAAAAAAAAAACAATAAGAACTTATTCAACACCCCAATAGTACTACTATATTGTAGGACTAGTCTTTATTTCCAGGCCCATACCCTTTAAGAGTAGTTACACATAGCCCCCCCCTTCGGCATTCCCTTCTCCTTTACATTTGTTCTTACAAATTATATACATGTATTTCCGTTTTCGTGGCATTTGATATGACGGTATTTCGTTCTCTTCGCGCTACCTGTTTTATCAATATCTCGAATAGGTACTATACCGTAATTTTTGGCGGGCTCATTCCTCACCAGTTCCTCTAATTTTTGTATCAGAAATTATCTCAGAGAAAAAAAAATTATTGATCCAATATCATTGGTGTTATTGAATGAAATTTCGTTGATTCAATTGTAAAATTGTTGGTGTAAATTATCGGATTTATTAGTCCAAACAAAACGCTATTCACTTCAATAACATGATAAAATTGAAAGTCTTTTGTTCTTTCGAAAGATATATTGTTAGCCGAGAAGAATATATTATTGAAACTATCTAAAAAATTATCGCGAACAAATTATATAGTTTTGAAAGCAATTTCTGCAACGAACGAAAAAAGCGTTTCAATTCGTAACATGAATATTGTTGATTCGAGTAGACAAGAAAAATTGAATTTCGCTCGTTTGATTCAAATGAAATTTCTATTGAGTACATATGTTATTTTATTGTTTTCACCAAATCCGATATTGATTTTAAGTACATTATTCGTTATAATATGAATATTTCATTTTGATTGAAAAACATTAAGCAAATGTCTGAATTGGTTAAAAAATTATGCGAAAGCAAAATTGGTTTCTTGCACAGTTGGTTAAAAAAATTCAACCAAATCATGGCCGAGCGCCGCCAAAATTATAGGTGTGAGGAAACCCGTAGTTCTCGGAGTAACCGCTAGAGGCCGCACGCGTGCACGTTTCTCGTAAGCGTAGCGCCAACTGAAAATCTACTTAAACGCTGGAGAAACTCTAAAGAGTTCCTAACAGGGTTTTTTTGCAAATTTCACCTAAATATAAAATAAATAAATCAAACCTCGCTAAAAAGAGAAAAAAAAGACGACTGATAACGTACAAATTGGTTACTAAATATGTTAATATAGGAATAGTCGGTAAGTAGAAAAAATGTAAGCAGAAATGCACAAAACAAAATAACAAGCAAAATAAAGAAATTTTGAAACTAACTAAAGAGTATCGTTCGCATTCTTGGCCTGTGGCTAAGATCAAAGTGTAGTATCTGTTCTAAGCAGTTGAATATCTGATATTCTCTCCATGGATATTCCATTGGATATCTGATATTCTCTTCACTATTATCGTGGATGATCATTATAATGCTCACTTTTTATTTAAGATTTAAAATAATTGAAAAACTTACGTCCCACGGCATATTCGTTTCGATGTAAAAGAAATAATTAATTCTATTGATTATATTTTTGTACGAATTAAAAAATGTTTGTAGCAACCGCTTAATGATTTCATCCAATACATCTACCGATTGTACATAGAATGATTTCAATAGAATATACTTTTATTTGAAGGCTAATGGAGATATTCAGAGGACAGAAGAGCTTTTTCAAAAAAAATAATATGTTATTTAAATCGATCACATTTTCCAATATTTTATAGTATTGAAACAATGCATATTGATATGCATTGCATATGCATATCGATAAAAATCAAGAATGATAAAAATAGGTAAAGAAACAAAGAAAGTTTACACAAGTGTCAGAATGGCTAAGTAGGTGGCGCGCTCGGCTCTAGAATTAGAAGACGTAGGTTCAAGTCCCGAGGGTAGGTAAAAACTCTAACGAGGCAGGATACGTTTTAATCCAATGACCGTATAGGCAGGAACATAAATAAAGCACATGGAAACAAAAAAACTACCAGATTTTTTTTTATTCAATATTTTATTGGATTTTTCACGCCGTGGCACCCATATGAACATATTCGTGAGCCGATTTGGCTAATGCTGATGAATTCGCTGCATGCATACTCGCGTGAGAACAACTTTGCTTCATTTGGATTTCTTATTGTGAATCATCATCTCAGGCAAATATGACTTGAAGGGGAGCGCTCATGAGGGGCACATAGCTGTGTGATTTTATATGCCTCATAGAATGTACATGTGTCTACCTGGGTTTATTAAGGGGCCAGCCCACTTGAAATCACGAAAAAACGGCTATTTTCGCGATTTTTTTTGAGGATTCTATAAAAGATATGAATATAAAAGTTGTTGGGCTTGATGAATAAAGTCTTGAAATACATTCCAAAAAAAATTAATTCATTATTAATTAATCAATTAATTAATAAGACACAAATACATTAATTAATTAATTAATAAGACACCAGCTACAAAATGACCCTCGGATATAAAGTTTTATCAAAAAATAAAAAAATGGCGGATGAAAAACGAAAAACGTTTTTGAAAAACGCGTATTTTTTGCAGTTTTTCACAAAAAAAGAGAATACATCAAAATTTTTTAACCATCGAGGGTCATCTTGTTGCGAATCATGTTTACAATATGTGGTTCAAATTTCAAGAGAATCGGTTTATTAGTTTTAGAGATACGATGGAGCTAGATTTTGAAAACGTTGTTTCAAGAAATCGTCGATTTCTTCAAGTCTTGCTTGCTTTCGATTTTTTGAAATATTCAAAGTGGACTGGCCCCTTAAGTATCTGTTTTCGATAGCTTATCCTAAGTGTACATGGTGTCCGTTTACAAAAATCTTGGGAAAACACGAACGAAAAAAATTAAGCCAAATCAACAACAGTTTTGTGTGAGATGTACAAATACTTTTTTTTACCCCCCTGTCTATATATAATTCGGAGTTCTGCCACTTGCCGAATTTCTGCTT